>CAXIVR010000005.1:117455995-118097142 GCA_964035755.1 Teleogryllus oceanicus | reverse complement strand
ATTTTTCCCGGAAGACAGTGAATCATGTAAGACGTCATTTGTAATTTGTAAAACCCAAAAACGTAAATTTTAACTAAAAATTTTTGTCATCATACTTTTTTTCCCAAAAATGAAGATTTTAATTATGTCCTTTCCTTTGTGTTGATGGAGACATTTCACTTTCACGCCGCTTTCAACTTTACTCCCAATCCACACTTCTGAATACTACCAGTAGAGAAACAATTGAGATATTGTCTACAATGCCTCCATGCCTATTCACCTATTCTCAAAATATGTTTTGATTAAATTTAAATGAGATTGGTTTTGTTTTCTAGATATCAAGTGTCTTAATTTTGCAGTTTGGTTGAAGCTGTTCAAAACTTATTGGATCCTGTGATGTTCATGGAGTGTATGGCAATGTCAATAATGCTGTGTTGTGTTACTTTCCAAGCTACTATGGTGAGTATTCTTCTCAAAGTAATTTAATAATTGTGATAATTATACTTAATAACTGTTCTTAACTTCGCAAAAATATTGGTGGCAATAATAATACAAAGAAATTAATTTATTAATTTTTTTATTGCTTCAAGGTAGAATTTGCGTAACTCGAAAAAACATGATTTTATATCATGCTGTTTCTTTTTATGTGTATTACTTTGTATTTTTTATTAATATTTCTTTAATTCATTGTTTGTGTTCTCTTCCATGAACTAGTTTTCCGCAGATATAAATTAATATTGTTAAAAATATGAAAAGAATAATTTTGTAAGAATCATCCTTGAATTTACACGTTCAAATGGGTCGCACTCCTACTTATGGGGGGGGGTGATGCAGAGAAGGCTCTCATGTGTTCCTTTCTCTATTTCCCATTCTCTTGCTCCACTTTTTACATGCCACGATCATTCTTTTTTCATTCATTTTTCTGCGTTTCTGGTCTATTCTCTATGGTATTCTGCGACTCGACCTATACTACCCGCGACGAGGTAATGGGGACCTGGGGGTTGGGGAGTCTGTGGTTTCACTCTTCGGTCTGCCTTGACGCTGGAAGCTTACGGTTGACGCCTTCTAAGTCTGTTCGTTGTGCAAATTCCGGCGAGTTCTTATGACTACTTGCTAGGTATCAGGGGCGTACGGTGATTACGTTGTATTTCCCAGCTGCTAGGGCCAAACCAGATTCCTACCACACCGATGCACAGTAGTCGCGCAACAGGAGAGTCTTTGACATAACATGAAATTCGAACATGCTATACATCACTCTTGGACAAGATATTTACATGAAAGAAAAAGTAAATTGTCGTAACTTATAGAACAGGAAAATGAAGTCTGCTTCCCGAACTGATTGTGGTAATCAATGCAATATAAAATCCATTCTACTTTCAAGACTAGCAAAACGCTGCGTAGTTTTTTCGAAAAATGAATGCGTCTTGTGTCTTCTAGCAGTGATGATTCAATAGAGAGTGAAGATAAATTGGATCTTTTTTTCACTTTTGTTTCGCATAGGTTCATTTATTCGTTTCAGAGCTAAAAACGATCTTTCTGCCGATGCTGTGGATAATTTCCTTTTACATTGTGTGAAATTTAATGGCAGATATTTTAGGTCTCTCTGGTGACCTTATTAGAGAAAGTGCCCGGCATTGACGAGTTAGCGCTCTCAAAATTCTTTTTGTTTTTGCGGAAAACAGGAATATACCATCTGATTTGAGGACAATATATGATTCTATACGATACTTCCCTCTCTGTTGGACAGTTCAGGCATATATTATATATTATTTTTTTAATGGTTGAACTTTTTGTGTAATATCTTATGAGGTTTTAATGTCTTCATTTTAATCATCATGTTAGTTGCACTTACAACGGTTTTTTAATCTTCTTTACGGTTTACGGTAAATTGTTAGAAATGGGAGCCAATGGTCTGAGCTGTTGAAGCGCCCTTGAAATCTCAATCAGTCCTTTAATTAAATTCTTATATGCTGATCTAGCCTTTCATTCCAGGTTTCGCCGGCGAGTGTAAAGTTTCTGGCACTCGCGCTTTTCCTTTTCTTCGAGATGATGGAGCTACTGCTGTTTTGTTGGGTTGGAACTCAGTTGGAACTGCTAGTAAGTACCAGAGAAATTCTTAGTCGAGAAGAGCCATTGAAAGTTCATATCTGTTTAACCCCTCCCTCCCAAATACGTTTCTGGTGCTAAATACCTCAATTACATATTTACTTTCTCGTATATACATAGATAATATGTAATTCTGAAAAATAAAAAACGTAATGTAAACATTTTTTATAACGCTACAAAGATTAGATGCCAACATTATGACGGAAATCATGTCAAAAACACTTTTCTGGTAAATATTTGGCTTTTGTAGGCTTTTGTTTCAGTATATTAGTTCTGTGAGTATAGGCGTGTTACGTATACATGAGAATTGGAGGTTTTCTCCCCACCATATGTTAGATCCAGTCGTAAAAGTCGTAAAACGTTGGAAGCCCATTACATCGTCGTCTTCAGTCTTTAAAAGCACCACTTGGAGCTGTTAATTTCTTACTACACAAATATTATAATCTGTTCAAATACTGTATTCCACTGATGTTATTGTCATTCTAATCTATATGAAGATAATGTTTTAAACATTGATGAAATCAAAATAAGCGACATTAAACGCGAAAGTTTGTATCGTGCAGTTTCCCACGTACTTAAAATTCCCCGGATTTAGAACATTCATATTCTATCGTTGAAAATCTGACCCTTCTTGCTTGCTCCAGGCTCATAGCCGCGTCTTCCCAACGCCAATTCTACTGTGTTGGCGTTCTCGCTGTGGGACGGTTTCGGATTGTGCCTGGGAGAAAAGCGTGCAGAACATTGTCTCGTATTCTTCCACTAACTTTCCACCGTTTTCTAATCTCTTCATCTGTCTTCCAGTCTCTTCTATTGTCTTCCAATTTCTCCCATTGTCACCTACTGGCTTCCTTTGTTTTCCTTTGTCTTCCAGTGCCCTTCCAATTTCTCCCATTGTCACCTACTGGCTTCCTTTGTTTTCCTTTCACGGCGTTTACCGTTGTTCATTCGTTCATTATTCCGGTCTTCAAGATTTTTTCCCGACGGTCTTCATGATTTTTCACGATAGTTCACCAATGTCACGGTCGTTCATGGTCGAAAACCGTCGATCACGTTTTTTTAATGTTGTTAACGGTCTGTTACGGTCTTTCATGATCTTTACGGTCTTTCATGGTCACCTGCGTTTCCACGGCCTGTGATGTTCCATGGCCTTGCAATATATACCATAGAATGCCCAAGAATAGCCACACCGTTTATCCCGACTTTGTCGCCTTTTAGAGCAACACCGTGGCGGACGCGGCGTTCGACTGCGGGTGGGAGGACTGCGCGCCGCCCTTCAAGTCGTCGCTGCGCTTCATGATGATGCGCGCGCAGAAGCCGTCCCGGGTGACTGCGATGGGCTTCGCACGCTCTCGCTGCCGCTTTCAGTCCGTACGTACAGTTTCGTAGGGAGAAAATCGCATTTATAAATGGCAATGACGCGATTTCAATCTAAGTTTCGAACGTTTTAAAATTTCAATATTTTTCCATACTCTTTCGTCTTGAAGTACGAAATTTTTTTGTATGAAAACTATTTTTATATATATTATAATAAATACGTGTGTGCACGTGACGTGTGAGTGCGTGCGGATGCGAAACTTGCCTGATCGGACGCTCAAATTGCATAAAAAGTCGGTGGACTTAACTGCTGGATACATACGCGCGCGTACACGTGCACGCACACACACGCACGCACCCACGAACACACACACGCACACACTCACACACACGCACACACGCACACACACGCACACGCACGCACACGCACGCACACGCACGCACACGCACGCCCCGCACGCACCACGCACACACACAAACACATTAGCCTCCGGTTTTTTCGGGATGTAGCCAAAAGGCTACTAAAAGAAAGAAAGGAAATACCTCTAGAGAAGAGGATCTCCCGGAAGATAAATAAGAACATTGCGAGCTGGCTTAATTTCATTCGAAGAACGAAAGAAAAAGACTTGGAATACATGTACTTCGTGGAATACATGTAAATAATGAGTAAAACTCATGATATAAGGGGAAAACAAATGAATAAATAATTATAAACCCTATTTTACCATTTATAATTGGGAAAGCCGAAACCCAGTGGTGAACTACTAATAAAAACCTTAATTTTTAAACCAATAGCATACCTACCAACAAAGCAAAGTGTATAAAAGTAATTAAAATAAGCAAAAGAGACTAAAACGAAACTTTATACCCAAATGAAACCAAATGTAAATACAATCGATGAATTATAAATCCTGTGACAGACACTCGTTTGAATGAATGTTATTCATGACTCAACACCCTCGGAAACAGAAACAAATACCTGGTATATGGAGTCTTTGTACCCGCACAGATGCCGTCAGAGTGAAGACTTGTAGCGATGTGTGGTGACACACGACACACAATGCACCACCAACTGAGCTTACGCTCAGAGTCCCCAGACATGATGACCAGGATTACGTACTGCCAGAGTCTAATTTTCACTGTATGAAATCAATTTTCGATGTGTGAGTGAAGACGTTAAAAGTATGTATTGTATATGTATGTATGGCATATGCTGATGGGCAGCCTGTAGGCCTAATTAGATGCTAGATTGGCAACCTGAACCAAAATCAATTTCTGCAGAGAAGATACCTTAAGGCATTTCAAAGTACAAGTACCAGCTACCAGCGTAGAGCACTTCGTGTACACATTGTTCAGAGTACAGACTGCTGGCGCAAATGTCTGGGAAAATCTGTGTTAATTTCCCTTTATGAACAAATGTATCCATTTCTTTTGTAAATAACAAACAATTTACATGTTTCTGGAAAATTTGAATGTTTCGGCAATGCAAATGTTTTCATGGAAAGTATTTTTTCAAACTAACTTTTGGGTACTTCTTGCTGCTCAACCATTCGGAGTATCCAATGAGTCAAATGCGCAAAATAAGTTTAAAATTGACTTAAGAGCTTATTTTCAAAAGGTTCGACGTTTCCTTCTTGGAAACCCTATAGAAAACCGCCCCTCGTACTCCATATTGGTGAGGCGTTCGCGGAGGCGGTGATGTATGATGGAGGGAGTGCCTTCTGGAAGGCCGTGGGAGAAGGCTCCCGACAGAGGAAACTCTGGGAGAGACGCGCGGTCGCCTGGGAGTGGTGGGCACTCCCGAAAGAACGCGCAAATACAATCACAGAACCTCACACTCCGAACAAGAATTTGAAAAGGCGCAGCGCCCAGAGGGCGCGGGAGTGTCGGCGGCTGGACGGTGGGAGTGCGACTTGGATCTAGGAGTGAGTGTAGACCTCCGCGACCGGAGTCAATAGCTACTTGGCTGACCGAGAGACGCCGCATCCTATCCTTAGGTTGAAATTTCGCCCTGGGGAAGGTCGCTGAATTGCATCCGAATCGTTGGCCTCGTGTCTAATCGCAGCGAAGTAGTTCTGAGGATCCGGGCCCGGTCGAAATTTCGCCCTGACGAAGGTCGCTGAATGGCATCCGAAACGTTGGCCTCTGTCTAGATCGCAGCGAAGTAGTTCTGGGGATTCAGGGCCTGAGGTCGAAATTTTGCCCTGAGGAAGGTCGCTGAATGGCATCCGAAACGTTGGCCTCTGTGTGAGATCGCAGCGAAGTAGTTCTGAGGATCACGGTCCCAGGTTGAAATTTCGCCCTGGGGAAGGTCGCTGAAAGGCATCCGAAACGTTGGCCTCTGTCTAGATCGCGGGGAAGTAGTTCTGAGGATCACGGTCCTTAGGTCGAAATTTCGCCCTGGGGAAGGTCGCTGAATGGCATCCGAAACGTTGGCCTCTGTCTAGATCGCAGCGAAGTAGTTCTGAGGATCACGGTCCTTAGGTCGAAATTTCGCCTTGAGGAAGGTCGCTGAATGGCATCCGAAACGTTGGCCTCTGTGTCTAGATCGCAGCGAAGTAGTTCTGAGGATCACGGTCCTCAGGTCGAAATTTCGCCCCGACGAAGGTCGCTGAATGGGATCCGAAACGTTGGCCTCTGTCTAGATCGCAGCGAAGTAGTTCTGAGGATCACGGTCCTTAGGTCGAAATTTCGCCTGAAGAAGGTCGCTGAATTGCATCCGAAACGTTGGCCCTGTTGTAGATCGCGCGAAGTAGTTCTGAGGATTTCGGTCCTTAGGTCGAAATTTTGGGCCCCGAGGAAGGTCGCTGAATGGCATCCGAACGTTGGCCTCTGTGTCAGATCGCAGCGAAGTAGTTCTGAGGATCACGGTCCTTAGGTCGAAATTTCGCCCTGACGAAGGTCGCTGAATGGCATCCGAAACGTTGGCTTCTGTCTAGATCGCAGCGAAGTAGTTCTGAGGATTGCGGTCCTGAGGTCGAAATTTTGCCCTGAGGAAGGTCGCTGAATGGCATCCGAAACGTTGGCCTCTGTGTATAGATCGCAGCGAAGTAGTTCTGAGGATCACGGTCCTTAGGTCGAAATTTCGCCCTGACGAAGGTCGCTGAATGGCATCCGAAACGTTGGCCTCTGTCTAGATCGCAGCGAAGTAGTTCTGAGGATCACGGTCCTTAGGTCGAAATTTTGCCCTGACGAAGGTCGCTGAATGGCATCCGAAACGTTGGCCTCTGTCTAGATCGCAGCGAAGTAGTTCTGAGGATCACGGTCCTTAGGTCGAAATTTTGCCCTGAGGAAGGTCGCTGAATGGCATGCGAAACGTTGGCCTCTGTGTCTAGATCGCAGCGAAGTAGTTTCTGAGGATCACGGCGGCACCCTTAACAATCGCACGGAGGTACGCGAACGGGCGGGGAAGGGCGTGACGCAGGCTGTAGGAAAAGAGAGCGCTCAAGCACAAGATTTTTTGAATGGCGTGAGTAAACAGATAACATGAAGAATTTTTTCAACATTTGAATAGGTTTTTAGAAATGTATAATCAAATCGTCACAATTTTCCTTCAATATCTAACGAGATATTTTTTAAGAACTTAAAACCTCTTAAATTTTGAAAATTGCATAGTTCAATTTTTTGTACCCGTTGTTCACTTTCAATATTGAATTCGGAGATATTTTTTTAATGAAGTATATTCTGTGTATCTTTTATTGCACAGCGGTTTCAAAATATTGTGATACAACATAAACTATTAAGATGCTAAAGTTGCAAATAATAACCATAGAAACGTCAACCATCGCCGCTCTGGTGTGACTGTGAGCATTTAGCAGAGGCGCACTGTACAAATGTAAATGGGAAGTGTATTGAACTACTGCCGTTACTGTGTACCTGCAAATATATTAGTTTAGGAATGCAACGTAGTACTATTTTCAATGAAGTGAATTACTGTCGTTAAGGCACACCAACACATGGACAGCATGGACAGCCGCTGTTATGGTGCACTCACACAATCTAGTAAATAACCTCTATTATGGTGAACTTGAAATGAAGGATAGATGATCGCCATTCTAAAGCCAATAAACGTGAAAAGTATCATGTGAAAAGGTTCTGTAGTAACAAGGAGAGCAAATGATCTTAAGGAGAAATTATAATCAGAAAGATTTGGTAATCTTCTCGGAAATATACATTAGAGAGAGATTTGATATATATTTAGAGCCCGAAAAACAATGAATTTTTTGACAGAAAAACACTTATTGCACGACTCTGGTAACGAAGAAGTGCATAAAGCTTGTTATTTGTAGTAAATTACTTCTTCTAACACATTGTGTTGGAACCTGTTTTGTGGGACCTTCATCCCTAAAAATGGATTGAATGCGCATAATCAAAATGTCTGTGCATTTGTGTGTCAGTCTGTCTTCCCGCCCGCCCCCGCCCCCCCGCCCGCCCCCCCCCGCCCCCCGCCCCCGCCCCCCCCCGCCCGCCCGCCCGCCCCCCCGCCCGCCCGACCGACCGACGGTCCCCCGTCCGTCGACGTCCTTCGTTGTATGTGTTGCCTGTATTCTGCCGATGTCTAGTTACGTTTTTAAATTTTTGCATATTTTTGTCAAGTAGCATAATTTAAAGAAAACTAAAAAATTTTTGTAAATACTTCAAATTTTTTGAAAACACTTTGACGAAATAACACTGCAATAAATCACATAAATACATACATTTTCATTAAAACTTTGAATTATCAAAAATGTCACTATTTGAAAAATTTTTCCCTTATATATTAATGCTTTAAAAATAAAATCATTTTCGTTAGTACAAATTTATATCAATGGAAGTTTTTAAACTCTTAATTTTTGCATTTCAATATTTTCTTCTTTACTTAAAAGGGCCCGCGGTAGCTGTTTTTTTTGGTAGTCTGCTGGGTAGTTGTTTCACTTCGAAATTTTCTGATGAAAAAAGAAAATAATCATATACAAAGTCGGGAAAATCCTTTTTGCAAAAAATGGAACTTTGAATATTCCGGAAATAAATACATTTCTTAATCTCTCACGATTTGTTTCGATGTGAGAGCTTTTCAAGAGATTAAGCATTTGTAGGATACAAGTTGCAATTCTATAATTTGACGTAACAAAAAATAACACTGTAAAGTATGACGTGCAGTTCCAATAGTTTTGTCGACATTTCTTTTGAAAAAACTAATTTAGGGTAGAATGACTCAGCACACATTAGGAAACAGATATTAATAAAACCAATCTATTAGATTTCTATTAATGCACGAACCAAATGGTACATTTGTAGATTATATACAGTTCAGTCTTATGTGCCAGTGTACACACCACAAAAATGCCCTTGCAAATGTAGGTTATCTCAGAATAAATGTTAAAAAATTATAGAACAATTAAAGGGTTCGGAGATGACTACTCTTAGTTAATGAACATGTGTTTCAAAATTCGTTATCGAAGACACTAATGTCATATTTGCTCGTTGTTAAGCAACTCATCATGTCAGTACTCAACTGTTCAATAAAGCAAACCCCCTTTGACTGTCTCAAAAAGTTTTTGCTGAGGGCATAAAGGTTTTGTCGGGTTAAAAAAGTTACAAATAAAATTTTGTTACAAAAAATTTTTCCCTCGCTCATTGTAAAATCTTAGACATTTTTCCCGTCCAAAAAATTTTATTCTGAACACCAGTAGAAATATTTAATTTTGTGCTTTTGTCACATGGCATTATAAATTTTAAAAAATATTAGCACACCAAAACATTTTTTTCTTTTGCTGTTCCCATGTCCTATTATATCGCGCGCCCCCCAGTTCGGCCAGTAAATCTGTTCGGCGCATCCGGCCACCGATCAAGAAGCGGTCTCGAATAGAAGGAACAGCACAACTAACAACTGACAAACTTTTTTGTAATTTTGCAGCCCTGTGAAAAAAAAAGAGAAAATTAAATTTTTAACTCTAACCAATTCTACCAAAGATTCATCATCAAAATATCATTCGCGGTTTAGAACACATTGTACTATATTATTTTAAAAAAGATTGAATAAAAGAAAATTATATTCTGATACTATTTATTATTTATAGAACGTTATTCACTTAACCAATCTATTTTTTTTTTTTAAAAAATGGACGGGGTTAAATATTTGGAAAATATATAAATAAATATTTGGAAAAAATTTATTCATCAAACTTAAAAATCATATTTGGGAAATATAGGGGTGAAAATATATTATTTTAAAATTTTTTTTTATACGTTTTTAAAACTGTTCACCCGTTTGGACATAAATTCTGTTTGATAAATTTATCTTTTAGAGTAAGGACACTAAATTGTTTCGATAAATGTATCTGCCAGTCTTTGTAAATTTTTAACTGCAAAAAAAATTTAATAACATTAACTATCCAAAAATGAACTTTACAGCCTCGTGTTTTGAATTTTGCATTAAATGTTATTTTTTATTTATTAATTTTTATGATTTTGAACAAAATTTAAATGTGACATCTGCAAATTTAAGAAGACAAATTAATTTCGTGCTTTCAGTAGCTCAAATAAAGGAAACCCAAAAACTAACAGTCCCGTGACACCATGCTTTCAAAGAAAAAGCGCAATGCTTTTTTTGGTTTCAAAGGCTTGCCCAAGACAGACATATTAAAAACCTTAAATCAGCCTTCGACCAACTCCCATTTTTAGACGACCCCTTGTTAAATTCTCTCTCACCCCCTCGAAGCAACTCAGGATGGGAAAATTTATGATGTTTATGTCCCAGTTGCATCAAAACCGAATACCAAGACGAGCAGGGTTCGATTAATTGAACGACATACCACAAATGAGGAACCCTCCACAAATGCATGGGAATGGGGCTGAGAAGCTGGAAGGAGGAGGGGGATGCCTGACCGGAAAGGGGGAAGTGATGAGGTTTTTGACTGCATTCCACTTTTGATAATTAAAAAAAAAATGGGAATTGAATATAACTCCCAATTACATGAATACATTATAATCTGACTTTAATTTTTTTATTTTAACAATCATCCAAAGCCGCATTACAAATTGAAAGGGGCAAAATAATATATAATAATCATTTTATTTTACGCTAAAACAAAAGAAAATTTTTAAAATCGAAATTTTCTTTTTTATGCACTAATTGGTATTTTGTAACCAAATATTGTAGTCGTATGAATAGGGTTTTCCAGCATTGGAATCAAAGTTTTTTTATTTAGGAAATTCAAGTATATTGTATTTAGGATGTGCTTCTGATTTGTGGGTTATGATTTTGTTGATCCCAACTTGGAGGATATGTTGTTGGATCGCTGAATAAAAAAGTGTTATAGTATGTTAAAATAACCTAATTTACAAACTAAACTTATTGTTCTAAGGCCATCATATACCATTATTTATTTTGGCCAGCACAATTATCAAAAAAATACTAGTTTTGTAGCTTTTACTTATCTACATTGTATGTATTTCATAATACAATAGGAAATTTCATCGCTGCCTCTCCTTGCAATAGATTCGCCCCATGTAAACATCTTTTTATTAGGATAGCTTCAAAACATTCAGTAAGTAACGGTTTTGTTTATCAAAATCTCCTGTATCTCAGAATGCATTAGATATTGTTTCCTTAGCAGAGTCAATTTTTTTAGTGCATGCAAAAGAGTATGTACTACGTAATTTTACCAATAGTGCGACATGAAACTTTCTCTTTACTTTTATTTTATTTATATTCCGTTGATTTGTTCTTTCCTCATATGTTATCCTTGATTTTATTTGCCTCTGGCTTTTCCTAGCAGTTACCTTCTGTGTGTATGGATGAGGTGATTTACTCGTACTCATAGGAGAGGTTATTGACATCGGAAATGACTTATCTTGTTACAGAATAAAATTAAAAATATTGTCAAGAAATGATCATTTTTACTTTCTCGTATACGTATACGGAGTAATATATCTCGTATACGGAGTAATATACGTAGTATAGAGAAAGTTATGTAATCCGCGTAAAGTAAAGTTATGTAAAAAACGACAGAAAAAAATCGGCAGAAAAAATCTCATTGCCGGGCCTTGACAACGAAAAAGTGGATAAATCCAGTTGCTAAATTAAGAAAAACGATCTTCTAACACGTGGTGTAGCCAGAATGGCCCCTGTTTTATGGATCCTTGATGCCGAAAATCCAACAGAAAGCAAAACGTCCGTCCATCCGTCTGTCTGTCTGTCCGTCCGTCCGTCTGTGAACACTACTAGCACCTAAACTGAGGCTAGAATTTTTTCGAAATTGAAGAAACTCTTGTCCATCTGACTCTAGTTGAAGTTTTTAGATTTTAAAAACCGTATTTAACACTTGTGGGTACTTTACATGAAGCCCCCTGGTCAGTTTCAAAATTTACTGAAAACGGCTCTCTTTTTTCTTTAAATTTGTTGTAAGAATACAGTAAAATGCACTTACAAAAGTGACATAAGTTTGATTTTCACAGTGAACTCTCAATTTTCAAAAATTGCATAAGTTGGAATTATTGCCGGCGCCTTTCCGGAAGTACAAAATAAAAGATAGAGATTTTTCCGTCAAATGAAATTTTTGCACATAATCAGTTCTTTTAATAAAGTCATGCACAATTTTTTGAAAATTATAGTAATTTTCGCGCAATATTGCGTGCAATATTAGCAATTTGAAAAAATACAATTTTTTTTGGAAAATAGCTAAAACAAATTTCTGTAAATGTTTGGCAGTGATAACATTTTTTTTAAAAATTACAATTATGTAATTTTATGACTCGTCTTTCACGTCGTTAATATTTACATTACCGACAATTTGTTCACATTATTATATTTATGAGTATATGTTATGAGTAATGTACATATTGAAGAGTAAAGCCAGTCCACGCCAAGGAAATTAGTGTGGCGTCATACAGGATGTAATAAACACAGACGAGAGTGGTTGTACTCACAGCTGATTTATTACTGACTTCGACCGTGGTCACAAACAATCAAAACACTGCAGTACAATAAACAAACTAAATTGACCCCACTACAAGAAATGATATTTGAACGACTACACACGCCCCTTTACTAACGTGCGCTGTGCGTAGCCTCACCTGCCCTGAGACCGAATTACATGTCTCTTCTGTCACGACCTAGCGGCCGGCTTCTTGCGCCGCGTGCCAAGCACCACCTGCAACGACCTAACACCTCGCAGCCAGGAACACAAAGAAGAACGTCATTGTTCTGCTCGGCCTTTAAAAGCCTTCAGCGACGCTTCCGCCGCCTCCATTGCCTTACCGCGACGCGCACGCCGGAAAAACCTGGTGCGTCATAGCTTGCATTGTCCGAGCCTGGGGATGCACGTGCCCAACTCCGCTGGTAGCGCTGACGCTACAAACTCCATATACCCCCGGGAAATTTTTTTCGCAGCTGCCAAAACACAGAACAAATTCCCAAAGTTAATGCTCTAGGCCAGTTGGCTCACATTTTAAACAACTGCGCCTAACCTAACTAATTACATCAACTACATTGTCTTTCCAACCCTACTAACCTACTTTTCATTCCTTATATCAGCTGAATAATCTACAATAACACCAAACTACACTCACTACTACCCCAATTTCCTAACGCTATGATGGTAGCCAAGATTTTTCTTCTCCTTCCAAAATATTACAAAACAAATCCACCAGATACCCTTCCAAAAATATCACAAAAACAAATCCACATATAACCCTTTCAAAACATTACATAAACAACTCTGCAATATACCTTTTCAAATTTACAACATGCACACTTTGACTTGCGTCACATCACGAACTATATACAGTTTTCAATTCTTCTGTGAGTCTCTATCCATTACACATAAATGCTTACTAATTGCTTACACATTCAGATTTTAATAATATACAATTTCTTTTTATCTTCTGCGTGAATATAATTATGCAAAAGTCTAAATTATTGATTTCCTGCAAGTCCGTCTTGCTTCATTTCTTCTTTTCACTTCCTCACACAACAACACACTATGTCCAGATGCTGTCTCGTGTTTTGATCAAGAGACACTTGTTTACAGCAACAGTTCTACATTTGTAACTGTCGGCACTTGCTTGTCGCGCACTCACATCACACGCGTTGCCGAGGGACATACGTCTCTCTGCAAAGCCCGACTTGCCTGGAGCTGATTCTCGTATATACGGCTAAGAATGTCAGTCATATTCTGACTACCCTTCCGATGTTTAATCTAATATTCAGATGCTGAATTGCCAAGACCATCGCATCAATCTGATTATTCCCGAACATTGTTGCAACTAAACCAGAGGATTATGGTCAGTTTCTACCTTTAGGCAAACATTCCCATCTAAATAATGTTTTAATCGTTGTAGCCCCAAATAATCGACGCACACTCTTTCTCTGTCACGCAATATTTCATCTCTGACGGAGAAAACTTCTTGCTAAGAAATAGCACGGGATTTTCATTCCTTCCTCATCTAACTGCGAGAGTACAATCCCGCCCTCTGTCTGACGCGTCGCACTGCATTAAAATTCCCTGCTGAAATCAGGCGCATGAATGACGGTTCACTGCACAGAGCTTCCTGCAGTTCCTATAAATGTTTTTTCACACACTTGCGACCATGCTATTTTCCCTTGTCGTGAACTTCTCTAATAAATCTGTGAGGCGCAGCCTTCCGAAAATCTCGGCACAAAACGCCTGTAATATGAAATTAATCCTAGAAATTTCTAATTTCTTTTGTATTCGGTCTCGATATCTTAATCGCGCGTACTTTTACCTCGTTCGGCTTCATAAGACCACTGCCAATTCGTAGCCCAGAAACATTACGGTTCCGCGAGCAAACTTGCATTTCGCCGGCTGAACGAAGTTTCGCCTCCCTTAGTATTTTAAATACTGTGCGTAAATGACGCAGATGATCCGACCAATCGTTACTAAAGATTGCGATATCATCCATATAGGAATAGCAAATTCCGAACAATCCTTAAGTAATGCCGCCATTAATTTACTACACACATAAGGTGCATTCTTAATCCCAAAAGGCATACGTAATGGTTTGTAACTTCCGAAATTTGTGCAGAAAGTGGCATATCTCTGCGCCCTTTCTGTCATCCTAACTTGCCAAAACCTTTGCTCAAATCACAAGTGGATATTATTTTCGCAGCTGCTACGTTTCAATTCTCTCATCTAAACTAGGCAGTGGAAAATATTCAGTTTTAATAATATTATTCAACTTGCGATAATCAATACATGGCCTGGTTTCTTGCCAGGAGCTCTACTAAAATCATGGGCGACGCGAAATCAGAATCCGAGCTTTCAATGATTCCGTCCTTTAACATTTTAGCAATCTCCTCTTGTAGAAACTTCTTTGTCTCATAGACGTCGATAAGGCGCACTCCTAACCTTCGCCGTATTGTCAATCAGTTCGATATCCATTTCTACTTTCTCGTCAAACCTGGCTTATCAGAAAGATATCCCTGAATTCCACATAATGCTTTTAATTTTCATGCATTTCGGTGCAACATCTGTACCTACCAGCATTGACTCGACCTCGAAATCCCGCTTCTAGCCTTAGCATATTTATCAATCGCGTCATCAGTTGCTCTCTTCATTCCTACTCTCGCAATAAATTTAATATTCCGTCCTTTGATGATACGGTTTCATAATATTTACGTGATAAACCTTCCCGAACTCTTATTAGGTAATCTTACAACATAATTTACATCTGAAACCTTTCTGTGACTTCCCTGGTCCCATCCACTGAACTGACAGTTTTGTTCATTAGGAGCAAAGATCAATACTTTGTCTCCTACACTAAAATTTCTTACAACTGCCTTCTTGTCATACGCAACCTTTCTTTTCTGCTGCTCGCCTCTAATCTTGATGCGCAGTTTCCTAATATGCTTCAGCCTATTCATGAGTTCAAACACATACTCAGTCACAGAATTACTCTCTGATTCATTTTCGACAATATTTTCGTACAAAAGTGTCACAGGTGTCCTCAAATTTTCCCAAATACTAACTCTGCGGCGTATACCCTAAAGACTCATGAACTGACGTTCTCATTGGCAAACAATATTGCCGGAAGGTCGTCTCCCAGTCACCTCCTGCCTCTAAACATAGAACCTGAATAATCTATTCATCGTCCGGTGTATTCTTCTACCGAGTTACTTTTGCGGTGATAGGCGAGCTATAAGTTAGTCGAATTCTAAATTTTTCATGAATTCTACCATCAAGTTGCTCGTAAAACATGTTCCTTGATCCGTTAATTTCCTGCGAAATCCGGTCCTGCTAAACAATTCTAATAAAGCCTCTATGATAGTGGTCGTCTGCAAATCCTTTATAGAATGGCTTGGGACGTGAAGCTACACAAATTGCAGTTAAATGTGTTTCTCCCAGAACTACTTTGCGTAAACGGCCTACAGTATCAATGTTTAATTTGGAGAACACTTCACAATTGTAGGCACAATAACTAAAGGTGTTTCTCTATCCCCACCATGACCTACTATCTGGCAACTGTTGCAAGTTTTAACAAATTTTCCATTTCCTGAAACAGTTCGGCCAGTAGAAATATCGCGACATACTGCTTTGACTTTCGAGCTACCTAAATGACTCGAGGCCGTTTCGTGACAAACCTTTAAGATTTCTCCGGATAAACCTAGGACAACTAACATTTCTGAAAGTTTCTCCTTCTTACTTTGCGATTCTTGAAGAGAATATTATTTTAACAAAAATAAGAATCTTTTCCTAAAGCTTGATTTACGGTTTTATGTGCCATAAATCTGCCTGATCTCCTCGTCTTCTTGTGCGCTGTACGAAATTGCTCGCGTCTACTGCAACAAATTCTTGATTTCACCCGAGAGTTCAACTTCACTTTCGCTCCCGGCACATGTCGCCCCTGTGTTTTCCTCTACCTCCACAATACTTTCACTCAGCTCCGTCTCCACCGGCTGTACGACGATTCTACAGAATTTCGGCCCCACCTGATCTGCCTTTGCCGCACTAGCGCGAGTAACCATAAATTAATTTCTTGCGGTTCTACAAGCTCCTTTAACCTCTTGTAATAATAACATGGTTCGATTGCTGAGAATGTAACTAAGGTAATTCGCATCTTCAGGTACCACAGCAGCCAGCGTAACTACACGCCCGCTCGGTATTTCTAGGACGATCTGCGCCACATGAAGTTCTTCGGAAATTTATCTAAGGGTTGATCAATCCAAATTGATTCTCCAGTTAAATCTGCTGCATCAATTAAATTTTCACCCACTAAATCGAACGAAGCCCCAGTGTCTCTTAAAATCCGGCAAGGATGGCTGTTAATTTTTCCAACAATGGTATGTTCACGAAACAATTCGCTCGCTTCCGGCTCACACACGATTCGCAGCTTCGGTCTTTATTAGGACACTGCCTAGCCAAATGTTGTGGCGACTGGCATACAAAACATTTCCTAACAAACGCTTCTCGAATTCAGGCCTGCCGCAACCTTGTCCTTTCTCTCGTACTGGAATTACCTTCCCGGCCCTGCTGCGCCCTTTGTTTCTACCGGCTCTTTCTGTTTGGACTGAAAAGGTCCTGACTTCCTCCACCCTTGCCTGTGATTTTCTACGCGCTAATTTCTTCGCAAAATCTAAAGGATTGATAAATTCCGGCTCACGAATCAACAAAATGATCGCGCATTTCCATGAAACCTTCCGCTTCATCTGATCCGTAACTATCAGATTTAATAGCTCCTCAAACGTGTTTACACTTAATCCGGACACCCATTCTTCTCGCGTAATTTAATAATTCTCGGCAAATATACCCACGTGGAATTACCTTTGCTGTGTTTAACTAAACAGCTGACGAAATTTTCCGCATCAAATCTATATAACTCCAATAATTTTGATTTTAAAGTTGCATAAGTCCATTCGTCCTCCTGTTCATCTAACGTAATCCATATTCACATTATACGGCAACAATCAATTATATGAACAGCCCATTCGCTTTCGGGTACCTTCAGCTGTCTGCACTGACTTTCAAAGGCACTTAAATATGTCGTGATATCGTCCTGCTCACACGAAATCGACTCTATAATCTGCTCTACTTTAATACTTTCCCGATGCGATTCCAACTCGTGCCTCACCACGTGCTTCCGCGCTCCCTCCTACGCTTGCTCTTTCAGCATCCCTTCTCGATTCTCAATCGTTCTAATTCCTATCTTTCTCCGTTCTACCCTCTCCTTCTTTCCGCCATATCCTGCCGATGTTGTTCGCCCAAACCCTCAATAACTCCTGCTCATAATCCTCATGGCTGATTATCAACTCTTTAATTTAATCACGGTTTCCGTCCCGTTTAATACAATACCCAAATCATTAGCAATTCTGATCATCCCTTCTTTTAAATCTAGTTAAGTACGCCATAGCTCCAACCAGTGCCGTGCCTCACAGAAAAACGTACTTACTCGTGCGTTGTCTGCCGGCTGCCTCTCTTCGTTCTGGTGCTCGTGCGTAGTCCTCGTGCGTGCTCGTACCGGTCCTGTACGACTTCCTTCCTTCCTTCTACTTCTTTCTTGAAGCGTCGCTCCGCCCGCAGTATTTTAATCACTCGAGTTGCATATGGTTGCTATTTACGTTACGCCGGTCCTAATAACTCTTCTAAAATACCGCACCACGTGATGCTAGGTAAAGCATACACGCTTCAGATTACCTCGGCCCCGCTACTCGGTGCCTACAACACTACTTTTGGCTTGCTCGAGCCCTACTGCTGATATTCCTGGTTTAATTATCACGGCCTAAACCAATGCCTACTGCAACAACGCCCACCAATTTAATCTTGGCCTACAGCGATGCCTACTGGGTTCACTTTGATCTGTGCCACCGTTTTACTTCACGGCCTACAGCAATGCTTACCGGTTCTCGTTAACTGCTGCTACCATTTTAATCACGGCCTACAGCGATGCTTACCGGGTTCTTGTTATCCGCCGCCACCATTTTAATCACGGCCTACAGCGATGCTTACCGGGTTCTTGTTATCCGCTGCCACCATTTTAATCACGGCCTACAAGCGATGCTTACCGGGTTCTTGTATCCGCTGCCACCATTTTAATCACTCCTTCGTCTGTGGCGTCATACAGGATGTAATAAACACACAGACGAGAGTGGGTGTACTCACAGCTGATTTATTACTGACTTCGACCGTGGTCACAAAACAATCAAAACACTGCAGTACAATAAACAAACTAAATTGACCCACTACAAGAAATGATATTTGAACGACTACCACACGCCCCCTTTACTAACGTGCGCTGTGCGTAGCCTCACCTGCCCTGAGACCGAATTAATGTCTCCTTCGTCACGACCTAGCGGCCGGCTTCTGCGCCGCGTGCCCAAAGCACCACCTGCAACGACCTAACACCTCGCAGCCAGGAACACAAAGAAGAACGTCTATTGTCGCTCGGCCTTTAAATAGCCTTCTAGCGACGCTTCCTGCCGCTCCATTGCCTTACCTCAAGCGACGCGCACGCCGGGAAAAACCTGGTGCGTCATAGCTTGCTATTGTCCGAGCCTGGGCATGCCACGTGCCCAACTCCGTTGGTAGCGTCATGACGCTACATTAGAAAACTTTACTACGAGAAAGTCTGTGCCATTCTGTACCACCAGTAGTTTATTGTAGCTTAACTGTAGAGATCCATCAATCAATAGATGTAAGTGGATTGCTTCAAATTATGATATCAAAGTTTAAAAAATAAAAAATATGTTAAATGTTAATTTTAGGTTATTTTTGAAGCAACACAACAATAATCATCACCTAATTTTTCTGATTAATTTTCTGCATTGTGTTGAATATAATTAGGATCATCAACGCTATTTTCACCACTGAAGTCGTCAGATGTGTCCGTACAAGAAGAAATCGCTATTTGACAACTTCTAACTGGAATATTACTGCATCCAGCAATCTTCCCACTGAGGGATATATTTATATTGCCTGTAAGCATTAGGCGAAACTGTTAAGTTGCAATACAACGTATTCACTTCTAAGCACAATCTATTGACAAACCGGGAGCGGTAGCTCAGTGCATCAACTGATGTCACTGCAGCGCTTCTGACCGGGAGGTCCTAGGTTCGAGTCCTGACGGTGGCAGGATTTTCGACACTAAATTTTCAGCTAGGTCGAATTCAATCGCTGTCTGGAGGAGAACTCTAGCGGGCGGCTCTGATCGGTAGTTTTCCGTGGTTTCTCAGATCAACACCAGGCGCATGCCGGAGCAGTACCCTATCAAACAGGCCACGGACCGCGCACGATCTGTCCTTCCTCTTCCCTTACACACACACACACACACACACTTACACTAACATGCACTACACTACCACATATCCCGGGAGACCGGTCGCGAGCTTAAGAGCTTGTCCCGGCTGGGGTGGTGCCCCGCTGGTGGAAGAGTCCTGGTTGAGGGGACATGCACTACACTAACGGGAATAATGACCAAAGCAGTTGTGTCTGGAAACACGAAAAAATCAATCTATTGACAATTTTTACAAATATTGATAGCAGTGGTAAATAATACATGCACCAGAGGACAGTTTTATGTATAACTCAATTTCAGAAAAAATGAATATTATCATTATGTTGCCCCGACCCTATCGTAGTGGAACAGTCTGCGGTCAAACATTGTGCAAACTTATGGTGGGTATTCAAGTATCATCATCGATGTTTGTCACGTCATCCTGCTTCAAAAGAATCGACAGATACTCTGGCAATATTTACAATACACCTCAAAGAGGTACCCAGACTACAAGTGTTACATTCTGCACCGTGATAGTTTCCAAATCTTCTTTTCAAATTCTACATTTTTGAAGTTTAATCATATGCAATGAAATAATTGAAGTAGGTGGCAAAATAAAAATAAATGTCAACTATTCGTTTAAAGAAAAAAAAAGTAAGAATTTGTTACTAGGTCAATTCTCGGATGCGAATTCTTACACGTGATTATAATAATGCGAAATGAAATTATCGAAAAATATTAGTCGTCGGTACAAGTGGCTAATCTTTAGAAACGTCCCACAAGCATGAAATTCTAATAAAGCCTGTTTCTTCGGAAGAATTGGAGGTGTAGAGTGACATTTCCCCACTGACAGATGTAATAATTCATTACAATGAGACATGCAATCGGCAACTGGTTCTCAGATGTCTTTTGCACACAATTACAAAACATGCATTCAAATTAATAAAATTAAAGTAATATTTATAGAAGAAAACATTCACCACAATGCACGTTTTGTAAGACTTGATTTACATTTTGAACTTTATTGGACATTTCTTTTCTTTCGTGTATTGACTTCCAGTAAATATTGTAAGACAACAGTGGCATTAAATCCAATCATATTTTGATTGCTGTGATGTCATTCTCTTTAACGTCGGCCCTCTTAGTTATCATGTTGAAGGAAAGACAACCTGTAATGAATATTTCAGGGAACTCTTTCTGCATTGATAATTGGTTGCGCGTCTTCCAAAGAAGCTCGCTCAAATATTCAGCATCAAGATCCTGAAGGTTCAAGACATCAAAGTGCACAGGACGTTGAATCTATTTGGAAAAAAAAAAAACAGTTTCTCCGTTCACTTTTTTCTTGTACAGCCGATGTACACGTGTATGTTCAAAGAAATTAAAAGGGTCGGTGGAGTAATCATGGCTAAATGTTGCAAACATTTAGACAATTTGCGTGATAATCAATAATTAAATTTTTTGTTGACAAAAATGTAATAGTATCACAGCATTACAAAAGAGTGAATTATTAGAAAAGTTTACCCCTATACACAAAAAAACATGCAGAACTAAAATGTGTAGTAGATTAAGGTGTTCTTTATTTTCAACGTTCCCCTACCCCTGAACTTCTCCCTCGTTTTTACTCTCTCGCAAACTACATACATGGTATAGAGGAAGTTATGTAGTGCTGCAACATAAAACGGCTATTTCTCGGCAGAACAATTCGTATTGTTTATACTACAAAAGAGGTTCATTCATGTTCCTGTAAATTACTTCCTCTAATACGTTGGGTTGTCAGAATCCACGTTTTATTAATTCTTGATACTAAAAAAATTGGTTTCCGGTAAAACGTATGACCGCCCGACCGCCCACCCGCCCACCCGACCGTCCACCCGCCCACCCGCCCACCCGACCGCCCGACCGCCCGACCGCTCGACCGCGTAAAATTAAAATAAGATTTTTTAATTTAATTAAAATAAGATAGTGGAAAATGTACTGAATAACTCGATGGAAACGCCATTTTTATGTATTCTTTTGTATTTTAAAAGACTACGTTAGTGTATTTGTTTTAAATATCTCAGGTTGTTAAAAATTATATTATAGATTATTTCATTGCATAATACGTATGGTATCACGTCTAGGAAGGGGGCTGTAGCCCCCCTCTTGGATACGGCACTGGTGTCATAACATTTTGAAAATTTTGTAAATATTAACGGAATTGTGCATTTCCGTGTCTGATGTATTTAAATTTGTCAGGTGGAATGCGAAAAAATAGTCATGGCAATGTATTTATTTTGACGAGTTCAATTTGACGAAATATACGGCGAACATTGGAGATTAAGTTTCAAAGACTCAGTGTAGTGAATAAAGTGGTAGTAGTAAATAAAGTGGTACAAATGTGAAATATTAAAGGAAAAGGATAGTATTGTACATCTGTCCTCGCCGTTTCCTACTTAGGAAAAGTGTAAAAGTTAGTAAACTTTGTAAAAGTTAATAGTTTTCGTGTAATTTGCGTTTGAAATTTACGCAAAAATATTTCTAAAACCCTCTCCAATTTTTTAAAAAATTTGCTTCACTTATGTAATGAGGGACGTTAAAATATATGGTGCTAGTCTCATTTTTGGGTTTTGCTGTGTTTTCGAAAATTGTAAAAAAATTCAAAACTACAAATTTGAAGATAGAGATTTGCGCCTGAGACTAAGTCTTCACTAACTTCTTCAGTTATTGAAACTCATTCTTCTTCAATAACTAAAAAAAACTAAACCCGCGAAAGTTTTTCCATTAGAAGCTGTACTAATTTAAACATCTTTTATTAAAAAATTATGAATAACAGAGATTTTACTTTCATTTAAAGTATTTTTGAGGAGTATGTCACCGTGGTCAATTTCACGAACTTACTACCTTAAAGTTTTATTTTCCTTCGCTTCGTTTGAGACGGTGTCAATATTTAAAAAGGCGGTAATAAATTAACTTAACGCTACAAATCGTAGAATATTAGTAATTTAATTAGTTTATTAGTATTAGAGTTATTTATCAATTGTTTATGATGCACTATGACTAACCCATAAACAAGTTTAAATCTGAATACACATGGAAATAAGCGTTTTTGCCAAGAAGTGATATTATTCGCCAAGTGAATGCATGCATGTAGTTTTGACAACGCTGCGATGCCAACAGTGCCTTGCTCGCTACTTGGTTGAATTGGACGTTTTCAAGTAATAGTGTCTCGTGATGTCTTTTCTCTATATACGTCACGCGATACTACCTACTTCGTCGTTATTATTCAAAAGTCCTTGTCTGGGGAACATTATTAAATAGCACTTATTTGTGATACTGCCTAATTCTCAATAAGTCCACCGAATGATGTCTGAATGTAATGTCGGAATAAATTATACGTCCCTAATGTTCACCACGGCCGGGTGCCTCATCGCACTACTTCCTAATATTTATAAATAAATAATTCAACCCTTAGAATAACTATGAGCTTCTTCCTAATCTAAATATTATCTGATAAATCGCAAACAACTATCAATATTATTTGAATGTTGAATACATATTGTTGTTATTCTAATATTAATACTATTCTCACATATTATGAAAATCGCCACAAACAATTCTATTCCCCTTCCTTGTTACCCCATCATGCCAATATGTGACTACGTGCCCCCCATCTAATGCAAGGACTTGAGCATACCTATACACGATGCATTCAACCTGACTACCATCGGCATAAAGGCAGATTCTATATCGTCTGGCCACGACTACGCCTTTTATTTACATACGTAGTTTCTTTTTTTCTTCAAGGAGCTTTGCCCCTCCCGCTAGGCATACTATGATAACCGTATACATTTACATTCTCCTCGAATAATGTATATTTATATCAGCTCCCATAGAAACTCGTCCATTTCGCCTCTATCACCATTCTATATATCTAAAGGTTATTTACGATATGGGTCGTGAAGCATCTGATTTTAATACGAGACTGAGAAATTGTCAAAGGAGGCCGTTATACTGAGTTTGGTAACCAATTGAGTATTGTAATCAGATTGTTCGACACATATCTTACATTTTATACACTTTGTAAAAAAATGATAGATGTAATGTGAAATTTCGTCTGCTTTCATTTAGTATTCACATTTTTCTCCTGAAGTGGCGACACTGTTCCCAACAAGGAGAACAATTGAAACGCACTTGGTTTATACTTTCCTCATGAGTGAATATAGTTCTGATTCGGAAATAGAAATGGCAGATAATGCTGCTATAGAAAAAGTATTACCCAACAAATCAAGAAAGATGAGTGTAAGTATTTAATTTTTAAAGATTGGTGTGAAAAAAAAGTTAATTCCATATCGAAAAACGTTTTGATTGCGAACTTTTCTGTCAAGTCAGAGGAGAAAACAAGTAGCCTTTGGACCCATTGCTCTATGTTAAACAGTACAATAGCACTTAATAACAATAACACAAGCCCCTTCGTGGCACATAGCGAATTCTCTAGCCTTTCACCACTGAGGTCCGGGTTCTATTCCCATCGAATCTCATGTGAAATTTGTTTCAACAAAACGAGTTTTGCTGCGTCACAAGGGCTAGTCCAACCCCTGGGAAGTGTCCTAAACCCCACCCCTAGCCTTATTCCTTCCCAATTCTGGCCGCTGGTTAGTGACGCAGGAGCGCGTAGCAGGAGGCGCGTACGCGAAGATGCTACCTGGCGGTCCTCTTGACAACTGACTGCGACGTGACGTGACATGACATATTAGTAATGGAGGATTACTCTCCAATAGCGCACATTAATGGAGGATTACTCCCCATCGCAAAGCGCTCGACGCCCTTTAAGGGGCTTCGAGACGCGTTGCGTCAAGTTGTAGAGGCAACAAATTAAAAAAAAAAACCTGATATCAGTACGTTTACTCAGTTATGGGCATTTTAAAGAGGAAAAGTGAAGGATACAATAAAAAGGAGTCCAAAACATTTTTCCAAAGAAGAGTGGCAAAGTACTTTACGGCACTATTTGTAATGAAGTACATTACCACACTAGGGCGGTAAAGTACTTCATTACGAAACTGATTAGAATGGCATCATGTTTGACTTTACCTAACCAAAGTGGTTAAATAAATATAATATAGGTGACATTGAATATTTATGTTATGTGGGGGGGGTTATTTTGACTTATCTTTTGACACGTGAAATTTTACATGATATCTAAGTGAGATTTTCTCCTTATATTGTGGGAACAAACAACGTCATTGTGCTTGCAGTTGTAGTCAAATATGGAATGTTTCATATATTTGCAAAGGGACCAGTTAACCTAATCGAAAAGGATAAGTGGAACGGAAATTTAAAACGCTGTGAAAATTAATATTGAAATTGAAAACACAGTTTTAATAAAAAATCATTCTTCTATACATTGTCATGACCTTTGTAACACATAAATGGAGAAAATGCTTAGCAAATATTTTATCTTCCAAATTCACGTTCAAATAAATCGTGTCTTTTAATCTTTCCCTGACTTATTTCAGAGGGCATGGTAGTTTCATAATAGTCTAATTTTGAAATGGAAGTAGTTTTGTTGGTTACAAAAAACTTTTTAGAAGGGACGGCTCTCTTATAGGATGTAACTAGAACACCCTTCCAAAGCGAATTGGTGGATCTGGTACTAAGATTCTTCTTGATGTTCTTTAATAGCAATAAAAATGCAAAGCAGATGATTTGAAGAAAAAACTTCTGGCCTCCCATAAAATAAAGCTTCACTGTACAGAACAAATGAAGTTGTGCAACTGATGAATGTGGCTTAGATTGTCATCCCTGAGACAATCCCTCTACGTAGTGGAAAAGTTAAGAAACACTTTCCACCAATGAATTCTCGCTGTACGGGATTAGCCGCGTCATGGTCGATGGAGCTGACGTTTCGGCCATCTTGTTGTGGCCTTCTTCAGAGCTATACTGCTGCAGTAAATACTCAAATCACAACAAGATGGCCGTAACGTCAGCTCCATCGACCATGACGCGGCTAATCCCGGACAGCCAAGAATTCAATGACTCCCGCCGCGGAAGCCTACGACTCTACTTCCCATCAATATTTAAAAGCATAGATTACTTAACGTAACCTGTTCAGTTAACTTAATTATCCTTCTTCTTACGCAATACTAGCTGAATGTGGCGTCGCCGACGCAGTTAACTCTTTTAAAAGTATTTTCATGAGTTGAAAATGTCTTTCACACTTCATTTCTTTTATGCATAGCTTTTTTCAAATATGTCTTTTCAGTTTCTGTCATTGGACTTACCAATGAATCGTAGAATATGATAGTTATACACCCGTTAAAAAGTTCCCAACACCCTATAGACTTGTATGTTACCTCCATACGAGATATGAATTGGTAATATTGCAATTTTGAAACTATAATCGCCGTAACAATATTGCAGGTATTGATGATGAAAATAGTTAAATTTTAGTACAGCTACATTTTTACGCTTTTTTAGTAATAGGTACAAAAATGCACAGAGTACATTTGCATTAGCAAAAACGGCCAATGCAAAAATGCAGATCATTTCAAATAGTTTTAAAAATTCTGTCGCAACATCTTTGGTCATTGCTACAACGTAGATAATTCAGCCGATTTCCTTAAAAATTGATTTTGATTAAAATAAACCGGAGGCCTTCTGCGTTTGAAACGGATATATTGATTTTGGAGAAATTTTACATGAAGCCTTACAAACATTCCAAAATTTTCTCAAAAATGGCTTCAAATTTTTGGATTGAACTTTGTATTTGGATAGTTCGGTCAAGAGAATAGGGCAGGTATCATTTTCGATAAAAGTCCTGAATTTTAAAAAATTGCAAAAGTTTAGTTTTATTCGGCGTCTTTCAACAAGTACTATTTTGAAGACAGAATGTTTCTGAGTGAAATCTGTTCTTTAATGGTATCTTCAGATAAGACCATTTCTATTCTAGCGCACGATTACTATTCTTTTTCTTCTTACGAGTAAGGGTGAGAAAGTGAAAGTAAGGTGATTTCCAAGTACCTACGCCCAAAAACTCTTGTCACACAAGGGAAAACGCGTTTCTACATTAAAATTTTTAAAATGCCTTCGTGTACTAGAATATTTTTATAAAAATATTAATGGTTAAAAAATATAATTTTTCTTCTAAACAATTTTTACAAATTACTAATTCCAATTCAAATTAAACGAGAGGTGCTACAGCAGCTCATACTTCCTCCTGTTATTTGTTATGGTCACGTAATATTACTGTTGTGCGACTTCTATCTTATTACACCATCTGTAGCTAGAAAATCTCAACAAACGAAACCTGAGAGATTCCATAAAAATAAACATCTTTAATGTTGAAAATCCAGAGTGTAAATTAAATGACAAAGTCTGCCATTGAATCCAGTGAATTAGAATGTATTCTTTAAAAAAATTTAAAGAAAATAAGACTGCCCGTCCTGGGGACCACTCAGTAAACAGAATCTACATTAATCAAATTAAAAGGCTTTCTGTTATATATTTAGTTTCATACCCGAATAGTGCAAAGTTTCTAAATTATCTTATTTATTTACCCAAATTTTGTTTTGATAAATTATTTCTCATTTCAAGCAAAAAGAAATCCCTCTCCTTTGTGAAAAATGTCTGGCGTCGTTGCTAGTAGAACTATAATTATTTTGCAATTATTTTGCATTGATATTCTTCCACATTTACTCTATAGGAGTGTAAATTAAGTTGTACAATATCTATTGTGTATGCCATGTTTGTAGATTACCTCTTCTGCGTACGCTATGGGTTTAGTCGACTTCTTGGTTTTCGACCTACCTGAATTGATGTTTGTTGCTGGAACAAATTTCACCCAGCAGGTAAGAAACAGTAGTATTGGGTAATTTGTGTGCATGTTTTGCAGATTATTACTCATGAGCAACTTATCGAACAAATGTTCCTGATTAACCGTAAAGAATGTGTGTACATAGAACGATTACGGATATTATTAATTATGAAAGATTTCACATCATGAACAGATGTATATTCTGCGCGTGCCTTTGATGTATCAGATTTAACTGTATTTCAGGAAATAAAATGAAGTTCATTTAACACCATGAAAAATAAATTTAATTGATTTTGCCAATGTTATGGCGTCTATATTTTGTTTAATTATAAAATATACTGCAAAATTTAGTTCTAAAATATTTGTGACTAGATCAGAGTTATTTCAAAATTTGATGTATTACAAAAAAATCAGATCATAAAATGCTATCAACATTTGGTATGTTTCTTTGAATTTTACTGCAATATACAATGAATCGAAGAAAATAAAATGTAATGAAGTTGTTAAATTAAGAACAAATTGTAATTAGGAATTGTATTTGTGGTGTTAAGTATATTTGTTATTAAGGATAATTTTAAGGCTTTGTGTGAGAACTATTTTCTGTCGGGAGGCAACTGACTCTGCCCGACCTCTATTGTTTCTTGTCCCATCTAAAAACTTAAAGAGCACCTGGTCGTGGGCTATCATCCAGTCTGTCTCTTGCTGACTGCAGGAGTGTGTATCATGCTAGTTCCTATCTAGTTAACTGGCGCCAACTAGCTGCTCAAGTGCCAGCGGCTTGTTTAAGGTTTAGTGTTTGTGGAACTATGGTATTCAAGTGTCGAAACGTCTGGTCTGTAATGAATGGAGCACACGCTCAATGATGATGGATGCGAATAGCCATGTAGAACTAGCATTGTGTGTGCATTCAAAAACTTTTAGTGACATCACATTGCAAACCATCATTGCCGCAAGCATTCTGTAGAACTTCATCTGAGTTGTTCCCGGGTTTTCAATTGGTCTTCCAAAAGCTTCCTTGGTCTTCCATGGCCGTCCATGATCTTTCGTCGTCCAACCTTTTCTCCAACAACCTTCCATTGCCATCGACGATCTTTTACGACATTCCATGACTTTTCTGGATCATCCATTCCCATTTGTGGCCTTTCAGAGACTTTTGTGTTCTTCCATGGTCTTTTGTGAACTTTTATGGACTTCTTCCGTGATTTTTATTCATGATTGATGAGAAGTCTACCGTGGCCTTTCATAACCTTTAATGGTCTGATCTGGTCACATTTTCTGTCTTCCATTGTCACTGTAATGATCCACTTCCACTGTCATCCGTATTGTGGTTTTCTACTGTTTTCAAGTACCTTCCAACCTCTTGCACTGCATTCCAAGCTCTTTCACTGTCTTCCAGCCTCTTTTACTGTTTTGCAGTCTCTTTCACTATATTCCTTTGCCATCCATTCTTTCATGATCTGTAACCTGTCATGTTCTTCCATGTTTTTCAGGGCTTTTAAAGTTTTTCCGCTTGTTCTTTCACAGACTTCTAGGGTCCTTCTTCGTCGTCCGTGGTCACCCGTGATTTTCCTAGGTCTACCGTGATCTTCCATGGTCATCTTCCATGTTTTTCATTGCCCTCCATGGCCTTCTATGGTCTTCCTTGGCCCTTCATGGCATCTCGTGGTCACTTCCACTGTCTTTAGCTGCCATTGATTCTCTTGTATTGTCTTTTGTTATCTTCCACTGCATTCCAGCTTTTTTCACTGAATATCAGTTACTTTCACTCTCTTCCAGTCACTTCAACTGTCTCTCATTGCATTCCACTAACTTCCACACTTTTATTATTTTCTGTGATCTTCCATGTTCTTCCAAGGTCTTTCATAGTCGATCACGGTTATTTAAAGATTTCCATAGTTTTTCATTATTTTTAATGTTTATCCATGATCTACCATGGCCTTCAATAATATCCCGTAGCCACTCAGGGATTAATGCAAGAATAATCGCAAACTTTGACACGTGTTTGTTGCCGCTGAGAGCAGCACCGTGGCGAGCTGCGGGTGGGCGGACTGCGCGCCGCCCTTCAAGTCGTCGCTGCGCTTCATGATGATGCGTGCGCAGATTAATGATCTCTCAGGTCTTCCGTAATCTACCATGGATTGTCACTGAGTTCCATTGTCTGGCATGGTCTGAACTTGTAGTTGTAGTAAGACGCCGCAAAATATTCAAATTTTAGTGATTTTCAAAAATTCGAGTTAACCGTGAAAAATTGGACATATTCTACCTTTTATAAGCGTATTTTACTATAGAGCAAACAGTCCTGGGAAGAAATTTACAGAAACAATTTGGAGCCGTTTTTGAAAAACAAAATCTCCCGGAAGGCTACAAATAGTCCCCAAAAATTAATGAATGTTTTTCTAAAATCGCATAGCTTCCGTGCTCAGGCGAAACGACAGTTTCTTCAATTTGAAAACCATGCATGGTTTAGGCGCTAGAGCGCATCAGACGGATGGTGATTGACGTTTTGCTTTTTAACAGTTTTTGGCATCACGGATCCAATAAAACTGGAATTAGGCTACACCGCGTGTTAGGAGGACTTTTTCTTTAATCTTAGCAATTTTTCATCTAGTTTTCGTCACCAGAGCGCGGCAATGATTTTTTTCGCAGAAAATGCGCAGTTTTTTCGCGCAGCATTATATAACATTCTCTATACTACGCATATTACTTCAGCGCGTAAGTATACGAGAAATGTAATATGTGAAGTGTCGGTTAACATGCGTCACGCAGATAAATTTTAAGGAATAAGTTGGTGATGAAGTTGAAAATAATCTTGGTTTTTAAAACCATGTACTTATATAATAAATATCTGATTATTAGTTGAAGTAAATATGTTTATCACGCCCATTTGATAACATTCTAACGGCTACATTGTTGTGAATGATATTGATTATCAAATGCTCTTATTATTAAATATTCTTCAAAAATCATTCATTCCATATATGCTACAACTATTTTTACTAAACTATCCTAACCATGATCCAAAATAAAAGACTCGGGTCACGTGCCCTCTTCATCCTAGAAAATATTCATTTCTCTCTTCTCTTTAATAATGAACTAGAAATCAGTAATGAAGAGGGGTATTCCCGGAGATTTAAATCTTTTAAACACAAATTGGAAAGAGATCGCATCCAATGGAAAACTATAGCATCCAGTCAACAAACTGGTTTGGGACTGCGAATTAGAGCAGGTACAGACCGGTCTACCCAACAGGACATACCCTCCATATCTGGAAGCGACTGCTGAAGAAAATTCGAGGAATCCGTAGCCGTTAACCATTCCGCCAGGAGGCAATACATTATTTCATTTTTACAAAGGCCACGCGTGTCTCGCAGGGAGTTAATTGGTCGCAACGGACTGCCGAAATTTACCGCAAAAGTGCGGATGCAGCCGGTGCTCGATTGATTGATTGATGTTTCCGATCGCGTCAACTACCAAGGACTTTAGTCCCGTAAGTGTTGTGTATGTTTTCATCGCGAGAGGTGTCGGTGATCTTCCCGCATTGGACAGCGAGATCTGGCACCGAGCTATGTTGGCTTGCGGGATGTTTCCCTAAAACTGATATTTCCCACCAGCGAGACACCGCCTCAATCGAGACAAGCTCTAAGCTCCCGACCTGAGTGGTACTGTTGTGCATGTAATCCTAAGGGCATATAAGTAAGGGGTGAGAATAAGACGAGGAAGAGGAAGGAAAGATCCCGCGCGCTCCATGGTCCGTTTGTTAGGATACCGCTCCATCATTCGCCGGGTGTTGATCGGAGAAACCACAGAAAACTACCGATCGGAGAAGCCGGTCGCTAGAATTCTCCTTCAGATAGCGGATGAACTCGACGCAGCTATCTGACTAGTGTCGAAAATACTGTCACCGTCGGGAGTGGAACCCTAGGACCTCCCGGTCACAGGCACAGCAGTGACATCAGTTGATGCCCTGAGCCAGATAAGCCGGTTCTGGCGCTCGAAATAAGCGATTGATTTGTGATTCCGGACGCATCAACTACTGAGGTCATTAGTCCGTAAGTGTAGTGTATGTTTTTATCGGGAGGTGGAGTTATCTTCCCCCAATGGATGGCGAGATCCGGCGCCGACTAGAGTTTTCCACAACCAAGTATCTCCCACCAGCGGGGCACCAGCCCAGTCGGGATACGTTCTAAGTCCCCGACCGATCTTCCAGCATGTGTGGTAGTGTAGTGCATGTTAGTATGTGTGTGTGTGTGTAAGGGGAGAGGATAGGACACGGAAGAGGAAGGAAAGATCGCGCACGGTCCATGACCCGTTTATTAGGATAATGCTTCGGCATTCGCCTGGTGTTGATCAGAGAAACCACAGAAAACTACCGATCAGAACAACCGACCTCTAGAATTCTCCTTCAGACAGCGACTGAAATCGACCAAGCTCACAAGCCAAGAGTCGAAAATCCTGCCGCCGTCGGGACTCGAACCTAGGACCTCCCGGTCAGACGCACTGCAGTAACATCAGTTGATGCACTGAGCCATCCAAGCGAACGGATGGCCAGGCATTTGGGAAAGGATGGAAGAGAGAACTCTCCTGGTACAATCTGTGAGGCGCAGAAACACTCAATTTCCTCGAGACTCGTAGCGGTCGACAGCCCGGCTAGGGAAACTTTATTTATCTATTATTTATTTATTTATTTATTTATCTATTTATCTATTTATTTATCTATTTATTTATTTATTTATTTATTTATTTACTTATTTATTTACTTATTTATTTACTTATTTATTTATTTGCTTATTTGCTTATTTGCTTATTTGCTTATTTGCTTATTTGCTTATTTGCTTATTTGCTTATTTGCTTATTTGCTTATTTGCTTATTTGCTTATTTGCTTATTTGCTTATTTGCTTATTTGCTTATTTCTTATTTACTTATTTACTTATTTACTTATTTACTTATTTACTTATTTACTTTTTACTTATTTACTTATTTGTTTGTTTGTTTCTTTGTTTGTTTGTTTATTTATTTATTTATATTTTACGTCAAAAAACAGTTAAAAACTGTGTATGATGTGCTATGTGGAAAAGTGAATTGTGTGCACATTTTCTAAATTCTGTAATCCCTACACTAAGTCATATACTACTTAAATTTTGAATTTTGAAAGGGAAAAAAAAACAAAAAAACTCCCATGTAATAAAATCTATTTTCGAGGATAAATAAGCAATAAATTTTGAATTTTGAAACGAGGAAAAAAAACAATCAAAAAAACTCTCATGCAATAAACTCTATTTTCAAGGATAAATAAGCAATAAATTTTGGCTCTTATTACTTCCTGCCGCGACAACATGGAAACGATAATTTGAATAATTGTATTTCCCACTGAATTCTAGAAGACGTGCACAGAAAATGAAGTTACATTTATGTCCAAAGCAAAACAAGGGGCCATCTCAGCATTTGCTCAATGGATCAGGGAAACTGGACGAAAAACCTGATCGAGATGGGGGTCATTGACCCGGAAGCTGTAGTACAATAGTTGTTACAGGTTGTTCATACGCATTTATACAGTTCAAATGGTAAATAATGCATTATGTATCATTGTTAAAATTAATGTTACTTTTCTTGTCATGCTCAGTATAGTCTCTAATTGTATAGAAACAGTTATGCAGCAGAAACGATTTCACTTGGGATTTAAACTTTTCTATTGAATTTAATCGTTTAATGTCATCTGGCAAAGTGTTGTAAAATAATGTACATGTATTGTATGTGAATTTTTTGTAATGAGCTGTTGATACTGTCACCTGATGAATATGATTTCTACGTCGAGTGTTATAGTAATAGACTTCGGCATTTTCTGAAAATATATTCCCGCCCTTGAGCAAGTCATTTTTTACAAAAACCACTGATTCGTAAATAAGAAGACACGGTAATGGTAGAATTCCTAGATTAATGAAGATAGGCTTACATGAATCACGTGGGTGGGATTTGGTTATTATTCGTACAATTCGTTTTTGTAATCTAAATGTCTGGGAGCTATAAGATGTATTTCCCCAGAATATTATGCCATATCTCAGGCGGGAATGAACATTCGCGAAGTATACACAACGAGCAGTATGAAGGCTGACTGAATTTGCAAGAATTCTGAACGCGTAGCATAATGAACTTAATTTTGTGTTCAATTCATTTAAATGGACGTTCCATTTAAGGTTTGACTGAATTGAGAGACCTAAAAATGTTGTTGCCTTAACATTAGTCAATGGCACACTGTTCATTTTCAATGGGGCACAGAATTGTTTATTTGAAATGCAAAACTGCATTAAAATCGTTTTCTTTTCGTTTACTATTAATTTGTTATTTCGGAACCAATTTGAAACATCTGATATTGTACTATTTACTGTTTCTTTATTGCAAAGGGTGTTCGTATCATCCGCAAAGAGAACTGTTCTTCCGTTTCGAATCATCGAGGGCATATCGTTTACGTAAAGTAGGAACAGAATAGGGCCTAAAATCGATCCTTGAGGAACTCCACATGCAACGGGCAAAGAGTCGGAAAGGTGCGTACGTAATGTTCCATCTTTCCAATAAGGTATTTCAACTCTCTGAGATCGTTGTTTAAGGTACGAACATAAACAATCTAGAGCAATACCACGAATTCCATATGAAGGTAATTTGGAAAGTAAAATGTCATGATCAATGACGTCAAAAGCTTTTGAGAGATCTAAAAATAATCTAATAGGTGCCTCGTTTTGATCCAATAATGAGGCGACATCTTTAAGAAAAGTAAATATAGCTGTTTCCGTTGATTTTGATTTTCTAAATCCATGTTGGCAATCTGAAAGCGCGTCGTGTTTAGTGAGAAAGGTTTCCATTCGTATATAAAAAAGTCTCTCTAATATTTTTGAAAAGACTGATAGAAGAGAAATGGGCCGATAATTTTGAATTTCATTTTTGTTGCCTTTTTTGAAAAGCGGCTTAATTTTAGCTGTTTTGAAAATATCTGAAACGTTCCAGTGCATAAAGATGCATTAAATGTGTGAGTTAACGGGTGTATAATGGCATACGCACAAGTCTTTAACAAAGAATCCGGGAATTCATCTAAACCGGACGAATATTTATTTTTTTAGTTTACCCATTATTTTGAGAATTTCATAGGAAGAAATTTCGGAAACGAACAGTGTGTCTAAAATTTTGGGTGAACTGTCTGTTTTTGAATTTTGTGCCTGAAGACCCTTAGTGAGATCGGCAGCAATTCTCGAAAAGTATTGGTTAAAGAGATTAGCCACTGTTGCCGGATCGTTCACATTTATATCATTATATTTTAAAACAACATTCTCTACGGGTTTTCTAGTTGATTTGGTAGTATTTTTTATTATATTCCACATTGCTTTTGTTTTATTATTTGAGTTCAAAATATCCTGATAGTTTTTCATCATTTTAGCCTCTCTTATGACTTTTCGTAACAATGTTCTTCTAATGTAATGTAATGTAATGTAACTTCTAATCGCACGCGCTCAGTAGTGCCCGTGAGCAATATACTTAGGTTATTCTAACGTGGCATCTGTGGGTAGTATCTCCAAGATGGAATATGGTACGAATTTTTGCGTCTTTCTCGGTCCTGCCGCAAGGTGTCGCATGATCGCGACAGTATCAAGCAGTGCTGCATATCAAGGGACACTAACAGCACGCTCTGAGATAGATTTGAAAAGCCGTGCCTTATTCCATCTTGGAGATACTACCCTCAGATGCCTCGTAAGAAAAATCCAAGTATAGTATTTCCCCATGAGTCGGACTTGCTCAAGTTCTTTGATTCATTATGCGGACTTGCATCCGTCAAAGGCCTCAGAGTCTCTTCACTGTTATGAGACCTACGGCTCTGAGATCAATACCACGCTTCAGAGTCTTATTTAGAGTATTATACGGTGTACCCCCAAAAGTATATAATTTTTTCGTAAGTATTAACCGGCTATGGAATGAAGGAGGTTAAAATTGCCTACAATGTGAATGTACAGTTTTCTTGTAGGATCAATGGTATTGGCGTTAGGCAAAATATCCATGAATGTTACTGTGAAAATGGAACTCCACTTAACTTCCTTCACTACATTTATATCCAATGAAGTTGTATGCAAATAAATATAGCGGCGTGAAAATCTGTTCACATTTTGATTGGAAAAAGGAAACTAGGTAATTAACAAAGTGCAAGAGAAAATTAATATTTTAGTCGAACGTGCTCTTCAGCGATGCGTAGGTCTCTGAAGGCCCTAGTTTTTATAGACACACACACACACACACACACACATATATATATATATAGTATATATATATATATATATATATGGTATATATGGTATCTGTTTTTTTACTTGGATAACTTAAAAATATTTTTAAAAATCTTAAATAAAAGTACTTTGTTCATTTTTTGGCCTTGTTTCCGCGCAAAGTTATTGATGACAAACCTGGACACTCGTTATAGCATTCTAACTACTTACATAGAAGCAATTTAGTGTCCAAGTTCAATACGTCTTCAATGATGGGCATGTGCAAGGTTTTGTGGGTTTCTTTTTCTAATCATTGTTATGTTTTGCTATGATATTATGTTTGTGTCATGTGCAAACAAAATTATTTTTTTATTTCTTAAAGCCAAAGACATGTCATTTATGTAATCAAGGAATAGTATTGGCCCCAGGATGGATCTATGTGGCACAATGTATTTTGTAAATGTGCACTCACACGTACAATATGGAATAATATTTTTGAGAAATGCCCCTGTAAGCTCTCACACATTATTGTCCAGAAAGGTATTCTGTGAACAGTGACCAGCACTCATAGGCTGGAGTCTTACAAACCATTCTTTAAAACATATCATCTGAGGCAGGAGTAGTAGAAGATCTTGTTTTTAATGTGCTGTGGGTAACTACTAATGCGAACTGATAAATATGATTTGACCCATTGGTCTGGATGCCTCGAATCCCTAGCATTTCTATTTTTGTTAAAGGCTGCATTTGTTGCCTAATAATGTCAAAGGCTTTTGTCAAGTCTAAGAAAAGGCCACGGAAATTTCTCTGATTTAGTGTAACAATATGACATTTTAAAAGGAGAAGATATCTGGGTCTATGGATCTATTAGTCCTGAAGTCATGTTGAGCATTACTGAGGGCATTATTTGCTTTGAAAAACTGTTTGAGTCTATCGTTCAAAAGTCTTTCCAGGATTTTTGAAAATTCAGATAGCAGTAAGTCTTTAGTTCATTGGATCATAACTATTCATGGCTTTGTTTTGATAAAGTTCTTACTGACTTTACCACGATTTTGAGAAACAAAGCTTCAAATTTATTATAATATTAAGATTTTGTTTCTTAGACTTACAAGTAATTTTGTACAAAGGCTTATATTTATATTTGCATATGCTCATCACTTATTTGCACCTCTTATTAATTTCATTTTAAATATTTAATTGTGCAATTAGAACTTTGTCATTCCATTATAGATTTTCAGCATGAGACAAAGTTGTAAGTGCAGATAAGGCAGAGTGAAAAAGTGCAGAGGGAAAAAGGAGCAATCCTTCTTTTACATGTTTCTAATTTGTAAATTTATTAGAAATACTTCAGCCATGCAGTGTGACAATCATATTATTAATAACTTTCTATTAAAAATTAAAACTATTTTACACATCATTAATGGATTACAGTAATGAAAGACTGTTCTGTTTCCATAATATTGTGATGTCGTGGGAATACACAGTAATCACAGACACGAGCTTCAATGATAAATATGTACAGGTTTATTCACATATGTACAGTAAATAATTAAAGTTACTCTGGTAGACGTTTACTCCCCTGATCGCAGGAGCGATCCTTAAAAATGAAATGTCTGACTCGTGGCCCGCGCCACTCCTCAGCGAGCCTTATGCACACAGCATTCAGCTCCGGCGACCTAGGTCACCCGTGGAAATACTGTCCACAGCGGCGTCCCAACACATGGGTTGCCGTACGAACCTCGCTCGGCTCCGCACCGCCCTGGGCGCAAGTTTTGTGCGTTCGCACGAGGGTTCCACTCAGCTCGACAACCCCCTCCCCCCGCGCTCTGCGTTCGCTCTTATATAGCTCCCACCCACGTGACCTGAAACGTCACTGGGTTTTTCGCACGGCCCGCGTTAGTCGCGTTGCCAGTCATTTTGGACATCCATTTCCCTGGATTCTAAGAATTTTGCACGCGGCACGCGGCAAAAATGCGGTATCCCGCATTTTGGGCATCCCTTGCCCTAGCCTTGTGAGCTTTCCAAACACATCATTGTTCTCACATCCTGCCTGGCCTCTGGCGTCTAATCCTTTGACGCAGCGACATTGTGACGCCCCGCTGGTCGCTCTGTGTAGCCCTACAATACGTTACAATATGCTATGATCTCACGTTTTCCTCAAAATCTATCCTCGTGCTACATTAAAGGGAACATAGATTTATATCCTTATTCTTGAGAAGAGATATTTCCAATGTCCTCTTTTGTGTCTTTGGCTTTACTTCAAACTAATATGTCTTGATGGTTTGATGAGAAAAGTCCTATGTTTCTCTCACTGTATTTAATGCATGCAATATGCTCTGGATCTTGTGAGTGATATAACTCACTTCACGCAGGATATAACCAAATTCAAGGCATGTTACCTGAATGGTCTTGGATTTTAGCAATTTTAATGTTACCACAATATCTTTGAAATCCTTCTCTTGCATTACTCTAGGATTCCATTGGTTCACTTGTTTCAGCAATCACACTAGTCCAATATGTGAATAAAATGTTATCTTAGCCACTGCTTTCTCTGTTAACGCTATGGGCATTATCTACTTCCTAGACACTTGAATGCCATGACACATATTTCATTGTTACTCATGTGACATTGCGGTTCTCTCTTAAAAATCCAACATTGTATATGACATTATGGAATTTTGGCCCTTAGGAATACATGAGTCTGACCAAGTTACTAATTCACTAAAATAATTCTCCTTCTGGAGTAGGGGAAGTAGGGGTGATGGGGGTAATGGGGCAATGGGAATCAGTGGTAAATTATTGATAAATATTGTAAACAAACCATCAAACCATATTGAAAGGAAGAAACAAATGCTTCTACCTACCTTTAGTCATGATAACTATAGCCAGTTGATTGCTGAGCCAAAAAAAGCTTACTTTGACGATTATTGCATTTGTACCTGGAAAGTGAGTGGTTGATGTTAGAGAATGCTCTTAGAAAATAAGAATGTGAACTAACTCATGTGAACCTCGAGATTCCTGGAAAAATTAAAATTTGTTGGAAGAGAAGTACTTCAGCAAATCATTTGATACCAAATGTGAGTAATTTCAAACATTCTATAACAGTTTATGAGTAGTTATAATAAAAATGTGCTTGTGTAATAATGGCGGTTAGTGATTCTTATTATCACACGGTGACTGCCATTGCTCCCAAACAAAATAATTTATTGATCTGAATGAGTTTAAATGCCCCCCGGTGCTATTTACACATGTAGCAAGAATGGCTGGACATATGAAGAATTCATCAAATGTCTCAAACACTTTAAAAGTCTTACTTGACCCTTAAAGTCCAGGATCCAGCGCTCATCGTAGAGTCAGTCCTGCGGTTGGAGTCGTTGATTTGAGCTGTCCGGGATTAGCCCGACCATGACGCGGCTAATCCCGGACAGCCAAGAATTCAGAGCTGCTCATCTCTGACAACCTTAAGCGTCACATTACTTTAGACGCCTACAATTATTATAAACAAAACAAATACTGTTTAAATGGGAGCCGAATGCAAATTTTTGGAAATTTGATGTTTGAGAGGCTTTTAGTGAATTTTTGATTATTTTTTGTGGTGAAAACATAAGCTTAATAACTAATCTGTGATATAAAAGCACATACTTGTTCACAGGAGCAGTTCGTACTGATTTATATTGAAAAGACAAAAAGTTACCTTCATTACAACCAATTCCCCTACATGTAGTATTCTTCCCCCACTATGTCATTTCTTGCATGGCCTGCCATCACCTCAGGCCAAATAGTACCACACACTTTCTTAATAACAGTGTAATATGCAGTTCTATTGTATACTTTCAATTTTCTTGAGTAGAAAAAATCTAATATTGGTGTTAGGACAGAATTACATTTTCAAGATCAAAGAGCAGTACAGGATAAATTCACTATTCACATACAGCAGAACATTATTAATAATATAAATGATAAAATTTCACGTTTACTTCCCATAAAATAACTCGAAATCCTGCAGTAGTTTACTGTTAGAACCTGAAATTTATTTGAAAGCTAGACTGCTTTGTTGTAAGGCAGAGAGGCAAAACACAAGTTTGTTAGTTAAAATCTTTGTCAAACCAAGGCTAAGTATTACTCTCTTTTAAACAATGGTTTATATTTTGCCATTTTGAATATGCTTGGGAAGATGCCTATTCTTACGAAGTAACTTAAAATATGAGAGAATGATTGCAATATATATGATGAACTTTCTTTGATAAGAAAATCTGGAATATTGTCCAGACCCGCTGAGAATTTATTCTTCATTTGTCCAATGATTTTTAAAATTTTGAAGGGTGTACTTTCATTTAAAAATAGGGAATTTATGATTTGTGTTACATCAGTTCGATTTTTGATCTCAAAACGGCGTTTGTCTCCTCTTTGATAGATTTCACTCTGATGAATCTGTTTTCCTGGCAAAATCGCGGAAGCAATTTTAAAATTGTTTTCTTGTTGTTGGCTCTTAAAACTACTTTCCGACAAATCATGAAATCGGGTACCGAAAACCTTTATTGTCGGGTCCTGCTAAAGTAAAAGTGGATAAATCCTCTTGCTAAATATTACATTATTTCTTCTAACTCGTGGTCTAGCGAAAAAATACAATACACGTGTCCTTGATACTTAAAAATCGATTGACGCCAAAACATGTCTGTCCGTTTATGGTCAACGCTAACGCCCAAACCGCTTCCACAATTTTCTCTCCAAAATTGATATTCTGAATCTACCTGAAAGAACCTATCCTTGAAGTTTCAACGATATTTTGATTTTGAGGGTACTTACATTAAGCCTCAAAATCATTTTCAAAATCTTCAAACCGTCACCAAATTATTTGATTAAATTTTGTCCTCGTGTTACGCAGGTACAGAACGCAAGAGAAATGTGATTTATGGCGTTTGTTGACATCACTTATTTCTAGAAAAATTGCTTATGTGCAATTTTGGGGCGTCTTCTTCAACTATAATATTGATGATATTTTTTCTTACTGAAATCTGTTCTGACAGATCTGAAAATAAGATCAAATTTAATTTTTTGAAACATTTGAGTAGTTTTCAAAATTTGAGGCGTATATATAATTAAAACACTGTAACTTTTTCTCAAAAAGAGCCCAATTTTTTGTTTAAAGACGATATAAAATACATGGTGGTCTCATTTTGCCCACCCCACTGCACATTTTCTGAAGATTGCAAAGGTCATGTGTGTTTATTGCAAAACCGCGTACTTTTAGAGTAATTTAAGAATAAAATTGATATATATACTAAAAATCTCAAAATCACAAATATTTTTTTCCACGGATAGAAGGAACGCTTAAAAGAATTGCGCCATTTTCGTTGAACTCTGAATTTTCGAAAATTGCAAATTTAGAAAGTGTAAGATGTTTTATCATCGCTTAGCTTTTATTTGAAATTGTATTGTAAGGGATACTTCACAGTGTAATTGTACTAAATTATTTCCTAATGAAACGATGTTACATACTGCAGAAAATCTGATTTTGCATTTTCGTTTATTTAGCGTTATCCATATATATTTATGTCCATGCGTAAATTTCATCTCTACAACTTCCGGACTTACTCGTGCCATATGTATTAGTACTACGCTCAAGCTGGGAACTGAGATTAGTACATTGCGGATCGCACATACTATAGCTGAACCGCTCGCAAAAAAACCATCATGGCGGACGTACCTTTGGTAAAGTCTCGGAGGCTGCCCCCACCCTCCGGCATCTGAGATTTCCCCTCTCGGCGATAAGGAAGCGCGTAGGCGAGAAGGAGAGGCGACTGCGAGACGCAGCGATCGCGCTGACCGCCACTCATCACTACCCTCTTCGTCAAAAGAGGAACTCGCACTCCCAGGAGTGTCCAAAGAAATGACGAATTTATAGATGTGTTGGTCCATCACATTATCTGAATTATTATGTCGCCTCTATTCCCAAACGCTTCTCTGCAAAACATTTCCTTTTCTTTTAAGGATGCACCAATAGTTTTGCTGCCTCGCGCCCCTTTGTAAACTTTCAAACAAGTTCCATTGACTTAGATCTGATGGTGTTGGAAGACGGAGAGGAATGTATGGTCATGTTCAATGATTATTTGATCAACGACCTATCGTTTTTCAGCGGATATACTTTGACTTATTTGTAATAATTGGGATTTTGTGAATAACAGCAGCTATTGTGTAAAGTACACTGTCACCGCTCACTAGCCACGGTAAACCAGGGACTCGAGACCGAAACTCTCCAAGACACGGCTTATTTTCTGTTGATGGTTTGGACAACCCCTACTGTAGAAACACGTAAGCCGCCTTCCGTCTGATCCTTCTCACTCATCAGTTTGTTATCACCAAGCTCGCAGTGTTGAATTACCGCGCGACCCACGAGAGAAAGACAGAGGGAGAACTATGTTGTGACAAAGAGCGCAGGCAGGGGGAAATATTGGGAGCTTTGGAGGAGGCCACGTTCAGGCATGTGCAGTGGAAGGTTTTTTGGAGATGGTAGAGCAACAGTTTATAGAGAGGGTTGAGCAATATTTAAATAGTTGTATTTGAAACATGTATTTTTGTATTTAAAACTCTATTTTTGAGTTTTTTGGGCATGTATTTTGAAGATACATTTAAATACATAAAATAGATGTAAAAAAAACTTCTTTTACTTCAAATACTGTAAATACAAATTAAAGAGAAGATAACAAGGATAGTTTGTTTTTCTTTGATTCTGCTAGTGAACAGGGACCGAAAAGGTATTGAATACCGGTAAAAATACCGGTATTTTTTCATATCTTTCTCAAATACCTTTATTGTTTTATACCAGTAAAATACCTCTATTGGACATCTTTACCGGTATGGACGTCAATAAACGTTATACCGGTATTTTCAATGAAAAACAATAGCTTACCATCCATACATCTTGACAAAATAAGTTACTTTAGTTAATATCTCACAAAATTTTTATTAATCAAATATACTTTCATAATTGTTATTAATTGTTTAATTTATAATTTTGTTTAGTACTACGCTCAAGCTGGGTTATGTATATATTGCGACGGAACACACGTCGTGGCCTTCCCTCCGACGCGCCGCGCATAATACAACTCTGTTGCGAGAAGGAGTCGTTAGCCCTAAGGATGTGCGAGATCGCTTGGGCGTTACCGGCGTCGTTCGACAGTCCACTGCCGTCCCGACGTCAGACCTCTCGAGTTGTTTCGAATCGCTTGCCTGGATGAGGCTTATGCCTGAAAATGCACCTGGGTGGGGAATACGGGCAGGTTTATACTCAAAGCAAAACACTTGTGGCTCTGGCATACAAGGCTGTATATTCTACACTCAAGGAATGACAAAAACAAAAACACAAACAAATTCAACAAAAATAGCCTTACAAACAATCACGTACAGAACGCGACCGTGCTCGAAAATGAATATTCGGAGCACTATTGCTACCTCTCACAATAATTAGGTATTTCGAACGATTCATTTAATGAATTGTACTTTTTATACGACCATTTGGTGCAGGCAAAATTTTGGTCTTAAGTGACACAAAGAATACAAAGTTGAACCTTCCTACTTGGAATTGCTTTCATTCCTGACAAATGGTTATTAATCCATAATACACTTTAACTACTACTTAAACAAAACTCGACACAGACCAAAAATTAATCAACCATTTACAACACTCTTTTTAACACTTAATTATTTGGGTGACTTGTTTAAAGTGAATTAATCATTTCTGTTCTTAACATGGCTTTCATTCAGGAGTTTCACACATCAACGTTCACAAATGTGGCTTGAAATACCTAATACTTGAAAGCTTTTAAGAAACAGTGTGGTTTAGCATCGTTCAATCACATTTCTTTTCGTTTCTGCAACCGTCTGTCGCACGGGTACTCACGCTTCTCCAATGGGGTTTTTACGAACCGGCCTTAGTCGAGTGCTGCGAGCGGCGCCTGGCGACTCGGCGTTTGGGGGACGTGACGATCGCGCCCTACGCGACCTCCGCTCTGTTGCGCTTGCCGCGACGGCTCTGTGCTGGCGACGTGTCGGGGCAGCCTGGCTTCCACGATCCTCCGCCCTCCTTCCGCTGCGTCTCCGGACCAATTTTCTCGGCCGGGAAGCGCGCCTCGGCCTCGCCTCTGCGCCTGCTCCTTCCAACACAAATGCTTCTCTGGCGGTGTTTTCAGGAATGGTTATCGCCTTGCCTTGCTTCGGTGATGTGACATAGCGGCGATGCAGAAACGCTCGGCGTACGCCGGAAAAGAGTCCGATTCAGCCTCACTCGGAATTCACATAATTCGCTCCTCACTGACACATGTTTCTTTCCGTTGTGAGTTATCAACAAAAACGAGCACAATGTTCGTTCTCTTCCCCGTATCTCCGGATGAAAACAATCCGCGTGAAGTTCACTGCCAGCGACTCGCGACCGGTTTCTTCACTAACCGTCCCTTATAATGGCTTTTTACGTGATTTGTGAGACGCGTTCCGCAGCGATCAGTCCTCTCCGAGAGATTTTTCGAGACCCTTCACTTTCAACGGAAAAATTCCTGCCGTTGGCTTCCTCGTTTTTCGGATACCGGCCAATCACAAGATCTCGTTCCCAAGCTTATCTTCGAATTTAGCTTATCTTTCTCTCGTGATGTTGCTTGCCCGACGCGGCCGCGGCCGTCAGACAGTGACGGGTTCTCGCGCCCGTTCAAATTAGCGAACTGCCGAAGACGGCATTTTGGGAATTTTTATATATGGTCCGGTCCGTTACCAGGACATCAGGTGCCAAAATTGAATGGCAATTCTTCTTCTTTCTTCTTCAATATATATATATATATATATATATATATATATATATATATATATATATATATGTATATATATTGTGACGTACTGTAGGCCGGCTTGTTCTCAGTAAATTTATTCTGTATGACAGGTATCTTCTTCTCGTGAATACTCGGGATTATTAATCAAACACCACTGTTCCGTGAACAAAATAAACTGAACTATTTATTAATCTCTATACAAATCACTAATGATACAATATCTATGGTGGTCTCTACCCTCTTTCTTTCATAACCCAGAATCACTGTTAGTCTCTCGATCTTATCGATCGAAGAAATATTTACCGCCATTTTCCTTACGAGCGTCGGCGGCTCGGGGACTCTGCCGCCTCGCGCTCCTTCGCTGCTCGCCGGGGTCGTCACTTGGGACCAGCCGAGGAGGGCGCTGCGCTTTCCGGAGTACGTTCTCCTTCTTCCAATTTCCGATCCACTCAACGTCTTTTGATCTGGTGTTACTCCAAATAGCAGCTATCACTTTGGCCATATGTCCGATCGACTATTTGGATTGTTATCACGCACAAATTGTCCGTCAATTAATCTTTCCGCACTCTGTCTGTTCGCGATACAGTTTGTTTTTCGATCGCGAGCAGCCCCAGATACGTCCTTCCGCCGGCGGCCAGCCAGACACTGACTCGCGGCCTCGTTCCCACGGTCGGCCAACTGACGACACCCGCCGCCCGTAACCGTTTCGTGGCAGCGAGCGCCCTCTTGCAACCGTTTGCCGCGTTCTGCTTGATGTCTCGCCGTTTCTTTGGGTGAAACGCGGTGCGTTTCATTACCCTCCTTTTTGTGGATTTTTCCGGAAAATTCAATGACTTAATGGTCTATTCTTGTGCATTGCCTTCTTTGTTGGGCAAGGTCTTAAATTGTAAAAATTATAATGTCCCACCACTTCTCTGTTATCGCTGACTAGTTTAGCCACGTTCGGGTTTGTTATCTGTTCAATGATGTACGCCCTCATATAATGGAAAAATTTGCGTATAACCTTAGTTTAGGCCAGACACTTTGGGATCACGCAACAATATTGTCTGCCTCGCATTATCTCATATGTTTTCTTCTTGACTTTGCCTTCCTGTGCTGGGGCCCAGTACTTCGTCTGGTCAACCTGTTGTTTCAGTTCCTTTCTTCTATCCTCCTCCGATAACACGCCCGTACATATTTCTAATTCCTCTCCCATTCCCATATCCATCTCGATTCTGCTTCCTAGTTCTACCACTTCCGTGGTCAAGACTGGACATCGCGCGTCGTTCGGATAAAAAAATCTGTCCCTATAATCATCGGATACAACAACTTCTTTTACTACTGGAGCTACCACTTCGTACTCTGATCGCCAATTTCAGCATTAAACATTATTTGTTTCCGTGATAGGGCTTTCTGACTTCTTCCTCTATGGCCCACGTACGCCCTATTCATGGGCAAGCACATTACTTGCTTCCTTCGCAATCGGGTAACTCTCATTATAAAATTCCTCTGATATAACTGTTGCAGTACATCCAGTATCAACCAGTGCTTCCGTTACCACCCCTTCGCATTCTACTTCGATCGTGGACATTTTCTCATGCGAACTTCCGAACTTTTTTCTGCCACGGTTGTGATTCATAGGACACCGACTTAGAATCGTACTGATAGGGACCACATTCAGCCTTTTTCTTCCCTTTGTGTCCGTCATGTGGGGCTCGCCTGTCATCACGGACTCTATCTGTTTAAAGATGTCTCTGTCCTCCACTTGACCAGGCCGTGTTGATTGATTGGCGCACCTCGGTTCGTTCCTCTCTCTTCTCGACGGTTTGGATCTTGTCCACCCCACTCCGGTCTTCGGTTACTCGGTTCCGATTGCCACCGGCTTCCTGTCTCGTGTCGCGTCCACTGGTTGCCTGCCCCACCACCATTCCCTTGTCTATTGACTGGTTCCGTTCTTAACGCGTTTACGTTTCCTTCCCTCTTATTCTTCGGGGCATTGGCAAATGTTAAGTCATATCCTCCTAAGGCGTTCATAAAGCTCTCTAAATTGGTATGGTTCGAACTTCTCAAATTATTTTGGATCGACACGGGAAACTGACGTGTCAATAAACACAATTTCTTGATCATTCATTGAGGACGTAGTGTCCTGCCAATCTCCAACACGTTGCGTCGTATATTCCCGCAGAGTTCCCATCGACTGAGTATAATAACCATTCATTAGATTTAATCACATTCATTTGAATCTTCATCGTTCCAATACCGCTCATAGAACCGGTCTTGAAATTCTTCAGCGTCTCCGAAATACATCAAATGCGTCGGCCCACGTCCGGGGGCGTTCCTCCAACATCAAATACAAAACTGGACCTTGCATCTTTCCGATGTGTTGATCACGGTGTGTCGTTCCGCTGCCCGCATGAATGCGCATGGGTTTTCTCGACCATCCCCGAAAACTTCAATGATTTTGGAGGCGTAAAGTGGGTATTCCGCCCGCAATGATCGGCGTCGTCCGGCATTCTTTGATTAGCTCTATCGTCAGACGTGGTGATGATAATTTTTCGCACATGCGCATATCCCTTGATTTCTTCTTTAATTAATTGCTGCATCATTTTGGTGTCTTCTTCCCTTTGCGCACCTCGTTCGTGATTTGATCCTGATGTTCGCCCTCTTGCTCTCCGCCATCTGGATTTCATTCCGAATCTGGTTTGTACCTCCTTGCTTTAGAAAATTTTCCGTTGTTGAAGTAGGTCGGTTTCAATCCCCGCCCAATTTGGTCAATCTGGATTCTATCTTCTGATCCTGCTCTACAAATTTACTGGCGATGGATTGGTTTTTGAATCTCGACCCTTTCCGCTATCTTCTTCATTTTCTGCTGGGCTTCGATTTGCTTGTTAAGAGGTCCTATTTGTTTTTAATTTCCTCCATTAACTTTCCGTTCTGTTCTTGCCGATTTCAATTCGTTTAATCGCCTCCTTCTGTTCTTCTCGCCGATTTCAATTCGTTCTTCAATCGCCATAAACTGCTTTTGGATCTTTTCTCCTTGTTCCTCGATTGCCTTTGTTCTTCCATCATCTTCCTACTCTGTTCTTCGTCGATTTTCACTCGTTCTTCAATCGCCATGTTTGTTTTTCCGATCTTTTCTTGTTCCTCTGCCATTTTTATCAAGTTTGTCGTTGATCATTTTCATTATTGGGTCATCAAATCTGATGTCTTGCTTGGTACTCCTGACTTGGGTTCCTGCTACCTGGTTCATCGGCGTTGATGTGGCTTTACTTCTTCATCGAAACAATCGCCTGACGTCATCTAATTTATCAACCCAGCGTCCCTACTATCCACAGGAAACGTACTTCCGCCGATTCCTTCATCCGAGTCTTCTAAGCACGCTCTATCTTCTCTTATTCCGTTCCAACATCGTCTTTTGAGCTTCCATTTTGCTGCCGCAATCTAATCTCTCGTCTTCGTTAACTGCTTCGCATCGTTCACTCATTTTTTCTCAATCGCTTTACAGTGCTTCCGTGCTTTGCAATACGTCTCAGCCTGTCTGCGCTCGCAATACTGAATACCGCAATTAAGTCCCTGATCTAATTAGTCGACCCCAAGTAATTGCATTGGAAACAATGACTCATCAGCGATTCTAGGCATTAGCCAATACAATTTTATTTGTTTTTAGTATTTCAATGAAAAACCTCAATTGTATAAAGGCCCATTATGACCAACCCAATTTTCATACTATACAGTTACCAAGATATGACATACAAATATCCACTCTCTGCAAACAAATGTTAACATCACCTATGCAATATGAATCACTAATAAAATAATTCTTTCATGAAACATATCACATATCAAATAATATAAATAACACTTGGAAAATTCTAAAAAACATTGGTACACAACTTCAATTCAAATTCACAAACATAATCCACAGTCCCATTTCACACACCTACATTTCTCAATAATACATAACAAACATATACTGTATGCAAAGCCAAACATTACCTCAACATCTCAACAAACCAATATTAATTCCCTTCACTACACTCATTTCCATTCACTGCTAATGAACAATGCCCCTCCACACCTGGCTACACCCTTTAGATGATTGATAGTTATCTGCAGATCCAGTTCATATGCTCAAAATAACACATATACAATCACACCAAAATGACATTAACTTCTTGTATCTAGCTACTTTCCTACAAATTCTACTAATTTCCTTGCTTTAGTTAACATTGAAAACAATTCACTTAACTATGGTACGTTATCATGTACACAAATAATTATTCTAACAAATTATAACATTATACACACTGTTTTCTCTTTACACATACATATGAGGTACTCTGCATACTGTTTCTGGATTGACTGACCACTTATTTAACTAAATAACATTTACATTCAATTACTTAATGCCTGTCAATATTTCCCTATAAATATTTTATATTTCCTCAAACAGTATTTAATTTCATAAATGACAATAATAAATTTCTACTACTTTTTTCTAGTAAACAATCACATGCAATAACGTTTTATTTCAATATTTCCTGTTCAAACTGTTATGTTTAAAATTATTACATTTTTCTGTTAATTCAAGATATTATTTATTCTCCAATTATATGGAATTCTAAATGTCTTCAATTTATTGCAACATGTCAATACCCCTTGTTAAATTAACCTGAGCCACATTTCTAAATACACGAGTCCATACTGTCATGCCAATCCGTGACGTACCGGGTATAATGGTCAGGGAGTTTGTGTAAATTCATTTGTAAGGGCTGCGTATTCTTTCTCGAATGGGCCTGGATTATTAATCAAACACCACTGTTCCGGTAGAACAAAATAAACTGAATCCATTTATTAATTCCATACAAACTACTAATGATACAATATCAGGTGGTCTCTACCTTTCTTTCATATAACCCAGAATCACTGTTAGTCTCTCGATCTTATCGATCGAAGAAGACACCGTTACTTCTTCCTTTACGAGCGTCGGCGGCTCGGGGACTTTCGTTGCTCCCGCGCTCCTTCGCTGCCTGCCGGGTCGTTTCCACTGGGACCAGCCGAGGAGGCGCTGCGCTTCCGAGCACGTTCTCCTTTCCACCTGATCCACTCAACGTCTTTTGATCTGTGTTACTCCAAATAGCAGCTATCACTTTGGCCATATGTCCGATCGACTATTGATTGTTATCACGCACAAATTGTCCTGCCTAATTAATCTTTCCGCACTCGTTCGTTCGCGATACTAGCTTGCTTTTCGGATCGCGGAGCAGCCCCAGATACGTCCTTCTTCGCCGGCGGCCAGCCAGACACTGACTCCTCGCGGCCTTCGCTGTTCCTAATGGCTTGGCCAACCGACGACACCTCGCCGCCCGTAACCGTTTTTCGTGGCTAGCGAGCGCCCTCTTGCAACCGTTCTGCCGCGTTCTTGCTTGATGTCTCGCCGTTTCTTTGGGTGGAAACGCGGTGCGTTTCAATATATATATATATATATATATATATATATATATATATATATATATATATATATATATATAGAGAGAGAGAGAGAGAGAGAGAGAGAGTAGATATAATCTCCACTTCGTCATTGCACAACGTTCTCGCCCACTGAAAAACTGCTCACCGCCCCTCTTCCTACGCTTCGACATATCGAATTGCCCTAGTAGCACGCAGAGACCGCCGAAGAACGCGGCGAGATGTCTGCAGAGGTCAGAAAGTTGAACCAAAAATTTTAATTATTAGATGCAACCATTTTGGTTGTCGCAGAGACGGCTCATGTTTACCATATCACCATGCGCGTCACCATATCACGTAAAACTACGAAACCATAACTATCTTCGTTTGTACGAGATAGTTCCAACCAATATTCGTTGGTACTAAGTTTTATATAAGATACAGCCATTGCAAGTTGGCGGCGGATGTCTCACGTTAATCATACTCACCAAGTCCGTCACCATACTTCGTAAAAATGTGAAACATTTAACATTCCTTTGTACCTGGTTTGAATGATTGCTCCACCTGAATCTTCGTCTGTACCTTCACGTTTTTATTAATGTTCAGCCATTTTAAGGTAGGCGGACGGATTCGCGTTAACCACACTACAATGCGCTTTCAACACACACAGTTAAAATGTGCAACAATTACCATTCGTTTGTACCTGGTGTGTACCGGATTGTTACCACCAGAATTATTGTTTGTACCAAAGTTTTAATTAAGATACCACCATTTTAAGTCGGCGGCGGCGGCTCATTGCCAACTATACCACAAAGCACACATTACACCCATAAAAACCGTGAAACCCTACCATTAGATTTCCTCGTACCCGCTTTGTTCCGGATTATTCCACCAGAATTTTCTTTTATATCAAAGTTTTCATTACGATACAGCCTTTGTAAGGTGGCAGCGGACGGTTACTTTAACCATACACCAAGCGCGTAAACATACCCCATAAAACTGTGAAAGCTTTACCATTTGTTTGACCTGATTTGTACCGGATTGTTCCACCTGAATTTTCGTTTGTACCAAAGTTTTAATGAAGACACAGCCATTGAAAAGTGAGCGTCACCATACTTCGTAAAAAGTGTTTACCATTTACCACTCGTTTGTACCCGGTTTGTACAGGATTTTTCCACCAGAATTTTCGTTTGTACCTACGTTTTAATTCAGATACAGCCATTTTGAGGTGGCAGCGGACGGCTCACGATAATATATCAAGTGCGTCCACATACCACGTAAAAAAGTAGAACCATTACCATTCCTTTGTATCTGGTTCATTTTACATAATGCTGTAGAAGAAGAAAACAGAATATTGTGTAAATCAATACTAAACAGTTACTCACACTTATTTCTCAGTCATAATCCGAATATTAGCATGGTATTTACATTATCTACTTTAAACAAATCATTTTTGCACGTTTATGTAAACATAAGAAATTATCACATTTTACACACGCATATTTTGTGCGACAATTTTTTCCTTGTATCAGGACTGGCACATTTTTCTTTTTTGCTTTGTGATTTCATAGGAATGGTATTTTGTTTTTCTTGTTTTCTGTATTTAGTTAGCAATTGTTGAATTTCTCCTGGAAGACAAGTAATTGTGGATCTTTTCTCCTATTGTTTTTCATGTTTCACAAACAATGTCAAAATTTTAACAATGATTAAATAAATTATCAGAAGTTGTTACCATTGAAAAACATTCCTTATTTAACAATTTTGATGCTTGCTCACTTGCACATGTCAAGATGACATAGTTATTTTTATCTCATTACTCAGTTTTCCATAATCACAGCCACAAATATCTGCTCTGTAAGTGCCTCCTTCTGCATATTCAAAAGAAGAGAGAGCGCTTCTTCTTCAGGAATGCCTGAACATACTTTATCCCATTGTTAGTAGTTTCACGGGAAAATGAACTAAAAAAGCGACTGAGAATCCCCTCTTCCATAAATTTATGTAAGGTCAGATCTAAATAAAAAATCTCTGTCTGAATACCTGCATCCATAAAACAACCAAATTTCTCCAAAAGAAACATCAGGTAACATCTTTCTCTGAGCACTTCGGTGTTGCAAGAAACCAATGAATTTGAGCAATTCCAGTACCTGGTCCAATTAAAAATTAAAGGCACTGAGAGGTCATCAGGTAAGCAAAATTGTGTGTTTTCCGAAAATGACACAGGTACCTGCACGGTCTGTTTAGGCTTCAATGAGAGCTCCTCCATTTGCTTCTCAAAGGACTCCTTACAAGCTCCCAGCAAGGGAGCAAGAACATCATGCAGCCATCCTGAACATAGACCAGACAACCAGTGAAAACTGGTTGCTCCACCACTGACAGGACAACGCGTACCGATTGTGGAGATATCAATGGGGAGGAAGCAATCGAATATGGTCGAGGCAACAATCGAGGCAAAAGTTCCCAAATGCTTCATAAAACCTATTTTAAAACAGTTCTTTAAAAGGCCATATTTTTAAGAATGAGTTAAGCATAATTTTGTAATTTCTTATTTACCGTGCAGCAGTAGCCTTCAGGAAATATCAGATTGGAATGCGAGAATGACATTCCCACCGCGAGATCTGCAGTGAGATTTTCTAGAATTCCGTCTCATTGTTGACTGATTTAGCTGTTTGAAACGCAGTTTTAAGTGTCGAACATGCTTGAAAATAATTAGTTTTGCACCTAATGTTGTACAATTTGTAATGTGTTTTACAAAAATAGTAACTGTGTTACTTTGGATGAAACTGCAGTGCCATAATATTACCTATCCGTTTCAAAGGGTGTATGCTGTTTTAGCACCACTAATTTATATCTGTAATTCTGTTATTTTGAACATTTTGTGCTTACATTCCTTTTCAAAAATTGTATAATGTACTGCATAAGAATTTAATATAAAAATTCACACATTATAAAAGTGAACTAGTATTCAGCTAACAATGCCGACGGATAACAAACCAATATTTGAAAGAAAAAAAAACAATTATGTTCCATTGCCAAGAACATACCGAGTTTCTTGTTTACACCCCAATTAATAATGTTAGAGAAGTAAATTACTACTGGATGGGAAGATGATAAATTGTTTTCCGGTATAATAAAAAACTACCCGCAAGGCAATTTGAAATAGTCGTTTTCTTCCTACACTTCGTTTATATCAAACAAGCATCACCCAATATTGCTCTTTGTATTCATGTTTCCATCAAGCCATCTTTATGGCTCATTGATCTGACCCGGAGTCTGACTTCGTATTTACCGAGTATATTGTGATACTTTCATTGTTCCTTTCTTTTTTTCAGTTTTCTTTTCCTTTATTTGTCCATGATCATTAAGCGTTGTTAGCAGAGTTTGCACGCAAAGTTTGACAAAACTCATCAAAAGCTCGTTTTTATTCAAGTCCGCTGCTGCGTGATCCTCGAAATACGACCTTTGCTAGAATTACACTTATAATCCCCCCTTGATTGCATTTTCACGATCCAAAAACGAATAATTATATAGATGAAGTTAACATCCTGCTGTGAGTATTCTGAGGGAAAATCTACTTTCATCTGAAGCCAGCAACCGATTCTTTTAATAACAATACCCCAACCAATGGGAAAAAGAATATTATGAAAAGTTCGGTTGAACAATGCAAACCATAGTTTACGTTGTTACTGGGGCTTATCATGATGTCAATCGAAAGAACAGTTACTACAATGGAAAATTCAAGCCCTTATGGTTACTTTACCTCTTACATAAATGTACTTTTTCCAACTCTGAAAATGTGAAACAAATTTTTGCCATTGGCATTGTGGAAATAGTTTGTCTTTTTATTATTATTATTATTATTATTATTATTATTATTATTATTATTATTATTATTATTATTATTATTATTATTATTATTATTATTAAAATTATTATTATTAAACACAATTAGTTCGTATGTACCCATGTACCTCGGTTTAAAAGATATCTTTCTGAGATCTCTCATTTTCATAAATGAACTGGATAACCCCTCTTGGTTTAGGAAATTTTTACAAGAACACGATTTCAAGGCAAAAGGTCACAACTTCGAGTGATGTCAATCTAATTTTTAATAATATTATTTTCATTGTTACTAATATTGTTAAATTTATACATTACTAATTTCCAATGCGCGCAGAAAATTGAGAAAAAGAACTATGCATCCTTCGGGCATGTGAAAGGTGTCTGTGGTTTCATTAAAATATCCAAGAAGTTCCAAAAACAATAAAACAGTTTCGATTTTGACTGTAAAATGCAAATATTTAATTATTTTATTGCGCCTATTCTTAAACTGCGTGTCCTCACTATATCATCATTCCTTGAATCAGTATTAACAACACAACTGTTATCATGCGACAACAAAACTCAAAAGAAAAGGTCGCTCGCCCATAAATATTTGCTATTTAGGGATTGCGTTATGAACCAAGTAGTTTTTTGACATTTCTAGTTTGAAACAAATGTTGTACTGTATGTACGAGTATACTGTACTATGTCACTGCATTATTTCTGAAGACTGTATCTATTAAAATAATTTATTGAAGTGTTATACGAGATTTTTTCTGTTGTCCTTGAGCAGGGTACGAAACATTCTTTTGGGAAACCATTTTCTGTCGTTTCGTTCGAATTTTGCGGCTGGAGGCCACTAGATTTTACATGATTGTGCTATTCTTATTTATTTTCATGAAGAACAAAGTTGCACAATTTCTCCATCAGATGAGTTCTTAAGTGTACTTTAGTGTAGTAGCTTATATTCACAAAAAACGTTACAATGATATTTAATAGTTTTCAAATTGAATACATTCTGCTACAAGATTAGTCGTTGAACAAACGAAGAATTTCACACCATTTCAGAAGCAAACATTTTAGCTAAGAAGTACAAGTAATATCAAGAGTAAATATATTGAACGTAGAGAAATTGAAATATTTTAAGTTTAAAAAAATAAAAGAAACCATTTCAGGAGGAAACGATTGAAAAATTGAAAACATCCGCGAGAGCGCAAAAGAAAAATGAATAGGAAAGAAAAACATTTTTAAACAAAACGAACAATGCTCTCGAGGCAAATGGGGCAAGTCGGGAACACTGTCACGCAAAGTGGCGCCTGGGAAAAGGTGGCCTAGGAAAGTGAAAGTGGCGCGGCGCGGAGAGGGTGGCGGGGGAGAGGGTTCGCGGCAGGGGCGCGGGGGCGAGGGAACTTTCCGAACATAATCAGTCAGCGAGCCCCTCCTGGGCGGAGGCTATTAGTTCAGGAACTTCCGGCGAATGGAGCGACGGCTTCTCAAGGAGGGCGTAGGCGGCGAACGGCGGGGCGGGGCGGGGTTCGGAGGCAGAAGACGGAGTGCGCGGGCGAGAGCAAGGTCGACGGTGGCGGGGAGAGAGGCCCGGTGACGGGGACTCCACAAGCGGATACGGCTATCAGAGAGGTGGTTGCGTTGCTTGTTTTTGAGTGGAGTTGCGCTATGTTCTAGCGGTTAGAAGTTCGTAGTCAGTAGTTTGATGTCTTGTAGTCACGAGTGAATGAATACGCCAATGAATTGGGAGATGAATTTCAGTGAGAGAAAATAAGGCGCCATCAATGAAAGGCCTTGGCCACGTCAGCGGAGGCGTGATGGATGCTGCGTGGGGACAAGGGGTTGAAGCGATAAGAGGCATCGAGGCGGGGACGGAGGTGGAGCGGAGCGGAAGGGCAGGATGGATTGGCTGGTTAGTGATTCCAGGCGCGTCAACAGATTAGGTCATTAGTGCCATAAGTGAAGTGCATGTTTCCCCATGAGGTGGCGGTGATCTTCCCCCGCTGGATGGCGAGATCCGGCGCCAACCTAATGGCGTTTCCCCCCAACCAGGACTCACCCACCAGCAGGGCACCGCCCCAGCCGGGACAAACTCTAAGCGCCCGACCGGTTTTCCGGAATATGTCGTAGTGTAGTGCATGTCAGTGTAAGTGTGTGTGTGTGTGTGTGTGTGTGTGTGTGTGTGTATGTGTCAGGGGAGACGATAGGACAAGGAAGAGGGACGAAAGTGTGCGCGCTTTCCGTGGCCCGTTTTGATAGAGTTCTGCTGCCACGTTCGCCTGGTATTGATCGGAGAAATCACGGAAAATGGAAGATAGAGATGAGGGAAAAGACGAAAAGAGTAATGGAGGTTGTGAGGAAGGTGACAGTAGGGAAGGGAGGGGTGGTGTTCGGGACACCAGGAGCATCTCCGTTATGGGAGTATTGATTATAGTTCTTATGAAGAACAAGAGATTCTGAATAAACAGAGTTGCGATAGAAGACGAAAGTTATTGAGAAACTAGTACAGAGGCGAGAGTTTCTGACAATTTGAAACAGAATTTTAAGGAGTTACACTGTAACGCTGCAACGAAACTAAGAGAATTAAGGCAAGGCTCTGGGCAATGTTGGAGAAAGTAAGACGGAGAGAAGGGTTGGAAACAAAAAGGGACGGAGCGAATATCAAGGAAATAGAGCATCCACTGATTGGATGACTTATATTTAGGACAAGTCGAGGAGTGAATGGAAACGGTGGCAATGCAAGAGGGTAAGTGGATAAATCTCCCCAAAAATTAAAAAAAAATTTCAATTTTGCTCAGATTCTTTGCAACAATGAACGCATTGAATGTACCACATCCAGGAGGATTCACATTATAAGTATTGTTTGTGTTGTTATTGTTGAAAACAATAAAAATTATACTTCAAAATTATTTAAAGTGAATATGAATTGAAATTGCTCCCCCAACCCATGAAATAATTTCTCTATTGGTCTCCGTCACAAGGATGAGAATGCCAACGGGATATATAGGGCCAAGGAAAACCTTAATGTTTTTGCTTATTACGTTAACTTCTGACACATTTTCAAAAAATCTTCCAAATAAAAGTTATATTATTAAATCAAAATCTATTTTTGGTAGAATGACTTACATTCACAAGTACAAATTAACAATCCAAAGCGTTTTGTTAAGTATGGATTTAGCATTTTTAGTCACCTGGTTCTTATTTAATTCCCTCGCTTGGGGATAAGAGAGAGATGTGGCGAAGTTGACGTATTTCATTCATCGTAACTAGCAAACTCCGCCCTTCTGGGCTTTTCTTCTCGTAACTAGCAAACTCCTCCTTTCTTCGTCACACAGCTACAGAAACCAAAACGAATGAAAAGCAAAGCTACAACTCTATTTTTGCCTGACCGGGAATCGAACCCGGGATTGCCCCAAGGAAAGGTAGTATTATACGCGCACGTTTTTGAGTTATTATACGCACGCGTCTTGAGCCCCGGAATACCTACCCCCTCCCATTTCCCAACATTAGTTGAATCAAGAATAAGGTATAGCAACGAGCACTTGACAATCTGACCAGAAATGTTTGATCCATATAATTGAAGCTCTTGCATCACAAACGAACTACAAATTGTATAAAATTCTGGTAAAATAATCACTCACTGCGCAACAAGCGAAGCGAGGCTCAAGAAAACGTGCGCGAATGATACGCCCATTACGCCCGCTACACCTTAGGGCTAACGCTTTGTAATTATTGTGTTTAATTAATCCGAAGGGCTGCTTTGCCGAGTCGGGCTGAACCAATGTAGGGAATTGGTAATAGTAAGGAGAGTGCAGTCGACGTTTCTCCGGTGATTACTCTGGCGGGCGCGGGCGCGGAAGACAGCGCGTCGACGAAGCGGTTTCTGCGGGCGCGTCTTAAGTGAAGACAGGATGCGAAGCGCAGCAGCAGCAGATGCAGCGGAAACACGAGGGCGGCGACGATGACGATGACGATGACGATGACGATGACGATGACGGTGACGGTGACGGTGACGGTGACGGTGACGGTGACGGTGACGGTGACGGTGACGGTGACGGTGACGGTGCGGTGACGGCGGGACGGGTGCGGTGACGGTGACGGTGGGGAGGTGGAGAAAGGTATGGTGTGGCCAGCAGGGAGAAATAATGTTTAGGAACAAGATTCAGAGTCATGAGGCAGAGGGCGGAGGCAAGGAGCAGGGCCATATGCGAGAGAAATGGGAACATGGAGGAGATGGACACCGAGCAACGGCTCCGAACGAAGGCAGGAGGCGGGTTAGAGGGAAAGAACATCGGCGAGGGAGAGGAAAGAACAGCGGGATCATGGGATGGGTGGGGACAAGCAGCGAGGTCATAGATTGGGGAATTAAGAACAGGGAATGGTGAGAACAGACAGCAGGGACACGGAATGATGACGGGGAGAGAACTTGGGAGGAGTCCGTACATCTAGCTGGGAAAGGGGGCGTTGGCTGCGCGGGGCCAGGAGTGGGGAAAAAGGCTGAGGGCAGTGGGAACAAGGAGTGGGGCCATAGGCGGGGCAAATGAGTGCAAGGAGAGGTAGAAACAGGCAGGGACACAGATTGGGGGGTGAAGGGGGGGGGGGGGGGGGGGGGCGGGGCGAAGCGGGTTCATCGGCGGGGCATTGGGGGAAGGAGAGGGAACGTGGGCCTGGGGCGGGGGCCGTGCAGTGCAAAGGCGGAGCGGGCGCCAGCGGCCGACGAGGGCGACGCAGACGTGGGGCGAAGGCGCGCGAGGGAGAGGCGGGGCGGGGCGGGGCGACGCGGAGGCGGGGCGCGGCGGAGGCGCCACTTCCAGCGCCCGAGCCGCGGGGGGGGGGGAAGGGGAGCTGCTTCGCGTCCATTACCCCGCCGCTAATACACCTCAGGAGCAGCTCGCGCAGACACGAGAGGAGCCGGCCCGGACGGACTTGGGGGCGGCTGCGGCAGCGACGGGAGATTAGCAGCGCCCGAGGAGAGCCCTCGATCAGAACCTGATTGTGTACGCTCTGATGAACAAGCATGCTTAACGCTAATGTGCAATGCATAGTTGGAAAATTATTATAATATGCGAGTGCTTTCTGGTTAAATACTGATGAGACCGTCTCAATTTCTGGCCATGTTGGGTTTGATTGGCGTTTCCTAGCGCGTCAACTGCTATGTTCAGTAATTTTTAACGTGCTGTAGACATTGCATCCCGCGAGGTGAGGCGGTTCCTTCTCTGGTAGAACGTTAAATCCGGAACCGAACTACACGTCGGCTATAGCTAAACCGCTCGCAAACAAACCATCATGGCGGACGTACCTTTGGTAAAGTCTCGGAGGCTTCCCCCACCCTGCGGCATCTGAGATTTCCCACTTGGCGATAAGAAGCACGTAGGCGACAAGGAGAAGCGACTGCAAGACGCAGCGATCGCGTTGCCGGGCACTCGTCATCACTGCCCTCTTCGTCAAAACAGGAACTCGCGCTCCCAGGAGTGTCCAAAGAAATGAATACATCGTTTGTTGATCCATCACATTATCTGAATTATTATGTCGCCTCTATTCCCTACACATACTCGCAGGATTTCTTCCATTGTTCAGCACTGTATTGTGCAAACGCTTCTCTGCAAAACGTTTCCTTTTCTTTTAAGGATGCATAAGGATTACAATTATTTCTGCTGCCTTGCGCCCTTTTATAAATCCCCAAACAAGTGCTATTGGATTTAGATCTGGATGGTACGGTGGAAGACGAAGAGGAATGTGGCCATGTTCAATCAACGACCTACCGTTTTCAGTGGATATACTTTGAATTATATGTAATAATTGGGTTTGGTGAATAACAGCAGCTACTGTGTAAAGCACATTGTCACTGCTCACTAGCCACGGTCGAACAGGGACTGGGGACCGAAACTCTTCTTCAATACACGGCTTATTTTCTGTTGATCGTTTGGGCAACCCCTATTGTAGAAACACGTAAGCTGCCTTCCGTCTGATCCTTCTCACTCATCAGTTTGTTATCACCAAACTCGCAGTGTGGAATTACCGCGCGACCCACGAGAGAAAGAGCTATGTTTTGACAAAGAGCGCAGGCAGGCGGGGAACTATTACGAGCTTTGGAGGGAGAAGCCACGTTCCGGCATGCGCAGTGGAAGTCTTTTTGGAGAGTGGTGGAGCAATAGTAGGGTATCACCGTAGTATACGTATTAATTCAATAGTGTTGCTCAGCTCGTTTTTTTGGGAGGGGGGGATACTCAGGAATACACGCGCATACAGCTAGCGATGGTGAAGACCAAGTAAAACTAGGGATAGCTGCTACGGTTTTTGTTGTGAAATTGCGTTTATTAAGAGCCTGTTAAAACTTAAAACATAATTCGTATTATTTCTTGACCTCGTGGTTTTATATTCCTAGGATTTCAAGGGTAAGTCATTAAATAACACCTAAAATTACATGGAACCAACGTTTTAACCTTACATTTGGCATGTATCGGAACATATTTGATTTGCACCAACTAAATTCTTTTACTTTTCCAGTTCACTCATGAATAACCATCCATGTGTCGAAAGGAGCGTATTGCTCTGCCAGCTCTAAGTGCCCGGCTGGTCTTGAGACTTTTAAGGTAATGTACTGCATTTAATGCAACGGTGCGTGCTGCGTGGTGTGTGTGTGTGTGTGTGTGTGTGTGTGTGTGTGTGTGTGTGTGTAAGGGGAGAAGTGGGAACAAGGATGAGGAAGGAATCATCGAGCACGACCTGTAGACTCCTGCTCGGACTTTTGCCTGGTATTGATCGAAGAAACCACGATCCATGCAACCGGTTGCTTAATTTGCCCTCCAAACACCAACAGTACTTTCACTAGCTATCTTGTTAGTGTCGAAAAATCCACCTCTGGCGTAACTTAAGCCCTAGGACCTCTCAGTCAGATTCGCTGCAGCGACAACAGTTGTTACAGTTTGTACCGTACAGCCGGCACATGTTCGCTGTTTGCATACTGAACAAAGGCAGCCAGGAAGATAATCTACCTTACGAAGAAAATTAACAAATTGTGCGCGTTGTGAATGGAATGTTTAAGCTTCATTTTTCGTAGCTTGCTTCATGAATATTTTTTCCTTTCCAATACCGCACATTAAGTCTGTAAATACGCCTTGATGCGTCGAAACACCGCAGATCTCCGTTACGTGACCGTCCGCACGTGAATCGCCTCTCGTGCGTAATTTTCTCGTTTATCTGCCGCCCGACGAAGGTCTGTTGTCCGTCGGCTCGTCACTCGCCGCCCGTCATCTGCGCCACGCATCACCAACTCCTCGCCGCCGCAGCGCCACTGTCGCCTGGCCGGCTGCCGAGGGTCCGCGGTCAGGTGCGAGGGAAGAGCGAAGAGCCTATTATCATGCAAGGGGCGGATTAAGAGCGTATGTGGACAGGGTGGCCGTTGGCAACTCGGTCGTGATGGCGATAACTGTGTTGCCATGGCGGACTTGTGATCACGCATTCAGCAGGCATGCGTGTGGACACGTTTGCGTACGCGAAGTGACGATCACCACATACCACGTTCTGTTCGTCTTTCTTTTTTCTTTCCAAGTTGTATTATGAACGTTGATTTGCAAGGTATTATAAGCAAGTTTGGAGTAAGTAAATAAAAAGTCTGTATTGCGATATTACTTCTTTTTCCCGATATTTTACTTTTGCCAAATCTGAATCCTATATCAACAAACATCTAATACTATGACGAATATTACTTCCAATGGTATTGTAAATATTGTTATATCAACCGTTGGCCTGCTATGCTCAGAAATTCTCTCGATATTAACACTAAATTATTAAATTGAACATTCAGCTTAACCCATGAGTTCGACATACAACATATTACTCCTAATCTGTTGCAAGTGGACGTGTTTTTCAATACAGAATCACGATTCCCGGAAGTTCTATTGATTAAAACCAATTATTAGATTTATGGCTACTAATATAAATAATCAGTGTTTTTCAACAATACAAATTTTACATTTATTTTTATGTACATTACAATTCTATCGAACTCATGAATATTACTTTTTCAATGTAGAACATTAAAACATCGTACGGGTTTGAATATAGTTCGTAAGCTTACTTCAGTATCTTGATAGATGGCTTCTAGACTGACAAGTAGAAGGATGTGCATGGAATTCTTGGTTATACCAATTCTCGCGTTCTATTAATAGAACTTAACAGTTCCCACAAAATTAATACGCGGTTGCGACTCGACCTATCTGTGTTTCGTATGAAACACCGACTCGCGACAGACTATATTCAGCTACTTAGTGAAAAATCCTTCCATCCATGGAGCAACCCTAATATATATCTTCGAAATACAGAGTCTATTTTAATACGAAATTCAAACTACTGCTTTAATAAAATTTCCCATTACAATTTAATACTACAATTTAAACAATTTCAAGCTCTCAAACCTCAAACTAATTATAAATTTCCGCCTCACTTAAATAATACCCAGCCTATGCAGGAAATCCGTTCCTACCTCACCAACCGCGTTCACTTCAATATTCTTCTAGAGAGTGATTCCTTGCAAAATTCCTTCCAAAAGCCATCTGTACACCTTTTGCATATAATGTGTTCGGGGCCGTGTCCATCAGCACAGCGCTGTGACACCAAGCATGAAATATTACATTTTGTTGATCGATTGTTCTAACAACGCGTATTCTTTGACTTCGAATTTACATACGTGTCATTATTCCTAACGCATGTCATTATTCCTAACGCTGGATGCCAATTTTATCATTCAACTAGACAATCAAAGGGCTGAGTAGAAAAAGGGGACCATACCATATTTTTTGTGGAACTGAATTATTAGCGTTAAATAAAACCTCAACTCTTAATACTTAAGTGTAATTTATTATTTAAATCCAGTATGGATTTATATGAAAGTGTATTTCGTTTAAAAGTTTAAAATTGTACTGAGTAATATTACGAAAGTTCTAGTAAAACCCTCTCACAAGTCAATGTGGTTAGCTCCTTGTTCTATTGAGGGCTATCAATTATCTATATCTATATTCTATATATATTAAAAAAAATAAGATATTCTACCATGGCTTTGTTTAGAGCTTCTACTGAATCGATTGTACTATTTTTACCTTTAAATGATAGAATGTGATCCCTAGATGTGTTTTCAGATATTGTTTGTGTTGATTCACCAACATTTACTGTGTAAATTAATTAATTAAATCACTCTTTCATAGTACGCTTATCAACAGTCAATTGTTTTCTTCCAAAGGGTGGCTGTTTCAAAATCGATTATAGGAAACAATAGATGTGGCTTCATGGTGGCGCTGCTTGATGTTTTGTTTTGATTGTTCAGATTTTTTTACAATTCGTCAAGATTTTGTTTCAGTGTAATAATTGCATTGTGGTGTTGACAGTTTGCATGTATTTGCCTTTGTGGTGTACTTTGTAGAGAACATTCGGACAGTGGGTTTTGCTCGATTGTACTGAAATAGTGAAGTTGTTCACATGGTATGTCGAATTCCGAACCGTTGCCCATGTGCCCCAAAAGACGCAAACGTACATTAACTGGACGCAGGGAAAGAGAAAGTCAGCGTAGATGTCGTGATAGTGAGGTCACTTCGTTTTCTCTTGGGTCGTCGTCAATAAAATATTAGTTTTGTTCTGTTTTGTACTTCCCATGCGAGAGAAATTCTGCAAACGAGTTTACTTTGCGTTGCTTAAATGAGATAATAAGTTTACGTTCGAGCAACATGCCAGAAGGAATCGAATTTGTTTATAGGAGATAATGACACATGAAAAAACTTTAGAAATAATATCCGTCAGTATAATAGTGCTCTTTCTTTTCTGTCATTTGGTGTATTATTGAAATATGTTGATCATTTTGCATTGCCACCTGGTCATGGGCCATACGTGTTCAAAATTCGTGGAACTCCACATCACAGAATATCTTCGTTATACCCTGAAGATCCAAACAATGCAACATATTGTGAACGTTAGTCGGGGCACAGTACTTTACATTTATCTCAGATCTCACCGTCAAATTTTGACGGGTTCTCACTAGTATTGTGACATACCAATATGTGGATCATTTTATTAAATGTTATTTGTCGTAAATGGGTGGAAATGGGTGGTAATTAAATAGGAAAATGGCGCCTTATCAACGGAGCTCAAGTGGTTGTCAAGATAAATAAATATTCATCTGGCATTGAAAGTGACGGCGTGGCTGCCAGATTTGAAAACGATTTGAGGATTGGTTGGAGAGAGCAACGATATTCTACTACTGCGAAAGTATGTCTGGTTTTTTGAGGAGAAAACAGTAGAAAGGGGGAATCTGAGGTTTGAAGGGCTGAGCAGTAATAAGAAAACGGACATTCTGTCATATGTGGTGACGCTGTGAGGGTCACTCGCGGACAGATAATTTGTGTAATTGGAACTTGTAATTTTTCATGAGATTGAGGAACGTTGGACTCCGAATAATTTACAGTGTGTTAAAAGTATAGCTCACGAACAGTTTGGACTGTAATTATTTTTCTCTACGACTACAGCAGAATGTATTCATTTCTCCATGTTATCGGATGCAGTAATCATGCCAATTCCACAAGCCGTGCGAGAATATTATTTTAACACACCTTTCGACCAATCGCATTCGTCCTATTTCATTACACAACGACTTAGGGTTCTCGCAGTCGCCTACAGAGGCGCTGCGTGCTCTTCCGCAACTATCGTAAGACAGGTGAACCACGAAACACTATGCGAGTTCACATAATTGTGGCCACTTTGTAAGGTTAAAACGCTCACATTGATTTATAGTTATGGATTGTTCCAGCAGTAATAGTGATGAAGATTGCGTAGACTGCACACCGCCAGAGATTGTGGAAGCTGCGAAAGCATCAACAAACAACTTGTTACCAGAAAAATCAAGAAAACTTTATGATAAATCATACAATGATTTCATTGAGTGGCTAAATTCAAACAGAACCAATTCTTTTTCTGAGAACGTTGTATTGGCTTATTTTACAATGCTTGATGAAAAATTTAAACCTTCTACTTTATGGAAGGAATAATCGATGTTAAGAAGCACACTGAGTATAAAAAATGAAATACATATAGAAAAATATTCGAAGCTGCGTGCTTTCTTGAAGCGGAAAGGAGAAGGCTATGAACCTAAAAAATCAAAAATATTCACTCCAGAACAAATAAATGAATTTATAACAGTAGCTCCAGACGATTTATATCTTGCCACAAAGATAAGACATTTTAAGACTTGATTAAATATTACAATAGTACTTAAAGCATACTTTTTAAAGGTTGCATTCATCATGGGTATAATGGAAGCCTGTGCAAAAATGAATTGCACTTGATGAAAGTAGAAGATATACAAGATCTTGGAACTGCTCTTTTGATCAAATTACCCAAAACTAAAACAAAAAGTGCTAGAACATTTACGGTAACTGGAAATTTTTATAAAATAGGTAAAAAGTACATTGATTTTTTAAATTATCAACACGCACTGTTCAGAAAATCGGCATAAACAAATTAGGATCCATGGGTAAACAAATCGCCACGTACCTCAAGTTGCCGAATCCAAATCTATACACTGGACATACTTTCCGCAGGTCTTCGGCCACAATGCTTGTTGATGCAGGAGGCGATATAACAGCTCTGAAAAGACATGGCCGTTGGAAGAGTACGTCGGTAGCGGAAGGTTATGTGGATGATTCAATGTCAAACAAGTTGTTTACCGCAAACACGCTACTGCAATCGGTAGAACATAATACGACTATAATTGAAAATACTCGTGTACAAAATACATCGTTCTGCAAGTAAATCTATTTTAAATCAAATCTACTCAAATCAAGAGTCAACTCCCCATAATAAATATAAACAATTGTTCGAATATACAATTAATTTTTCCAAAAAGTAAATCTATAATATTTATATTTGTAATATTTGTTTTGTTTACTTATTTGACGTTAATGTTATAAAATAGTATTTCATTAATGAAGTTAAAAGTAGAATGAATGTAAATTATTTCAAAAAATAAAAAAAAACTTTTCACATGTTATCATTTAAAAAAGTATAGTCTTCTACTTTCGCGTCGGAAACATCCACTCGTGAATAGTATAATAGCCATCATTCTACGCTCGCTGCAGAGTATACTATTACAACACGCGGAAATTAGAACTTGTGAGAAGTCGTATATGTTAGGACTCGGAAATATTCTGGACGAGTGTTTGTGGACCTTTAAAGCATTTCCGCTGTGTAATCGTAAAGAACTGGGTATTATTTTGCATGTTTAATCGAACTAGAACTACGAATATTTGAAGGAGTGCGGATCAGTGGCTCGGCATCGTTCGCGTGGAAGAACAGGAAAGAAGAACGCGGTACTTCGACTCTGGAATTCGCATCACCGGGGAGAAGAGAAGATTATTTCGTTTCGTGGCGACGTCGATAAAGAGCGCGCGAAGTATATGGCAGTATAAAGGTTCGAACAAGGTCATGACCAAAGGACAGTCTTTCTGTTTCAATAAGCAATAAATCCTAAGTTTCTTTTTGAAAGGAAAAAAAAAAGATTATCATTGGCCAATTCGAGCTAATAAGTAGCTAGATAAAATATTTGTTTTCAGATTCCTCGCCAGTCTGTATGGATAGCAGATCGGGTAATCGGCAATTAATAGGTAATAGCGATTATTTCAGACGCAACCCATCGACCCAGCTAGCGGGGCAATATTTAATTTTCTTTGAAGCTAAACATATTATCGTAACCTTTCTCCTGGCGCCCATGTTAACATAAATTTGGAAACGGGTTACGACGAAACGCCCAATAATTGTGAGCAGTTTGCGAGCATGTTGCAGTATTAATAAAAAATGGAACACATTCGCAATATACCGTTCCGCACTGTGTTGCCATTACCAACTTCATCCCACTAATCATCTAATTATGATTAAGAGAGACATAAGCAGCTGTAATACGAAAGGGGAAAACTCATTTATACAGAAGAATATTCAGCGCCTGGTTCTGAAAATACAAAATGGATGAAACGCAGAAAATTCCCAGTATACAAGATTTTTATTTATCAGGAAAGCTTATCAAGACTGTACAGTTTTAACACAGTTATGACATGGCTATGTACAAATCGTTTACGTAGATACATATAATTTTGAAGTGAAGTACATGAAGCGTGTCAACAAATCAATATATCAAACATGACGGTTCAATTAATATTTTTTTTTTTTAAATTAGCTTCTCATTCACACAACTTGAAAATAGAGAGTAAGAATATTTCAAATTAAAACATCAGCAAAAAATGAACTTCTTTTAAAACTTGCCGCATTGAAGCAACAGTTGTTCATGTATTGCATTGTATTTAAGATCTATGAGAAATGTATGTTATTACTAAGTTGTACTGATTCTTAAATAATCAAAAGCTAGTTTCTAACGCGCAATGTAGTACTTCTGTATTAAAAACGATGTTCAGTACCGTTCAACTGTTAGTTACTGTTACTGAAAATTATTATAAACCGAATGGTTTATATCAAATAAGCAAATTCACCGATGATTACAAATTGAACCTCTTAAAACATATATAATGACACAGTTCACAAAGTTTTCTAACTTATTACAGTTTGGTCCAGCTTCAAAAGACTTTGATTTAGATCAACACTATGAAACTCTTCGTATTCTTTCAAGATTCCCCAAAGATACTTTTCACCTCCCATAATTTCCTTTTTACAAAATTTAAACGCCACCTTTCAATTGAAAATATTTACAATTTTCTACTCTTTTCCTTTTTTTTCTACGTATCCTACAAATATTTACCATTCCATAATATACAATTTTAAAATTTGGCAAATACCTTACAACAAATCGCTGACACATTGCCTAAAAGTTATTTGAAAGAAATTTAAAACCCCTGAAAAATTGTATCTCAACTGAACAGAGAGTAAATAAAAGATAAAAAAAAGTATCGCGCCACTGTTGCGCGTAAAGAAATCACTGAAAAAGCCAGGACAGGAGGAAACAACTACAAAATCGACTAATCGACCAGTCAACCAATCGACCGCGCTTTCTCGAAGGACGCAACGACCAAGTTCTGCCGAGAACCGTATTGAAGATTCAATAAAATCTCAAAGTAGTTAAGCAGAGAAAATTGTTATTTATATTCATGTTGAATCTCTGAAAATGTTTATTTGTATAGTAAGAATAAGCAACACGTTTGTCGCGTTACTTCTAGCTCTACTCTTCCAAAGTTCTACTCTTCAAAAGTCCGCATTTTATGTGACAGCAACGAGTTATTTCCAACTTGTACAAAAATTGTACAATTTCTTTTCGGGTTCAACACATCGTTGGGATATATTAAAAACAATCTTGGGAAAATATCAAGTAGTAAAAAGTTTATCTGATACTAAGTGGTCTGCTAGATACGATGCAGTCTCAGCTTTAAAATATAGTTATTCTCCAGATTATATTAGCTTGGCATTAGTGAAAATAATAAAAAACCCATGAAACGCGAAATGAAGCCTACAGTATAGCTAAGAAAATGAAAAAATTAGAGAATATTATTTTAACCGAAGTCTGGAGTGCTGTACTTTTAAAAGTCAATGAAACGAACAAAACGTTGCAAAAAGAAAATCTTTCATTGGATGTTGCTTCAAAGCTGATATCATCATTGATCAATTGTTTGCATGTCATGAGAAATGAATTTGATAACTTTGAAACAATCGCCAAAGAAAAGTTTCTCGATTCAGAATATCAAAATTCGCGTGTAACAAACAGAAGTTCTCGTGTAACTTATTTTGACTCAGAAACAGACGAAGTCATCTTTTCTGCCAAAGAAAAATTTAAATTACAAACTTATATTCCTATTATCGACACATTAATAAGTGAATTGGATAGAAGAGCTGAATCATACAGTATTATAAATGGCTGATTTCAATTTTTATCAAATTAAAACTTATTGATGAAAATTGTCTAATGAATGTAAACGAATTTGTTGAGTTTATAATAGATATCAATGAACAACACCTCATATCAGATGTTTTCAATTTCAACGTGTATCTTCGCATTGAAAATCAACAAACAGCACCGTATCTTTGGCAGAAATGTATAAATTGTTAAAAAAAGAACTTGAAGAGACATTTCTAACAATAGAAATAGCGTTAAGAATTTTCTTAACGTTAATGATCACTAATTATACGGGTGAACGCTCTTTTTCAAAGCTGAAGTATATAAAAAATGAATTAAGAAGTAATATGATTCAAGAACGACTTTCTTCGTTAGCTTTATTAAACATTGAGTACGATATTTTGAACGAATTGATCTTCGACGATGTAATTGACGACTTCGTGCGTGCGAAACTACGTAAAGTACCATTGACAAATGCTTAGTTTGTTTTTTACTTAGATCTTATTATGTAAATATTGCTTGTGTTCTTTTTTAATCATATTTTATTATGTTACTATTGTTAGAGTTATTAGTAAAATATTATAGAAATACAAGATTAAAGATACTATTTAATTCATTATCTATTGTTTTTCAAATCCTTCCCATACCTTTAAAGAGGAATCAAAATGCTTATTAACTGTGTAATATTCAATTTTTAATAACATGATCGCCAAGAACGTAATTTGTTGAACTAAGTGGAGGCCCCAAATCTCAAGTGCCTCAGGTACTTTCAAACCCAAAGACGGCCCTGCATGTTTCTTAGGTAACTGCCTGGTAGTTTCAAACTAGGGTTTTTTCATTATTTCATGTTGAGTTGTTGGTATTCATTTGCAATAATTGTTAGTTCATTTATTTTTACTTTCTCGTATACATACCACTCACGCAACTTTTCTTGAACGATAACCTTGCTTCCCCCTCCCATAAGCAATAAACGGTTGATGGTAAGCTCGCAGCAAGCACTGGTAATAACATTCAAACTTCATTAGCTTGAAACAGAGGTAGTCAAAGCTAGTTGCCTTCATAATCGAGGAACTTCTGTTCCAGTTTTATTACCATTATCTAAAAGGAAGCGGATAGAGGCAGGTCCAGGTCACTGCAAGTGAGATTCCTAAAACTCCTATCTAATTGTCCCTGCTGTTGCCTACCTAGAGCGATGACTAGCGCACACGTAGCGGGTGTGGCTTTGATTTTACCTGAGTTGGCATTGCTTCGTAAAATCGAGTGACAGAGGTCGTAACTAATACCCCCACTCCACCCGCATTTCTTCAATCCATCGTTCAGGAAAAGTTGCGCGAATAGTACGTATACTGTGACGTCGTGGGAATACACAATAACACAGACACGAGCTTCAATGATAAATATGTACAGGTTTATTCACAATATGTACAATAAATACTATATTTAAGTTACTCTTAGCTCTTGGTAGACGTTTACTCCCCTGATCGCAGGAGCGATTCTTAAAAATGTAATCTGACTCGTGGCCCGCGCCACACCTCAGCGAACCTTATGCACACAGCACGTGGTTCCACCGACCCAGGTCACTCGTGGACATATCCCACCGGCGTCCCAGCACGCGGGTACCGTACAGGCTCGCTCGACTCCGCACCGCCCTGGGCTTAAGTTTTGTGCGTTCGCACGAGAATTCCCTCAGCTCGACAAACCCCACCCACGCGCTCTGCGTTTCGCTCTTATATAAAGCTCCACCACGTGACCTGAAACGTCACTGGGTTTTCACCTGACGCGCTAGTCCCGTTGCCAGGCATTTGGGCATCCATTGCCCTGGATTCCTAAAATTTTGCACGCGGCACGCGCTGAAATGCCTTGTCCCTCATTTTGGGCATCCCTTTCCTAGCTCTCGAGATTCTCCCAATACCGCATTGTTCTCACATCCTGCCTGGCCCCTGGCGTCTAATCCCTTGGCGCAGCGACATTGTGAGTGGAGCGTACAATACGTTACAATACTTAGGTTTTCGTAATGTGGCGGATGACGTTACGTCATTTTTACACCTCCTGCCTTATAAAATGAATCTTTATAACAGTGATAAGAACATGTTTGTGGCCATAAGCCCCGTTGAGAAGGACGTTCGCGAATTAATTAAAAATATTAATTTTATAAGGCGTATCGTATGTATGAACAAATCTAGTACCTAAACCACGTTCGATCTTTTCAAATTGGAAGAAACCCTGTACATACCCCCGTAAATTGGCGAAAAAGTTAAAATTTACAATTTTTCATATGCATACGTGTGTCCGATCGTTTGACCACGTTTGCTCACCCCTTCACAAGGTGTTACTAGCCTCCGTTAAGAATTGACAAAACAATTTTTCCGGGCCAACTTGACACTTCTTACAAGCTTTTGCCTACAATATCAAAAATACAAAATTCTGAGGTGCGCTTTCATTTGTCTATCGTTTCACCGCCTTTAATCACGAATTAAATTATTTTTATCACGTTTCCTTTAGCAGATATTGGCGAAAAACCTATTTCACGGCACCCAGAAAGCGTGAACTTGGTCCGAATCAAAATCAAAAATGCAATTCTTTTGGGGTGAATTCATTTGTCCATCGTTTGCACAACCTTTAGAAAATTTTTACCAGACCCGGTTCTAAAATGATTGACAAATAATATTTTTTTAAAGACAGTATTGAAAGTGGGTATTTAAATTATTCACAGCATGCTAAGCTCTAACTCTAGGACAAAATAAGTGACAATTTCCTACGTAACAATGGTTTTCTTGTAATCGTTGCTTTTCCTGATGTGAATTTGGCAAAATTTCGCATTTCCGGTATTAGTTGAAAAGCAACAAAATTTAATTTTGGGAACTCTTGAGCACGGAAAAAGCGACAAATTCTCATATAATTATTTTTTATTTATCTCTGTAATTTTTGTTTTCTTGTCATTGCGGTGCTAACTTGATGTCAAATTAGCCGAATCTTTAATAGCAGGGTCAAATGAAGAGCGAAAAATTTAATTGTTGCGTAACAAATTAGCAACAAAAAAGCTACATTTTGAGCCTAATTTCAATATGGTCTTAAAACTATGCTATCTAACTTTACAGACCTGAAACCCTACTGCAGAGGAAGTCGGACACACACCTTTATTACAATTTATTGCATTTCTGTTACAATCTGTAGGCTGCGGGCCAAGTTATCGAATCCCTTCTCTTTCCTGAAAGAGTTTTTCATCCGCTTTAACCATTTAATTCCTTTAATTACTTTCAGATCATACTCTTCTTAAAAAAATATTATTACTGCAGTGGTATTTTATTTTTAAAAACCATACATGGCTAGTTAATTAAGAGATAAATAAATTGTAGATGGCATTTTTCAGAAACTGAAAATTAACTTCTGGCATCTTGCCTAAACACTATTACATTTACATTTTAACAACCTTCAAAATTGTATCCCAATTGCACAGAAATAAATTTCAACTAATTGTGCTAAAACATCACGTACTTTCCCGCTTGTATTTTCACGCAAAATTACATGAAAATTTCTCAAATTTTCGAAAATTGTACATAACTATTTCAAAATATATCTTTTAAGAACAGATTTCTTTAACGGAAAAATTTCTATCTTTAATATTTTACTTGTAGGAAGAGTCGAAAAAGTTTTGAACGAAATTTTCGAAAAATCAGAGTTTTAAACGAACATGAGATTAGCAACAAAAATATTGATAAAAAACGATGTAGCCTTTTTTTTAAATTTGGAAAATGTCCCAGGGGCTTATGTAAAGAAATCCCTACATTAAAATATAGGTTTGAAAATCAAGGAGATGCGACATCAGCCTGATCGGTTGGGAAATATCAATTTTGGAGAAAAATGGCTAAACGGTTTAGCCGACAGCTAAATCGGTATCAAATCGTTATATCTCACTATGTAACGTCTTACAGGAAGTTATTTACTACGTATTAGAATAGGATTTGTCCACGTTCTACGTATGAGGGCCACACAATACGAGTTATTGTGCAGGAAATACCCGTTTTTTGCCGCATCATTACATGACTTTCTCTATACTACGCATTTTACTGTGTATGGTTTAATTGTACGTACGTACTTTCCGTGTAGTACGTACCCGGGAAAATAATATACGGTAAAAGTATTAGATTTCCAATCATATTATCCCTGTTTCATCATTGTAGAGAAAGTAATGTTTCAAATTAACAAAATTTCATTTAAATAAGAGTTTTTCTACCGAAAATTCGCCGTTTTCCGACACAGGATTACGCAATTTTCTCTACTTACGAGGAACTTCGTAAGGCGAGAAAGTAAAACAAACGAATGAATCCTCCATCACAAGCCAGAATCTTAAAGCTTTCTGGAAATCTCAAAGTGTTTGTAATGTTTCTAACGGCAATATGTATTTGCAATTATCGGACATTTTAGACCAAAAACTGAACATCATTTATCATAAATAATTTTAGTTATTCCCAAATCATTGCCGAATTAGCTGCGAGCATCATTCCATTCGCAAAACTTTAGTGATACCTGTTCTAGGCAAAAATAGCCAGGACCCGCCAGTAGATTTAACTCGTGGGCGGATTGGAGGCTTCGGAAGAACCATGAGAAAGCTACAGCCGGAACGACACTAGGGAGAGGCGGTCTACTCTCCATATTGTATTCACTCTACTCCATATGGTATTTTATCGCGACCATACATTTTTAATTCTTAAAATTCAATGTATTTATTTATTTATTTTACGTCAAAAACAGATAAAAACTATGTGTGTCATGCTATGGGGAAAGTGAACTCTGAGCACGTTTTCAAAATTCTGTGAACCCTACCCCAAGCCATATACTACTTGAATTTTGAATACAGAAATAAAATGAGCGTTTTTTGCAAGGGTTCTTGACAAAACATTTGCTCCGATGTAATAAAATCTATTTTCGAGGGTAAATCAGCAATAAATTGGGGCTCTTATCCGTCATCATGACCTTCGTCAAGGAATAATACTTCCTGCTGCGACAACATAGAGAACGATAATTTTAGTATAACTACATTTCCCACTGAATTGTAGACGACATTGCTGAATAATGAAGTTACTTTTACGTACAGAAGAACAACAATGGGCCATCTCAGCATTTGCTCAAAGGGTTAGGGAAACTGGACAAAAAACCTGATCGAGATGGGAGTCACTGACCCAAAAGCTGCGGTACACTACTTGTTACAGGTTGTTTAGAATTATACAGTTCAAATGGTAAATAATACATTAAATATCACTGTCAAAAGTAATGTTACTTTCCTTTTGATGCTCGGTATAGTCTCTAATTGCGGTCATAAAAACCGTTACACAGCAAAAACGATTTTACTTGAGATTTAAACTTTTCTGTCAAATTTAATCGTTTAATGTCATCTGGCAAAGTGTTGTAAAATGATGTGCATGTATTGTATGTGAATTCTTTGTAGTGTGCTGTTGACAATTTCACCTGCTCAATATGATTACTTCGTCAAATGATACAGTTTTACACATCGGAGTTTTCTGAAAATATATTTCCACCCTAAAGCAAGTCATTTTTGACAAAAACCACTGATTTGTATATCAACAGAGGTAAAATTTGGTAAGAATAGTAAAAACTTATTTTGTCAATCATTTTTGAACGTTGATGGTAAAAGTTTTCTAAAGAGTGGGCAAACATGGGCAAACGATGGACAAACGAATCCACCCCAAAAAATTGCATTTTTTAATTTGATTCCGGCCATCTTCACGCTTTCTGGGAGTAGTGAAATACGTTTTTCGCCAATATCTGCTAAAGGAAACGTGGTAAAAATAATCTAGTTCGTGATTAAAGGTGGTCAAACGATGGACAAACGATAGCGCACCTCAAAGTTTGGTATTTTTAACATATGAGGCAAAATTTTGAAATTTCGAATTAATTTTCCTTTCATTTGTGAAAGCAGGCTGGTAAAAATTTTCTCAGGGGTGGGCAAATGTGGTGAAACAATAGACAAAAGATTGCTGATGAAAATTGGAAATTTTAAGTTTTTTCGGGCTAACTTCACGGGGATCTGCACATCTGGCTCTAGTTGAAGATTTGAAATTTTGAATAACATTCTTTAAAATTTGTGGGCACTTTACATGAAGTACCCACATTTTCAAAATTTTCTGAGAAAAGTCTCAGACTCTTGAAATTTCCAATAAGAATAGAGTAAAATACACTTATAAACGTGGCGTAAGTCGCATTTCAACGGTTAACTATGAATTTTAGAAAATTGCGAAAGTTTGAATATTTGGCGAGTCTTCCTACAACTATAAAATTGAAGACACGGAATAAAGATTCTCGAAAACTCAACAGTTTTCTGTAGAGCTCAAATCTGAATGAGCTCAAAATTTTCAGAAACGTTCAAACGCCATTTTTAAAAAATGTCTCCAAACTTTTTCTTCAAATTTCTCCAATGGTTAGTGGTAATTGCACTGAAAATTACACAAATGTAATTTTTTGAAATATCTCTCATGCCGTTAATATGAACATTTCATCGATTAAACAGGATTTTTTTAAATGATGTTTTTCCAAAAATCAATAGATGCCGCAATAAAAGAGCTTCGAATTTCACATTTACAGTAAAAAGCAATCGCTATTTCTTAAAAACGGCTTCAAGTTTTCAATGAAAATTTTTTTTGGATGAAATTATACTCTTCTTTAATATTCGTTAAGTAATATTTCAATTATACTATTAAGTTACTGAAAAGTTAAGAAAACGTCTAGAAAATTTTCTTTCGGTGACGATAGATGGCAGCTGGCCAGAGAACGGAGGAAGACCTTCAACACAGTCCACGCCAATGAAACTTAAAAAAATTGCTACGAGAAAGTCTTTGTCAGTCTGTAGGGTTTGGTTCTTTATTGTGCGAATTCGTGTTCTTCTAATTCTAATCGTTGGGCAGGTTGTCTTTCTAATGCATTTTCTTTTTAGCTCAACGTACAGGTATATTCATATGTTTGTTACTTATTTTGTGATTTTATTTGTTCTTGCAATTTACGATGGTGTGCAAAATCAGTGTTCTCATTGCGGCTTGTCTTTTGTAAATTTGTGAATGTAAGTTAATAATAAAGATCTTTGTAAAGTTGAAGTACTTTAAGTACGTAATAAAAATCTGATGTATGTTACGTGTTTTCTGACGTCTCTTACGGTTTGATCAAAGCGAATGAATGAGCTCTAGCCATTACGCCGCGTCGTTCTGGTTGTAAAGCGGGTGACGCGGGGGAATCTTGGCGCGAGGAATCTGTACACACAGGTGACGTCACTGAATGCCCTCTAAACAACATCGACTTTTCAGCTTTTTCGACAGGCGTCCTTGGCACAAAATATTTAAATTCACATACCATAAATCCCGGTATACTCGGTACAGTTTTCCTGCAGATTTTCATACAGTTTCTGTACAGAATCTTTAAGATCCCAAACTAGAAGAATAAAAGCCAATGCTTTTTGAATGAAAAGTTATGAACATGCTCAAATGTGTTCATGCAGTCTGGACTGCGTTTCTCTATGCGTCCAAAAGGCACGCAAAAGTACCAAGTATACCGGCCTTAAAAGAAAGCACACAGAAATATCATTGTACAATTACTAAGGCTAAGGGCACAGTGCAGCTGAAATGTCACTCGCTCGCTATCGAACGAGTGCAAGCGAAATCGTATAACTCATTCCATCCGAAAAGCACCCGAATGCTGCCCCAGAAATTGAACACACATCCTCATAATTCCGCAGCTCTTGTTTGAAGCGCCGCTCAAGATCATCTGCATGTAGTGGAGGTAGTCTTAGTATTCCAGATGACCTTGACTCTCCTGCTGTATTCGGTCGAATGTAACCGAAAAAATTAAACGAAACAGATCTTCGTGCGACAGCCGATGTTTTCGGACGCCTGCACTGTCGAAAAAGGTCGTTCGGGTTCAATATGCTCCTTTCCATTTATTAGCACGTGTGTGCAACAAAACGGGCATATCGAACGTTAACGTTCGACGTCGACTGATCGAAATTTCGGGCAAAATCGGCTCTACCGGTACACAGCCTAACGCTGTCAAAGAAAATTTATGAGCGTTACAACCTCTCGTTTGCAGTAGGTTGCCCGATGTTTCACGAAAAGCTATGTTGTCGTGATGATTCTACTACGCATTCGTACTGTCTCCCTTCCCGTGTGTCTCTCTCGCGCTTTAACGGTCGTCGAGTGCTCACATATCTTTCCCGAACTCTATTGCTCGCGCAAGTGTTCTTGATACACGAGTTCCTTAGTCCTTGCCCAGCGCTGAATATGCCCGTTGAGAAACTTAGATCCGACTCGGAACGGCACCTACCAATTTACAATACTGCCAACATCCACCTTGTACCTTCACAATAATTGTATTCCTCGTGCCATGCTTTGGTGCAATAAGCTCATACCAATAGTTGGTACGCTCTTCGAAGTTGTGACGTAGCAAAGACCTCGCATCTCTGAATCCGTCGCTGGGGTTTATCAAGAAAATGTGCGCGAATAGTACTTCTCCCTCAGACGTCGTGGCCAGTATCGATCTCTATGTCGATGTCCAATTAACCGCTTATGTATTATAACATTACCTCTTTGATTTCGACATATTTTGAATATTTGCCGCATTTTGGAACTTTGTTAGACTGCCCCTAATTTCATTCGTGGAATAGTCCTATTAAATTCCACTTGTGCTTTGAAACTTTTCAAATAAATCCCCTCTTCTCCTCGCGAATCGCAAATTTATTGACAATTTCCAAAGCTTCTATAATAATGGTCTTCACTGTCATCTTATCAATGCCAATACGATCTGCAGCCATCCGCACACCAAACGGACGATCTGAATTCAGTCGTTCATGCACACGTTGCATGTACTTCAACTTGCATCTTTTAGTTCGATAATTTAACTTTTCGTGATAGCACACCTGCTTTTATACTCCAACCGATCGTCTCATGTGTTGGTCTGCAAATATTTGAAGTAAGCTTTTTTCATATCAATCGCAAGTCTTGTATTTCCTCATTCCATTTCTTGAGCTTTTAACTATTATTTTGTTTTGCGTCCTATACCTACTGTATTTGACGCTCATTGACTACATAAAATTCTCGATATTTTACCATTCTGTGTCAACGTCTGTATATAAGTTTTGCCATATTTTCAAAGACGTTGGAATTATAATTTCCTTGCACTTTCCTCTTTCAGAAAATGTATTTTGTAGGTGCTCTTGGAGTTTCCTCTTGATGCTTCTGCTTCTTCTGGGATTACCTTTCGGGATTTTGGAATTTATTTCACTAGGTAGCGATTCCTGTGAGCTCGTGTCACCATGAGCCAGCTGCATCCGCGACACCTCGGCGCCAGGCGAACGGGGAAACTTGTTTTGTTTTCTCCAACGCCGGTCGCGGGTCTCTCCCCGGGGATCTAGCTGGGGAAGGGGGGCTGCGCAGTTCGGAGACTCCGGGATAGACCACCGGCGATTATTTACTAAAAGTGTGCAAGTGAGAGCGCATTATGGAAAATTCCACTCGACACACCGGCAAGACGCAGGAGCTGATTGGACAAAAATTAGTTAAGACGTAGAAACTTTTCACCAATGGAAGCACGTTTTGTAGGGGTACCACCGAAATTTCTGGAACATTTGGGAAACTGGAGGGGGAAAGGGCTTGTGAGCGCTGGCATGCGCCGAGTACGCAGAACAGTAGGGGAGATCACAGTAGGCAGATCAGAAGGACGGAGGAGAGGTGAGCGCTGACGTGCGCTCAGCTCGCAGGACAGTACAGGGGAGAAGGGCAGTGTCCCGCTACCTTGAATTGCAGACGAGTAGCTCCTCCGGTTACTCACAGATCGAGTATAATTTTTTTTTATCTCTGCCGATCACGCCCGCGTAGCACGTCACAAGGTGCGGCGATCATTTATCGCGCTTTGTTGGACGCCTGAGTTGTGAGCTATCGTCACCACCACCGTCACGGTCATCATCGCCGCCGCCGCCGTCGCCGTGGTCACACTGCGCCACCGCCACCGCCGCCGCCGACGCGGGACACAAGGACTCCCCTGCACCCCCGTGACACGCCGTCTGGCGTGAGGTTCGGCAACCTGTGGAGGTTGCTCACCCCAGCGGGCCTGCGTTGTAAACGGTGACTGTGCACTAATTTGTCGAGCTGCGGCAAAATCTCCATCGCACTTCAGGCGCAGCGTTTATTTAAAAAAGCAACTTTTATCCAAGGGTTATAGTCCACCTCAGAGTGATGGCCGCGCATTGGCGCCTTCCACTCCTGGCGTTAAGTTTCCTCTAATGTACTAACTTTGGCAGCCAAATTAGAAGTAGTTATTCACGAGCTCAGATACTTGATTTTGTCTGTTAATATTTTAATTCTTTTATTAAAGTCACTTGTGTTCAAAATAACCTTTTTAAAATTAATCGTAATAAATCCGTCACCATCCATGTTTCTAGAATCTACATGCTTCCTGAGCTAGCCAGCCACACAGAGCCCAGGTAGGTTTGGGGAGACCGGGTTCCCGGTGCAATAGATTATGATGGAAAAGTTAGAAATTGACAAAGTATAAACCAAAATTCATTAAACATCTTATTATCCTATTTAATAATGTGTACAATTTCCTCAAATTATCACGGCATATTTCTAAACAAATATGTATTTTTCTTTTTCACAAAAATATTTAGAAAATCATTGTGTTGTTTCTATTTTGCCAGGATCCCATTTTTTTCGTTGCCCTTCAGACGTCTCCTGCACATCTTTCTCTTTGGGAAGAAATTGTAACAGTCACTTGTAGAAAAGGCAAATTTTATACTTTTTCTGAATAGGCATTTCTCATAGACACAGCTGAAAGTAATGTCAAGATACCTATCGCTCAGGCCAGGAGCTCATGATGCACTGGCGCCATTGCACCCAACGTTATGTCAGATATCGCGCAGCGCAGCGATCAACTTTGAACATGGTCACGGGAAGTGATTCAGCGAAAGGATAAAAATAAAAGGCCCGGTGATCTCGGAAAAGTACAATGAAGAAATACATGCAATAATAGACGACCAATGCATCGCAATAATTCAAGAACATAAAATTGCCCTTGCTTGGATCTCCACACAGTTCTGTTTAGGCTCCTCGGATTAAGTGTAATTCCTCGTAATTTTCTACAATATTCCAGGTTGGGATATTTCGATTTATGCATTAAAATCACCGATAGTAATAAAAGTCATTTCTGTGCTTCGTATTCAAATATACTGTAAGATATTATAAAACTTTTCATTTTCTTCTTCTTTCGGGACATACACACCTAGCACTAACAGATATCCTCTTTTCAGTTTTATTCGCAATATTATAATACAAAGTTGTAGCTTCTTACACTGTTATTCCATCCATTAGCCAATAGAATCATATGAAGCTCACGATGATTAGGAACGCTAGAATAGAACATTCTATTATGACTTAGGTCAGGAGTACCTTATAGTTTTTAGTTTGTTTATTTATTTATTTAATAGGTAATTATTACAGCCAAATTAGAAACTTGATCCAATGTGGCTAGGCCGAAGGCCTTTAAGCCATTACAATACCTACATTCTACCGAGTTCTAACCTTTCGCCTTCTGGTATTTACACCCCAATGGTCTCTCATCGCCTCAAAGCCGCGGAAACGAGACCATGAGTTTTAACTGAGGAAAAACCCCTGAAGGAAAAACCTGCAAATCCAGAAGCCAGTACATACTACTCTATCCGGTTTTAGACTATTTATTTATTTGGCGCGGGCGTCAGGCATTCTCCTTCAGTGGTGGCCTACCGCACCTGAAGACAAACAGCACCACAGAAAATCGTCCGCACTAACGCCTCTGCTAACATTTTCCGATTCCCGCTTCCCTTCGCCCCTAATGTGCTTTATTTTAGCCGTTTCCTTTTATTTATTTTAATTTATTTAACTTATTTTAATTAATTTAATTATAATTTATTTAACTTATTTTTTGATTAATTTAATTTTAATTTATTTAACTTATTTTAATTAATTTAATTTTTACATATAACTTATTTTAATTTATTTAACTTGTTTTAAATTAATTTAATTTTAATTTATTTAACTTATTTTAATTATTTTAAGTTAATATTTATTTATTTATTTATTTATTTATTTATTTATTTATTTATTTATTTATTTATTTATTTATTTATTTATTTATTTATTTATTTATTTATTTATTTATTTATTTATTTTTTTATTTATTTTTTTTTTTTGTACTGTTTACTAACCCCTAACATAACTTGCAATAGCAATTGTTAGTTTATTGATTTATTACATGTTCTCTCCAGTCCTAGGCTCTGCTCGTACTAACCACTGCTGTTTTTCCCTCCTTAATTTCCGTTTCTCTAGTGGTCGGGCAACTTCCGAAATGTTCCTACTTCTTTCATGAAATTAGCTCTTTTATCCCTAGAATGTTTTGGGCGGGCGTTACGTTCCTATGTTGGAAGTAGTAATTTCCCATTCCCATCCATTTTCCTCTCAAATTTCGGTCGCACTGCAAATTAAAAGGATATGGATCCAGTCTTCCCTATCACCGCAAAGCACACAGATGCCATTACCATTCGAGTCCTTTAATCTACGTTGCATCCACCCCCCGACCCTGAACCAAGCGTATCCCCCTCTTGCGTCCTTTTGCAGTGTGTTTACGTAACGTTCGCAACCCCATAACGGACTCGCGTGAATTTGCGCAACTAGCGAACGTTTTTCGGCTGTTGCTGCTAGGATCTCTTGCCTTTTAATATCCGCAAGTCAATGGGAAATTAGCCGTTCTTTCTCACGTGTTCCCCTATCTCCAACCATCTCCGGAGAAACGTCTCCCAGACCTGCACGTTCCAGTAGCAGTTTAATTTTATACGACCAGTAGCCTTGATTGCTTCCCTGTAACTGCACTCGAAAACATCTATTTATAAGTGAGTCAGTCTGTTCACAATTTAATCAAAGTTAATGGGTTTCATTTTAAAATCTTTCCAAATTCCTACACTGCAAACTCTCTTAGGACTCGGCATTTTGCTGCGAATCTAGAGACTCCAGGTGTTGGAAATAATCTGTTTCGACGCTTTCTAGTCGATCTATCCTATCCACTCCCCAAATTTCTGCCCCATAATTCATTGCTGGGAGAACTAGCGATTTAAACATCGTCTCGCACACCTTTAAAGGCAATTCCGGAACCCTGCGCACTGCGCAAACGATTTCTTTGAGCGCAATTCTTCCCATTCTGTGCGCCGCCACTATATGATTCACTCATCACCATTCATGGAAAATTTTGCCCCAAGATATGTAAATGTTTTTACCCGGTCAATCTCCTCCTGAGCGTAAAACCATTTCCTTGTTACCTCAAACAAACCAATTGTTGAAGACAATTTTGGTTTTTTGAATATTTACTTTTAGTCTCCATGACCTACTATACTTTTCTAGGATGTATAAACTTTTTGTAAGCCGTCAACTGGTCTCGAACATAAAGCTAAATCATCAGCATATATTGAATCTAGGAATGTTCCAGGCCTCAATTTCCAGCATAGATGTATGCATCCTGTAACCATTAAATAAATCGTTTATAAACAAGATAAACTATTAGCGGTGAGGCAGCCCTGTCTTACTCCTACTGTCGATTTTATTTTCGCGTTGTACTTCATGCACCTGACACAGAAATTTACGTCTTCGTATATATGCAACACTTTTAAAACTTTACGTGAGACGCCCTGGCTCATTAAGTTTTTTGCCATAAACTTTCCTGATAGAGTCAAAAGCCATTTCAAATCTACAAAACTGCAATATAAGTGGCCCGTTTACGCGCAAGCGCCTGGCACTACTAGGGTATCTAACACAAAGATGTGTCGGTCGCGAAGCCCTCTCCTAAAGCCTGCTTGCAGATTCTGATATTTACTGTGCTTTCCGCCCATTCACTCAGTCGCCCGTTGGAGTATTTACAAAATAGCTTGCTCAGCGCTGGTAAAGATAATTCCACGATAATTTTGTGGGCAATTCGTATTACCTTTATTCTTAAAGACTGGTTGGAGGATCGCTGTACTCCACGTTTCTGGATACGATCCAGAATCAACTATTGCATTAAATAAATTTAGAATACTCTCTGGGTCTATGTGCCACAATTCCGAAATAAATTGTGTCGGAATGCCGTCCGCGCCGCCTGCCTTCTTATTATTCATGGCTAGCTAGCCTATTCATTCACTTCATTCCAGGTTATCGGTTCGTCTAATTCAGGGTTGTCGGTCGTGATAATATATATCCCTGTTTCAATATTCGCTATTTCAGGCACTTAGTGAAAAGTACTGCTCCCGCGTCTGATGAGTTGCATTACTTACATTTCTTTTATTACGCAGTGATCTTATAACGTCCCAAATTGATTTATTATGATTGTTTCTTAAAATTGCCTCTATTCTTGCTGTCTCACTCTCCTGCCAAGATTTCTTCGATTTCTTAATTGTGGCCTCGTATTGCCTACGTAGTAACAAGTAACTATTTCTCGCTTCCGCAGTTCCACTGTTTCTGAACATTCTTAAGGCTACTATTGCTTCCGCCTGCTCACCCGGCACTCCTCCTTCACGACCATCCTTAGGTCCAGTACCCTTCCTCCTCTCTCCCCCACATTCGCATGCCCCTCCCTGCGCGAAAGAGTCTCCTTTCTAAATTCTTTGCTTGCTGCTTTCAGTGACCACGCTCCTCTCGTACCCACCCCTACCGAGTTAGAATAGCCTCTGCAAATTCCTGTCGCTTTTCCTCTTTCCATATAAACGTGAATCTTGCTATTGCTTAGTTGTGTTGCTCACGCCCGTGCACTGCCTGTAGCAGTTCAGTAACATTACGCCTTAAATGAACGCACACAGGCAAATAGTCGAATTCTACTGCTGTTGATTCAAAATCTAATAAATTGTTTATTCTTTCATGAGACAACAGAGCATAATCTGTTACACCTCCATTCCCACTAATAAGTTAGTTCCCCTTCGTATCCTGTCCATAGTTGCCATTTTAGATTTCGAGATTAAATCTCTCATAATTCTAACAATTCCTGACCCTCATTATTGATGACTGAGTCTTTGCTTTTTCGTTAGCTCGCTTCTTGCCGATCGAACTCAAAATGCTTCCTGCTCATGACCAATTCTGCTTATTCATGTCACCTAAGACTAGTAAATCGGTATTCGGATGGCGCTTCAGCGAGTCTAAGAAATTATTGATTTCACCAAAGCTTCTGGAGAATAATAACTTGACCCTGCGGTGACGGTATATAAATACAATTGCGAAGGTCTGTATTTTGCATTACTAGTCTAATACAAAGAAAATTGTCGGGTTTGTTGTAATTTCATAAATAAGTGCACTAACCTATCCTGAAATATACGCAACACCTCCCGGTACCTACCCTTTCCCCTCTACGTTTTTAGTTTTGCATGGCTGTAAAACCAGACACATTTAAAGTCTCACCCTCCTTCCACCCAAGTTTCTGAGACCGACAATATCAAATGTGTTTATGTACCCATGATGCTGATTTCGAAACTTAAACCCTAGACCTTTGATGTTCAACATCTATTCTTAAAGCCTATTCCTGCCTATTTGGCGACCTGCTGGTCCCGACTCACCGCGAGCTTCCTGCTGCTGCACGTTTGCCGCAGCCATGCCTCGTAGAGGTCCGCTCGAACATGTCGGCGCAAAGGCGTCGGGACGTCGCCGAGTGCCGTGGGCTCCGGCAGAACGTGAACGCGACCGCCGACGCGAACGCGAACGAGACCGCCTCCGCCGCGATGCCGCGGGGTCAGAGGTCGTCCGCGCCGCCCCAGCACGAGGCGCAGCCGCAGGCGCGGCCGCGGCCACGGCCGAAGGCGCGGGCGGGGGCGGCCGCGAAGAGGCGCCCGCTTGCCCGGAAGGGGTTTCCGCCCTACTGGGGTTCTGCCCCCTCGCCGAGTTCACGGGACCCCGTCGCCACGCCCCTCCGCCCACCCGGACAGGCGCCAGCTCAGCCAACACGTAGCTGCGCTGGCGACAAGCTTGTCGAAACAGATCGACGCCTGCACCGCTCGCTGCCTCCTGCAAGTGGAATTGCGCGCCCACGCGTTTGCCGCACTGCCAGCTGAAGTCCTCACGGACGCGCACCACCACCATTCCGGGAGAGAATACTCCCGGGCTGCGCAGCAGCTCCTCCCGCTTCCTGAAAGAGGCCAGCTTGGCCGCAATCATACGTGGCTGTCCTCGCGCCTGCGCCCGGTCCAGTGCGCGCGCTCGATATGCTGGAGCTCAACCTGACCCCCAGCTGCTCCGCAAGATCAGGATACACACCTCTCGAGTCGCCAGACTCGTTCCTTCTCTGGGATGCAGTAACAATGATATTGTTACGTCGCGACTGTAGTTCTCAAGGTAATCCCACCTTGCGAACCAGCCGCTCGTTGACTGTCTGCGGCGACTGCACTGAAGTCTCGCCGACGTAACCCTGTACACGACATCCAGTTCTATCAATAAGTTCCTTATGGTTCTATTGATAGTCTCCGATGATATCGACGTTAATCAGGGCCGGGATTCAGCTCACCACCGATCGCCAATAGCACCGCCATCACCGCCGCGCTGCCGCTCGCAGAGCCCCAGCCCCTGCGCTGTCCCCCGGGCACCGCCACAGCGCGGCAGGTAGCCCCTCACCCAGCGGCCGATGGCCGCGCGCCTGCTCCGTCGACACCATCCTGCAGCGGGTAGGCAGCAGTAAAACACGTCCGCTCGGCTCTGCGACTGGCGAGAGCTTTAGTTTGTTTCGGTGATGACGGTTATGTCGACGTTCATATTTCTTAGCTCAAGCTCACTCATATTTCTTAGCTCAAGCTCTCTTTGTTCGTTAGGCCTCGAACATTCCAGGTAGCTAGTCTCAATATAGCCGCTATTCCAATTCATTTAATCCTTTTACGCTGCTGAGTCGTCATTGTGTCTTGCCGGTTTATATTCTTGGTGATCGAAAGCAGTCTTAGAGGTCCTCTGGCCTCGTTATGCTAGTATTGATGCGGGCCCGTGTTCAGGTTACCACATTTGTGATGAACCCGACCTGCCGCATACGGCAACCCGCAGTATGAGCACTGCGCGTAGCACGCTGGTCTGCAGATCCCCTCCCTGCAAAGGAGACACCGTCACACCGAGTGTGTCGGTAATCGAATGACGAAACGTGCGCGATTAAATTTATAAATGAAGGGGCGCCAAACAGGCACTTGCAACACCTGGCATCGGCATTGAGTCTCAGGGAGTGACTTGCTCTTGGATTGAGGGCGTGCACTGGGTTGCTACTATTACTACGTTATAATAACTACAAAGTTATGTTCCCTTTTAAGTGTCAGTCGCCTGAATGGCGAGAACACGTTGGCCACTTGTTAAAATATATTTTGGTCGGAAAGTTTCTTAGGATTAAATTCGTAATTTACAATAGATGACTCTTTTTGAATGTCTTTGAAATGAATACAAAATGATAGTCGTTGATTCTACCTCTTTCGATGATTGCACACCTGTCGCGAACCGCGTTGCAACAAGGCGCAGCCAGCCGGAAGCAGCAATTCGTGCGGTGCCAGCGTTCCTTCCCATTCCAATACTTCGCAGATCCGCCGCCCGTAGTCAGGAAATGGATGAAATGAGCTCCGATCGGTGGGTATCGGAGGAGGCCGTCAAACGCCACCCCTATCCGTACCAAGTCAGCCTCGATAACTCGGCTGCACTATCGATCCTTACGGATCTACGCCGGCCCGTTGAAACGGAATAAATTCCAGTTTGTGATTTCAAACGGGGCGGCCTGCACTCCGTTGGTCGGCCATCGCTGTCTCAAACTACCTCTCCTCAACACATCAGTCTGTTTTCTATGCCGTTCTCTCGCCTTCTATCTGTCTTCTGCCAAAATCCTACTTTCTCTCCAGCTTCCTGCTTCGCATCTCCACTCTCGATTTTAACTTCGCACATCGCTCCTTCACGTGATCAGAATTTCAAATGCTATTGGTCGAAATCTCAATTTCTAGAATATTCGACGCGAGTCCGAAGCCAGTGATAGACATTTCTAACTAGCGTCATTTTTCAAAACCTGTGGTCATCCCCTCCAAAACAAACGCTGTCGCGAACCGCGTTGCGCAAACACCAATAAATCGGAAAGCAACAATTCGTGCAGTGCCAGCGTTCCTTCCCGTTCCAATGCCGCAGATCCGCCGCCCGTAGTCAGGAGCCCCGATCGGTGGGTATCGGAGGAGGCCGTCACACGCCACCCCTATCCGTACCAAGTCAGCCTCGATAACTCGGCTGCACTATCGATCCTTATGGATCTACGCCGGCCCGTTGAAACGGAATAAATTCCATTTTGTGATTTCAAACGGGGCGGCCTGCACTCCGTTGGTCGGCCAGCATGTAGCTCAACTACCTCTCCTCAACACATCAGTCTATTTTCTATACCGTTCTCTCGCCTTCTATCTCTTCTCCCAAAATCCTACTCTCTCGAGCTTCCTGCGTCCCCACTCATTTCTAACTTCGCACATCGCTCCTTCGTAGTCAATTTCAAATGCTATTGGTCAGAAATCTCAATTTCTAAAATATTCGACATGATCCCCTAAACCGATGAGGCATTTCTAACTAACGTCATTTTCAAAACCTGTGGTCATCCTCAAAACAAACCGCTGTCATGAACCGCGTTGCAAACAAGGCCGCAATAAATCCGGAAGCAGCAATTCGTGCGGTGCCAGCGTTCCTTCCCGTTCCAATACTTCGCAGATCCGCCGCCCGTAGTCAGGAGCCCCGATCGGTGGGTATCGGAGGAGGCCGTCACACGCCACCCCTATCCGTACCAAGTCAGCCTCGATACTTTCGGCTGCGCTATCGATCATATGGATCTACGCCGGCCCGTTGAAACGGATAAATTCCATTTGTGATTTCAAACAGGGCGGCCTGCCTCGTTGGTCGGCCAACACATCCCTTTAGCTCCAACTACCTCTCCTCAACGTAGTCTGTTTTCTATGCGTTCTCTCTTAACTTCTATCTGTCTTCCTACAAATCCTACTCTCTCGAGCTTCCTGTCCCCACTCTCCTTTCTAATTCGCACATCGCTCTTTCACGTGATCGGAATTTTAAATGCTATTGGTCGAAATCTCAATTTTCTAGAATATTCGACCTTGAAGTCCAAGCCGATAGGGCATTTTCTAACTAACGTCGACTTTCTGGGCGCCTGATTGGTGGTCTTTGTTGTGCGTGTGTTTTGGCCAGTACACCAGAGATGAACAAAGCAGTCCTTTCTGCTGTCTCCGTGATGATTATATGAGTCCTATGGGATTATGTAAACAGTAGCCGGGATCTCTATAATTCACTTGTTCCGGTGCCTGAGTGTGAACATGGGCAGGCAGCCATAACGCTCTTTGCCTGAGGGGCTGTCGGGGAGACAATCCCACCTAGTCGTAAATCTTTGGAATGGGCAGCAGGCACGTGTTCGCGCGTCTTGCGCTGAGCCGTGTCAAGTCAGGGACTGTCCTAATTGGCGTGACCGAGGGGGGAGTTAGGGTCCGGCGACCAGCAATGGCCTCATTGCAACATAGGGACTAGGAACAAGCTCATACCCCATGAAATGTTCTAACCCCATGAAAAGGCTTATCTCGACTCTGCACCAAGCGCGCTGCTACTTCGACCACGAGAATTGAAGTTTTTTCACACGTAATATCCCTGTGCAAGGGGACCTCAGTCAACCTCGAGATACACGATATTTTTGATGTTCTCTACGCTATGACGAATAACGTCCAACCGCAACTTCAGATCATCCTTCTGACGGTTAGGTCCTCTTCTGAAGTACTTCGTCTGACCCCTCCACTTTGACCTGTCCGGCAAGGGAGTCCCTACCAGTAGCTACGCTACCGACGGCATACTTGTAGCTCTCAGGGTCATGTAGGTACACAAGCTCTACCACCAGCGTAAAGATCATATATACTTGGGGTTTTCTAACGTGGCATCTGAGGGTAGTTTCTCCAAGATGGAATATGGCACAACTTTTTGTCTCTTTCTCAATCTTGCCACAAGATATCGCATGATCGCGACCGTATCAAGCAGTGCTGCAGAAAAGGGACTAGCGGAACGATCGAGAAAGACGGGAAAAGCTGTGCCATTTTCCATCTTGGAGATATTACCATCAGATGCCTCGTTAGAAAAGCCCAAGTGTAATCCTTATATGTGGGGGGGGGGGCATAAAATAAAATAAATTAAGAGAATGAGTCGTGATGTGCAGTGGACTCGGACCTATTCACCCTGTTCAGGTTTATTGTAGAGCGATGCGATCACAAACGCTCTCCGCGTGAGGTGGCCACTGACTGCAAACTAATTGAGAGGTTTCACTGTGATCACTGCCGTCTCACGCAGCCGGTTTCCAGTACTATCAGCGGCGGAAATATTACGAGCAGAGACGCACTCAGTGATCAGTTTCCAACATTTCCATTCTCACTTCGCTTGGCAGTACGTTCACTTGCGTTACGGCCTTCTTCTGTTTCGTCATCGATTCCGTGCTTTAGAATAGCGTGTGTATTATGCTAAACTACACGACAGACTGTTGACACCTTGGAAGTCAACCAATGAATGTCAAAGGTGACGCAGAGAATTGATCAGTAACATTCGTAACGACTTCGAGGAAACAAACTTCTTACCTTTGGTGCACGTATCATAGTTCGGTATCTGCTCCCAAATTTTGACTTGTTCACCAAATAGGTCTAAAAAGCACTAGAAAAAGTGATTTTACCTCACCCTGTCGAAAAGAGGTTGTTTGGTTCATTTGCCGCCTTGAATTAGGACTTCCTGTGCACACCAGCCGTCGAGACCACTCTCAGGTGTACAGCTCCTTAGTAACTCAATGCTTCGGAGTGGATATTGAAGTCAGTATCACAAAGAGATAAAATGAAATGGACAGACAGCCCGTTTTCGAAGTGATTATTGCCTTTTGTTAAGTCGGCTTTTATTAAAGTGACCTCATATTTCACTAAGTCGGATAGACTTAGTGTCTACTTAGTACTAACCTACATCTAATAATAAAATAAATGTCTCCACAACAAGTGATTTAATTGTTTTAGTGGATCAGTAAAATATCCAAATGCGAATGCAAAATTTCAATATCTTTATTTAGCCTTATTATACATTTTTAATACAGTTTGCTTTAGAGTGTTTTTTTCTTTCTCGTATACACACGTATATACAGTGTTCTACACGTATATACGTGTATATACACGTATATAGAGAACGTTACGTTATGCTGCAAATAATGGCAAAACGCCTTTCCAGCAGTTCGACCGTCTATGGCTCAGCTAAATCATTTAGCCGATTTTATCAAGAGCCTCGGAGGTTCTTTATGAAGCCCTAGGACATTTAAATAAATAGTTAGGTTGTTTTTATTAGGGTACATTTTGTTGGGTAGTGTAGAGTCGTTAAGAAGATAGCACAGGTCTCAAGATCATAAAATGTTGATTTTTCGAAAATTTAAAAAAATAAAATATTTGCCGTTTTCCATCAACTAAAATATTAAAGATATACATTTTTTCCCATAATGAAATATGTTCCTTAAAGATAGATTTTGAAATAAGGTAATGTAAAAGTTTTGCGTGAAAGTACGGGCGAGAAAGTACGTGTTGTTTAGCACCACTATTTATGAGAACTAAGTCTGCAGTGGTCGGCGCGATTTTGCGGGAGAGAGCGCAAAGCTCTTCCTAGAAGTGTTGGCACGGAACCATTGTTGTTTGCGTGCCTTTCGCAGCAGCGGAGACGGCAGCAGCGGCGACCGCACCTAATATGTTTCGACGAGAATAAGGGAGATAACTTATTTAAAAGAAGAGGGCCAGTGTACATGTAAAAGATCAAATATATGAAAGAGAAACACTCTAAAAATATTTTTATTATTTTTATGTTCTTGCATGTAATAAATAGTCATTGAGTGGTGTGTAGAAATATATATATATATATATATATATATATATATATATATATAACATATATATATATATATCTTGTGACCGCAATTCTTTCAGGTGGACGGCGGCGGCCGTGTGGGTTGGGCCGTCCGCAATAGGTCAACAAGATGCTAGCCACGGGCGCCTCGGTGGGGTTCGGCGTCGCTCGGCTGTTCTCGGTCCCGGACGCTTCGCGAGGCTTGATTTATACTGCTTGGATCACCACATGCCTTGGTACACTAGGAGGTTAATACATTTTCCCACATAATCAGGAAACTGTAAAACATGAAGATTTACTTACATACTGCTATACATCAAGTTATTGATTGTACACATCATTTTCCAAGATATTTTGAACATTAATATACCGAGTTGTATTTCAGATAATTTCAGCAACTGTCAAACAAAATACGGCAGCAAAAGCTTAGGTACGGAAGATTCATCAAATTTAGAAGAGTAACTCGTAGAACTAACAACTAATGAACTCATTCAGACATTGATACCAAGAGTTTTGGTTTCCAGAATCAATATCTACCAGGATTTTGAGCAAATGTACTACATTTTAATTTGCATATCCTTCAGCCTATGTGGTTTTCAGAGCAGTTCTTAATTTAATATTAAAGGAGGACAGATTACACATCACTGAACGCGGCGACAAAATTGACACCCCGACAGTGTTAAAACTCATCAGCCTCAACCATCTCATTGACTTTATTTATTATTAATTCTGTTTTATTGATTTATTTTTACTTAATTATTTTACTTTCTCGCTACAGAGTAGAGTTATCTAATGCTATGCAGAAAAAACGGCGAATTTTCGGCAGAAAAACTATTACAGGGCCCTGGTAACGAAAAGTTGATAAATCCAGTTACTAAATTTCGAAGAAAAATCCTATATCACGAGGTATAGCCAGAATCCATATTTTGAGGGTCCTTGATACCAGGACATACCAAAAATATCTGAAACTATCACCGTTTTATGCTGGATTGATTGACTGATTATTAGTGATTTCGGACTCGTCAACTGCTAAAGTCATTAGTCTTGTAAGTGTAGTGACCGAGATTACTAGCTCAGTGCATCAGCTGATGTCTAGCTTGCAGATAGGTCGAATTCAGTCGCTGTCTGGAGAATAATTCTAGCGGCCGGCTGCTCTGATCGTTAGTTTTCCGTGGTTTCTCCGATCAACACCAGACGAATGCCGGAGCAGTACCCTATCAAACGGGCCACGGACCGCGCGCGATCTTCCTTTCTCTTCCTTGTCCTATCCTCTCTTACACACACACACACACACACACACTTTAACATGCACTACGAGTACAGGGTGGACCGGGGACCATTCCGGGGACCAGGTTGGGAGTTTAGAGCTTGTCACGGCTGGGGAGGAGATGCCCGTTGAGTGGGAGGTTGAGAAAACCCCGCAGGCGCTGACGGTAGGTCGGCGCCGGATCTTGCCATTCAGTGAAGTCACTACCATCTTCGAGTGCATCCCGCTGTAGTGATTTTTCCCTCTGGAGATGGCGGTGATCTTCCTCCGCTGGATGAAATCAGGCGCCGACCTAAGGACGGCTAACGGGGTTTCCCTCAACCACGTATCTCCCACTAGCGAGGCACCGGTCCAGCCGGGACAAGCTCTAAACCCCCGACCGGTCTACCGGCATATGTGGTAGTGTAGTGCATGTTAGTGTATGTGAGAGGTGATGGTAGGACAGGAAGAAAGATCCGCCATAGGTTCGTGGTTGCTGATCAGCGAAATCACGGAAAACTACCGAACAGAGCAGCCGGCCGCTAGAATTCGCCTCCAGACGGCGGCTGAATTCGGCATATCTATCGGACTGTCGACTGCCCCCGTTAGGACTTCAACGCTACGACCTCTTGGGCACAGTAGCGACATCATTTCATGCCCTGAGCCACCTCTGGAGTTTTGCTGGTTCAGACGGCCCATGCCCCCCCGCCGGATGCCTGTTCAGGCAGCTGCGCTTGTTGGCGCCGCCGCGCCGACCCGGCCTCTTTATAAATAGGCGCGAACGCCAGAGCAAAGGACGGTGGCGGTGGGGGCGGTCTGGGACGGGGCGGGGCGGGGCGAGTCGTGGCGTGGGCGAGGCGCAGGCGCGAGGGTTACGCCCCCGAGGCAGCGCAGCGCAGCCAGCGAGACTCTCTTTGAGACCAAATGTCGAAAGCTCAGACAATCTATAACAGGAAACCGCAACAAGTTCGTGGCGGCGGCGTGGTGTAACGGTTAGCGTATCTGGTTGTTATACTCAAGTTTGCGGATTAAAACTCGAACGAAGCCGTGGATTTTTAAGTGCAAGAAAAATTCTGACGGATTGGAGAGTGAAGCCGGCATGTTGAAATGCCGTTGTGCATGTAAGTTCAAGCCTAAATGAAGTCTTTGAGCTTCGATTGTCTGCTCCGTCGCCCAGAAGTATTACCTTCTTTCTTCCCTAGTAGGTGAAACGAGCGTAACGAAATTTGCGTGGTCAGACGGAAGAGCAGGCCTCATGACCTGAGTCTCGCCACGTAAAATAAGTCATTCATTCATTACTACACGAATTTCGCTGTAGCACGAACAAAATTTCGCTCCTGGCAATGGATTGCGGAAATACGGATATTTATAACACAAACTCCGATTATTTCGGTCCCTTTGAATTCGTGTTATTGAGGTTTTACTATGTCAACATCGGAAGATATTTTGTACAAGTTTCTTGGCGGACCGAATTATTTAATTCCCGTAGGGCTGCAGAAGAAATTGTGTGGTAATACATAATGATTGCACTAGCCTGCGAATTAAAACTTTTTGTTTGTTGCCTAAAATAAAAAACGTGATTTTACATAATGTGCTGAATCCATATTTTTAATCAGTTTACTTCTATCACGTAAGGTTTTCTTGCGAAATCAGTTTACATGTATTGTATAATTACGCGAATTGCATCACCAACATGTTCATGATACTTTTTTATTTTAAAGAAAAACAATATTTAATATTCACGATTTGCTGAAATTAATGTAAATAATTGTTAATACAAATCACCAGAGTGTTTTGCTTTATTTTGTGTATATTTCTTCACTATTGAATCCTGACTTGACGCTCATTTGCTTCTTACTTGAAAATACTCTTTATTCCTTCACTATCTCACACAAATGTAAACTGTACATTTGCTTTTTGCCGAGAAACTACCTGTCGCCTGCTGTTTTATGTCTGTCTTGGGTATTTGCCTTTAACATCCAACAATGGTTGCAAGCATACCGATGCTCAGCGTCTCTGGTACCTCCTTCAGAAGTCCAGCAACTTTAGAAGTATAGCAACTGTTCAACAAAAGATCCAAGAAATAAGCTTTATCACCAACGTCTGGAAATGCATCCCAATTGTCTAGCTCTAAACCTACTTGACAATAGCCAAGAAATTTCTCGACTTAATAGAATTCCCACTCTTCATCTTACCCTCCGTTTTAACCTTTCTAACATAATAATAACATAACATAATTAACATTTTTCTAACTATTTTCTCTTGTTTTGATCTGGCATGTTCATGTATTCTTAATCCTTGTAACCCTTGACAATGTAATAATGTTTTTAATGATTTTTTAAAGATTTGAAAACGATCCCAAGAAAAGTATTAATGGGTGACTTTCTTCATTTCCATTTCATTTATTGTCGTTATATACATTTGTAATATTTACTTATTTCATTTGAAATATATTGTAAATATTCAGTGGATAAAATAGAAGTCAGCACACATTCTTATGAAATCTTTCGCCTTGTTATTCCTTAAAAAATTCTAGATTTCATTAGAAATAATCTAGGTGTGAAAACAGGATATGAACTTTCATACTCATCTTAGAGACAAGTTCCCTGTATGCTTCAAGCATGTTAGTCTCAATGTTTTGGTACTTGGAATCCTTGTTACCAAGAAAGTTTGAAACAACTCCTTAGCTGCAATCCATGCTGCTTTCTCCTTTTTATACATAGAGTTGTTATCGGACATCAATTTTTTATATCAAGACTATTAAATATATCTTTTAATTTTGCTTCAGATTGTATTGAGAATTTCTCACATATGTACTTGAAACAGTTTCCTTCTTTACTTAAAGCCTTTCATCATTGTTTCATTAAGCCAAACTTAATGTGGCAGCAAAACTTTAGAAGGACTCACAAGGTTTTGGCGCACAACATTCTTACACCGCCTCCAAACGTTCTCGAGGTGGCCAGTCTTTCTTATTCCAGTGATCAACTCGTGCCCTGCTATCTCACAAGCAAAGAAAGCACGGACATTTGGTAAAACCAGATTGTTCACCCAGCAGCATCGTAAGAACTTTAAAATCGCCACAAACTTGTCAATTGTGTTCACTTTAATTTATTCGCAATAACATTAGTTGTAAATTTGCATATGATTCTTTCAGGATCTCTGAATATATTATATTTCAAACTTAGCCTAACCTCGTGACTTAGGAAGGTAACAATTATAAATGACAAGGTACGGTCGCCAGCTATATAAACCCACAGCACAAATTACGAATTTTAAATGAAGTATCGCTATGAAACACAAAGCGAGGTGACCATCACGTTTTACCTAATGAATTATTATTCGGGGCTAACACAGAGAACTCCTAAGCTATCAGTTTCGTGAAGACTGGCGTCACATTCGAAACCTTTCGAAAGGACGCTCCAGGTTCTGGATAAAACAGGATCATAAATTTTAAAGGATCTCGGAAATTGGATATATAACCAATCCAAATAACTCACAAATATTGCATTTATTATTACAATTTAGAACTTACAAAACCAATTTTTCTTGCTGAACAAAGAAACGAAAGTTGCTGGAAGAAAAATAACCTGAACTAAATAGGAATACAAAATTGACAGACGTCTCTATACAAAATACTGTAATGAAACAGAAACACTACTAAAAGGCGCTTCAACAATGCGCTATACCTAAGCAGAATGCCACTTTAGGGCGAGAAGTTAAATACATATACAAGTTGACCAAAATAGACCTCGGTCTTCTTTTCAATGCAAAAAGAATTAGCTGAACTACTAATAATGAGCCATTATCTATAAAAAACCAAGTTTTGTACGAGTGCACCAATTACCAAATTACATGGAAATGGATCTCTTACCGGACTTCTTACAGGCAACGAGATACTCCGGAATGAGAAGGAACGGTCCTCTTGCCCGCTCGTATCTCATTCAACAGAGCCGTGACCGCACACGAATGCCGACCGCCACACGGCCCAACAATGCCCGCATGTGATCGAACCAATTCGTGCCGATGACGCGCTGTTGCCCAGCCGACTTCTTTGCCGGCTACGGGACCGGATACTTAGCGCTGCTTTCCAATGGCCGCGGTTCGAGGTTACCGCACTGGCCTAGCAGACACCTACCAAAAGCTTCGAACTTCCGAATGCGGCCGAACGCCGTCTTATTCACGGCACGAGCGAAAAACTGCAACATTAACAATCACATAAGTAATACACAGTACCAAAAACTATAGCTGAACCGCTCGCAAAAAAACCATCATGGCGGACGTACCTGTGGTAAAGTCTCGGAGGTTGCCCCCACCCTGCGGCATCTGAGATTTCCCCTCTCGGCGATAAGGAAGCGCGTAGGCGAGAAGGATAGGCGACTGCGAGAAGCAGCAATCGCGCTGACCGTCACTCGTCATCACTGCCCCCGTCCTCAGAAGAAGAACTCGCACTCCCAGGTGTGTCCAAAGAAATGACGGATTCATAGATGTGTTGGTCCGTCACATTATCTGAATTATTATGTCGCCTCTATTCCCTAGACATGCTCGCAGGATTTCTTCCATTGTTCAGCACTGTATTGTGCAAACGCGTCTCTGCAAAACATTTCATTTTCTTTCAAGGATGCATCAATAGTTTCTGCTGTCTCGCGCCCTTTTATAAATTCCCAAACAAGTTTGATTGGATTTAGATCTGGATGGTACGGTGGAAGACGGAGAGGAATGTGGCCATGTTCAATGATTATTTGATCAACGACCTATCGTTTTTCAGTGGATATACTTTGAATTATTTGTAATAATTGGTTTTTGTGAATAACAGCAGCTACTGTGCAAAGCACCATGTCACTGCTCACTAGCCACGGTGAAACGGACTCGAGACCGAAACAAGACACGACTTATTTTCTGTTGAGCGTTTGGACAACCCCTACCGTAGAAACACGAAAGTTGCCTTTCGTCTGATCCTTCTCACTCATCAGTTTGTTATCACCGAACTCGCAGTGTTGAATTACCGCGCGACCCACGACAGAAAGTCAGAGGGAGAGCTATGTTGTGACAAAGAGCGCAGGCAGGCGGAAATATTAGGAGCTTTGGAGGGGGAGGCCACGTTCGGGCATGCGCATAGGAAGGTTTTTTTGAGAGTGGTAGAACAATAGCTCCATAACGCAATCGGAGGCCAGCATACAAACAAGTTGCTTCAAAAAGCTGCAAATACAAAACAAGAACAAAATACAGAGTAAACCTGCTTCAAACCATTAGCAAATTTACGCAACCATATGAATCAACAAATATTTCAAATACAAGATCCAATTCCATGTCATAAAAACACACATTCCTAAAATTCTAGACTATTATGCACTCATACACAGATTTACAATAATACAATACGGTTCTGAAGGAACCGGGCCTTTCATAAAAATACCATTAAAGGCTCATAAATGTACAAAACAGCATGCGCCAGGCATGCTAGTAAGAGAGAATATGCGAAACAATGGAACAAGCTTTAAAAATGGTAGCAGAATTAAAAGAGGCGAAAGGCGGTATGTGCGAGAAGCGCACGCCTTTTATACCAGACCCAGAAGGGGTAACACTGAAGTGGTGAAGAGGGGGTAACGGGGAAATATCGATATAAACATAGAGAAGTACAGAACTCTTTGCCTAAGAGATTTATACTTTACGCCCTGAGGAAAGTAGGCAACACGCATGTATACGGGCGCTAATAGCTGTCTCTAGTATTGAGATGCTAGAATCATATAATAGATGGAAATAATATTTTTTTTGCCATAAAAATCTTAATTTTAGGGCTACAAATGCAAACGAGGCATCCATACAACCCTAAATTTACTCTAAATTGCGGATTTTGTTGTTAGAACCCGCTACAACCAATGGTTTTCTTACAATAAATAAAAACCTGTTTTGAAACCAATAAAAAGTTTTACACATAATGCCAATTTTTTCTCAGCACTCAATAAACCAAAAAATCAGATCTTACTAACAAATTCTTAGGTTTTTGGAACCATCTCATGGCCATGAGATCACAGTTTGATTTTTGCAAGTTACCATTTTTGAGAAAATTGAAGATGAAAAATTACCCATATACTAGCATACTTAATCTAATTACAGAACAAGAGCTTACAAGCTATGGATATGAAATCTTCTCAGTAGGACTTCTCAGATGATTGTTAGCTTCTAATAGCTGTTTTAACACCAATATTCAACATTTGTGATCACTTAAATTTCCGAATTTAACAGAATAGGCAACAGGCACAGGAACCAAAAACGTTTTCATTAAGAAGGAGAACACTCTATAAACTTAGTTGGATCACAGTCTGAAGTCAAGTTTGAATCCATCAGACTATCCAGGTACACAGGCCCATAGGGGACAGGTAAAATTGCTGACCGAACTACTGGATACACGAAGTGCGTTTTATTTTTCGAATTTATATCACACGAACAGAAGTAGCAGTAATTACTATAGTTTGACTGCTCTCTCTCTCTCCAAACCACAGGTATTCCAAAAGATAGCGACAGTCTTTGCCGTTGACGCAAGAACGAAGATCTTGTATACTCTATATATTTGTGGCTTGCCCAAGTAACACTTTGGTCTCTAAGTTTGATTACAAACTAGGCAAGATCTGATTTTTTTACAAAATCTGTTACATTACGCCTCTGTTTAGGTAATGTGTATTTCCCACAAGTATTACAAAAGTTACTCTACATTGAAATAAACTAAATATATTGAAACAAACTCGGTCGAGGAACCTGAAAAGCAAATATCTTTCCCCAATACTTGCTACTTCATTGCTAGAATAGGCTCAATAAAGAAAAATGTATATTCATTTCTGGCTTATGGAAATTTATTAAACAATTTAAAACAATTTTGGTATTGTATAACTTTACCCAATATAAAATTAAACGTTTTGTCATGACCGTTTAAACATATGTCTTCGCGCTTTTGGACCATCTTTATCCAACGCCGCCGTCCTCAGGTCCAGACACCATCTTCTCTCTTCTTTTCTCGGAAGCACACTTCAATCACCGTTCATCAGATCAATAAACTAGTTGCTGCTAACATTCCAGTCCAATCGCGGACAACTTCGCCCAAGCCCTCAATGTCCCTCCAACTCGTTCACATGAAATCTTTTAAGCTTCACAGTCACACTTAGTGTTCAAATTTTGATGTTCTCTCAAAATCCATTCCCTAGTAGATGCTTACAAGTCCCCAAAGAAAAAAAACTAACATTAATTGGAGCACGATCCGTTCATGAGCACGGCATCAGTCAGAATGAATGTCTCTCGTATTCTTTCAGCCCTGCAAAGCTCGGTCCATCTTTTCGATTGTTTATTTGCAGATAACACTTCATGCCTTGCCGATCCTAAATTTCTTTCAAAACCAACTAGCCGTCTTCACGACTGTCACTGCTTTTTCGGCCAATCCCTGAATTCTATACAGAATTAACTAGCCGTCTCCGCGATTGTCACTCATGAATATGTTGACCTTGACGACGGCTCGCTAACCGTTGCTATGCTAGCACATTCACATAATTTATCCCCTTTAATTGACACCATTTATAATAAATATAGTACAATATTCAGTGACATATTGGTATGTCACATGACTCATGCGACATTTCGTGCTGAATTAGAAATTCACAACATTCGACTCCACAATATTGCTTGAAATATACTTATTTTTCAGATGACATATACTAATACAATGTAAGTGAAACTAAGACTATTAATGTAAGTTTTCATGAAGACAAGATAAGAATGTGTCTGTCACCAATGGGCTATCTACATAGAATAATGGCAAGGGTGCCCGATATTTCGCTCTAACTTCCTGAGGCGCTCGCACCCCTTATCAGACAAGAATCATCTGGTGACCTCGGGGTTAACTATAAACACATTAAAAACATTCTAAATACATCTGGTTTTCAAATCTTTACATTACAAAACTACACATGGTAAAATATTGACGTTTGTATTATTACTGTTTGGACATACGAAAATTAGGCTACAAGGAAAATAAAATACGTTTTTAAAGAAAATGATACGTGATAGGAACTTTCTGGCTTTGAATTTGGTTTCAGCATGCTAAAAATACCTCCCAAACATTAAAACTTTGAAGGCAGCAATTTCATTGCAGATCAGTGTTATTCATTGAAAATTAAGGAAGTATCAAGCACAAAGTAAATACTTTGTGTTTGATACCTCCTAGATTTTTAATTAATAATCGAATAACAAATATTTAGAAATAAAATAAATATATCTTAGAATAATACTCTGTAAATAGAGTCAAAAAACTACGTACAGAATAATTAAAACATAAAATTTTATTGTGTAAGAAATGTTATTTATTTCTAAACGACTAAGTGAATCAATCCATCAAGAAAATTTCTGCGACTATATTAGACCAATTTGTGAACGACACTTTTAAGTTTTAATGTCAACCTAATATCCCCCATTGATGTCAAACAAATGTTTTGATTAAAACAGAATTTGTGTTTATTGTACCTGTAAGGAACATTTATAGTAGAGCTTCATTTTTAAAATAAGCTATTTTCTGTTAAAGAGTACTACTAGTTTGCTCAGCATTAAACTACACAATTACGTGAAATACTATATTCATATTTTAGAAATATAAATCCCTGTTCATTTTACATTTAAACATAGGCCAAATGGGTTGTTAGAACGAATTTTTAAAATTTATTTTAAGTCGCATCAACAGCTAGATCATTAACGACTAAATAAATACAATATATTACATTTTACATTGACAATATTAAGTTTTTACAATATTGAGGTTACACTACAATGATGATTATGGATATAAAAACATAAAACATAAACATGAAAATTCAATGATAATTACTACAGAAAGAATTATTACATTAATTTTTATATTATATTTTAATATTTCCCCAAACACATATTTAAATACAAGATTTTATAACATTACTTTGTAAGTATTATCATAGAATGGAACTATAGAACGATTTGCACAAAGATGAGCCAAGTGACCGCTAGTGCTGGCAACATAACTGAAGGTTCTATGGTCGTGCCCTCAGGCCCATCAGACTCCCTCTGCATTAGTTAGTTTGCAGTTGGCTAACGTAAACGGCCACCGACGTTTCCATTTGTGATGTCCTCATCCGACAAAATATAGTGCGTCGGGAGAAAATAGTGAAATTAGGAAGTGCAGTGTTATAACTCTTCTGTGAAATTCTTTTTTTCTCGACTTTACATTAACTTTACTTTTTGTGTGATAAATGTTATGTTATTTTAAAACCGAAACTTGAATACGAGATGCGGCCAGTGCACGTGTTTCCAACTTAAAATTATTTTCTTTGCATTTAAATTCGGGGCAGTTTTCTTTTACTGATTGTGAGAGCATGTTAAGAGATTTTCTACACAAGTAATTAAATTTAAGTATTTCCAGGACTTACGTAGTACGTGCATATACCTCAGCGAAATTCTTCTTCTGCATAGGGATGCTTACACAGAGCCATTATCACTTTTACGAGTGGCGTATTGCCTGTCGTAGCAGAGGGATTACTTCTCTGAATTGCATGTGATGATATTCACTTATTTTACGAACTGTCACTTTGGCTCATCAGCAAACTTCTTCTATAAACTCTCTTGTCAAAAATTGAGGTCTGACAATTGTAGAGGACATTCCTGGAGGACTTGATTAACCTTCAGGCAATTGCAAAGGTACATGCTGTTTTTGTCTAGTATATGGCTATGGGAAAAATTGGTATTGCCTCATCTAATGCGTGAAGGGGTTATTTGTTCATGACGTGAGAGTTTTTCATACTTTTCAGGGCAAAAAATTCACCAATTTTCTTATGAGTTGTGCTTGCTTTGAGATTATTCCATTGGTTTGACCACATCTTCACGGCTTTGACAGAAAACTTCGTGTAGTCCTCAATTGTATAAGACACTTTGTTTACTTTCTCTTCAATAAGCGACATAGAAGCAGGTGATCTGCTAATTGAGGTTCTTGCTTCTATATTTTTTGTAATATAACCACAGGGTGAATAAATATGTCAGTTGTCTTATTGCAGATTTCAAGTAAATTGGTGAAGATTAATCGGTAGGTAATTACTGAATGCCGTTCGGAAAGTGTGTTGATAAAATAATACATTTTTTAGTTGGGTTGGATTTGACAAGGTTCATTACCATTAGGAAAGCATAATTGTAAGCCCTATTTTTATTTGTGAAGATCCTAAGCTGAATATGTCTGGTCTATCATGGAGATTGGATGTATAAGCCCATTCTGTCAATTTTCAATGTGCCTTGGACGTGGATAACGTGATCTTCATATGTATTGATGACGTCAGCGTCGCAGTCGTTCGAGTTGGACAGATTCTTCGGAAAGGGTTCGACGGTAAATTTAGGTGTAAATCGATATTTTTTACCTAGAGCGGCAGGATTTTGCACTTCCAGTAAAAAATATTGAAAATCTTTTGATTACACTTTATTTACAATATGTTCGACGTGTAGTTAATAAAGTACATTGCCTTTAATGGCTCCTAGTAGCTGAATACGCCATTAAATGCTCACGGCTGCCGTTAGTACAGCTGTCCTTGGAAATAAGCCCAGGAGAGTTTGAATTTTAAGACGACTTATTTCTGGACTTATTATCTAGAATATTTATGGTGTAAGTCTTTGGATGATTTAGATATTGGATTTGTTCCTGGTGTCCAAGAGCTGTATGAATTAGGTCTAAACGGGAATGAATTATAAATATGTAATATATTGTCTAAAACTAACACTGAATTTGTACCTAACAACCAGAATTTTTAAAAATATTTTAACTGGTGTTGAGGCTGCAAAATAGCTTGTTTTTGGGAGAGCATCAAACGACGATTCAGATTGATAACAAGACTCCTTCCTCCTTTTGTAATCTCGACACCGGAAAAAATTCTGAAAGCCAATTACTTAAGAACTATTAGTTTACCTCAGCGTTCGAATTATTGCGTATTGAAGAAGTTGTCGTTATTACCTCGGCTGGACGAAAATAAGATCGTTTTCTGTCGTAATTCGGGCGTAATGGCAATACAATGCTCCAGGCAGGTTCCGCGCCAAAATACTGTTCATAGGTCTCCACTACCGTTAACAATCGTCAAAACGCCATTTTTTCAATGCAGCCAGATGTGATTACTTGGCCTTTTTGCTGACGAGGCGATCCTTTGTGTAACCGCTCGGCTGAAGATTCTCCAATTGACTTTCGTGGCGTCTTATTCGAAAATGCATAAGATTCTCAGAAATTGTTAACAATAGAAAATTCTATTTGTGGTCGCCGGTTACCAATAGCTGATGCAATTTTGCGAGCGTATTTGAAAGCAGTTCAAAGCAGCTTCAGTCCTTTCAAAGAGTTTCATACGAAAGACGTGTCGCCTTTCTCTCTGGAAGCCCGCCTGCGGTTTTTACAGAAGAATGTACGTCCAATGCGGGACTTTTAAAATGTATACCCTTTGCTGTTAATCAGTGCCATGGTATTGTTATAAATTATTGAATTCCAAGTACTGCGCCCAATTTGAATTAATTTTGGCCTCCTATGTTCCAACATAATTCCTGCCTGCGAAGGGAATCGAACCGGGCCCGTCGGGAAGGACCGGCGCGTTGTAGGAGAAGCTGCGAATTGATTAAAACCGTTGCCAGTACTGATTGAAATGAACAATTGAAGAAGCAACCCAATGCTCAAATATGGAACGTCAAATCGTGGATGTCAAATGAAGATGGGGAGTGAGCGATGCTGGTAAGTGATTTGAATGTTTTTTATTAAACTGAATGCTTGTTGATTTGCGTTTGAGGCCATGGATAGAATGTAAACAATGAAACATGAAAATTATACGAGCCAAGAGCACGTTATTTGAAGTTCTTCTTGCCAAACGACGTGTCCTCGCGACTGACGGGGTAGTGCAGGGCGAGGGCGATTATCGTGATACAAAGGGTTCAGCTTACGATGCGTTTTGCTGGGCGCTCAAGTTGTAGGAAATAGGCCTTGTTAATAGAGTGAGAACACTGGACTGGAGTTCATTTGTGGACACAAAATGTTTTTTCCACGTGAGTCACGTGTCAAAATGAAATACCTCAATATCTCTCTGACTCTGTTATGGGATAGTTCTGGTCAATTGCACTGGGGACCCATTTTGGTAACTCGTTTGTTTTCACAAATGAGTTGATCCTAATTTACTTTTTATATCGTTTCTATGATAAAATTACGAATAATATTAAGGATAAAAGAGTTAGAAGATATACTCAGGCATTACATTTTAAGCCCAGCACATAATGTTTCCACAAATATTTAATTTTTGTTAAAGAGATCTCTTATCTATTCAGCCTATTCGCAGTCATCGTTTGCTTGAGGTCAAGTTGATTTTAGACACTTGAAACTTGTGGGCCCGCGTCATCACCTCTGTCAACGTCCATAGCACGTTGAAAGCACGGTTCTCATCCGAAATTCGCGGACCTGATAGTCTTTCATTGTTATCAGTGACGTCACTTCATATCTCTTCAAAGAACATATAGTATATGCGTTATTGATTTCTTTGAAATTATCGAATATGGAATGGTTCTCCAGCCAGCCTCTTAAAAAACATTCCTGTCCTAAACCATCGTATGTGTTACAAATACATTATAGTAATTACCGAAATGTGTGTATAGAGAGGGGGATAATTGCGCAAGTATTTTTAAGAAAACGCGTGACGATAGGAGCAAGTTTTCTTATATATACGAGTGCAATTATACCCCTTTATACGTGTTACGTTCAATATTTTTCGTTTCCATTTAAGAATAATTTAAATTTTGAGAAATTCAAGCACATCTTTACAATTCGAGGCATGTGTTAGATGACGTCATATTACTTCTGAAAAATATCTATTTTAGTTGAATTGTGTTTGTTTGCAAGAAATACTTGCATATGGATGGTACTGAAGATATTGCATATACAATTTTAGAAAAAACTGACTAAGTCGTGAAAACATTACTTCCCACGAAATAAAGACGCATGTGTGAGAACATTAATACTATAAATGTTGGAAAACTTGTCAATTTGAGACAGTGTTGCTATAGCATAATTTGTAGAACTAAGTAACCTGGAGATTTTGTACATTCGTAAGTTTAAGACTAAATGTTTTACATGACACAATTTATTCACACTATATATTCTATGTTCTATAAAGTCAGCTAAAGCAAGTTTACTTCCGATTCGTTTTATTCATTGGTTGTTCGTATGTAAATATTATGGTACGTAATATGTAATGTACTTTTGTTCATGTTTCATGGCCGACTGGAAATACCTTGGCTACGTCTGTTGTAGTTTCTTAATTAAACGATTTGTCTTCTTTCTGAATTCTGAGTGATAGCTGTAATTTTAATTGCACGGTGGAATTTTAATTGCATGCGTGCTATTAACATAGAGATAATCAACGATTTTTATGGAATTAATAAGCATATTTAGTTAACTAAACGAAAAATAATTATTGTTTCAGTCATATCTTCATAAACATTTGATTTGTTAAAAGAAAGTTATCAACCGGTGTGAAAAAGCACAGAGAAGAACAGCGGCGCACTGAAATGGCACATAACTATCTCGCACTAACTCAGTAATTTCTCAAAAATTGCTCTAATTTTTCTGTTTTAGGTTTCATTCGAAAGAAAACATAAAAATGACGCAGGGCTGATTTTCCGCAGAAACCTCTAAATGTTCAAGAATTGAATTAAAAAGAATCTCTCCTACAACTGTGTTAGTAAAGATAAAAATTACTATCTAAATAAAATCTATTCTTTTCAATTAGATCGTTAAAAAAGCCCGCCCAAGCTTTTGAAAAAAATGAGTATTTATTGTAAAGTGCAACCTGCTCAAACGGCACCTCAGTCTCCTGCATTAACGGTCATTCATCGGTCCAATTGATTTTCCCATAAGACATCATATATATTATAGTAGTTAACGAAACGAGTGTATAAATAGGCGTATAATTGCACGATGTGGTAATAATGCGTATAAATGACTAAAGAAACGAGCGACGATAGGAGCGAGTTTCTTTAGTTTCCACGAGTGCAATTATACGCATTTATACACGTGTTACGTTCAATATTTTTTCGTTTCCATTCTAAAATATTTTTATTTTGAATAATAAAATATATCTTTAGCATTCTATCTTTACTTGATGATGTCATTTTTATTCCAAACAAGGTCTTGCCTGTGTATTTACGATCACCATAGTAACTTGAGCCTGATCCCCTTGGTCCCTCATCAGCAAATGCTGAGATGGCCCCTTGTTTTGCTTCTGGACATAAATGTAACTTTATTTTCTGTACACGTCTTCTAGAATTCAGTGGGAAATACAATTATTCAAATTATCGTTTCCATGTTGTCGCGGCAGGAAGTAATAAGAGCCAAAATTTATTGCTTATTTATCTTTGAAAATAGATTTTATTACATGGGAGTTTTTTTGTTTTTGTTTTTTCTCCCTTTCAAAATTCAAAATTTATTGCTTATTTATGAAAATAGATTTTATTACATGGGAGTTTTTTTGTTTTTTTCTCCCTTTCAAAATTCAAAATTTATTGCTTGTTTATCCTTGAGAATAGATTTTATTACATGGGAGTTTTTTTTTTTCTCCTTTCAAAAATTAAAATTTAAGTAGTATATGACTTAGTGTAGGGATCACAGAATTTTTGAAAATGTACACACAATTCACTTTTCCCCATGTACGTCATACGCAGTTTTTAACTGTTTTTTTGACGTAAAATAAAAAAGCAATGAATTTAGAAAGCATGGAGGATTACAATAATATTCCGGACGAAATATTAGAAGAAGCTGAAAACGCAATGAATGCATTGCTCCCTACAAAAAGTAAAGATGTCTATGAAAAAGAATATAATCTATACAAGTCGTGGAAAATCGCTAAGGGAGTCACACATAGTAGTGAAGAAGTGTTATTAGCTTATTTTTCAGAACGGGTAAATAAAATTGACTTTTATATTTTTCACATTTGTAAAATATTAACAAATGTTTTATATTTATTCATTTAGATTACTAATGTTAATATTATGTGATTCTGTTAGTCAAATACTGTGAAACCAAGATATATATATATATATATATATATATATATATATATATATATATATATATAATAGTAACTAAGCTGAGACGTGTTCAGAAATGTTTGTTTTTCATGTAAAGCGGAACCTTTAAATTCCAACTTTTTGTTTATTTATTTGTGTTTTCGTAGAGACTTTTTTTATTTATTTTTACGTCAAAAAACAGTTAAAAACTGCGTATGACGTGCTATGGGGAAAAGTGAATTGTGTGCACATTTTCAAAATTCTGTGATCCCTACACTAAGTCATATACTACTTAAATTTGAAAAAGAAGCTCCCATGTAATAAAATCTATTTCCAAGGATAAAAAGGCAATAAAATTTGGCTCTTATCCATGTTGTTCTTTGGAATAATACTTCCTGCCGCGACAACATGGAAACGATAATTTGAATAATTGTATTTCCCACTGAATTCTAGGAGACGTGCACAGAAAATGACGTTACATTTATGTCCAGAAGCAAAACAAGGGGCCATCTCAGCATTTGCTCAATGGATCAGGGAAACTGGACGATAAACCTGATTGAGATGGAGGTCATTGACCCAGAGGCTGCAATACAATACCTGTTACAGGTTGTTTATACACATTTATACAGTTCAAATGGTAAATAATGCATTATGTATCATTGTTAAAATTAATGTTACTTTTCTTGTGATGGTCAGTATAGTCTCTAATTGTATAGAAACAGTTATGCAGCAGAAACGATTTCACTTGGGATTTAAACTTTCCTATCAGATTTTATCGTTTAATGTCATCTGGCAAAGTGTTGTAAAATAATGTACATGTATTGTATGTGATTTTTTGTAATGAGCTGTTGATACTGTCACCAGATGAATATGATTTCTACGTCGAGTGTTATAGTAATAGACATCGGCATTTTCTGAAAATATATTCCCGCCCTTGAGCAAGTCATTTTTTACAAAAACCACTGATTCGTAAATCAACAGACAAGGTAATGGTAAAATTCCTAGATTAATGAAGAGAGGCTTACATGAATCACGTGGGTGGGATTTGGTTATTATTCGTACAATTCGTTTTTGTAATCTAAAAGTCTGGGAGCTATAAGATGTATTTTCCCAGAATATTATACCATATCTCAGGCAGGAATGAACATTCGCAAAATGTACACAACGAACGGTATGAAAATGACTGAATTTGCAAGAATTCTGAACGCGTATCTTAATGAACTTAATTTTGTGTTCAATTCATTTAAATGGACGTTCCATTTAAGGTTTGACTGAAATGAGAGACCTAGAAATTTTGTTGCATTATCAGTCAATGGTACACCGTTCATTTTCAATGGAGCACAGAATTGATTATTTGTTATGGAAAACTGCATTAAAACCGTTTTCTTTTCGTTACTATTAATTTTATTTATTTCAGAACGAATTTGGAAACATCCCCTGATATTGTTACTATTTTTAAATAATTTAATGACAATTAGATTAATTTAGTAATGACTCAAATAAACGATTTTGGGCACGCCGAGTTCTCATTGGTAGTTGCGTGGTTTAATTGCACACACGTGCCATCAAAGTAATGATAATAAACGATTTTCATGTTATTAATGAGCATAATTCATGTAGAAAGCGAAAAACGCTGTAAAGAGGCTAATTTTGATGTCCTTCCTAATTGGCTTCCAGTGAACAGTTTTAAACAAGAGGTTTCAAAAATACAGAAAAGAAAAATACGAGGGGGGTACTAAATATTAAATATATTATAGCTTTCCTTTATTAATAACAAGCTACGATTTTTGTATTTGTTAAAATCCGCAGCTAGCATGAAACAGGATGGCGCCATGCGCATCTTTTGCCTAACTGGCAGGAAATGAAATAGTAAGATGGCCGTTGCGTTATGAAAACGACTGCAATTTTACTACCGACTATATTACGAATTTTACCAGTTGTAAGTATTTTATGATCTTGAGCTGTAGAAAAGTTATCACAGAAAGTACTGCTTTTCTCTGAACATTCACGTTATTTACCAAGATCTTTACAGGTACATTGTTTTGGCCATTAATAGCAAATACTTATTTTATCGCAATGACTGAGTGTTTTACATAAAAAGTTCAGTGACATTAAAGGAACATACTTTTTCAGATTACTAATCGTAATTGGATTACGGAACGTTTGTCAAGTTTTGTTATTTTGAACTGTCAGGTTAGTGATATTTATTCGATGATAATAATATTGGTGAAGCAGATATTAGATGAGGTGTATGTTACTTTATTTTGTTGTAAGCTGAATTATTTGTAAATGTGATTAATGTTCTGTAAGTTGTTAGCTGATAGTACGTAAGTGGTAAGTACTATCAGTGCTTGATTTATAGAATTTTCGGTGTCGGAACGTCTCCCAAAAAAATTATTAATTAAAAATTTTTATAGTACTTACATCATAAATTTAACCTTTGGCGATCCTTTGTTCTGCGTGGCAGGACTGCAGTGTTTTCCTCGTTTCAGACCCTTCGATCCCCAGGTGCCAGGTTGCACCAGTTCGGCATGTCTGAAAACTGTACTCAGGTTCCAAACAAATATATTTATTGTTACAAAAGTATACATTTCAACTTATTTCCCTAATTCATAATACATAACTAAGAAGTCAAAATTTGTAATTTTGAAGTGAACAACAATTTATTGTGTGGTGTCATACGGGTGTAATCATTACACAGACGAGAGGGAGTTGTAATAACAGCAGGTTTATTCTGAATTTGGACCGTAGTCACAAATAATCAATGCACTGTACACAATGAACTAACTAAATAGACCGCACTGCTAGGAGAGATATTTACAACGGCTACCACACCGCAACATACTACCTAATGGTTCGCCTGCCCTGAGACCGACTACATGTCTCACTAGTCACGACAATAACTGCCGGCTTCTTCGCCGCGTGCACGCTCCCACCTCTCACGGACGACCGACGCTGCCGCTGCCGCTGCCTCTGCAAGGATCACAATTGTAGCGACACGACGCTACAATTGGATGTTAACCTGGTTTTCTTTGGACATACCTTACAAAAGAACACATTTCTTCCTCCTTGAAGTTCTGTCGCTGCAGACGATGCAAACTTGCCTCCTCTCTTTTCTTGTTGATGTAAATAATGCTGCTTTAATCTCTCTTGTTGGATTGTTTTTCTGTCATGGCGCTATTCTGACTGAACACTTCACCAAATATCACAATGTTTTTCAAAATTAGAATGGGTTAATGGTTTTTATCATTTTGTATTTTATATCGTGAGAATCAAAAAAACTGTTTACTACTGATATATCAACGAAGCATTTTACGCCACCATTTGTAGTTTTACGCATAAAACGGCAGCTCCAAATGTAATGGTCAGCTCTATCGGCAGCACCCATATTCTTCGTGTACTCAATAATTCCTTTCAATTTATTTATATTTACTTGGGTTTGCTTTACTATCACTGTGTCGGTACACTGACATGCAACAACCAATGAATTTGATGAAATTTAGTGCGATTAAAAGCATCGGCAAAAAATTGCATATAATCCTCTCTTTGGAGAAATAATTTTTGGTGCATGGTTTTGGATTTAATGCGATATTTAATATATCACACAGATACACGTCATTTCTTCAACGAATAAATCCCGCCCCACGGGACAAAGAACCAGAACCAGGAAAAATGAAAGTCCCGTAGTGCGGAGCCATCTAAAGCTAGCAGCGCCCAAAAACCAATCCCAACCAAACTATTTCCATAATTATAGGCTAATTGTGGGCTAATAAGGTGCTCTATTCCCGAATTTTAGGCTCTTTTGGATATCCCAAAATCATGGACTTTAGACTAAAGCTAGCGAGGTAGCGCCCACTCAGGAAATCCATCTAAAACTCAATTCAAAAATCTGAAACTCTACTCAAAATCTAAAAATAATTTGGGCTCAAGGAGAAAAATTACTTCCGCATTTTTATTCCAAAATTCAGGGGTGTACAAAGAAACAATTAACATTGGTTCTTACGGGCGAATAAACACAAGAAAATAAAAACACAGAAAAATCTGAAACCCTACCCAAAATGTAAGAATAATTATGGGCTCTAGGAAAAAAATACTCCCAAATTTACATTCCAAAATTCAGGGCTGTACAAAGTAAAAACAATTAACATTGGTTCTTATGGGCTAATAAACAAAATCAAAATACCTCAGGAAAAATCTGAAACCCTACCGAAAATGTAAGAATAACTATGGGCTCTAGGAAACAAATTACTCCCGCATTTATATTCCCAACTTGAGAGCTGTACAAAGAGAAACAATTAACATTGGTTCTTTTTTTTTATTTTATTTTACGTCAAAAAAACAGTTAAAAACTGCGTATGACGTGCTATGGGGAAAACTGAATTGTGTGCACATTTTCAAAATTCTGTGATCCCTACACTGTCATATACTACTTAAATTTTGAATTTTGAAATTTTGAAAGGGAGAAAAAAAACAAAAAACTCCCATGTAGTAAAATCTATTTTCAAGGATAAATAAGCAATAAATTTTGAATTTTGAAAGGGAGAAAAAAACAAAAAACTCCCATGTAATAAAATCTACTTTCAAGGATAAATAAGCAATACATTTTGAATTTTGAAAGGGAAAAAAACAACAAAAAACTCCCATGTAATAAAATCTATTTTCAAGGATAAATAAACAATACATTTTGGCTCTTATTACTTCCTGCCGCGACAACATGGAAACGATAATTTGAAGAATTGTATTTCCCACTGAATTCTAGAAGACGTGCACAGAAAATGAAGTTACATTTATGACCAGAAGCAAAACGAGGGCCATCTCAGCATTTGCTCAATGGATCAGAAACTGGACGAAAACTGAATTGAGAACCTAAAAAATGTTATTTGCCTTAACATCAGTCAATGGTACACTCTTCATTTCAATGGAGCACATAATTATTTCTTTGAAATGGAAAACTGTATTGAAACAGTTTTCCCTTCTTTTACTCATAATTTTGTTCTTAAGAAACCAATTTGAAACATCTAATATTGCACTATTTACTGTTTCTTTATTGCAAAGGATGTTCGTATCATCCGCAAAGAGAACCGTTTTTCCGTTTCGAATCGTCGAGGGCATATCGTTTACGTATAGTAAGAAGAGAATAGGGCCTAAAATCGATCCTTGAGAAACTCCATGAGCAATTGGCAAAGAATCGGCAAGGTGTGTACATAATGTTCTATCATTCCAGTAAGGTATTTCAACTCTCTGAGATCGTTGTTTAAGGTACGAACATAACCAATCTAGAGCAATACCACGGATTCCATATGAAGGTAATTTTGAAAGTAAAAGGTCATGATCAATGATGTCAAAAGCTTTTAAGAGATCTAAAAATAATCCAATAGGTGCCTCGTTTTGATCCAATGATGAGGCGACATCTTTAAGAAAAGAAAATATAGCTGTTTCCGTTGATTTTGATTTTCTAAATCCATGTTGGCAATCTGAAAGCGCGTCGTGTTTAGTGAGAAAGGTTTCCATTCGTACGTAAAAAAGTCTCTCTAATATTTTTGAAAAAGCTGATAGAAGAGAAATGGGCCGATAATTTTGAATTTCATTTTTGTTGCCTTTTTTGAAGAGCGGCTTAATTTTAGCTGTTTTGAAAATATCTGGAAACGTTCAGTGCACATAAAGATGCATTAAATATGAGTTAACTGGGCGTATAATGGCATACGCACAAGTCTTCGAACAAAGTCGAGATTCATCTAGAGCCAAGCAGATATTTATTTTTGGTTTACCGATTATTTTGAGAATTTCATAGGAAGAAGTTTCGGAAACGAACATTGTGTCTAAAATTTTAGAACTGTCTGTTTTGAATTTTGTGCCTGAAGACCCTTAGTGAGATCGGCCTTAATTCCTCGAAAAGTATTGGTTAAAGAGATTAGCCACTGTTGCCGGATCGTTCACATTTATATCGTTATATTTTAAAACAACATTCTCTACGGGTTTTCTAGTTGATTTGGTAGTATGTTTTATTATATTCCACATTGCTTTTGTTTTATTATTTGAGTTCAAAATATCCTGATCGTTTTTCATGATTTTGGCCTGCCTTATGACTTTTCGTAACAATGTTTTTGATTTTTTTTAAAGTAGATAAGGAAATCTTGAGATACGTCATGACGTTTAGAAATGAAAGAAGATATCGCTTGTTTTTACAAGATGTCTAATCCCTTGTGTTATCAAATTGCTTTTCCGTGAAATATTTAATTTTGGTTTTTGAAGAGGAAAGCAAGTGTTAGGCAAATGAAAGAGTTGAAAAAAGAATTATATTTGTCGTTTGTATCAGCGTATTATAAACCGTTTCCCATGACTCTGCATCAAGTAATCAATGAATAATTTAATTTTACTTTTAGTAAACAATCCCCTAGTCATACGTGTATTATTTATTGTGTCAGTGATCGCATTCTTATAATGGTAAAATTTGTGCATCGTGGTCACTGTATCCTAAAATCTTTTGTTTCAACTTCATATCGAGTAGTAGTTTTATTTAATTATAATTTGATCAATTGCACTGTCAGATGTTGTGTGATCCGTGTAGGTACTTTAATTGTAATGTCTAAATTAAGGAATTAATTAAATTGAGAAACTTTTCTTTCTCATAAGATTCGACCAGAAAATCAATGTTAAAATCTCCGCATACAACAATGGATTCAAAATAGTGATTTCTGACTTTGTTAAGTGTTATCTCCAGGTTTTCTAAGAACAAAATATAATCTGCAGTTCTCTTTGTTGGAGGTCTGTAAATAAGTATTATCACTTTTAGTGAAGTAAGATGTACAACAGAAATTTCGAAAATATTTTCAATGAGTACATTTAATTCCATGAGGATAGAATCAATATTATTTCTAACGTAATGGAACCCCCATACGTGGACCTTTATAGGATTCTCTCTCTCTGCAATAAAAAGCCTGCGAGGTAAAAGTTTGGAATTTGGAAAGTACTAAGTTCATTAGGAATATGTGTTCATATGAAGCAAAGAACGTCCATTTGATTTAGATCGCTCTATAGAGCTTGCCTCGATAAACTCAGTTTTATTTGGAAAGGGATTGAACATTATGGTGGAAATGTTTATTTTTTGCAGTACCTACACGAATGTTTTTCTGCTGCATCTGACTGTAGTTGCTATGTATTTTACTCCATTTTTTACCTCGAGTGCGTGGTCAGAAGGTTGTAGTGTGTCCGGCGGTGACGGGTTGTAGGAAGATGGGGCATCGGATGTAGACAGATTGGTAGTGGGAATGGGAGAAACGGGAGTAGGTTCAGAGGAAGAGGCAACAGGGTTCAGGAAATAAGGGTGGGGTGGAGAACGTAAGGAAGGTGAGAGGGATAGGTTTTTGGCAGGAGACTGCGTAGGACTGGAGTTGATAATGTATTGGCTGAAGCTTATTTACCGACTGCATGTTTTCAACAAAGGTTCATGTAGAATAAATGCCGAAGATTGATGTTTTGCTGAGAGGAAGTTAATTTCCAAAAGTGTGACATTTGTTTCTCTTAATACTGCAGTTTCAATTGTTGGTTTGCGTGTAATCTCGCTGCATAGTGTTGGTGTGTGCCAGAAGGGCAGAGTCGAGACTACAATGTTAGTATTTTTGGGGCGGCACATTGTAATTTGTTAACATGTTTTTCAGAGTGTAAAGTTACCGCCAAGTTAATGTCATTCTAACCTCTATGATAATGACTGTCCTGATTGGTCAGTGTTTTCGCGTGTGGGTGTCAATTCTGCAGTCACATCTGCAAACCTCCCGTTAGGTTTAAAAATAGATGAGACTGAGAATTGGAGGTAACTCCTACTGAGAATGGAGAGGAAAAGATGGCCATGACTGTCAGCTAAAATAAGTACCCGTTTTTTAGGCTCAGTAGGAATGTCTTTGTTTTCAAGTGAGCTAGGATGCGCAGCTTTACGTGTTTTGGTTTTGACGCGCTTCCTAGCCTGTTTGCGTTGGTTTGTGCTTGTACTTGTCGATGGTAGAGAAGGGTGGTGAGGATCAGGAAGGCGAGGAAAATCTGTTTCATAATCTAAAACACTAAATTTGTTTTGAGTTGTGACTGGATGCGGTGTCTGTCTTTGTACGAGTCACGGGTGTACGATTTGGTATTCGCAGTGTTGCCGACTTGCCCAACCGTCTGTGTTGAGAACGACCTCTTCCAACCTTCGGATATGTTGATCTAAATTATTGCTTACGTGTATAGAAGGCTTTCAGAAGGTCGGCTTTGAGAGTGTAGAGTAAAAAGAGTAGAACGAGCAGTAGCCATGTCACGAATGCGTTTGCCTTGCGTGATAAAGAATTGGAAATAAATACAAAGGCAGATAAGACAACAAAAACCAGCTTTGTATTTTAAAAGTGTTAAATTTGATGTGTATAAAATAATTAAAAGCAAGATTGAATACAAAAACTAGAAGGTATGCTACACACAAAATCTAATGGAGCTAGTACTTACGAAGGAATTTGGCAATGTGGCTGCGTAAATTTCGTCAACTTAACTACAACTGTTTAATACAATCAGTAGATTATACTTTACCGTAATTAGATAAGATAATATCTGAAAGTTTGTCTTCGATATATAGAATAAGATTTCAAACAAATTCACTTTGATACACCAAGTCCTCGTAAACGTTGAAAAAACAGGAGATCATCCTTGTCCTGAAATACAGAATAAAATCTTTCAGAAAAGTAATTAGCACGGTGATTTAAATATAGCTTTGGAAATAAATTGAACTGTGAATAGATAGAGACACTTATCACCACCTCGTAAATCTGAAGTTCGTTGAGGTTTGAATGTCCGTTTAAAATTCGTAATCTGTTTGTCTTGGTTATAGCAAAAAATCAGTTGAAATTATATTCTCAGCTAACCTGTAACAAGTAATAAAAGCACTTAAAACACACTAGGCACAGTCAAATTGCTAAAGTAGTAGATATTCCACAAAATGTGAAACACAACCAGATAAGTAAATCTTGTAAGATGGCGTCAACGAATCTTATAGACGAATAAACACAAAATTGAAAAAAACACAAAAAATCTGAAACCCTACCCAAAATGTAAGAATAATTATGCACTAGGAAAAAATTACTCCCGCATTTATATTCCAAAATTCAGGGCTGTACAAAGAGAAACTATTAACATTGGTTCTTACGGGACGTCTGTAAAGCTAGCACTCCCACTTTCGAAAAACTGAAATATTCTTGCGTCATAATTTTGGGCTAATTTCAGCCCCCTCCATAAATTGTGGCTACCTCCCAACACCCCGAAATTAAGGTATCAAATTGGGGCTGGTAAAGCTGGCGTCCCCACTTACTCAAAATTAAAATATTTTTGTACGGTCGATTTTTTGGTCACTTTTCCATACTTCGAAACCCACCTTTAACTACGAGATAACGAAAATGAGAACCACCCGAATATTTCACAACTAAAAAAATCATGTGCCATAATTTTGAGTCTTTAATGACACCAAAACTCTTTTTCTGTTACATCACAACGATCCAACAATAATTTGCGGGTCTCATTTTATTTCCCAATATGTTAAAAATTGCCAATAAATTCCTTATTTCCATACGTTCTGTATTTTTGAGTTTATTCACTAAGATGCGCGAAAGTGGTCAAAAAGTCTGATATTGTTCACATGGGAATTTTCCATATTTTGGATGGAATGGACAAACATTTATTTTTGAGCAATGTCGAACCCTATTGTATGTGGTTTAGACAGAATTCGCTTACTGACAGAAAAAGTCATGAAAGTTAGCTTTTATCTCAACGCACATATTGAAAATCGGAAAAAATGAGATTCCTTTTATTCACTTTTTTTTCATAAAGTCAAGACTAGACAAAAATTATTTCAGAGTCCATTATTGCCAATATGTGCAATTGCCAATAGATACCTTATTTTCAAACGTCAGTATTTTGGATATACTGAAACTGGTTATTACTACTAATAAATGTAAATCGTACCCAACTTCCGAATTATAAATAATTTGGGCGCCAGGAAAGATTACACTCGAATTCCCGATTATCTGTACTGTCTTCAGATATATTACAAATAAATAAGTCCCGCTAGCTCAGTCCACAGGTTCTTATGAAATAATTGTTTCTACTTCTCCGCAACCAATTACTCAATCTGCCATCCATACAGGTGGCAGAAGAATCTGAAAATAAATCTAAATATCTTCTCTAGAATTGTACGTAAAGGCAAATGAGAATCAGCTTCCTTTCAAACTATGAATTTATTATGCATGCCAAAGTTATCAAAATATCATTGATTATTACAATTTATCGTTAGGTCATGACCATTTTTCTCGTTATTGCAATAACAGCGTTATAGAACCTTTTATCCTTTCTTGCCTCTTCGCGCGCACGTCGCTCGATGTCGCCACGTAGGGTAGACCAATCTTCCTTATCGAAGTCCACAATGATCAGCGACCAAGTCAAAGCAACCACTTCGCAAGCTCTGCCTATACTCTTTTTCTTGCGCCTCAGGTGGGCACCTATTTCAAACTGATTACTTTTCCCAGATCGGAATAATATTCCTCTAATATTATTTTTATCACCTAATATCCGAATTCACAATTCACTGATGACTTCCTAAGTCGAGTCTTGTAACTTCACACTTGAAAATATTCCTAAGTTCACTCATGAAAATGTACAAGTCCCTGGTTGCAATGGTACAACACGTAAATTTTACAAGTTCAATTGCACATCTAATGCGAAATATTCTAAGTTCAAGTTCACTCTCACGAAATATCACAAGACCCGATTTGATAATTAACCTCAAGAAAAAGTCGACACGAGTCGTAATAGCCTAATTCCCAATCTGGTCCACTATTCAAAGCTCGCTGTGTTTTTCTCTCTATTGTTTTTTTCACGTTGCTGCAGTGTACCAGCTCCTGCTTCCAAACGGACTCTTTTCGTTGCTACGGTGTCGTCTGCGTATCTGTAGCACCATAGAAACCCAAAGTCTCAGGCGAACTCGCGTTGCTACGGTGTTATCTGCGTATCGCACCATTGAAATTAACGTCTTTTGGAATATCTACTTTTTGTAATTTGCCTAAATAAAATGTCCGTAATTTTTGGTATGTCACAATATATAATTTACAATAAAAGTTATCAAAATCTAATATCGTTCGCACGGGAAATATATCTGCTTTCGAAAAAAGAAATAAATTTGAGATAGTTTAATACAGCATATTATTTTTAAAAAAGATCGAAAACTAGCCCAAAATTATTTGTTGGTCGCATATTATTTGCATGTGTACAGTTGTCAATAAACTCTTTATTTCCCTATATTCTGTATTTTTGTGCGTAATGATAAAGGGTCAAAATGTCTAATATTGTTCGTAGTGGAATTTCCAATTTTTGGGATGGAAAAGAGAAGCCCAAAATTATTATCGGTCACTATCGTATTCCCTTGCATGTGTTTTAGACAATATACGATTGTTGGATGAGAATTTCATGTAGTTTAGGATTTATCACTACTAAAAAATGAAGATCAAAGAAAAATTGATGAATTTTTTCATTTAGTATTGCCAACGAATATTGCGTCATCCCAACGCGCCAAATTTTAAATGATAGTAAGTGTAGGGATCACAGAATTTTGAAAATGTGCACACAATTCACTTTTCCCATAGCACGTCATACGCAGTTTTACTGTTTTCTGACGTAAAATAAATAAATAAATAAATAAACTAAAAGTTTGGAATCAATAATGACTTTTTATTGAATTAAACATTTTTTGAAAATCTTAATCCAAATTGAAACCATTCTTCCGCATTACAATGTACTCTTTCTTTCCATCATCAGCAATCTCTTCATGAAATGCGGGCCATAATTTGCAAGCCATTCTTCGTTGCAACGAAGCACGTTTAAAAGGCGATCGCAAGGGAACGCCCGTTGTGACGCGATTCTCGCCGCTGTCGCGGGCGTGTCAGCCCCCCGGGCGCATCTCGTTTGGCATGCGCACAGCCCGCAGCACAGCCGAACGGATGACGCGGGCGAGATCTATGACAGAGCGCTGCGCGTGACGGCACCGGCGGCTTAGCGGCGAGGCGCGCAAAGGCGCGCAAAGGCGCGACCGGCGCGGCGTCGACCTCCCGCCGCGGAGCCCCAGCGGAGGTCAATGCGCCGCGAGTGACCACAATAATTGATTAATTGATTGATAGTGATTCCAGGCGCGCCAACTACTATGGTCATTAGTCCCGTAAGTGTAGGCTGTCGGCAGGGTCAATGGTCGTGCGAGCGATCTAAAATGACTGATTGATAGTGATTCCGGGCGCGTCAACAACAGAGGTCATTTGTCCCGTAAGTGTAGCGCGAGTTTTTTTCTCGGGAGGGGGAACCCCGACCGATCTCCCGGAATATGTTGAAGTGTAGTGCATGTTAGTGTAAGTGTGTGTGTAAGGGGAGAGGATTGGACAAGGAAGAGGAAGGAAAGATTGTGCGCGGTCCGTGGCCCGTGTGTTAGGGAAAAGCTCCGGCATTCGCCTGGTTTTGAACGGAGAAACCACGGAAAACCTCCGATCAGTGCAGCCGGCGGCTTGAATTCTCCTCTAGACAGCGACTGAATGAGCCCCAGCTGAAAAGCCAGTGTCGAAAGTACTGCCACCGCAGGAACTTGAATCTATGACCTTCCGGTCAGAGGCGCTGCAGTGACATCAGTTGACGCATTGTGACACCTCTCCCGGTAGCTACAACGAGCGCCAAGGGTTTTTAATTTGAATTATTTTCGTCAAAAAAACCAACTGTGTGCGACTTATGGATTTGACTAATTGATTCATTAGTGCGCGTCAACTGCTAAGGTCATCAATCCCGTACGTGTAGTGCATGTTTTTATCGCACGAGATGATCTTGTCTCGCTGGATGGCGAAATTCGGCGCTGATTTACAGGTGGTCTCCCGGGGGGGGGGTCCCAAATCAGATACCTCCCACCTGTGGGTACCACCCCAGCCGTGTCAAACTAATAGCTTCCGAATGCGGCTACGTTATCGCCAAAAAAACGTGTATGTTTCTAAATATCGAGACTCAAAATTAAAACATTGATGTCAATAAAATATCTTCCCTAGAACATTGATGGTTTTGAGCATCAATGGTCTTAAAACTGTTAATATTTACTGAGGAGGAGAATATTTTGTCCGTGATCGCTTTCTTGAATTTTTAATTCAAGATTTAACAGACAAAATAAAGTCAAAAATGAATAGAACAATTAAATTTTTTTATCTGACTGGATAGTTAAGAAACAATAAATACTTCATTTATCGACGAAACCTCTATTTTAATTATTTTTCTCCTTCGTCAATATGGTTTGAAGAATATCCAATTTACGGATATTTAAAAAAATAATTAGAACATTTTATTACTACAGTGCTATATTATACTAAAACAAAATATGAATTACGTATAAACATTAAACACAAAACATCGATGTTAAAAAAGCATCGGCTTACACAGTGATGTTAAATACATCTATGATATTATAAAAACATCGATGTTTTGAAAACCTTAACAGTGAAGTCGCATCTCTACTCCTGAGATGTGTGTAGTGTAGGGCATGTAAATGTAAGTGTGTGAGAGTAAGGGGTGAGGATGGGTAAGGAAGAGGAAGGAAAGATCGTGCGCGGTCGATGGCCCGTTTGTTAGGCTACTGCTCCGGCTTTCATCTGGTATTGCTCGGAGAAACCACGGAAACCTACCAATCAGAGCAGCCGGGCGCTAGAATTCTCCTCCAGATTGTGGTCTGAATTCGACCTAGATATGTAGCTAGTATCGAATATCCTGCCACCGTAGGGACCCGAATCCTAGGACCTCGCCGCAAGGACATCAATTAATGCCCTGTGTCACCTGAGCCAATGTGGCTCATTGGAGAGGGAGCAGATTATCCTATTCGCGCACTTTCTTTGAACTCCAGAATCTCTTCCGCGCTCTTTTACCCTACGGAATTGAAATATGAATAAGAGTGTCAACAAATCGGGGTTAGCAACATTCCAAAACCAGATATTTTCGCCAAGATGTAACATAAAAATTAATCTAATCAACAAAAGAACCACATGTTCGAGTTTATAGTACTGCTAACAAAATAGCAACCCACACTCCTAGATCTTTTCCTATAACAACTAGCTAAAGAAGAGCGCAACACAATAGTGCAAAGTTTGCAATAAGTTCCTTTGTTTGTCATATTTATGGATAAAATAATAAAAAGATTAAAATGTGTCTCACATATCAGTGTTTCAGACGATGTCTGAAATAAATACAATTACATTTCAAATCTTTACATGAATTATAGACCATGTGCAGAGCACACTAGTCGTTTCGTTCACATAATACGTTTTTGCGCGTGGTTCACACACCGCTCTCAAAGCCAATAAACGCTTTCGACGTAATCATTGCTCCGTGGTCACATCAACAATTTTAAGACTATCCAGAGTGATTCAACGTAGCAGTATGTGATGTTTACCAATAACATGACAAATATACACTACACTACCGCACATACCGGGAGACCGGTCGGGAGCTTAGAGCTTTTTCTGATTGGGGCGTTTCCCCGAAGGTGGGAGATACCTGTTTGGGGAAACCCTTGCAAGTCGACAGTAGGTCGGCACTAGATCTCGTCATATAGCGGGGGAAGATCACCGTCACCTCCCGAGAAAAAACACACCCTACACGTACGGGCCTAATGACCATAGTAGTTGCGCTCGGTTTGGTTTGGTTTGGTTTTCGTGTTTCCGACGCGTTAACTGCTTTGGTCATTAGGCCCATTAGTGAAGTACTGTTTGTTTCTCGGGAGGTGGTGGTGGTTTCCCCAGCTGGATGGCGAGATCCGGCGCTGACTACGTCGGCTAGTGGGTGTCCTGAGGACTCTCCACCAGCGGGCACTGCTCCAGCCCGGACAAGCTCTAAGCTCCTGATCGGTCTCCGGAATATGTGTAGTATAGTGCATGTTAGTGTAAGTGTGTGTGTAAGGAGAGGATAGGACAGGGAAGAGGAAGGACAGATCGCGCGCGGTCCTTGGCTCTTTGGTAGGGTACTACTCCGGCATTCGCCTGGTATGTTGATCGGAGAAAACACGGAAAACTACCGATCAGAGCAGCCGGCCGCTAAATTCTCCTCCCGACAGCGACTGAATTTGACCTAGCTGAAAACCTAGTGTCGAAAATCCTGCTGCCGTGAGCAGTGTAACCTAGGACCTCCCGGTCAGAGGCGCTGCACTGACATCAGTTGATGCACTAAGCTACTACTCCGGTGACGCACTCGGAATCACTAACAATCAATCAATCAATGAATCCAATGACATGAAGCTGTGAGGTTTTGTTCGGTTTTGAAAACATGTTCTTCAGCACTGACGGGAAATATTATTTTGTAAACTATGTGACCATCCGTTTGCCGAGGTCTCGAAAACGGAGCACTCAATATTCAAGAATAAGATGAGTTGTTTGAACGCGCGCCAACGCGCATGAATACAATCCGAAAATGAAAACTACGAACTATATCCGTAAGGGAGCGTCTCGGTAGAGTATGCGACACCGAGAGTCGGAGAAAGAAAGCTTTCTTTCTGAAGTAACAGCTGGAGAGTGAGGACCTACCGATCACGAGAAGGCGGCACCTCGTGCTACTCGGACTTCAGGACTGCATCTACGATAAAAACTCTTCAAGACATTCGAGGAGGTAATTATCATATTACAAGGCATTAAAACAATTCATCAGGAAAGGATGAAAGTATAAGTGACGCATTTAAAATCTTTGTAAGAGAGAGGTGTGAATAGCATGAAACTAACGGGCCATTCATTTCTTTTCTTTGCAGTTTTTTTAATTTTATATTTATTCTTCTTATACGATAGACTCAGTTGTCGTATTGAAGATTCTTTTAAATATGGAATTAAAAGCTAGTTACATTCTATAAAAGAATACGAAAGAGTATCAACGGAAAACGAGACGGAGGCCACATCGTGAGTGGAACAGCGGTTCTGCAGAGGGCGGCTTTGCTCCCGACCGAGCTGCAAGGACAAGGACACCGAGCGACTGGAAGAGTCGACGCCGTAGATTCTCTACGCCGTGAAAAGACACAGTAAGGTCATGCCAACTTGAACAATTTGTAGATATTAGAAGGAATAATTTGTTTCGGAAAGAAAGTATTAGTACAGGTTCTTTATACTGATATTCTGTGAAAAATAGAATCAATCTTTTCTTTCAAGAAAAAATTAGCTAATTGTAAAGTTGCAACTAGGAATTTACGACTGGAAGGATTAGTCAAAGTTTTAAGTATTCTTTGAAATTGATTTAAATGAGAGAAAGGAAACAGTGTAGTTAATTTTGAGAGTGTAAGTTGTTTTCTTTTTCAGCAAGACAAAATTTTGTATATGTAAGGTGTTTTATGTTCATTGACTGTAATAGCAATTTAATTAGAATATACTTAAGTAAGTGGAAAGTGATTCGACTTGAGTTTCTGTTTAAATGCATTCAATCCACAACGGCCACATGACCCTGATCCCGCTATTCTAATTGTATTTTTTTTTTTGGCCCACCTTGAAAACCCATTCTGAGCTAGCCGGCGGAGGGTGGTCGCACTAAGTCAAGTTAGAAATAGACCAAAAGATAATGTGCAACAACACACTAATATCTCTAAACACATAATCTGTTTAAAGAGAACTGCGAAGAAAAACGCAAAGCCTATAATTTGAGCAGACAGGTACGACTCAATCGTGCTATCGTTCTGGAATTGGGTGAGTTGATGGAGTTGCATGGTAGAAAACTTCACAGATATCTTGTTTGGAAAATTGGCATACGAGTACATCAATCCCAAATTTTCAGCAGAATCAAAATCCATCATACGACTATAAGATGCTGGTACTTAACTGTACGACTTGGATATTTGTCATGTGCAGAGTGAGTTGGGTCGAATTATGATCATGTGAATGACAACGTAAACATGTTGCATTATCTTCAGCGGAATCCTGGATATTCTACAATGTACAATACGTTACAGTACTTCTATGCATTACGAAAATGTTGTAGTGTCGACAGTTTTATTGTACTGTTCTTCACGATTTTTAAACGTTTGGAAACATATCAAAATATGTTCTAGTTACCTCAGGCTGCAAAAGAAAGTACTCTACATTTTTTTCTTGAGTGAATTTTGATTTTATGATGTATTAAAATGAACACGTAGTTTCGTAATATACTTATAAAAGTAAAATATGGTTATATTTTTTATAGTTATTCGTCATAAATGCTTTCGTATTTAACTAATGTTTAAATAATTAAAATCCAGGTCCAATAATAATCGGACTACGTACGGAATGCACAATTTGGTGATGATGAAAACTTAGCATATTAGAAAATCTGAAATAAATGTAGTTTTATTTGAGGCGTTGAGAACCACAAAGAGATGACTGTTTTTCAATTTCGAAAAATTAAGTCAACCTCAATAGATTATATTCTTTCTGGTTTCACTTACTTTTATTTATATCTAAGAATCTGTTATGACAGTACTGACAATCCTTTACATATATAATTTAGCATTTTAACCAAACATTTCGGCAATTTATTCCATTTTCACTGCAAATCCATCGCCCTTTCCGTCTCGTTGCATCATTTACGATATACTATAGAAATATCTGGAGAAAGATTCATTGTTCAAAACCCTAATTTTACTCTTAGATTTTTGGAAAACTTGTGTACTTTATAAGAATTGTACTGTTTTCAAGTTTTAGTATGATAATTTGTTATTATCATCATTATAAATATCACATTTGTGATTTTATTGAGAGAAGTACGTCTAATATCAACGTATAAGTTATTATTTTCCTTTGGTTCAAAAAGTAAAATTTAGAATAAAGTTAACCATCACGAACATAACGTAATGTAATGTTAATATTAATAAAAGTTTGTTGTTATTGAAAAACGTTCCCAAGAAAAATATAATTTCAACAATATATAAAATATAATTTTCAATCAAATGTATTCGTTGAAATAAAGCCTGATTATTACATGCGTGTACGGAAACCAAAATTTTATTCGAGATATTGGAATAACGAAACTCAAATCAATTTTAAAGTTAACGCTAATGTATGGTACGTGGAAGAAGATTACGATGTCATGCAGGAATACAACGGAGAAATTGTAGCTTGTTTCATTATGCCTCCGACGATACCGGATGAAGAATTGTCTGTTTATTAATACGTCATTTCCTTCCTCGACGCAAAATTGTAAAATCTCTTACCAATGTCCACTGAAAAATTAATAACGCAGCTAGGATTGTATGATGCCACTTTCGTGTATAGCGAAAGGTTACGAAAGCAAGAGCAAATGCTAATAGTCCAGTAAATGGTCAAGATAGCAGGCAGCAACAACATAACAAGCAAACCAGAAACAGGAGAAACTTACAAACCGAAACATTACCAAGAAAAACAAACTTATGCTAGACAAGATGGACCTCGTCTAGGAATAGAAATAGAAAAATTATATTGATGATTTTCCAACGAAATACAGGACCGTACATCGCGGACATAGGTGGAAAATTAGAAGGTTTGTTTCGACACGCCATCGCCGCAAACCAAATAGAACAATCGTAGTGAAAGAGGTGGCGATATTATCCAATCAGATTAATCTCATTTGATGATGAACCGTGGAACGAGAAAGAACAATGCAGATCGGATCAGGAGGCAGTGTCCGAGAATTAAAGTTAAATGTGAGGGTGTTGATGCTTGGTATTAGTAGACACAGGTTGTGCAACTTCCGTCATAGCTGAAAGTTTGTTGCATGAATTAAAGAACAAAGGAGTGGAGGTACCTACATTGCCGCTCGTGAAATCTTTTCTGATAGGTGCGAATCGGAAAAAATCAAAACCAATAACAGACAAGTTTATTTGGAAATAGAGATAGGCAAGAATAAGTATCAAGTTGTGTGTCTTGTAGCGTCAGAACTTTATATCACTCATGCACAAGTCGATTTTACTTGGAAACAACACGGAGTTGTTATAAACAGAGAACAATACTTTAACTTTGAAACCAGATAATCAGCAGGATCTCGAATTTGATTCGTTCACATGGAATTATTGGGAGGCTAATTGTTTGGAGGAAGAAGATGTGAACCTACAAATTCGTTCGAGTGTGCAGAGAAACGATAATCTCAATGCATATCAGAAAAAACAGTTAACTGAAGTACTACTTAGGAATCAAGGTGTTTTGCAAAGCAAGAATCCAGTAAAAGATTTTCAATTCGAAATAAATTAACCAGATAAAACACCATTCTGGGTTACCAATATGTCATTCCAGAAAAACGCGGAAAGAGGTGGATAGAAGCTCATTGCTACCGCTGGTCAAGATGATATCATCATGAAGTCCAAAACCTCTTATCTAAATCAAGTAGTGCTCATTAGAAAAGAGTAATGGGAAGATAAGGTTGTGTTGGATGCAAGACGATTGAATCAAGTTACCCTACCGTACGAGACAGACCGTTGCGTGTAGAGGATTTAACTAATCAATTATCCGGCATCAAGTGGTTGAGTTCAACCGACTTCACTGCATCGTGATGGCGAGATAGCGATAGCACCTGAATGTAGACAATATACCAGGATTTATTCACCGGGAATTTCGTATGTTTTCAAAAGAATGCCGTTTGGACTCAAGAACAGTGCATCTGCTCTTGTGCAATGTTTAGACAATATCATTGACAGAGATGTCACAGCGATGCTTTTATCTATATTGATGACGTGCTCATTGCATTGAAGACATTTGAAGAACACATGAACAAGCTAGATATTTTGTTAAATATCTAATTGAAAGATAATTTACAACTGAATTTGGAGAAAAGCAATTTCTGCACTAAAACTGATTAAGTTCCTGGAGTTATGATGTGACAGTTAGAGTCAAAATGAATATGGAAAGATGCGAGAGATAGATAAAATTGCACCGCCAAAACACGAAACAACTTAAAAGTTTGTTAGGTTGCGTCAATTATTACGCCAGATTTATTCCTAATTTCGCCATGCACATTGAAATATTTCTTCCGTTGCTGCAAAGCACTAGATAGTAGAATACAATCGGAAAGTACAATTCCACAGTTTGCGACCATTTAAGAATGATAAATGGCAAAATGATGAAACAAACAGATAAAGTAACCGACAAAGAATCATGTAAAAGAAAAAAACAAAGAGGGAAAGAATAAAGACGAAAGAAGGAAGAAGAAAGAAGAAGGAGAAGGAAGAAACAAGATAGCTCGACATTCCAGAATCAAGACAGAAGAGGAAAGAGCATCAAGTTTGGTTAAAGATTTTCGGCATATGAAATCAAATTCCACAAAATCTTTTTTTTCCGAAAGAAGGGGTTATGTATGACCATCCGTTTGCCGAGGTCTCGGAGAGCGGAGCACATCAATATTCAAGAATAAGATGAGCTGTTTGAACGCGCCAACGCGCGAATACAATCCGAAAATGAAAACTACGAACTATATCCGTAAGAGGCGTCGGTAAAGTATGCGACATGATCGGGAGAAAAGCTTTCTTTTCTGAAGTAACAGCTGGAGAGTGAGGACCTACCGATCACGAGAAGGCGGCCCTTCATTACTACGGACTTCAGGACTGCATCTACGATAAAAACTCTTCAAGACATTCGAGGTAATTATCATATTACAGAGCATTGAAACAATTCATCAGGAAAAGGATGAAAGTATAGATGACGCATTTTAAAATCTTTGTAAGAGAGAGAAGTGTGAATAGCATGAAACTAGCAGGGCCATTCATTTCTTTTCTTTGCAGTTTTTTCTTATTTTATATTTACTCTTCTTATACGATAGACTCAGTTGTCGTATTGTAGATTCTTTTAAATATGGAATTAAAAGCTAGTTACATTCTATAAAAGAATACGAAAAGAGTATCAACGGAAAACGAGACGGAGGCCACATCGTGAGTTGAACAACGGTTCTGCAGAGGGGCGGCTTTGCTCCCGACCGAGCTGCAAGGACAAGGACACCGAGCGACTGGAAGAGTCGACGCCGTAGATTTCTCTACGCCGTGAAAAGACACAGTAAGGTCGTGCCAACTCGAACAATTTGTAGATATTAGAAGGAATAGTTGTTTCGGAAGAAAGAAAGTATTAGTACAGGTTCTTTATACCATTATTCTGGAAAAAATAAGTCAATCTTTTCTTTCAAGAAAAACTTAGCTAATTGTAAAGAAGTTGCAACTAGAGGAATTACGACTGGAATGATTAGTCAAAGTTTTAAGTATTCTTTTAAATTGATTTAAATGAGGAAAGGAAACAGTGTAGTTAATTATTGAGAGTGTAAGTTGTTTCTTTTTTTCAGCAAGACAAAATTCTTGTATGTAAAGTGTTTTATGTTCATTGGCTGTAATAGCAATTTAATTAGAAATATACTTAAGTAAATGGAAAGTGGTTGACTTGAGTTTCTGTGTAAATGCATTCAATCCACAACAGCCCACATGACCCTGATCCCCGCTATTCTAATTGTATTTTTTTATTTTGCGCCCACCTTGAAAACCCATTCTGAGCTAGCCGGCGGAGGGGTGGGTCGCAATACATTAAGGAACATCAGAGCACCAGCTTTCCAATACCCTTCCAAAAGAGATTTTCGATTGAGCAGCAATCAATGAATACACTGTTTCCTCACCTGTAGGTTGGAGGCACATCTTCCGCCCTCTTAAAGCATCTTTAAGTTGACCAAACAGATGGGAATTAGACGTGACAAGATCGGAACGTGTTCGGAAGTGCGTTGTTTTGCAACAAGAATGTCTTTCGAAAATCCATCTTTGTGTTCTCACAAGCAGAACCTGACTAATGTGTATATGGTTTGCATCTTCATCAATAGTCGCTCATCGGTTATTCAGAATCAGACCATGGTCTTGCTCAATATTGGATTCAGCAGTGGAGGAGGCTGGACATTTTGCTCTTTTCTTACTCTGCGTGCTTTGACTGTTTTTTAATAATTCAATCTACTGGTAAACTTTTCGACACGGAAAAACTTTACACCGACATGGTTCAGGTCTTTTACAGAATTAAAGTTTCGGTACTCATTCTGAACACAAAAACGGATTACGAAAGCCTGTTCTTTTTTACTTTAAAGGGACAGTTATACAGCCATGTTTAAGTGGCAACAACTTAAGCGAAGAGCAGGTGATAACGCTTATACTTACCATAATCAAAGTGAATGATATTATCTTAAGATTGGTAAGTGCATAAAGCTGAACAATCAACCTACAAGCCGTTAGAACGAATCTTAAGAGTTACTGATATATTACTAATACCCTCGCACATGGTATTTTTTATTTTAATTTTATTTACGGCAAAAAATAATTTCCACGATTTATTGAGTGTTCAGAGGCAAAATTTAGTGAATCCCAAATTCCCTATTACCTCATGAGTCAGTAATTTTCCGAAATCTTGATTCTCCCAAATAAGGACTACAGATGTACATTATGCTGCTCTCGTTACCAAAATCCTAACCCTGTGGGTAGCATTCCCGTACGTTGTATTTTCCGTAGATTACTATACATGGTAACCGGGGAGGAAACGTCGAAACTTTGAAAATAAGCTCTGAAGATAATTTTAAGCATATTTTCATTAATAAACTACGTGGATATTCGGAATGGCTAAGCGGCAATAAGCACTCAAACTTGCGTTTGAAAATATGCTTTCTAGGCAAACATTTACATTGTAGAAGCGTAGAAACACTCCAGAAATATGTAAATTGTTTATTATTAACAAAATAAATAAATATATTTGATCAGAAAAAAATTAACCCAGAAATAAAAAAGTACTCAATTTACACAGTTTGCCTGCTTTTTACTTCCTCGTATACATATGTTTATACGGAGTAATATACGTTGTATAGAGAAAAGTTATGTTATGCTGCAGAAAATCGATTTCGAGATGTCAACGGAAATACATGTTTTGGGGGTTCCCCTGAAACCGAAAAAATGTTGTTTTTTTTAAACGTCCGACTGTCTGTTTCTGCCTGTCTGTCTGTTTGTGTCTGTCTGTCTAATTGAAGACAGATTTTTCCTTCTCATGAAATTTGTTGTCCATTAATAGTTCTTTCATTTAGGTCATGTAGATTTGTTTGAAAATTTGAGTAGTTTTGTGCAGTAATGCGTGCAATATTTACAATTTGCAAAAATCACGAAAACAAGATTTTCTCAAAAAACGCTCCATATTCTTTCTTTAAATTTTTGGTAGGAATAGTACCAAATGTACCCTATACGATGACATCAGCGCCATATTGCTCTATTCTTATTGCTCTCTCTGTTTTTCAAAAATTCCAAAAGGTAATTTTTTGACTTGTCTCGCATGTTGGTAATATTTACATTATAGACATTAGAGCCATTTATGAAAAAATCTGCTTTAAATAATGTCATAAAATTCTGGAAACTCCACAGTTTTCTGTTAAAATGAGTTCAAAATTTTCAGAAACGCTGAAGCGCCATTTTCTCAAAAATGGCTCCAAATATTTTCTTCAAACTTTTCCAATGGATAGTGCTAAAAAAACAGTTAAAAACTGCGTATGACGTGCTATGGGGAAAAGTGAATTGTGTGCACATTTTCAAAATTCTGTGATCCCTGCACCAAGTCATATACTACTTAAATTTTGAATTTTGAAAGGGAGAAAAAAAAACAAAAACTCCCATGTAGTAAAATCTATTTGCAAAAATAAATAAGCAATAAATTTTGAATTTTGAAAGGGAGAAAAAACAAAAATCTCATGTAATAAATCTATTTTCAAGGATAAATAAGCAATAAATTTTGGCTCTTATTACTTCCTGCCGCGACAACATGGAAACGATAATTTGAATAATTGTATTTCCCACTGAATTCTAGAAGACGTGCACAGGAAATGAAGTTACATTTATGTCCAGAAGCAAAACAAGGGGCCATCTCAGCATTTGCTCAATGGATCAGAGAAACTGGACGAAAAACCTGATCGAGATGGGGGTCATTGACCCGGAAGCTGTAGTACAATAGTTGTTACAGGTTATTTATATTCATTTATACAGTCCAAATGGTAAATAGTGCATTATGTATCATTGTTAAAATTAATGTTACTTTTCTTGTGATGCTCAGTATAGTCTCTAATTGTATAGAAACAGTTATGCAGCAGAAACGATTTCACTTGGGATTTAAACTTTTCTATTAAGATTTAATCGTTTAATGTCATCTGGCAAAGTGTTATGGGAAATAATGTACATGTATTTGTATGTAAATTTTTAGCAATGACTGTTGATACTGTCACCTGATGAATATGATTTCTGCGTCCGAGTGTGTTTATAGTAATAGACTTCGGCATTTTCTGAAAATATATTCCGCCCTTGACAAGTCATTTTTACAAAAACCACTGATTCGTAAATAAAAAGACACGGTAATGGTAAAATTCCTAGATTAATGAAGAGAGACTTACAAGGATCACGTGGGTGGGATTTGGTTATTATTCTTACAATTCGTTTTTGTAATCTAAAAGTCTGGGAGCTATAAAATATATTTCCCCAGAATATTATGCCATATCTCAGGCGGGAATGAACATTCGCGAAGTATACACAACGAGCAGTATGAAGGCTGACTGAATTTGCAAGAATTCTGAACGCGTAGCATAATGAACTTAATTTTGTGTTCAATTCATTTAAATGGGCGTTCCATTTAAGGTTTGACTGAATTGACATTAGAGGCAATTTCTTCACTTTATGAGATTTATGAGTACATGTGCTTTAAATAATGTCTAATAAATTTTCTCGAAAACTAAACAGTTTTCGGTAAAAATGAGCTCTAAATTTCGCATTTTCAGAAATGTTCAAATGCCATTTGGAGCCAAAACTGGCTCCAAATTTTTCTTCAAACTTTTGCAAGGGATAGTGGTAATGGTACAGTTTAATGTGATGTAAAGTTCATTTCGGTGTACTCTTTAAAAAAAAAATTACACAAATGTATTTTTAAAAATATTTTACGCCGTTAATATGCACATTTCAATGGATTTGTATACATTATTGCATTTGTGAGTAGAAAAGCTGCGAATGACTTTAAATAAAATTTTTCGAAAGCTCAATAGATTCCTGTGAGAACGAGCTTCAAATTTCGCATTTACAGTAATGTTTAACGCCATTTTCTTAAAAACGGCTCCAAATTTTTCAATGAAAATTGCCAATTAGGAGGAGGTTTTAGCCTTCTTTAATATTCTTAAATTAATATTTGGGTTCTACTATTTAGAAACCAAAAAGTTGAGAAAATTTCAAAAAATTGTAAGTTGGGCGGCGATAGATGGCAGCAGCCTAAAGGATGGGCAAGACTGTACAGTACCAATCCACAAAAAGGAAATTAGAAAACTTCACTACGAAAAGTCTGTGCCATCCTGTAGCTCCTCTAGTTCTTTCTGAACAAATACATTCGTTTATTTGTTAATAATACATAATTTACATAATTCTGGAGTGTTTATATGCTTCTACAATGCAAATTTTTACCTAGGAAGCATATTTCCAAATCAACTTTTGAGTGCTTATTGCGACTCAGACATTCCGAATATCCATGTAGTTTATTAGACAAAATATACTTAAAATTGTTATTTTCGAATAAAAGACTCAAAGAGAAGCTTATTTTCGAAGTTTAAAGAGTGCTTAAAAAGTGCTTAAAAGAGCTTATTTTCGAAGTTTCGAGGCTTCCTCTCCGACACCTGTATTTTAAAATTTCACTGAACTCTATGTACTATGCCATCACTGGCATATCTGTTTTATGTTCGGCCTTATCGATTCAACAGGTTTCCATATGTATAATTGAATGTGTCTTCACCTCCTTGACGTTTTCATGAAAACAATGCAGGTTGCGCCGTTTGAGAACATAAAGTTCATAAGTTCTCAGCACTGATTTTTTTTGTATTTCCTTTTAACCGAGCGGACGCATGTTGATCTAGATATTTAGAACACTCTCGAACAATCATGCTGAAACATAAGACTATCCGTTATTATTATGAGTGCGTACATCTAATATGTAAAACATGGTAGTTCGTGTTTGTGTGTCAAACATTGGAGATGGACGAGAAGAAGGAATAGGAGATATCAATTAAATTTTGCTTCGAAATAGATTTTTCGATAACAAATTTATTTGAGCGTTTCAAAACTCACTTCTCGTAATTATTCTCCTGCTTCACAACTACTCCCCGAATCGCCATTTCTTCGCTGAAAAGGAAGTTCCACCGATGCTCTATCCACGTAATTCACCAGATTTGTAATTTCCTGATTATTTTCCATCTCCAACCTTAAAGTGTGGCTAAAACTTTCAAGATTAAATTGGATTTTGCGGTTGGTACCCCAACACACTGTAGGAATTTGCAGCTCCTAGAGAAAACAGCGAATTTTCGACCGAAAAACTGTTAACCCTCGATTACAAAGGCGTCGTCGGTCAGCCGACGCAACTTGCGCCGAAAGCTGCCCCCACCCCCATCCCCCACTCCCCGTTTCTGAAACTCTGTGTACCTTTTTTGTGTGACTAGCCAATGAAATACATGTAACCTTGTGCTCGTGGCTATTTCCGGTATATGCAATTTTAACGCGTCTTTGACTTTTAGACTACGCCTTCGTAGTTGCGTCGGTGATATTTTTGACGTTTTATTGGCTAATACTGTGAATAATAAGTACAAACTCCTTGCTTGTATCATTTAAGTTATGTTCTCAACATATACCAATCATAATGGGGCGATGGCGATCATAACAAGTCGCATGACGAAATACTTCTGCAGACGCTTCTCAAAAGTCATGTGTGGACAGCACCCAGCAAGTGTCTCCTGTGAAAGTCAAGACAAGATGTACCTACAGAAGCCTTTAAAATGTATTTTGAATGTTGAACATTAACGTAAATTACATTATTACTTTCACAATCACGCTTTCCACTTGTGTCTCTGTAAAAAATATGCCTCCGACAAATCTAGAATAAACGTATTATAAAATTGTAATGAGTCAAAGTTGATTTCGTTTCTGAATTTGTGTTCTCAAATTTCATCGCGGTACTTTGCGAGGTAAGCATACAGGAAACGAAAAATCGCAATCGTCATTATCCAATCGACATGGCCAGTACATGACTCAGTCAACTCTTTTAAAAATAATTTTCTTCTGAAGAACAAGCTCTGTTTATTTCTTTTCTAGTACATCCAGTACGAAATGAATATATTTAGAAACTTTTTCAGCTTGTATCTGCTAAATAGGTCAACCAATTCGATCTCTCAAAGCTTTCTAATTATTTTTTTTTAAGCCCTGCAAGAACTTCCACGATTGCTAAGGACATACGAATAAAACGTTACAACGAGTGTTGTCATTGACCCAACCGGCGGTAGCTCAGTGCATCAACTGATGTACGGGCAGCCCTCTGACGGAGTCCAGGTTCGAGTCCCGACGGCGGCAGTTTCGACACTAGCTTTCAGTCGGTCGAATTCACACTTCTGAGGAAATTTCGGCCGGCTGCTCTGATTGGTAGTTTCCGTGGTTTCTCCGATCAACCGGGAAATGCCGGACAGTACCCCAAAAAACAGGCCACGGATCGCGCGGATCTTCCTTCCTTTTCCTTGTTCTTCTCTCCCCCTTACACACACACACACACACACACCATGCACACACTACACATTCCGGGAGGCCGTGGGAGCGAGTTTACCCGCGGGGCCTCACCTGGGGGAGAGTTCGGATTAGGGGAAACCCCACTAGCCGACGGTAGGTCGGCCCCGGACGCCATCAGTAGGGATGATCGCCGCCATCTCGGGAAACCCGCACAGCACTTAGGGACTAATGACCAAAGCAGTTGACTGCCCGAAACACGAAAAATCAATCAATCATTGAGCTATCTCAGCCGTCGCCTTCGATTTTTTCCCATACCGTGCGTTCTTGCATCCCTTCCATATTAGCTCGGAAAATAGCCACTTCATGCGAGTTCAACGAAATAAGTTGGCTGTTCGCGCGCGCCCCGCGTCGCCGGGGCGGAGCTCCTCACACCAGGCGGGGCGGGGTCCTCCAAATTGGGCATCGCCCACCCAGCGGCGGTTGGGAAAGTTCGAGGTGCGGGCAACAGTTTCAGGGAAAAGCTGAAACGAAGGGCCGAGATGACATCGTCGGGGAAATTTTGCACGCTCCGTTAGTGAAACCGACGGGCATTGTGATGGAGTTTGGGGTTGATGTAGTTGTTTTTGCTTATTTTTTTGGGACAGAGTATTAACCATTTTAGAGACCTGTGCCTAAAGAAAAATATCACATATTACATATTGCTACGTTCAGAGTAATTATTCTGGGTCTCAAATGAATCGTTGTCAAAAGACACGAGGGAAAAAAGCAATTTCAAGTGTGGTGATGGTGATGGAGATAAAAGTAATTGTAAATTTGAGAATGATAGTGCACGGTCGATGATTCATGTCATGATGGCAGAGGCGTATTAAAATGGATAGTTGATAGTGGTGAATAATCTACTTCAGAGAATTACAGTGGATGCAATGTTGTTACATGCAATGTCTTCAGTAGTTAGGATTGGGGTATGAAGAAATCTGACTTCAGTTTCTTTTGATGGAACAAATGCGAATGCTCTTCGCCTTTTCAAATTCTTTATATTAGTTAAATAAATTGAATATAATTTCGTTATATCTCAATGAAGTCGGGAAATCTAGCATTTCATTGACTCATATCACAGCATATTGTGGTCACTTCATCGGTGATCAATGCGGTAATAATGGATATTTTTGTATATAGTAAGTTATCTAGGAATGACAAGTAATTCGGTTGTCTTAAACATAGAATTACAATGCGTTAATATAAAATCTCAGAAATTCTGGATTGACCCACAACTGTCACTTTTGCTTCTGGCCTCGTAGAAGGTGTTCACCAAGTAATTTATTGATTTTTGCGTTTCCACGCTTCACAATTGTTACAGTCATACTTAAGTGTAGTACTGTTGTATTCCAGGACGTGGCGATGTTGCTTCCCGATTGAATGCGAGATCTAGCACCGACCTACATCTGCCTGATGCTCCCACCAACTGATCTCCGCCAGCGGGGAACAGCCTCAGCCATAGCAGGCCAGCCCAGTGGTCTCCCAACAAGTGCGGTAGTGTAGGCAGTGGAGTAAGTGGGCGAAGATAGGACAAGGAAGAGGAACAAGAGATCACGCGCGTTCCGTGGCCTGTTGTTAGGTCACTGCTCCGGCGTTCGCCTGGTATTGATCGGAGAAACCTGGGATTCCTTCCGATCAGAGCAGATGGCCGCTATAATTCTCCCACTACAGCGGCTGAATGCGACCTAGCCATCCTGCCACCCGTAGGTTCCATCGAACCCTAGAACCTCTTCATCAGAGACGCTGCAGGGCAGTGTTAATCGAGAGAGCCGCCGCCATCCCGGAGATCCTGCGAGGGCGTCCCGAGTGGCGTGGCTCTGGGCTGTGGATGGATTGATTGATTTTCTTGTTTCCGGGCGCTCAACTGCTGGCTGTCCGTAAGTGTAGTTCATGTTATTTCTCGGAGACGGCGGTGATCTTCTCCCGCTGGATGGCGAGATCCGGCGCCGACCTGCTCGGCTAAGGGGTTTCCTTCACCAGGACTCTCCCACCAGCGGGGCACCGCCCAGATGGGACAAGCTCTAAGCTCCCGACCGGCCTCCCGGAATGGCGGTGTAGTGCATGTTAGTGGCTGTGTGTATGGGGAGAGGATAGGACAAGGAAGAGGAAGGAGAGATCGCGCGGTCCGTGTTCAGTTTGTAGGGTACGGCTCCGGCATTAGCCTGGTGTTGATCGGCCTGGGCTGTGGAGCCCTGAGGCCAGGACTCCCTGTGAGGCTTCTGCCGCGCGCTCGCGACTCGCCACACGCGCCCCCCGGACGCGCGACAAGAGACGAAGTGGACACGGGAGAACGAAACGCAAAGGACATTAGAAGTAACTAAATTACGAAGGGGACGAAATATAAAATACAATAAAAGCAGGAAAGACAAATTAATATTTAATAGAACCAAAAAATCAGGAAAATAAAAAGAAGTAAAATTTTAGTAAACGAAACTAAAAACAGAAACATTAAAAAGAGCAAACAAAAATAAATAGTAAAAGAGGATAAGCTAAGAATAAAACAAATTTAAGTAATAAAGTTTGTTAGAAAAAGTTAAATGAAGTGAATTACAAAGGTATACAGCAAACGTATTCACCTAACCTAATTTTCTAATTTATTAAAAGTTGCATTTTAGAAACACAGTACAATTATTGCCACGCCATTTCAGATATACACATACACGCAATTTCATTAAGATACTATTTCAGAAAAAACTAATCATGAAACAAATTTCAAAAAAAAATTCTCGTCTCAAAAAGTTAATTTAACTTGGGGAATAATAAAATGAAGATATTTTTATAAAACACACAAAGAAGCCCCCACTTTCATTCTTTGGGCCCAAACAGCCTTAATTTCTTCTAAATATGCATGTCGGAATGTAATGACAGATCTATGTGGGATATCCTGGATGAAACTCGGCATAATTCAGAGGATGAAACTCGAGGTAAACCAGAGGGACACTTGCACTCTGGTGGGCGTCTCGACAGATGAAAGCATCGCGACATCTCTCGGCCTGAAGCAACATCCACTACCCGGTCTTTCGCCCTTTCTTCTTCCATTCCACCATCGACTTCCTTTGCTCATCATTCTCTACGCATATTAACTTTTCATCGTCCGTTTCTCGTCCTCGCCATTCGCTTGCCCCCCAAAAGCTCGCTCCGACGTTCCGTTTGACAGTCTTAGGTCCTTTTGCAGGGCTATGCCCTTCCTGCGCCAGCACCGTAATATACACGTTTCTCCAAGTTGCGTCAATTTTCTTTTCCGATTTAAAAAATGTAAGCTCGCCCGGCACAAGAATGTTTGTAACTGCTGGTTTAGAATTAGCAAAAGAATAAAGGACGGGAGTTATGATGATTTCGGGGGAAAAAGGAATGAAGATTCCATTAACGACAAAGGCAGGAGGGAAAGAAATGCAAAGTGGAAGGCAACGAGAAGTGAAAGGAGGAAACTTAAAAGACGATTAAGAGCAATACAAATTTATTAACGAAGGAAATTGAGGGAGAGGGCAATTGTGTGATGAGGAAAGAAGAGTTGATGAGATGGAGGAGTGAAGAGAAAACGAGTGAAAAGGGAAGGAGGAAAAGAGAAAGCGAGTGAAAGGAAAAGGAGGAAAAGAGAAAGGAGTGAAAGAGAAGAGGGTGGAAAGAGAAAGGGTGAAAAGAAAGGTGAAAAGAGGGTGAAAGGGTGAAAAAAGGGAAAAGAGAAAGGAGTGAAAAAAGAGGGAAGGAAATAGGAAAGGAAGAGAAGGGGGTGGGAAAAAAGAAAGGAGGAAGGAAAGGAGGGAAAAAAAAAGGGGGGGTGAAAGGGTGGGGAAAAAGAAGGGAGGGAAGTGCAGGGAGATAAAGGAGCGTAAGGGAAAGAGGACTTAGGTGGAGTGTAGAAGTTGGGCAACGTAGGGACGGGTAAAAATGGAAGCAGGGGAAAAGGGTCGGGAGGATGGAGTTGACTTGACGACTGGGACGTGGGATTTGGAATGACACGGTCGACGGACGATTCCCAAAACCGAGCGGTGGAGACAAAGACGACCGGCGAGGAGGTGGGGGCAGGACGGAGCCACGCTAGGGCCTAGGGGTGGGGCGGCGGCGCCTGCTGTTTGTCTGGCGCCGCGTCCGGAAATCCTCGCCCTCGGAATGGCGCTTTGTCAGGGAAAACCGCGAGCGTCTGCGATTAGTCACTTTGTCGCCGCCAAGTTATTGCGGCGCTTCGGGACCTCCACGCGGATTACAAATTGCTCGCGACTTGGAAACGGTACACGATGGTCGAGATATCTCGTGTTTTTGCGATATCACGGGAACGATCTAAAATAATAAATTGTTTTGTCAATGTTGTTATCGGCTTAAAACATTTTTTCCGGCTCTATATTTTTATAAGTCAACCGGGAGAGAACTTTGTAATGTGTTGTCTGAAAAAATTAAACCATTTTTTAGTATGATCTGCCTACGCTTCTTTTAAATGACAGCTCTCTGTTTTACTTTACACTAACCTTCCATTTTGTAAATAGATATAAATATTCTTTTATATTTTTATTTTCTGTGCTTACTAACAAGAAGAGAAAGATTATAATCGATGCGAAACAGGTGAATTTTCACAAAAACTATTATTGTCGGCTCTGGTAAAAAATATAATAAATCCAGTTGCTAAATTGAAACAATATTCCTCTAACTCGTGGTGTAGCCAGAAACGTATTTATTTTTGTGTCCCTCATACCGAAAAATCGATTGACGGCAAAACGTCCGTCCGTACTACTAACGCATGAACTATTCAGTCGATTTTCTCCAGAACTGATATTCCCTAATATTTCTGGCTGCTATCGCGGTCCCCGGGATTTGAAATCGATATTTTAACTTTGGGAGTACTTTACATTAAGCTCTCGAACATTCTCAAAATGTTAAAAATGACTCAATTTTTACATTAAATTTCGTTGTTGAATATGGAAAGGACATCTAAGAAAATTGTGTAGGTTTGATTTTCATTAAAATACCCATTTTTCGAAAATTGCAAAAAAAATCAAAACACAAAATTGAAGAATGAGATTTTTGTCTCAGACAAAGTCTGTTGTACAAAATTATCTGTATAAAAATTATGTATTAAAAATGAGTGGTTTCTGACAATTTGTTTGAAATGTATGAGTTCTTTGTATCCAAAACCCCAAAGCAGATTTTTCTTTATATTTTCTTTACTTATGTAAAATACAGTACTACACCCATTTTGGGGTATCGCTCCTTGTTCAAAATTTAAGGGAAGAAAACTAAGAAAATTAAGCTGTTTTTTCTCTCAAACAAAGTCTAATGTACAAAATTAGCTTTTCGAAAAAGGTCATTTAAAATTTTTGAAAAAGTAGTTTTTTGTAATTTGGGATGCATTTCTCTCTCAAAACCGCTCCAAATTTTAAAAACTCTACATATGTAATAGGACGTAATAAATATAACTAGTCTCATTTTCGAGTATTAAATTAAATTAAATTTTAAAAGTTTTTTTTTCCCTACGCTTCTTTGAAGCAGTGTCAAAAATAAAAGGTAGTAATAAATTACTTAAAACGTTGGTTTTTAAAATTGCAAAAATAATGAAAACTAAAGAATTGAAGGTAAAGATTTTTAGTCAGTCTATTGTACAAAATTAGCTCTTAAGAAAGGTCATGTACAATTTTGAGGAATGAGCAGTTTTGCATAATTTCTGCTTAAAAATAATGAAATATATATGCAGTTTTCCCTAACTACGGACCACAAGAAAAAATTGAAGAATGTTATGAAAATAATTAATATAATTTACTATTAAAAATGTCATTATTATTTCTATTTTTTTCTTTCGCTTTTACTTTTACTCACTTTAGATTACAATGTATTGATACATTTATTTTAAGCAATCCGCAAAGCTAAATAAAAATTTTGCAACAATGCTGCATCGATATTTGAGAAGGCAATTGTGTCGATGGCGGCGTAGTAAGATACAGCTGTTTTATTTAGTCCAGCTGGTGATGGGGTAACTCTAGGTCGAGAGCCAGTATTCCATTTGCGATGAACTTCGCAGCTGTTTGTTTTTATAAATTACTCTTCAGAATGTCCGTGAGATATGTTATATACCATTTAATACAATGTGATCCCTTAAAAATTTACTGCGATTGAATAAAATAAAAGTTACATTAACCGTATAACTCAATAACTAAAATTCTGCCATAAAGTTTTTCCATAAGAGGCCCGTAATAGCCAAATAGTTTCTTATCGTTTTGAAGAACAGAAATGATACTTTCATTTAAAGTATTTTAGATGTACTTCACCGTGATTGATCTAAATACATACTATCTTAAATTTTATTTTCCTACGTTTTGTTTGAGGCAGTGAATAAATAAAAGGTAGTAATTAACTTAACATCCAATGACCGACCTTGTCATTTTGACGACTGCAACATATTCAAATAACGTGAGCTCTATTAAAATGAGCAGTAGGTCTTGTGATTACTTGACGTTCAATGTATTTATGATAAAAAAGTATATTTGAAACTTTCGAAAGTACGACGAAAGTACGACGCAAATACGACGAAAAACTCATTAGTAGAAACAGAATTTTCGTAATTATTTTGATATCAATTGAATATATTCTAATTACTGTATATACATTAATGCCAAGCAAATGTACGTAGTTTTGACAACGCTGCGCTGGCAACAGTGCGTTGCTCCTTCTTGGTTGAATTGAACGTTTTCAAATAATAGCTGAGATGTTAGTGGCAGAAAATGCAATATTTCAATATTACGTGCTGTTTTTAATAACACGAGAGTGTATATGCTGAAAGGTGAATCTCGAGACCAGGAATGTCTGGTGTTAATATACTGAAGTAACATCTGTATAGATAACATACAAATAATAAGAATATTTTGCAATTATTTTGACTTAAAACATACAATTCGATCAAGAATACATGTTGACAAAGCCAAATTCTTCTTCTTCTTCTTCTTCTTCTCCTTGCAAGTATTTCATTTAGACATTTTTAAAACCTGATTTTACCATTCCTCTCTCTGGTCTACTTCTTTATCTTCTGTCTAAAGAAAATCACTCAAAACCTTTCTAAGCTAAGCTACCACAATCAAGCCTTTTGACGTGACCGAAGCATTTCAGCCTTCGTGTTTCCAATTCATCTATAATTGATTTTTGAAGCTGCATTCACTTAATAATTTCTTTCTTTCTAATATTTTTCATTCCGGTATTATACTACATCATCGCGTAAATATAAAGAAGGCTCGAATATCAAAGCTTTTAAGATGTGATCTATACACAAATTTTGTAACAAGAACATGGCTTTGTTCTTTGCGAGTCGGACCTTCAGACACTTCAGAAGCTATCCTACACCGCGCCACCATTTTTAGCAAGGAGACTAATGAGTACAGTACTTCCTAACACTCTTAGAGAAATACAGCACATTGTCAACGCCTGCAAGGAGAGTGCTGTTGTCATCATAATTTTCGTATACATTTTTTAACGAAAGGTTTTGATTTGGTTTTATCTGACTAGAAATAGGACAGCATATGTGTGGAGAATGAAAGTAGGACACGCAAAAGAAGTTTTGAGAAATGCTCTCTCACTCAATGAACAGGTGCGCTTTATTCTCGAATTAAACGTTATTTAAAGCAGAGTTAAAATGAAAGTTATCAGGAAAATTGTTCCAATTCAAAACCAGATTTTGACATTGGATTCACAATCAACAACCCCACGACTATGGAATACACACGTTTATAAAAATATACTTGAAAATAATTTTTAAATAAAAAATATTATGAATATATCCATGATTGGAAACAAAAGAATTTAACTTAAAGGTGATGCACCACACACGACTCATTGTTCCTAATTTAGAGTACATTTTAAATAATTAAACATTTCCGGTTTAACGTGATTACTCATAGTACTGATATACGTATGATATTTAGTCAAATATTTTTAATTTCAAGCAATCACAATATTTCGAAAATAACTGTATATATCTTTCAATTTTCCTGAACCTCCTCGTCGTACAATTCATTTTGAGGCAAGAGGCACTCCAAGAAAATGCACAAGAGCATCTCCCTGCGTGCTGTGATCGCTACCCGTCGCCACTTCGACCTTCGTCAACACCACGAGCGCCTATCACCCCCACCGCTCTCTCCTGCGCCTCGGGCGTCCCCGTCCCCAGGGAGAGACTCCTGGCTGGGCGGCGCCCGCGTCGCCCATCACCTCGCTATCGCCTCGCCACCGCCGCCATACAACCACAACCACACCGCCACCGTCACTGAAGACGTCCACTGTCAGCTTCAGCTGCACCTTCAACTGTTGCCACCGCCTTTACTGCCTCCTCCTTATCCTCCCCTCGCCTCCATCATCACCATTCCATCGACTCCGCCGCCGCATTCTTTTTCCACCACCGCCATCCCCACCGCTCCAACAATTATAATCACAGCCACAATTACCGCCACCGTCACTGAAGTAGCCCCCAGACTGCCGCCACCGCCTTTACTTCCTCTTTCACCACCACCACAACATCCTCCAACTTGTCGTCCTCCTCCACCTCCAACTCGTCTTCCTCCATCTCCAACTCGTCCCGCCACCTCCAACTCGTCCTCCGCCACCTCCAACTCGTCCTCCGCCACCTCCAACTCGTCGTCGTCCTCCGCCACCTCCAACTCGTCCCCGCCACCTCCAACTCGTCCTCCGCCACCTCCAACTCACGTCCTCCGCCACCTCCAACTCGTCCTCCGCCACCTCAACTCGTCCTCCGCCACCTCCAACTCGTCCTCCGCCACCTCAACCAGCTCGACCTCCGCCACCTCCAACTCGTCCTCCGCCACCTCCAACTCGTCCTCCGCCACCTCCAACTCGTCCTCCGCCACCTCCACCTCCTTCGCGAAGGCCGAGAGAGTAATGAACGCGCCCCTCGGCGCCAGGTAATGAATATGTATCGGCGGAGGGTGGCTCGACACGTGTCACCCGGCGCGGCCAACGGAGCGTCGCGCCGCCTCTGACGCCGGGGAGGGGCGGGCGGGGCGTCGCGCCGCGGAGACGCTGCACTGGCCCAGCGCTCGGCCGAGAGCGAGCAGGAGATCGCTGGGATGGAGCGCCTCGGAGCAACGCACTAATCCCGCCCGCAAAGGTTTCAGATAGGTATTCAAGCCGACAAGTCAACTTTTTCTTGAAAATTAGTTAAGAGATAGCAGTGGTTCTCACTGTATCGGGAACGCAAATTCGAGTATAAAATTGAAAATATGCTTTGAGGCTTCCATATGCTTCAAACTCCCAGAACGCGAGATTATGCCTTTTGTGATGAGAAATAAAACAAATATATTTTTTTATTATTTAATATTTAATTAATAGGTTGAAAACAATTTATTAGTAGTATTTGCATTGCAATAATGTAACTTGCACCGTTTTCTGGACGAGAGATTAATATTATTGATTCAAAATTATGAACATAATAAAGTAATAAAAACAGAACAAATTGAAAATTAGCCAATTCCAGACAGATTTATTAAGATGAAGACGGAAATATTCTTAAATAAGAACATTATTGGGGGCTTTACTGGATTATTTTCATTAATATCTACATTTGTGTAAAAGAAGTTGTTAAATTCCTCCTGATTGATAAACAATGTTCATTTATAAAATAAAGTAACTTTGTAGACTCATAAACCATAAGATAATCAACTTGTCTGATTATTCACGCTATTAACATCGATTCGACTGGTTAGGTAGCTCAAGGCATCACCTGATGTCACTGCTCTGAAAGCGAGGTCCTAGTGTTAGGGTTACGATGATGGCAGAATTTTCGATACTATTTAGATCACCACCATCAGCTACCCCTAAGAGTAAAACGTACTATGCTTACGGCACTCAGCAGCTGATGCGCCCGGAAATACAGAAATAATCAATTAATCAAACGAACAAACAACGATTCGAAATCATTGATTCGTATCAAAGTATGTACATTCTTTCGTGTAGTGTTTGAACAAATAAGAGCCTTATAATTGTTCTTTTCCGTGCTACAAGGTTAGGTTAAATAATAAAATAGGTCATCATATTTTGTTCATCCATCAAAATGTATCAAACAAAGGATCAAAAAATACCTAATTCCGAAAAACGAGCCTTGACGGTAACGGATACTTTTGCAGGAAAGCAGAAAAGGCTCTAAACATAAACACCAATAAACAGTAATACTAGGGGACCACTGGAGTACCCACTATAACTCCGTGTATAACTACAGCTATCGCCAGGCCTACAAGAGTATTTGTGAAATACAAGCATTACCCTCGAGACTTGCAATTCTCTGAAGAGTTGGGTGAAACTACAAGACCCGACAGGGAGTACGGAAACCGACGCAAGAGAGATCCAACCACACATCTCAACAAAGCACTTCAGAAACTAGAAATCTCTAATCCTTCTATATGTTTATGCTACGTAAGGATGTAAGCAACATTCAGAACGAACCTGAACTACGGTCAAATTTAAAGTATCAACTATTACTTCAAAATTCAATATAGACGGAACACGAAGACATAAATGAAAACATCATTATCTAATTTAATAGATTTCAGATAGCAAATTACTTATCATAGACCAAATGAAACTCTGCATTTCTATTAGATGAAAATAAAAATTTCATCTGTAATCACATTCATTTTAGGAATCAATAAAATATAAAATTAACTTTTTCAAATAAATAATGTACCTTAAGACACAAAGCGTTTATCTTTTGTATATAATTAGTTTATGTTTGTTCTAAAATATTGTTTTAGATATTGTTCATTAATATAATTTTTGTTTGATCTACTGAGGATAATATCGATCCAACATAGGAGTATAATGAGATCATTCAAAGTGCGCGACATTCCATTCCACCTGAAACAAGCCCAGAATAGACGATAACAGACCACACACCACTACCACGAGTAACTGCAGAAACGATCTTACACCATTTCATGACTTTGTGACAGTCACACAAAGCTGACGACAGTTTGATGAACCCGTGATAAAGAATGGCTCTCACTAAACTTGGCTCATCTTTATGATCACGACTCTAAACACACCCATCGAATAGCGCACTTGACGCCGTGTGACAAACAGAATCATGTGTATACAAGCCGTACGAGCAACGTGCGCGCTCGCCATCAAGTTAAACACACGCATTCGACGCGTGCGATTGATATATGCCCTCCAACAAATACGCGAAGCGGGTATAAAACGTGGAGCTACATTACGTCGCTCGCCATACACGCGCCGCGCTCGCTAGATCGCGGCCGGGTTGCACTGGAACTCCGTTACAATCCATCTTGGATACGAGGTGAGCGGGCGGTATCGGCGGTATTTCACGCGCGCCCATTACGCTCACAAAGAGCCGCCGGGAAGTTTGCCATTGCCGATTGTTTACACGGAGCGACTGGGGCGCGCCCGGCGGCGGGCGCGGCAGTGGGGAAGGTTAAGAAGGCCGTTGAGCGCGCCGTGTTCCGAGAAGCTGCGCCCCGCTCAAAGCCGCGCCGCCCCGCTGCGAGCGTCGTTGCTGCGCTTCAACACCACACCCATTCTATTTATCTCCCGCGCTTTATCTTTCCTTCTCATTCTCTCTGCGTCTATAACCTTCCTCTCTCTTCCTGTCTCTCTCTCTCTTTCCTCTCTTCAAATCTCATATCCTCTAACTTCAATCTCAAATTCAAACTAAATCTCTCCTTCCTCTCCCCTCCTCTCTCCCCCCTCTCTCCCCTCCAACCCCTCTGCCCCTCTCTTCCTCTAACCCCCCTGCTCTATCTACACCTCCAACACTGCCTCTCTCACCACTACCAACCTGCACTCTCTCTCTCCTCTCCTCTCTCTCTCTCTCTCTCTCTCTCTCTCCCTGCTCCTCTTCTAACCTCTTCTGCGTTCCACCCAACTTCCTTCTTCTCACTCCTTCTCTTTCCTTCCTTCATCTCTATACTTCCTTCTCTATCATTTTTTCCCCTCTTCCTTCTCTCCCCACTCTCTCGTATTCTCTCTGTTTTCTCTCCCCCTCCTCTCCTCCCCACCTCTCTCCCCTCCAATTGCCCTGCTCTCTACACATCCAACACTGCTCTCTCTACCCACTACCCCTGCATTCTCTCTCTCTCTCTAACCTCCTGCAGTTCCCTCCCAACTTCTCTTCTTTCTCACTCCTTTCTTTCCTTCCTTCAATCTCATCCTTCCTTCCTTCTCTATCATTTCTTCCTTTTCCCCTTCTCTCTCCTCTCTGTTATTCTACCTTCTTTCTCTCTTCTTTCTACCCTCATTTCTTTCTCATTCACCATCCTCCAGCAACATTATCCCCATTGCTCTTCCTGCTCTCCTGTCTATTACTTCTAGGTGATATTGCTTCCTCATAGCTATTCATTCTCCATCATTCCATTCTTTCAACTAGTACTCTTCACAGTAAAGTTGCTTAGAATTATTCAATGAACTCATCGTCCTCGGCACCTGCATCCTTATCGTCCCTCCATTACAAACCGCTCTAGTGCTTCCAATTTCCCTCTTCTTCGTTTTCCTCTGTCGTCAAACCTCTTCCCTCTCCTTCGTCATGCGAACGCGCACTTTATTCACGTTTGTATTGGCTCTTTAGTTTCTTGAAAAACCTCCCGACTGCCATAGCCCTTCCTCCCAGCCCACAGAAGGTCTGGCGGTTCAGCAAAGTGCTATGCTCGTCGACGAGGCTGCAGTGACAAAGGCGACTGAGGCCGAAATGTTCGCTGTTCGGGTTAAAGGCGCCCGTGACGATGCTCTACTCGTAAAGTTGGCAATGGCTTCCGCTCGCGCAAGCGCAGTGCGGGTGTGTTTTCTCTCCACCACCTTGTTCACGTATCACTTCCTCCATTCCGCTGTGCTGGCCTTGCCAAATTTTTCCCCTTTCTAAAGACGAATACACAGTTGATACTTAAAATGAGATTTCCTATAAAACACTTCTAATTTATTCATTGTGAAATTATCCGCAAAATGAGGGAACCGCATCTTTAATACAATAAGTCGCCTCTTCCCTAAGTAGCTCTACATTGATTACCTTTACCCAGTTAATATTATGTTCATTTGTGGTGTTATCATTATTATTAATCACTACACATACATTTTTAGGCAAATCGTATTACAAATCTTTTATCAGACAATTAAATGTAAGAAATGATGAAAACTGCACAATTGTGGAAATCAGTGATACTATTAGTAATATTTTTAATAAGTTCAGCATTTTATTTTACTCTCAGTACATTTCATACTTCAAACAAAATCGAATTCTTGTTCATGTATCAGTCGACACAATGTTTCTTTTCAATTATCACGTTTGCTTACATTCTACAATTCCCAATCACCCTTGAATAGCACAGTATCTCTTAGAACAGACTGATATGCCAATGTTTCATTTAAATGAAACTCACTCATGTTTTCTATCACTTAGGAGAATTAATACCGTCTCTCAGGAGCGTCAATGTAATAGAGACACCTAAGTGATTGCCTCCTAGTGGAAAATATATATTTAGCAATCTTTTATTGATTAGATTCCTTCTTTCTTAAGTGTTAACAATGAAATCTGTTCAATTGTTCTATTAATTTTATTATTTAGTGTTTGGTTTCCCTTTCAAAATTTTGTATTGTGCATGGAAACCTAAAATGTTTTCTCAGAACTAAATTAAATCTACTGTCAGTTCCCGTTTACAGACTAATAAAATATCAGAAAGCTGTGACCAAGCTACGACAATAGAACCGCGCTATAGGATTCCTATAAATTAATCGAAGAGGTGAAATCATGAGAATTTATAAACAAACATCGTTGGTGACCTTTCGATGGAGCACGATCGAGCTGGACGAAACGATCACAATACCCAAGTTTTTCGTGACCTGAAAAGAGGTAGAAACTATGTTAGCTACTGGCTGACCAGGTACGGGTAGTTTTCTGCCATTCTAAGATACTACTAATTTATTCAGCTAGTGATTTGAGTGAAATGTTGCTAGGAAATCACTGTCTGTTGAAATTTAAGGCAAAACTTTCAAATAAATCCGCAATATCAAGTACAGATTTCGAATGGTGAAGCCCCACAACTTGTGCTGTCGTCATTTGGCACCACAAATAGTACTCAGTAACCAGTTCAAGAAAAACAGCCTCCAGTAGCAAAAAATAGTTAAGACATAGTAGAAAAAACATACAAAATTCACTTGTTGAACGAGTAAGCCAATCAATGTTACTACTCTAATATCCTGCTCAGTAAACCCTTCCTTTATAACGAAAAATAAACTTTGTTCTTCCCAACGCTCACAAATGACCATGAGTCATCATCACCTCTCATCATCAACACTCAAAGTTGCTAGAAATCACTGTTTAAGTTAATTCAAAATTCAATAATAAAATGTCTCCCCAAACAAACTTCAGTTAAATATTTAGGGCTAATGCTCGATTCGAAATTAACATGCAAAAATCACATCAAAACAATTACAAATAAAACTTGCAAAAATTGCTAAACTGTACCCCCTACTAAACTCTAAATCTGCTCCAAGTATTGAATGCGGAACCTCAATTTATAAATCGATACTACGACTAATAATCACGTATGCTTGCCCAATTTGGTAACGCAGCAAAAACACATATTGAAAAACCAAATCATTCAAAATAAATGCTTAAGAAAATAACGAAGGCTCCTGGTTTATTAGTAACAAGCAACTTCAGAGAAATACAAATGGAGTCAATACAACAATACATACTAAAATCCTCTCAAAAGTTTTCGATATTCTTTCAGGATCTCCAGCCGCGCCTATCTTCAAACTTACAAAACTACCTAAACCAAACAGAATATACAAGATTTCCCAAGGATAAATTCAGATCTCCATAAATATTCAACGACATTAGTTCCCAACATCTATTAATATAACATATTAAATCACAAATATTTTATTTAAAGACGATTACGAGTATAAATTCCATCAGTATACTCTATTTTCCAAATTATACACTGAAAACAGCCTGTAACAATCAGGACAATTACGTGAGAAGGAATGACAAATCATTATGTTGTAAAAGTTAACATCCCTGAAAGGCAGAAATGCCGAACAGGTGGAAATAAATAAATAAAAAAACTGTTTAAGTGAATTTTAAGGCAAAACGGTTCAAATTAATCCCAACCATTATTGCAGAATTCAAGTTTAGTGAACCCCACAACTTGTGCTGGCGTCTTGTGATGGCAATGAGTCATCATCGCCACTCGTCACAGCAGAACTAATTTTGGGCCACCTAATCTGGTTTCGAACGACTGCCCCAGGAGGTGGCGAGACAGCAGCGGCAACGGCAACAATGACGGCGGCCACGGCGATGAAAATTCCAGGGTTGGAAAAGGCTTTTTAATACACACTGTTTAATATTGCAACGAGCCGCAATTATTGTATTTCTGCATATTTGAAGCCAAGACCATACAACTATTGAAATATACCATCCATATACCCTCTTGCTGCCCTCAAATTCCTGTAACCTGTTTCCGAATTTCTAATAAATGTAGGGTGCCAGGAAATGGTTACGAGAATGAGCTCACAATGATATTTAATTATAACTCCGTTGCTGACTCAGTCGGCGGGGTTTTTTACGAAATAATCGTGAATACTTTACGATTACTTAATTGTCTCCATAGCGAGAAGCCTGAATCTGAAATGCAAAATTTAGTATCCTACTGGATTGCACGTGACGGCAAATGATAATCAGCTTTCATCAATAACAAATAACGAATATATTTATAAAGTTTAGTAACAAAGTATATTATTATTTTGGGTCATGACCTTTACTATAAGCGCTATAGAACCTTTCTCCATGAGAATCTTGGCGCTGTCCTGGTAAAGGATGTCTCCCCGTAGACTTCAGCAATGGGCCTCGTCCAATCTTCTTTCTTGATACCGACCAAATCCCTATCTTATCGTTTCTTTTCATAAACCACTATGTACACTATTTATCCATTGGCTTTTCATCCCCATTCACCGCTAAATTGCTACAAATTCTAATACTCCTTTTTGTTCATTACCTAAGCAAAATCGTAAGTGCTGTTAAAATATTAGCATATAAGTTCACCAAGTTATTATCGGGTTCCTATCATCGGAGACTAATTCGATTATCATTGTCCGCTTAATAAAATTTATAAGTCCCACTTTTGGCATTCACTGTTCACTTCGTATAACAATTTCACTTCTATCTTTTAATATACTAATACTAATACTTTAATACTAATCACTACGTCCGAACTCGCGGACGTAGTGATTATATTTTAATTTTCTGCGTTCAAGTAAACTGCTATATATCTAGCACCTGATCCGATCGCTATCGTGACGATAGCTCGAATTAATCTTTTGTATCCTAATTCAACATGTCAACCTTTTTCATCTTTTGGTCTCTCTATAACAAATTTATGCGATCTACTTATCGTCCCTTTTGAACTAATGGACATTGTTTATATCTTGCACTCCGGTACCATGACAACCAGCGTCCTTTGCTAATAACGTGTTATATTTAATAAAATTTGCTGAACTTTATATTAGTGACAATCTGGTATGTCAAACTATAGACACGGCTTACTGAAATATAAATAACAGGTTAGAAATGTTTGATGTCATGAGACTACTGAATTGAGAAAATGGACCAAATTCATCAACGGAAAGGACATATATACGCTTTTGAGTGAGGGCGTAAAGTTTAATAGAACACATAATCAGAGTGGTGTGATCAAGTGGGAATATTTGATGTAACAGATGCAATGTGGTGTATTGACTGAGGACAGTACTTAAACTTAAATGGACTAGAATATTTGGGAGGGGTTACAGTGAATTGAATATATAGAATTGGGAGTAAAGAAAAGTCTTTTGTTACTTGAAAGGTGAAGAAGACATACATATATGTACTGAAACATGTGACTATAACTGAAAATTGTGACATCAAATAAATGTTTCATTAATTTTTCAGTTTACGAAACAATATTACGTAAGGTTTTATATTAATATGAATAAATGTTCCCATCCATGTTGTATTTGAAAGCGTTCTAATTTAATACGTATTTTCGTACTCTACGTAACTCGTATTTTCAGTAAGTTACCTTATTCAAATTTAGTGTGTGCTATAGAATCATCGGCCTGAACAAATATTAAATGAATATTTTATTTTCCCCATTAAGTAAATGTATTATATTGTTTCATTCATGGAAATGGTATCAACAACTGATGTCACTAAAGGATTTAACAGTCTTCCTTGCGTCAAGAACAATAACACAATTAATTGCAGCTAACGACTGCGTATGTTTACACTTGTTCCGAGAAATGGTATTTCTTGCTTACGTTATGTTTTTCTCGTATGGAGATGATATTCATAAATGTCTTGAACGACCCATTATGAACATGCACAATAACAAAAACAGCGGACTCGCTTGGTTATAAATCAACCTCATCCGCATCGGTTATCAGACCTTACGATATTAAGTTATCATACAGAATCAATATCTAAGTCTCACCACCCTGCCACCCCATTGGAGAAGCAATTGCATCGAAATGTATGTTTCTGCAGTAAACAATTATTGCTCTCGGTAGCTCAGTGGTTGAAGGAACTACCCGTAAACCAGGAGTTCGATTACTGGATAGATTATGAGTTCTTCGAGCAATATAATTAAATATTGTATTTTTTCTAGGGCTTATTATCCAGCCAACAGCCCCGTCCGACGTAACATATTTTACCATACACTGACAGCAATACACTGGGGTTCCTCTTATGTGAGCCAGCAGAATATGAGGCCCTCCACAACACATACATGAAACACAAAGAACAAAGCACCATGCCCAAGGCGGGACTCGAACCCACGACCCTTCGGACTGAAGCGCCGAGTCGGTACACTCTCATAGCAACCTCGGCCACACCGGTCGGCGAAATTTTATTTAACAATAACCTTCATCGGACTTTCGACCGTATCACCCCATGTTTCGGACCACTGCTTAGGAGACGGTGAAGGGTTGAGGTGTCGGCGACGTGGGCGGCGCGCGCTGATAGCTTGATGTTCTCCGCGCGAATGGAGCGGGCGGGCGGGCGCTGAAAGCAGCCGAGGGGGCGGCGGCGGCGGCGGCGGCGGCGGCGCGGATTAAGTGCGGCGGCGTCTTCACTGCACCGCGGCTGCCGAACAATGCGCGCTCCGCCACCGCGCCCCGCCCGCCTCGCCTCGCGCCGCGTTGCGCTGCGCCGCGCCAGCCCCGGCGCTAATGAGCCGATGGAGGCGGCGCGGGGCGGAGGCGAGGCGGAAAGCCCGCGATGCGATGGAGCGCCGTGGAGGAGGAGAGGCGGTGGATGTGGGAAGGTACTTTGGGGCATTTGTGCATCCAAGATATTTGCCATGACATAGTAATACTAATATAAATATATTAATAATGTAAATAATATTAATAGCATTAATCATTTATAGCATTAATAGCATTAATAGTATTAATAGTATTAATATTAATAATATTAATAATAATATTAATAATATTAATAGTATTAATATATTAATAATAATGTTAAAATTCCAAATATTGTCGTGACCGACCGCCCCTACTCCGCAGCTAGTCAGCGGGCCGCTAGCCCTAGCGGGCTATAAGAGGGCTCCGACCCGACGCCAGGACAGACAGCGAGCGACGGTGTTAGCGACTGGGTTCTGGCGAGTGACTTGAGGTGTGTAGAGTGGTGATCAGCTAAGACGACGACCTGTGCAACGAAAGTGGGACTCTCTTGTGGATATTTCACGACTCGGCTGCTTTTGAGACGTCTTCTGGACAACGATAACACGGCTTCGCTTTGGTTCACTCTACTGGTGATACGGAACTTCGCAATTGTACTTGTCTTGAATAAAAATCGTTTGAATTCTTGCATTTTGATTGGATACTACAATTATAATAATAATAATAATAATAATAATAAATTCTTACAGATGGTATTCAAAATTCGTCTACATCAACGGTTAAATGTCATCTCACAGGAAAAAATCTTATAATAGCCATTAATATCTATGCAATCTCTGTTCTACAAACAGCTGGTATTAATAAATGTTTCTCAACTGACCTGCAAAATCCTCAAAGCCTAATTCCTACAACTGATAAAATGTAAAAAGCATCTCCCAAAATCTTGTAAGAGGTCTATGCTGCAAAAGTCTGGGAGAAGAACGCATAATTGACATTCTGAACTGCACTCTTCACAAAACACTTCACTCAGAAATACTTCCTCAAAAAATCAAAATTGGCATTGATACACAGCAATTATGTTGTAGGTAAACACCTTACACCTCTACATCTGTACTAGAACACTCTTCAGAAACTACCTCTCAAAGAAAAAACGAAAACAAGCCCAATGTCAGATAAGCAAATCTGTAAAATCTTCAACGTCCTTCTGTTCTATCTTCAGACTTCAGTCTCTTGAAATGATTGAAGGCGTTGTCATTATCAACAATAGTATTTATTTCAAAATATCAGCTTTGATCTTAGCCATCATCATCAGTTTTCTGCTGTGTGGAGCCACAAAACGACTACCTTTGTTGACAATGACAACGCTTCAATCATTTCAATATGTACATGTTAATTACAACTCACCACTGAATCAATATTCTCAGCCTCTGTCAAATGGGTAGCAGATGTGCAAACTGAGGGTTTCGTGCTAGCCATTCAAAATGAAGTCAATTCGACCTCAAAACACAGAAAACAAGTTCAAAAGATCCAAGGACCAATCTGATAAAAGCTGCAAATGTAACGTGTGTGGAAACTATAGATCACATCATTTCAGGATGTCAAACCTGTTCACAGACAGATTACACAATGCGTCATAACCAAATCGTTTCCATTATACACAGAAAATTACAACCAACCATAAATGTAGTAATCTATTATGCCTACTACACATACAACCTGAACCAGTGTTGGAAAATGAATAGGTCAGAATTTATTTCGATCGCACAATTTTGACGCACAAGACTAGAAAATAACAGGCCAGATATATGGAGATAACTCTCAAGATGCCAAAACTAATTTTCTCCTTGATGTTGCAGTCCCTTCCTACAGGAACATGCAAAAAGCATTCTCACAAAAAATAAGAAAGTACAGAAATTTGGCATTCTAATTCAAAGATCAATGGAAACAGGACCAAACATCCATTCTCTCAATACTTATCTCCCGTAAGGCCTTATAAAAAAACCTGTCCAGAAAACCTTGAAAACTTGATATCCCACCTTTAAAATTAATGAAGTCTGTTATCTTAAATAGTTGCGCATTATCCGAAAACTTTCTAAATGCAAATTCTTAAATAAATAGCAAATAACGCTTGGGAAAAGCTCGTTGTTATTTGAGAACCATGTTTCCTGTGAACCAGCAAGATGTAAAATAAATAATGAAATAAAATGTTAGTAATATAATAATGGTAATAAAATAATATAATAATAAATAATATATAATAATAATAATAATATAAAAATAATATAATAATATAATAATAATATAATAATATAATAATAATAATAATAATAATAATAATTATGCGAGCGAAATGGCTGAGTGCGTGACGCACTAAGTTCACAGTCGGAGGCCCCATTTCGATCCTCGGACCGGTCATCATCATCATCATCATCATCATCATCCAGGGTTTCGTGTTTCCTGGTCATACAGACGATTGCTAGGATGGTTCAAAACGGACACGATCACCCATCATCATCCTATCACCTCATAATTCATAATTCGAGTTGTACAACCTTCTCTTACCAAATAATACAGCAAAATAGTTGACATCCATAATTTCACACTTCTCTCGAGATAGATATGGAGGGCCGAGAGAACGTGTATGTCAGAAATTTTGGTACGCAATTAATAATATAATAAATAATTATATATATTATATATATTATATATATATATATATATATATATTATATATATTATATATATTATATATATATATATATATATATATATTATATATATTATATATATATATATATATATATATATATATATATGTGACATACTGATATGTCAGTTAAAATAAATTAACATTTATTTGAGACAATATGGTGGAACATGCATTATGAAATATCACGAGAGCTAGAGACAGCAACTGACTGGAATAAACAATGTAGTTTTGTTTTTCTAAATGCATTAAGAGATGGGTTGATGCCGAAAGTAGAAACTTTGGGATTGAGTGGAGAAGTTTAGACGGTCAAATGTTATGAAAAATGAAGTAGTTTAATACGAAGTCTTCGAGGGATGAATCATGGAAGATTTCATTCCGCTCTGAAACGCGCTTCTGAACTGTTCGTAGATATTTCATGTGAAGCAATATTGAAGTATAAATGGAACTTTGCGGAGTGGTAATCAAGTTCGGGACTATGTCATAGGACGTAATCGGACTGTAATTTTGATAGTTTGAGAACAGCTTGGATAGGGAAGAAGAGGGATTTCTGTTGGAACTTGGACTACGGCAAGATCGCAAGATATTTCGACTGAGAAGTCTACGAGGACATCAACAAAAAGATAAGTTAACTGATGTGTAAAATTGTAAATTGAAAGAGATCATGATCAAAGGCCTAACTTAAATTCATTAAATTGTTTGACAAAAAGTAAAATAAACTTTGTTAAATTTGTTCTATAGAAAGAAAGTGATTTTTCATTTAGTCAATCGAACAGAAATGAACTAGGAATAGAATCATTCTATTTCAGATTCCCACTGCGCTGTATAGTCACGGATCCTATAATCCATTCAGAGGATAGGATTATAATTATATCGTGACCCATTGACCAGCTAGCTGGACGCTAAGATCTTTAGCAGATATAGATGTAGAGCGAGCGAGGAAAATTCTTCGTATATCTCAAAATGGCGACTCAACGTGATGCATAATTTGTTAAAATTTATAACGTCACACGGACAAAATTAGTCTTATAAATTATAATATAGTGATCAAAAGGGAATCTGAAATTTATGGATTGACATTTGAATTAATGTTAGTTATAAGAAAGGCAAGACCATTTCATTGGTGTGATTTTAAAATGATTTAACAGAGAGATTTTAATTTGTATTAGAATTCAAATGGATACTAGGAGCAAAAATTGCTGTATGGAGAATGTTAATGTAGATGATATAGTCTGCTATACTAACCCGAGGGAGAAATTTCGCGTGAAATTATTGAGATTGAACCACAAGAAAGGAATAATGGCTGCACCGTTAGAAAATATGGACCCTAATAATTTAATTCTTAAGATGTTAGCAGAAATGAACGCAAAACTTGAGCATAATAATACTAAATTAGATGGAATCACCAGATAGAATAATAAATTAGAGGATCACTTCAGATATGAAATTGAATTGAAAAAATAACGCTAATTGAAGGAATGACATCGGAAATGTCATTAGAATTGAAAGAATTTTCGTCAGAAATCACACAAAGAAATAGTGCAATTACGGGCGGATACATCGCTGATTCAACATTATCTCATTGTAAATTGAGTCTTTAATAATCAAGTCGACCAAATGCAGAGGGAATTAAAAGAATCTGGCGACAAAATTAATTCCTAGTTAATGATTCACAGGAAAACATTGTGACATTAGGAATTTTCATGACAACAATGCGAAAAGTTGACAATCGTCGAATCGCGTGTAGAGAATTTAAATGCAATGTCGCTTCAACATGGTGAAACAATTGAAAACAGAGAATCTAAATTAGTTAATTCGGATCGTAAATTAGAAAAACGAATACAGGAGGGACTTAGAAACATTAAAATGGTGCAAGAATCTGAATCTGGGAAATATTGTCGGACATTGACTAGATTGAATGAGTTAGAAACGAATTCATGATGCGTTCACAGGGAAATATACCAATGCATGCATCGGCGCTTGTAATACCAAGCCACCTAAAATTTCATGATGAGAATGAGGGCGTGATGGTTCTAAGAGTTGAATAGCATTGAAGTATCGCGGAAGATTTATTAAGGAAGATACGGACGAACGGCGGAGAATAGCACGTGTTTAATTTTGAAGGATATTTCGAATATACCTGTAGACATTTAATTGAACAGGTGCAATGTTTGTGCAGTGTCGGAAAAATTGTAAGAGCGATTAAAGAAAAGGAAATAAAATTGATGAGCTCCCCAAAGGAGTTTGGATATTCGGACAGCTAATGAAGAGCGCGAAACGAGAAGTCGGCAAATTTGGGTGGAAGTGAAGTTCAAGGGATCACAATTCAGTTTCGGCAATTGTAGTGAAGAATTTGATTCGTCCAATTATTTTGGGATTGATGGCCTAAAATGTGATGCCAAGGTCGACATAGGTAACAGGAGTGTATTGTTACGAGGTGACAAAGGGCAACAACATTGTTTAGGATCAAAGACCAGGAGGCGAAGATATGTGTATTTGCATGATATTGCGGAACAAATTGAAGAGACTAGGGACCAGATCCACACGGCAGCAGAGGGCGCGGTCGATGAAAACGGAATAGATGCTAGTGAAGCTATTGAAATGTTAGTCAATGAATATAGAGATATTTTGGAAGTTCAAGGAGCTGGTAAAGGATATCAATTTAAATTGAATTGATGGATGAGAACCTTTAATCTGAAACAATATCCGATCCCCATGTATATAAAAGCGAAGTACGTAAACAAATAAACACGATGCTTGAGGATGGTATAATAAAAAAATCGATGACACCGTATGTAAGCCCAATAGTGATAGTTCGTAAGAAAGACCATAAGATCAGATTTTGTGTTGATGCTAGGAAACTCAATAGCAAGACCATTGCTCGTCATGAAAAACCGCCGAAATTAGATGAAAATGATGGAAGGTAAAGGAGCTCAGATATTCACGGACTGGATTTTACTCGTCGTACTGGCAAATTGGACTACACCCAGAATCGCAAAATTTGTCAGTTTTTCATTGAAGGCAATACGTATAGTTTTCAGAGGATGGCCTTTGATTAAAGAACAGTGGCGCGGCTTTAATCAGTTATTTGACGATGTAATACGATGAACTAAAGGAAACTACTCTCATGTACGTCGACGATATTGTGTTATTCTCTACCAATATGTTTGAATATTTAAAGAAGTTGAAAACTATTCGAAATCTTTCGAAGTATAATTTAAAATTAAATATTGGAAAATGCCAATTCGGAAGGAGGAATATAGAATTTATGGGACGTCAGTATCGGATCAGGATGTCGATGCAAGATAAAAAGAAAGTATTAAGCAAGAATGCGCGATTTTGAATGATGAAAATGGACGGCAAATGGAATATATAACTATCAGGAACATGAAGCCGTATATGAGGACGACACGATGATTAAATATACTGGTCATAACAGATTTGTAAATAGTTGTAAATATTAGGTGTAATAGTTTTTCTTTGTTATTGTTTTGTCATTATGTGTATTTTGTCAGTTTGTAGAGTTAATTTAATGGTATGTGTATTCAATTGCTTAATGGGAGCAAATATTAGCAGATACGGTATTAGAATACCTGATGAAATGGTTATTGTTAGTACATTCCGAAAGGAAAAGTAAATAGTTTAAGAGCAAGTAACAAGACCCTAGTGCAGTCAAAGTGCAAAGTGTTAATGTCGTTTAGTGTGAAGAAGCAAGAAAGTGTTCAATTTTAGTCTTTCATTTAGTTAGGTTGTAGCAAACCAAATGACGCTTGAGAGGGAAGCTGTGACATACCGATGTCACGTTAAAATAAATTAACATTTATTTGGAGACAATATAGGTGGAACATGCATTACGAAATATCACGAGAGCTAGAGCATAGCAACGACCGTGAATAAACAATGTAGTTTTGTTTTTCAAATGCATAAGAGATGGGTTGATGCCGAAAGTAGAAACTTTGGGATTGGGTGAGAAGTTTAGACGGTCAAATGTTATGAAAAATGAAGGTAGTTTAATCGAAGTCTTCGAGGGATGAATCATGCAGGAAGATTTTCATTCCGCTCTGAAACGCGCTTCTGAACTGTTCGTAGATATTTTCATGTGGAAGCAATTTAGTATAAATTGGAACTTTGTCGGAGTGGTAATCAAGTTCGGACTATGTCATAGGACGTAATCGGACTGGTAATTTTGATAGTTTGAGAACAGCTTGGATAGGGAAGAAGAGGATTCGTTGGAACTTTGGACTAGGCAAGATCCAGATATTTCGACTGAGAAGTCTACGAGGACATCAACGAAGAAAGATAAGTTAACCGCGGTGTAAAATTGTAAATTGAAAGAGATCATGATCAAAGGCCTAACTTAAATTCATTAAATTGTTTGACAAAAAGTAAAAATAAACTTTGTTAAACTTTGTTCTATAGAAATGAAAGTGATTTTTCATTTAGTCAATCCGAACAGAAATGAACTAGGAATAGAATCATTCTATTTCAGGATTCCCAGCTGCGCTGTATAGTCAGCGGATCCTATAATCCATTACAGAGGTAATAAGGATTATAATTATATCGTGACCCATTGACCCAGCTAGCCGGACGCTCAAGATCTTTAGAGATATAGATGTAGAGAGGGGAGGAAAATTTTGGTATATCTCAATATATATATATATATATATATATATATATATATATATGTATTTTTATATATATACATATACATACTATGAAGGGGATTACTTCCACTGGTATTGTTAATATTTATTTCTAATGTTCCCTGTATGGTCATAAATTCTCTGATGTTAACACTAATTTATTAAATTTCCTTCAACTTAATCATGGGTTCGACATAAAATATTTGCTCCTACCTGTGTTGATGTGGACGTGTAATTTATACAGAATCGATTTCTGGAAGTTATTGATTAAAACCGATTATTAGATTATGGTAACTAATATAAATTATCAGCCTTACTCAACATTAGAATTCACAAGAAGACACAAGAAGAACATTAAAATACCGTAAGGGTTTGAATATAGTTTATAAGCATTACATTAACTTAGAGGGTTCTGGATGCCCCCGGAATGTTGTTCATGGAACCTTTTTACCCCAATTTCTCCATTTTTGCCAATCATAAAAAAATTATTTTTGGCATATTCTCAACGATTCATTCATGAAATTTTAATTTTTAAAAAACTAATCCCGGGTCCGGACTTTCCTATCTGTGTTTCTATGAAACGTATGAATTTCGTAGTCTACAAGATCATGAATTTCAATCCTCTTTCACCTTTTTTATAATGTTTTCCCCGGGGTGCCCATCACAAAACACTATGACCCCAACCCTTGGAATTTCCCTTTTTGATCGGTTGTATTAATCAAAATGTCAAAAAAAAAATTTTCCCTAAACTGCTAGTTTTCTAAGGAGAACATTTTTTAAAAAGGTCTAATTTTTTAAAAGATTTTACAAAAAAAATCTATCCCAATAATATTTTTTGAATTTTTGGAATTTAAAAAGATACCCCCGGAAATCGGAGGGCGCAGTAATAAAACTTTAATGGTCTCCCAAAGGAAAATGAAAAAAAAATTGTAAAGATTTTTGGGAGAAAATGATTGTTTAAAAACGGGTACATATCAAAAAAAAAATTTAAACAAACTTTTGAAAATTTGTACATGACCTCTTTTAAAAGATATGTTTGAAGAACAAATTTCATTAAGGAAAATATCTATTTCAAATTTTTTTAATTAAAGAAAGACTTTAAAATTGATCTTTCGAAATTTTTAAAAAATTAAAATTTCAAAAAAATTGCCCAGGGAAATTTTTTAAGCGTTGTTTGGGTTTGGGGAAGACTTTAATCAGAAAATTTATGAGTCATTTTGAAAATTTTGAAAAGTTTTACAGTTCATTAAAGCCCTAAAAATCAAAAACCCTTTTCAAACTGGGCCCTTTGAGTTTTTTAGTTAATGAAGGACGTTTTTGAAAATCATCTAACAGCATGCTAGCGTTGATCATGAGGACAATCAGAAAGACAGATAAACGTTTTGTGTCAAAAAATTTTTTCGTTATCAAGACTCCCACAGAACGTGTTCTGATTGCATGTTTAGTAACAGAATTTACCATAGAAGAACAAATTTAGAATTTTTAAAGGGACCACCCGAGGTTTCAAAATATTCTGTTTCTGTTAAAATTAAAAAATACTTTGTATTGCTACATGGGAAAAGTGAAAAGGTATAAAGACTCACGGTAAGAAAAGAACCACAAACAACCCACCAAAAGGAAGGAAAAGATGGGAAGAAAATGAAGAAATAAAACGAAAGAAAAAACTGAAGAAAAGGTAAGGGATGACCTCAGGGAGATGAATGGAAAAACCCCCCAAATCATTAACATACTGTCACAGATTGAAAGGAAAAAAACCTTTCATTCAAATACATTTTAATAATCACCTCCCCCTACAAAATTTTTTTCCCCGGACCGCATTTTTTCCCCTCTCCCCCCTTTGATAAACAAATGAACTCGCAGAGAAAGACGAAATCGATAGAACTTTCTGCAGGCGTTCCTAAGTTTACCCCCAAATTTTCGTCTCGCAAACAAACGAGAATTAGCGGGCGAGGTTCGGTTTAAATGACTTTTAAGAGGCGGGGGATCCGATGGTAAGCCAGGTAAAATGAAAGCCTCATCACAAGAAAAAGCCTTCGTGGGGGGGGGTGATCAAAATTTCCATCACGCCGTTTTTGGGGTTTTTAGTTGATTCGTTGGATTAGATTCTGTTATCCGACAGCGCGGGATTTAAAGAGGAGCGCATTCTCGCGCAGTCGCTGATGATAGGGCCGCCCACCTTGGAAAGTATTCTTTTTTGGGACTGGGGAAAAAAAAAAAACAAAATCAAATATAATTAATGATTTTTTACATTATCGAAAGAATAGTTTCCCCGTTTCTTTGATCTTTCCAATAATATTTCAAATTTTAAAATTATTTGGTTTTTTTTTATTGAACAATTAAAGTCGGGAAAAAACTTTTGGGATTCTCTATTTTATTACCATCTCGACGGGTCTTCTAGATCTTTCAAAATAGTCACTTTTTGACTTCTGATAAAATCTTTTCTCTCTTCATAAATCGTTGAAAAATTTACTATTATTTTAATTTACTAATTTTTATTATTATTATTATTTTATTATACTAATATTTTAAAATTATATGAATAAAAAAAAATTGAAGGCTGTTTATAATGACAGCGATTATTAATATTTTATAATAAAGTTTTTACATTCTTTTTGTAGTATAAATTAAATTCACCCATTTTTTGTTTCAAAAACATTGTGTTTAAGTACATTGAACTTTTATGGCTGGAACTTTGAGTGGATTACGTGAATGCAAACATTTGGGTTTTATAAGTATAGGAAAAATTTTAAATTGTAATGTATACTAATAACGAGTTATTTTTAAAATTTCATTCTAGATACGGAAAAAACGAAAAAAAATATTAGTTAAAAAAATGCTGAGGGAAACAGACGGAAAGGTTCAAAATTCCATAGTTTTTGCACTCGTCTGAGGGAAAAGAGACCCCCCAATACTAACTTGACATCGTTTTTTTTTTTGACATCAAATTTTTTAATTAAACTACGCCATTAAATAAATATCTAAACGAAAAGCCCGATCCATCGGAAAAACCCCGCTCAAAGCAAATAACCAGCAAACCCGCGTGCTCCATGCGCGAACCAGTGCCGGAATATTTATGCGGCGGTGGCAGGGCCTTTTCTGCGATGCAGCGTTAAATTGGGGGGGAAAAAACAAACGCCCCCACGGGGCTCTGCAAATTTTTTCCTGGGGAAAACCCCCGGGGTGCGCCACCCCCCCTCCATTCAACCGCCGCCCCCCCCTTTCCCGCCCCCCCACCGCCCGTCTGCTCGCGCCCACCCCGTCCTCCACCGCCCCGATTTAAAAGTCACCATCTCATCGTCGTTCCTTTTCTGCCCCGACCCCCCCCCGCCGGGCCCCACTCCGCCCCGCTCCGTCCCCCTCCCCTCCCCCCTCCCCTCCCCTCCCGTCCCCCCCCCCCTCCCCCCTCCCCTCCCCCCTCCGTCCCCGCTCCGTCCCGCTCCTCCCCCCTCCCGTCCCCCCTCCGTCCCCCCTCCCCTCCCGCTCCCCTCCCCGGCCCCCCCTGGCCCTCCCCCCCTCCCCCCCCGCCCCTCGGTCCCACCCCGGCCCCCCGCTCCTGCCCCCGCCCCCCGTCCCCGCCCCGTCTCCCCCCTGCTCCCCCCCCGGCCCCCCCGCCCCGCCCGCCCCGCCCCCCCCCGCCCCGCCCCCTGCCCCGCACCCGGCCCGCCCATCCCCCCCGCTCGGGCCTTCCCTCCCCCCCCTATCCCACCTCGCCCCGCCCCCCCCTCAGCCCCCACCGCCCGGGCCCCCCCGTTTTTTGACCGATTCGCCATTCAAAAACGTCCCCATCGACACCCGTCCGCCGCCGCATGGGGGGTGCAGTGCGCCCCACAAAGCCCTCGCGTGCCACAGTCCTCATCCCCTTCTTTCCCTGGCACTCAGCGCCCTGCCCTCACTCTCCCTTCCTCACCCTCCCAGCGTTTGTCTTTTTAGCCATCCCTCCACCCCTCCTTCCTCTCCGTGTTAACATTTAGTGCTTCAACTTTACCATTGCCATCGACTTTTAAATATCTTCATGTGTCCACATTCACCATCGCCATCACCTTCTTTTCATTCACATCGCGTCGTTCTTTCCACGTATACAAACCCACACATCTGCCCCGATTTTGCCTTTCCCTCGTTCCTGCCCCACCCCCCTCGCCCTCCGCCCCCCTTCCCACACCTGCCGGCCTCCCCCCCTCCTTGCCCGGGCGGTGAAACATTTACTAAACAGGGGCAAGCCCCTAAAAGTACCGCCGCGGCACCGGGCGTAAAGGTGCAGCGGTTTTATTCCCGCCCTCGTGCATGCGGGCAGCGCCGCTGTGGAACCCCCAAATTAAAACTGATGGTTCCTTTGTGCCAGGGCCGAACCCACAGCAAAATAGTGGTACTAGGAGAACACGTAATACCACAAAAAGTGTAGTTTGGAAAAATTATTCTAGGTATTCTAAAAATTATAGTCTTTTCATGCTATACTTATTGTAATTTTAAGTTTCTTTGACATTTTTCACTTTTTCAGTATGATGCAAACCAATTTGTACAACTATTTGTATTGGTTTTTAAAGAGTTTAAGTGGATTTATAATTTTTTAAAACCCCCCTCATTTTTGGGAAATCATAATGTTCTCTAACTAGTTTTGAGGTTCCATCATACAATTACACTAGATTTTTGATTGTTTATTTTGTTAATCTAAATCTATAAAATAATCTAAAATCATTGAATCATAATCTATAATATTTATAAAAAGTTTTTTCTCTTGACTTAAAATGTTAAATATTATTAGCTACAAAGCAAGCACATACGCAAAACAATAATCAGTTCTAGGAAACAATTCGGACAAGAATTACTCATCCAGTCATATAACGATGGTAATGAAATAGTGTAGATTACAAAATAATTCTTCTGTACTACTTTCTAATGTAAAAAAAAACTGCCCTTTGTTATCATCTAACCAAATGAAATGAAACAAATAAAAAATTTCAATCATAGTTAAAAATTTTTTAGAACCTATAGAAAAACCCTATTAGAATCAAGGCCATTTATTTGATCTAGTTTATTTATTTTTTCTAAATTTCAAGTTTTAAAAATGCGGGAACCGGGGACTACAAAGCCCATATTATGATGGTCAAAATTTCAGTATAGTATGCGTTGTTTATGGGAGACAAGAAACAAGTCGTCTGGCTACATTGATATCTCCTTATTCACATATTTAATTTTTTTTTTGAAAGTATTATGTCAAAATAAAATAATATTTCCATAAAATGTTATTGCATAAAATTGGAAAATATAGTAAAAATTCATTATCTTATTATTTTCGTAAATAACATTAAATTATTAATTCAAATTAAACATCAATAAGGGAATATTATTATCATAAATATCAACAGTTTATTTTGTTAAAGGTGGTGAAACAATATCTAAATAAAATTCTTCTTCTTCTCATATTCTAAAACGCTCATCCACCCGCATTAACTGACGTGTTCAAAGGGTAATCACCGTTAAACGAAATTACTCCCAACACAATTAGAATGTATCCAAAATCACAGCTAATCTCTTGTGACTGTCATTAACACTGTGAAAAGACATATAAAGAGTTCAACTTTTGCGATTAATTAAAAACAAAATGAAACAGTTCAAAGCGCTTAATTAAAGGAACATTTGAGTTAACAGTTGGGAAATATAGAGAAATAGGAAGAATAATGAGATTGGTCAAAGTATTGCCTCGCATGGAGCATCATTACTCTGATCAAAGTTTACGTAAATGAATCAGATGAAAAAATCGCCCATGTTGACGAGTTGCGATGTGCAGGTGTTCTAAATGCGCGCCAGAGTCCATATCGGCCTCTGGATCCTAGACAGGGACAGGCTGTTAAAATGACTGAAGAGAGTTAATGAGAGATACAGTTACGGAGAAGCACATATTATAAAACAGAAACAGAAGTGTCGGATTCAACTCAATTGTAGATTTGCATTGAAACGCGACAGAAAAATATAGATGAAATATCAAGATGACATGGAAAAGTACAAAGCAAATAAAAAATGTCAGCTAATGTAGAGAGACTTAAGCAGATCTATGCAGATAAATAAAGACAATTTTTTTAAGTGCAGAGATACAACGAAAATAAAGGAGATAGTGAGATTCATAGATGATAGATCGAGATAAGGAATGGAGAAAATAGATTGGGAGAAGTGGATAAAGAACGTGCGAGAGGAGATAGATAGAGAAGGAAATAATGTAGGCAAAGAAAGAAAGAAAAGAAAGAAAGAAGAAAAGAAAAAAGAAAGAAAGAAAGAAAAAAGAAAGAAAAGAAAGAAAAGAAAGAAGAAAAAGAAAAGAAAAGAAAAAGAAAAGAAAAGAAAAAGAAAAGAAAAAGAAAAAGAAAAGAAAAGAAAGAAAAAGAAAAGAAAAGAAGAAAGAAGAAGGAAGAAAGAAACAAAGAGAAAGAGGCAAGAAGAAAGAAACAGAGCAAAGAAAGAGAAAAGCAAAGAAAGAAACGAACAAAAGAAGAAAAAACAGAACAAAAAAAGAAAAAAACAAACAAAGAAGAAAGGAACGAAACATTCTTTATTCAAGTAATCCACAACGGAGAGATAAAAAGCGGATGGAGAAAGGAAAGGTGAAGGGGGGAACCCAAAAAAAACAAAAAGACAGAGAGCGGTGAATTGAGAAGTGGGGTAAAAAGAGGTTTGGCAATAAGGAGTAGATAGATAAGGAATTAATAAGGAGAGCGAAACAGAGACAGAGGCGCGAGGCGAGAGCATAATATTACTTGGAACAAGCAAAACCACACATGAGAGATGTAAAAGAGCGGATGGACAAAAGAAAGGTATAGGGAGAAATCAAAACAAAACAAAAAAAAACAACAGAAAGACGGAAGGCGCCGTCATTCGTTTTTTCCTTCTTTTTCCCAGCTCGATGTTGGGCCGCGCCGCTCGCGCCGCGCGCTGGTTTCCGGCGAGCAATTGGATTCGGCCACGAGAACGCTCAACCCGCGACGCGGAATATTTTCGGCGGCGAATAACCGCGCGACGGAACGCGAGGCCGCGGCCGCTGCGCCGGCGGCGCTGATAGCGCGTTTGGCGCGCCCGCCGCACGCGCCCTGCTCGCGCCCGTTGCGCCAACGATTGGGCGCTTAAAATGTGCGCGGCTCGATATTGCGTTGTTAATTCCGCGGTTACCGTTTTGTCTGCGTGTTGCGGTGTAGTTGATGTGGACATTTTGGAGTGATGGTGACGGATTAATTGTCATTGTCGCTATGGGAAGAATTACAACTACTCCTGAAAGGATGAAGTTGAGTGAAGGAATGTGTGTTTATACTATTTACAAATATTTTGAAATTATCTCAAAGAATAAATGGTTTCGGGCATGATCAGAAGGAATCAAGTCAAAGTTAAAGCCTTGATTCTATGGAGGTATTAGTAGAATAATGGTATTTTTATTTAATATTGATGGTAAAATATATTACATTTTGTTAAGAAGTCTCTTATATTCATAATATAGCACTATGTTAAAAATTCAATAGGAGGGTGTGTTGAATAGTTGAAGAGTGTCGTCATGAGCACTATTCACACCAAACGGATGTTTGAAGGTAACATGAATACGTTTAAAGAGAATGTGTCATGCATAGCGGAACTGCAAATCCAAGTGTATTATAGTCTTGGAAATCAAAGAACAATTTTAGGCCTCTCTAGATCCTTGTGCAATGATTCACATTCTATACGACTAGTAATGAAAATAAAGTTCAATTTGTATTATCATTGCAAAGTTCATCAGCCTCTCTTTATTACTATGGCCAATGTTTCTGTTTTAGTAAGGTTTATTGAACTATTTGTTTCTGAGAGTTACTGGCTCCTGCAAGAAAAAGCGTTGCTAGAAAACCACACAAATGATTTTAAAAAATAATATGCACTGCTCAAATAAAATACCCTTGAGTAACACACACAAAATATCGAAAAACTGCTGAATCTAACAACAGATGATCATCAAAATTTAATGGTAGGCGATCCCTTCCTTGAGATTTGCTGTCACATAACGTGAGCTGTGTCGTATGTAGTTATACATAGACTATGAGAATTCAGTCAGTAGCTCAGAAAAGAAGTTCGGATTATTGCAATAAAATATTTGAATTTGCAGTCAAAACAAAAAGTGTTTCTTTTTGTATTTTCCGAGTTTCTCGATATCTTACAAAATCACAGACCTCTCAAAGGCCGGAGGCTCATGTTTCTTTCAATTTCTGCACTGATGAAATTAGTAATTAGTCCACTCAGTTATAGTGAACTTCTGGAGAGTAACATGTTTGGTTCACTATATCCGATGATATCAACAATAAATGGAATTTCTCACAATGATTTATTTTATTAATATACGCACAATTCATTAACAGCACAAACTGAAAATTTCAATGTCTCTATTTGTACGTAAAATATCAATTATTTTCAGTGTCTGCATCGCACATTTTCATTAGATCCTTCTCCACAGTTCAGTGCTCTCTCCGTATGATTCTACATTTTCCTCCATCTATAAGTAACGTAATACAGTATCCACATATTTCAATGCCTCTTGCACTATTGGAATGATCCACTCTTGAAGGCCTTGTAATCGTCTAATACATAAACGCTCAATTAATTTCAAGACTTATTTCCAAAGTTCACTATAGCCAGGTCCAGGTTCACTATAATCAAATCTTATACTTATTTTTAATGTAAGTGAAACGGAACCAGTGACTTAACTACACTTTAACCGAGTTTCACTATAACCGAGGTTCACTATAAAAGCTTCATAACAGGGTTCAAATAACCGAGATTCACTATAGTGAAGGTAGTTATCTAAATTAAACGGACCAGTGATTTACTTCACTATAACCGAGATTTCACTATAACCGAGGTTCACTATAACCGAGGTTCACTATAACTAGAGTACACTATAACGAGGTTCACTATAAACACTGAGTTCACTATAAACATGAGTTCACTATAACTAAGGTACACTATAAAGCGGGTTCACTATAATCGCGGGTTCACTATAAACGAGTTCACTATAAACGCGGGTTCACTATAAAGCGGGTTCCAAAAACGCGGGTTCAAAAAAAAACGGTTTCCCACTATAAACGCGGGTTCAAAAACCCGGTTCATTTATAGTCGAGTTCACTAAAAACCGGGAAAGTCGACTGTCCATTACTTTTAAAACCTTGGGCCTTTATTTCCCTTTTCCCCATTGCCCTTTTTTTGGGCCCGGGGATTGTTCCCCTGGGGGCGCCTCCCGCGTCCCCCGTCCCCTTGCATCGACCCTCCGCGCGCCTGCCGGGGGGCCCCGTCGTGAAACCCCCCCGTCGCGCGCATTCGTTGCTAATTGGGCCCAGGCTCAAGACGCTCTCCCCCGCCGGGGGACCCCCTCTTCGCCTCCCCAGCCGGCCCATCCCCCTCCCCTCACCCCTTCCATCCCCGGGAAACTCTCCCACATTTCCCAACGCCGCGCGGGCCCCTGCTGGGCCCCCGGGGCCCAAAACCTGATACCAGATGCCCCAGTCGAAATTTCCCCTTCTCCCCCTTTCTTCTTCCACCCGGCAAACCTCCTCGCCCTATCAACCAGTCCTCATGGCACCCCCTCTCCACTCCATCCTTTGTATCCCCCCCCAAACTTTTACTACTCCAGCGGCCCCCTTCCCCTGCCTAGCCTGCCGGGCCCGAAGCCCCCAATCTCCGCCCTCCCTCCACCCCCGACCCACCCTTTCTCCCCCTCATCATCCCATTCCCCCTACTCCATTTTTTCCTTTCCCCGGGAAAACCTGTCCCGCCCCAAAGGGCCCCTTTCCTGCTCGCCCCCGGTGTCTTCCAGGTTTGGTTCCCCCCCCACGCCCCGCCTTCCCCTCGCCCCTTTTCCCCGGCCCATCTTTCCCCGCTTTTCCCCCTCGCCTTCCCATCCCATCCCACCCCCTTCCTTACTTTTTCGTTAAACACCCCCCCCCGACTCCCGAGTTTTGTGTTTTTCGTGGACCCTGTTCCCCCCTTCCAGTTCCTCCTAACGGGTGATGAGCTAGGAAAAACCACAGCCCCCACCCCCAAAAATGCCTTGCAGCCCCAGTTGCAGCCCCATGACTTCCCCCAACGCCCCCCCCCAATCCCTGTCCCACATCTCCCGTGCCCTTCCTCATCACCTTTGTGTTTGTTTTTTTCTGGACCCTCCCCTTATAAATTCATCATCTACTAGGGGACGATGTTATAAAACAAAATACCAACCAAACCCGGGTTTCCAGTTTCCTTTCCCTGGCACAAAAATACCTCTCCCAGTTTCCCCGTGGTTTTCACACATCCCACTTACGTCCGCTATTTTGATATTCCCCCCGACAAAACAACCGACAAGATTGCAATCGTTCACGAGGTATTTTCCCTCGTTAGTAGATCTATTAGTTTGTCTCTTATCAGCATAATTCCCCCCCTTCCCATCTTTTTCGTGTTCCCAATCATTTTTTTGAGAATTCCCCTTTTGTAAAAAGTAACCCCCCAAATAATTGTGTTAGAAATCTACCCCTTTAAACATTTTTTTTTTAGTTATTATTCATCATTTTTGCCTTTCATATTCTGCTTGTATTTCCAAAGCCTGCTTGTCATTTTCGGATAATTTTGTTTTTGCTCTGGAATAAGGGAAGAAAAGTAATTCGGAAATGTATACAAGGGGTGGATAACCCAATCTTCCCAAAACCCAAAATCGGACAAAAGAAACCAACTGCACCCAACACGCGCACCCCCCATCCCGCTCCTTTTTCTGCCCCACGGCGCCCCCGACCCCCGGCGGCGGGGGACGAGCCGCCCCGGGGAATTGTTCTCGGGGGGCGGGGCCGGGGGAATTAATTCGGCGGAATTCCGGGGCCCCATTGCGGGGGAAATTTTTGCGCCGGGCGGCGGGGGCGGGCCATGCAGGGTTTGGGGGAGGGGGGGCGAGAGGGGCTTTGGGAGAGGGCGCGGTGGTGGACAGGGAAAGACGGGTGAGCCGGGCGGGGGAGGACGGTTGGGGGGGGGGCGGGCGGGTGGGGTTTTAGGTGACGGGAAAGGGGTGGGGGGCAGGGGAGGGGAAAAGGGGGGGGGAGGTGAGGGGGGGTAAACATGGGGAGCAGAGGGGAGGGGGTGGTGAAGGGGAAAAATCGGGGGGAGGGTGAAAAAATGCAGAAACGCAGGGAGATGGGGTGGGGGGGGGTGGGGTGGGAGGGAGGGGCGACCTGGGGGGTGGCGCCCATCGCGAGGGCGCAGAAAAGGGGGAAAATGGCAAACGAATTTTTCCCCCGGCGTCAGGAAATACACTTGAAATAGTGCAATTACGGGTGGATACATCAGCTGAACAAAAAACGCCCAGCGTGGGTTCCTTGTTTCCGTTTACGTCGGGCTTTAATGGTGGAGTTTCCAGCACAATTTTGTGTTCGCATATCTGAGGACGTGTGGATAATTTCCCATGTACTTCTAGCTTCTAACTTCTCTTCCAGGCCAACTGTTGGCTGCCAAACGGGTCCCCATCATAAATACCATCATTGTATCACTTAGTGCAACCCCTGCGCTTTACTGGAGTTTTTGAAAATTCTTACCTTTCTCTCCAGAGAGATGCCTTCAACTTGTTGCGTCCCTCACGCTCCACAACAGCACTTTTAGAAATTTCCCCGGCTACCGTTTTTCCCTGAAGGGAATTACTCTCACTTCGATATAGAAAAGACGAGCTCAGAAAGTACTGAGAGTCTCATCCCTAAGAAAATATGAAGAGACGAAAAATTTAATATGAGTAGAATGTGCGAAATCATGCAGTAAAATCCCGTTAATCCGAATCCGGCAAATCCAAATTTTCGAATTACTTGAACAAAATTCGGGATGGAATAAAAATCAACCTAAAATGCCATGTTGGATTTAACTTAATTTATGAGCAAAAAATCATTAACACAGTGTAAGTCAACCCAATTCTGAGTACTCTATGTAGAATACCCGCGACAAAAACTGTGCTACAACGTTTCTTAACAATGTAGTAACTACCGCATACGATCGGTTATGTACGTACTGTACTTCGTACAGTACCATACTGTACTTCGTACTATACCCCCCAATAAAAGACGGCAGGGCAGGCCAACAACCCTATGGAAACAAGAAATACTGACTGCGATTCGACAAAAAATTTTGGGAAAAAAGAAGAGTGTAGAGAGAAGGCTGGGGAAGAGGAACCGAGAAACATCGCCAGAAGGAAACCAATATATATATATATATATATATATATATATATATATATATATATATATATTATGACCTAATGGTCATGCCACCATTCAGTTCTACAAACGATGCCAATTTGATTCGGGCGCGCAGAAGGACAGGAGAGTCACGAACGAGTCCGGGGAACGAGTCGCGCGGGGCGAGAAGAGACGCGAGGCAGAACAAAAAGAGGGCAGAGAGTTGAGATGGCGCGCACGGCGAGGTGGGGGGCGGATACGAACGTGTAATCGGTGAGCATCGGGAATCTAGATGGGGAGAAATGTTGACAAGGAAGTGAACGATAACAAAGACAGTGGATAGTAAAATTGGCTCAGAAGGAATTGTAACAAAACGCTTACGAGTGATAAACAATCGAGTGCAAACGAAAACACGTGGCGAGCGAGTGCGTATGGGCCATCAGCCATGGACAGAGCGATAGACGGACGATTTAAGAAAACGCGTGATCGTAGAAGGACGAGCTCCAATAACGTCGAAGGCGTGTGATCGGACAATAAAACACCGGAATCGGAGCCCGACCACGAAACCAGCCAGCGGCAACGCGAGAGGGGGCCCACGCCACGCCGTGGCGTGAAGGCCTTGAACAACAGCAGCTGTGTTCCGGCACCAAGAGGGCGGAAATCCAGGTTGAGTAGACAACTTTAATAACCATGTAACTTCAGTGAATTCAGCACAGCCATTGGCCAGGAGTGCATTAATGGGATAGGGCGTAGTAATGAATCAGTATGGTAGGGGAACAAGCAGAGGGTGATACACATACAATATTCATAATAATTGCAATCATAATTACAGAGCTAATTATTAAAGAGATTCATGTATTTATTGGTTTCAGGTAATCCAGTAATGTGATCAAAATTAGATGTTAAGTTCTAGTGATGTAATATCATTTAAGACTGCAAATCATGCATGTAATTGTATCAGGTTCTCTTAAGATTGAGTTTTTTGATGAATAAATTGTGATTAAAGAAAATGGCAAACTAGTGATTAATGAACGGGATGATGGTAGAGAATGCATTGAAAATCACAGCCAACATCCTCCTCCCTAAAGGCGCTCCCTAAAGGAATCTTTTCCTTCATCAATTTCAGAACAGCAGTTATTGCTATCAAAATTTAATTTTGATCAATGCCTCATTTGATGGTGGATTCCCCAAAAGGGAAAATTGAGGTAAGTACAGTCACAAATATATATATATATATATATATATATATATATATATATATATATTGTGACATACCGATATGTCACGTTAAAATAAATTAACATTATTTTAGACAATTAATTTGGGAACGCATTACGAAATATCACGAGAGCTAGAGCTTAGCAACGACCGTGAATAAACAATGTAGTTTTGTTTTTTCTAACATTAAAAGATGGGTTGATGCCGAAAGTAGAAACTTTGGGATTGGGCGGAGAAGTTTTGACGGTCCCAAATGTTATGAAAAAATGAAGGTAGTTTAATACGAAGTCTTCAGGATGAATCATGCAGGAAGATTTCATTTTTGCTCTGAAACGCCTTCTGAACTGTTCGTAGATATTTTCATTTGGAAGCAATATTGAAGTATAAATTGGAACTTTGTCGGAGGGGGTAATCAGTTCGGGACTTGTCATAGGACGTAATCGGACTGTAATTTTGATAGATTGAGAACAGCTTTGGGTAGGGAAGAAGAGGATTTCGTTGGAACTTTGGACTACGGCAAGATCCAAGATTTTCGACTAGAAGTCTAAGGACATCAACGAAGAAAGATAAGTTAACCGCGTGAAAAATTGTAAATTGAAAAATCATGATAAAAAGGCCTAAACCCAAAATTTATTAAATTGTTTGATAAAAAATAAAAAAAAAAATTTGTTAAATTTTTTTTCAAAAAAGAAAATGATTTTCATTTAGTCAATCGAACGAAATGAAATAGGGAAAAAATCATTCTATTTTAGATTCCCACTGCCCGTATAGTCGGCGGGTCCCATAATCCTTTATAGATTGGGGTTTTAATTTTATCTTTACCCCTTAAAAAGCCGGACCTAAGATCTTTAGCAGATATAGATGGGAAAAAGAAGGAAAATTTTGGTATATCTCAATATATATATTTAAAGCACCCTTTCCACCCCAAAAAAACGGCGAGACATCAAGCAGAACACGGCGAACGGTTGCAAAGGGGGCTCCTAGCCCCAAAAACGGGTTTCGAGCGGCGAAGGGTGGTCGTTGGCCCGGCGTGGGAACGACGCCGCGAGGGAGTGTCTGACTGGCCGCCCGGGGAAGGACGTATCTGGAGCTGCTCCGCGAGCGAAAAACAAAAAAATTTCCAACGCGAGTGCAGAAAGATTAATTGACGGACAAATTTGTATAAATCAATATCGTCGGACAAAGCCAAAATGATAGCTGCTATCTGGGAACACAGATCAGGAAGATTACGCCAGTGAGGCAACCCGAGTCCCCAACCCCCGACGCTCGTAGAAAAAAATAAAAGTAAAAATTTTTTTCGATCGATAAGATCGAGAGATAACGTGATTCTGGGTTATATGAAGAAAAAGGTAAAGACCACCATAGATTTGTATCATTAGTGATTTGTAAAATTAATAAATAGTTCGTTTTATTTTTTCACGGAACAATGGTGTTTGATTAACCCGGCCCATTCACGGAAAAAACCCTGTCCTTACAAAAAAATTTTCAAACAAGCCCCGAGTCAATTGGCCAAAAATATGGACTGTGTTTTTAAAGAAATGTGGCTCAGGATTTAAATTTTAAACGGGGGAAATAAAACTAATGACTCTTGAATTAACAAACTTTGTAAAAATTTTAAAAACATAACAGTTTGAACAGGAAATTTTTAAAATAAAACGTGTGATTGGGTTGTTTCGGGAAAAAAGTAAAAATTTATTATTGTCATTTTATAAAAATAAATCTGTTGGGGAAAAAAAAAAGCAATTATAGAAATATTAGGGCAATGGAAATTGGAAATGTAAATATTTTTTATTTAAAATTTTGGGTCATCAATCCAGAAAACAGTATGCAGAGTACCTATTTTTTGTGAAAAGGGGAAAACAGTGTGTATGTTTTGTGTTTGTTAGAATAATTATTTTTCATGATAACATATCCAAGTTAAAAATTTGTTTTCAATATTAAAAAAACAAAAAAATTATAGTTTTTGGGGAAAAAATTTTAAATAATAAAAAAAAATTAATGTCATTTTGGTGTACATTTATATCTAATTTTTTGAGCATAGGGGAAAAATCTTACAAATAATTGTCAGAATCATCAAAAAGTATAGAGTGTGGGGGGGCATTATTATTCAGTGAAGGGAAAGAAATTTAGTAAAGGAATTTAGATTTTTTGGGAATTTTGGGGTAATGTTAAAAAGCATAAGATTTTTTTGTGTCATTAGGGGAAGCTGAAAAGGGTGTGTGAAAAGGGGACTTGGATTTTTGTTTAATTTTGAATTAAGTTTTATTTAATGTTTTCAGGAATTTTCCAGAAGTGTTATTTTTTTTTATTTTATGTGATTTTTTTAAAAGGGTTTTTTTGTGTAGTAATTTATGTGCATAGGTGATGTTAAATTTATTTGGAAGTGGATGATTGTATGTCATATGGGAAACTGTGTAGTAAAAAAGGGGGTTTGGGTCATATGTAGACTATAAAATTTTTGGTTTCATAAAATTTAAAACAATAGTTTTCGTAACCTAGAACCCTGATGAGTCATTTTTTCAATAAAAGGGGTTAACTAATTAAATCGGGAAACAATTGCGTGTTTGGGAACGTGACGGGTGAGGCGGCATTACAACACGGAAGCGTAAAGCGATTGAAAAAAATGGTGAACGTCGAACGTAAAGAAAAAGAAATTGTTGCGACGAAAAATGGGACTCAAAAGGCGTGTTAACGGAATGAAAAAAGAGCTTTAAAACTCGGATGAAGGAATCGGCGGAAGACGTTCCGTTGTGGAACCCTGGGTTAAGAAATTTGATGAATCGGGCATTGTTTTGATGAAAAAGTAAAGTCACATCCGCCGAGGGACGGGTACGGGCCCAAGTCGGACCCAAAAAGCAAAGATATCATCGGATTTGATGTTTTGAAAAAGATTAAAACCGATTTTAAAAACCAGAGGAACAAAAAAGATCAGAGAAACGCTTAAAGGGGATTGAAAAAAACAGGATAGGCGGGAAAAACTCAAGATGATGAAGAACAAAAGAAGGTAATCGAGGAAAAAAAAAAGATCGGAAAACCTTGGCGATTGAAGAACGAATTGAAAACGGAAAAAGAACAAAAAAGGCAATCAAGGGAAAAGAACGGAAGGTTAATGGAGAATTAAAAACAAAAGGACCCCTTTAAAAAGCCCAAAACAAAAAACCAGAAAATGAAAAAGATAGGGAAAAGGTCGAATTAAAACCCAAACTATGCCGAAATTTGTAGAGCAGGATCAAAAAGTGAATCCCAATCACAAATTGGGCGGGGTTCCACCCCATCAACAACGGGGGAAGATTACCGCCAAAATAAATCAAACCCAAATTTGGAAAAAATCCCGATGGCGGAGAGCAAAAGGGCAACATCCCGGATCTCACGAACAGGTGCGCAAAGGGAAGAAAAACAAAAAATACGGGAATCAATCAAAAAAAATACAGGGGGAAAATCGAATTGCAAAAAATTTTCATCCCTGCAATCCGATAGGGGCTTCAAAGAATCCGGACGACGCCGATCATTGCGGGCGGAATACCAACACGCCTCAAAATCTTTAATTTCGGAGATGGTCGAAAACCCATGCGCCTTCATGCGGGCAGCGGAACGCCCCACCTGATCAACACATCGGAAAGATCAAAAGGGCCCTTTTTTTATTTGATTTGGAGGAACGCCCGGACGTGGGCCGACACATTTTTTTTTAAATTTCCCAAAAACGAAGGGAAATTTTAAGACCGGTTCTATGAGCGGTATTGGAACATAAAATTTAAATGAATGTGAATTAAATCTAATGAATGGTTATTATCTCAGTCGATGGAATCTTTGGGGAATATGGCCAACGTGTTGGGGATTGAGGGCACTCGTCCCAATGTGATCAAAATTTTTGTTTATTTACGTCATTTCCCTGTCATAAAATAAATTTTAATTCGAACCATACCTTTGAAAACTTTTTTAAAGCCGGAGGGTATGACTTAACATTTGCCCAACCCCCCCAAAAATAAGAGGAAGGGGAAAGTGGGCCCTTAAAACGGGAACCCGTCAAAGCGGTGGGGGTGGGGCAGGGAACCAGTGGACCGACACGAGACGGGAAACCGGTGGCAATCGGAACCGATAACCGAAGACCGGGTGGGGTGGACGCCCAAACCGTCGGAAGAAAAAAGGAACGAACCGAAATTCCAATCAATCAAAAAAGCCCCGGGAGGGAAACCAGATACGCCAATGGTGAATTTCAGGTAATGGGGATCGATTTGGGGTATCAAGATCACCATTATTGATTGGGAGGCAGTAACATTCAAGAAAGGGTGATGAAATCTAGAGGGGAAGAGATTTAAAAACAAAGGGCAACTACCCGGGGCACATGGAAATGGCGGGTAAAAAAACCCGCTGGAAAGTGACAGAAGGTTTATCAAGACCGAAATCCAAAAATGGAGGGTTTGGGGTTACGAAATTGCACTGGTAAAATTGAATTCGTGCACATCGTTGGACATTTCGGTAAGAAGACATTCCCCAAAAAATCAAACTTTATCTATTTGGGAAGGGGAAAAGGGGGGCAAATTAGGAAAAACAGTAAGGCATTCTTTTCAAAATAAATACCCAACCGCAAATATGACGGGCCGATGCATTACAATTTAAAGAAAAAAAAGTTGGGTGCGTTGGATGCAAAATTTCCTCGAAAGACGAACGGGAAAAAATACATTTTTTTAATCGGATGTCTTCTCAAATTTTGCGTATATCCCGTAAACAAAATTCTCAAAAATTTTTGAAACTCGTAAAAGTTTTTTCAATTCGGGGGCGTTCAAACAGATTATCGACCCCGGACGTGTTCACCCGTGAATGGATAGATTAGATTGATTAGATTTATTACTAATTCTGCAAATAATTTCCAGAACTGGTGGCAAATACACTAACTAAACATTACAGAACTTAACTATACAAAATTTTACAAATTTTACACACTTTACAAATTAACATGAACATTTCCTGTGCAACTTCCATGGCCTCCACTCACTTCACTTCACTTCACTTCACTTCACTTCACTTCCTCGCCTCGTCTCACCTCACCATACTGCCAATCATTTTTGCCAATCACGTTTTAATGTGATTTTGACTCACTCGTTCCCTCAACTCACATCACTGCACTACAGCCACTGAAATAATAAATGATAATAATAATAATAATAATAGAAATAGTAATAGTAATAGTAATAATAATAATAATAATAATAATAATAATAGTTATAATATAACATACTTTACATAGGAAACAATAAGACACATATAAACATCTAGGAATTTAATTTATTTTTAAATTTGCTGACATCATGGGGAAAAGGGATCAAAGATTGTCACGGCAAGCCATTCCAGTCTCTAATAGTTCGATTCGCGAATAAAATATTTCCCAACGTCCGTTTTCTGAATTCTTGTCTGAATTTTGTGCATGTGATCCGCTCTGCCGAAATATGTAGGTTTCCTAATCGACTTTGAATTTCTTTCCACGGTCGAAATCCTGTGTACCTTTATACATAGCATAGAGACGCGATTTCATTCTCCTTGTTTCGAGTGACTCCCATACTTTATTCCTGGTACCCTGAAAGCAAATTTTGAAGCTCTACGCTGAACCTTTCTAGATTTCTTTTCTGCAAAAGTCTGTATGGGTCCCCAACATATCGCGCCATATTCTAATATGGGTCGCACTAATGATATATATGACAGTTCTTTGGCACTCACTGAACTCTTTTGAGAATCCGCATAATAAAATGCAAAGATTTCCATGCTTTCCCTACAACGAAATTTACTTGATTTTCCCATGTCAATTTACTGTCTAGCTGAACTCCCAAATATTTGCAAGACGTGACTCGAGGTATAACATTATTATTCAATTTATACGCGGTTTCATTGTAACTTCGACCCCTACCAAACGTGATGGATTTGCTCTTTGAACTATTTATTTCCATGCCGTTTGTATCCGCCCAGATATGTAATTTCTCCAAGTCTCGCTGCAAAATATTCTCGTCCTCCTCCGAGTTAACAATTCTATAAATTACGCAGTCATCTGCAAAGAGTCGTACATTAGAAACTAAACTTGTCGGTAAATCATTTACGAAGGCAAGAACATGAGTGGGCCGATGACACTCCCTTGTGGAATTCCTGACGTGACGTTTCTCAAGGTTGACAAGTAATTTCCGATTCGGACCTTTGTGTCCTGTCACGAAGTAGTTCGTTTATCCACGCTACCACTCTGTGTCTAAACCCCAATCTATTAATTTCTTTACAAGACGATCGTGTGAACAACATCAAGCTTTGGCAAAATCAATTACAATCGCGTCGACCCTACCACCTTCATCAACTACGTCAGCTAGGTCCTGTAAAAATGAGACTAGCTGACTTTCGAAAAACCATTCCTGAAACCGTGTTGACCGTGATAAAGCCATTGCTTGTCCTCCCATTCTTTCCTGATATAGCTAGAAATTAGATGTTCCATAAGCTTGCATACGACTGATGTAAGACTTACCGGTCTATAGTTACTAAGTAATGTCTTGTCGCCACTTTTAAAAATAGGGGGATAGAGGGATATTTAAAAATAGGGGATAGAGGGCATACAGGGCATGGGGGCGATACCGATTCATTCTACTGTGAGACACCCTCAATCAAATCCGTCAGAACGGATAATGAAAGAATTATCCAGACTATTTAGAACATATTGTAATGAGAATCATGGGAAGTGGAATGAGTTAATACCGGACATCAATCGCTGGCTGAATCAAATTCCTCATGACAGTATTGGCATGACACCATGGGAAGCTCATTTCCAAGGAAACCGCCTCACATACTATACGCTCTGGAGAGAGAGAAAGTCACCCAGGAAGGACCACCGAAGACATCGGAACAGATACGTCAGAACTTAGTGCAAGCGGGTAAGGACAGGAAGGCAAAGTTAAAGAAGAGAACATATGAGTTTCACGAGGGCAGACAGTATTGTTGCGTGTCCCAAAGTGTCTAACCCTAAACTAAGGTTATACGCAAAATTTTTCCATTATATGAGGGGCCGTACATCATTGAACAGATAACAAACCCGAACGTGGCTAAACTAGTCAACGATAACAGAGAAGTGGTGGGACATTATAATTTTTACAATTTAAGACCTTGCCCAACAAGAGAAGGCAATGGACAAGAATAGACCATTAAGTCATTGAATTTTCCGGAGAAAAATCCACAAACAAGGGGGGAGGGGGTAATGAAACGCACCGCGTTTCCACCCAAGAAACGGCGAGACATCAAGCAGAACACGGCAGAACGGTTGCAAGAGGGCGCTCGCTAGCCACGAAAAACGGTTACGAGCGGCGAAGGGTGGTCGGTTGGCCCGGAGCGTGGAACGACGCCGCGAGGAGTGAGTGTCTGACTGGCCGCCGGCGAGGAAGGACGTATCTGGAGCTGCTCCGCGAGCGAAAAGCAAAACAGTATCGCGAACGAACGAGTGCAGAAAGATTAATTGACGGACAATTTGTGCGATAACCATCAATAGTCGATCGGACATATTGACAAAGTGATAGCTGCTATACTGGAGCAACAAAGATCAGGAAGATTACGCCAGTGACAGGCACACCGAGAGTCCACGAAGAAGACGACGATAGTAGAGGAAGAAGTAAAAGGTAAATATTTCTTCGATCGATAAGATCGAGAGACTAACAGTGATTCTGGGTTATATGAAAGAAAAGGTAAAGACCACCATAGATATTGTACCATTAGTGATTTGTATAGAATTAATAAATAGTTCAGTTTATTTTGTTCACGGAACAATGGTGTTTGATTAATAACCCTGAGCCCATTCACGAGAAAGAACACCTGTCCTACAAATAAATTTACTGAGAACAAGCCGGCTACCTGGTAGTCACAATAATATATATATATATATATACATATATATATATATATATATATATATATATATATATATATATATATATATATATAACACACACACACACACAAACAAAGAAACCTTCCCCCCCTGCTACCCTGTTTTTTTTAAATCATTGACACCAATTGAGACCATCAGGTGAAGCATTGTTAAAAAACGCCCCTTTAAATTTCCCCAAAGGGGTTTCGAGCTGGCAGGGGGAAACCCAGGCCGGGCGGCTCCGTGAGGCATCGCGGCAATAGGGTCTTTTTTTCCCCTTCACAGTCGTAATTAGCGACGCTCGCCGCACAATTCAAAGTAAAAAACCCCAAATTGAAATTTTTTTCTTTAAAACTTCTTCTGGAAGGCGTTGAATAAATTAAAAAGTGGGTTTTTTTTTTTTCGTCAAGATCTGGTAGAGCAAAATATCATTCTTTAAACCTTTTCCCCGTTGGTAAAGGGGAATGAAAAATCATGCCCCCAAAAAAAAGGTTTCTACAAAAACCCTGATAGTGCACTTTTAGAATCTGAAGGTACTGAAAAAAAGTTTGAATTTAATTTTCCCAACTTCCTAGCACCCAACAAAAACTAAGTTAACAGAAAAATTTTGCCCATTCATGCCCTGTATTGTATTTTAAATTTAAGCTTTTTTAAAGGTTAGCAACTCACGTTCAAAATTTTCCCAAAATCCTAGCATGTCTCAAAGAGTCAAGTAATTATCAGTGAAAACAAATTATGCATACTGCATCACTGTATGTAACAATAAATTCAACTAATTAAATTTTGTTAACTAAATATTTTTAAATTCATATTTTTACTTTTTTTTTACAACCACTAATTTTTTTCCCTTTCCCGGGAAATTTAATTTCTTACATTCGTTGGTTTAAATTTTTCCCCTTACATCTATTTTGATGAGCTGCCAGAAACAAATCAGTAATTCAAACCCAACATTGGCCCCCCGGCCCGGATTAATTCAGACTCCCCCCTTGTGCCTCAGGTACACCCAAGGAGAACATGGGACCCACATGACAGCTCCCGTCGGTTGGGGAGGTGCTTACTGTATTACAAAAGAGAGAAGAACTCCAAAAAAAATTGCCAAAATCCCCCAAAACCAAAGAGCCCAGGAGATGTACCATAAAACGTTTAAGTTCCCCCCGATAAGTAACACGGGGCCCCCCTTTTTGCCGGGCCAACGCCCACTTTGTCAACGTACTAATCTCCCGCAGCTACCCAAATCCAAACACTAACGCTCTGTCTGTTTGGCTGGGGGAAACCCCAACTCTTAAAGCGGGGGCGCGGGGGCTCGTTGCCCCCTGCTGGCTCTCCGGCCAGCTCGTCTTAAAGGTTGGGGGGCACTTTGCTGCTCCCCGCCTCCAAAAAACTCCTTGACCGCCGCTGACCTTTTCCTAGGCCCCTTTTTTCCCAAAAGGTTTACACACCCCCGACACTTCACCCTTTTTGGATCCTCTTACTCATCGAACGGAACTGTTCCCCCTTTCTTCTCCCTTACTTGAATCATAACTAGGAGCTATAATAATCAATTTCAAATATCGATTTTCCGTTCTTGTGCACACAGTTAGTAATTTTCCCGAAATTCACTATACCATGGCACTTTGCTAAATAAAAGTAGGGGTGATACAACAAATCCTCGTAATTTTTTTGAGAAGCTATGTAAAATTATGGTTGAATCCACAAAACTATTTGCAACCCCAAAACGTTAAACTCAGAAGAATAAATTACTCAGACATTTCCTCGTTCTTAATGTTAGGGATTTTTAGTAGAACTTTCATAAAAAACCTCATTAAAATTTTTAAAAACTTTTAAAAAAGTACACTTGCATTGAAAATCTATACTGTATTTAAATAACATATTATTGATTTTTAAAAATGATTAATTTTAAATGATATTTTTTTCGGCGGGAATTAGCCCTAGCTATGAAGCTAGTGTTAAAAAACCTGCAACCGTGGGGGTTAACCATAAAATCTCGGTCAAGCCCATTCGGTGACATTTTGTTGGGGTCCCTAAACCGGTGCTGCGAGGAAGTGGAGGTGGCGAAGCGAAAAAGTAGCCCGGGAAAAGGGGTAGGAGGGGAAGGAATGGCGAGGAGTCGGTGAAGGGACTTTGAGGGAAAGTGAGAGGAAGGTGAGGTGAGGTGAGGTGAGTGGAGAAGAAGGGGTAGCGGAGAAACAAAAGACGAGGCTTAGTGACGATGGTGGTGAAGCCGGGCCTCGAAAGCTTTCGAGAGGAACAGATGAGAGACAGAGCGAGAAGGCAGGATGGGGTGCTCAGAATCCGAGGGGGCGGAAAGTGATTGAGAAAATGGAGGAATGGGCGTGCAGTGAAAATCGGGAAGTAAAGGGAGAATAGGAAAAGGGCCGGGAAGTGTCTTGGGTACCCTTTAAAAAGGCTTTTTTGCACCATTTATTTTCCCAATTAACTCCCCCCGGGGAGGGGGTTGGAATGAGATCGCGTAATCTCGAATTTTGCTTCTCGAAAACGGGAGTTTAATTTTCGGTCTCGTGGGAAAATTGATAACCCTCCCCTGGACAGTTCCTGAAAAAAAGGCCAGAAACGGAGGTGCATTGTGACGACTGGCAGGGACGGGGGGGAGGGGGTTGGGAAGGAACAAACGTTCTGAGCCATTTCCCCCCAGCAATATTCAAGAAGAAACCAATTATAAGTCTGTACTGACAAATCATGATACAATATTACGTAAATATTTTAAGTTCTTATGTCAAATTTTAAAGAAAAAGAACCCATCACTAAATTGGAGTTCATTTTATATAACTTTATTGCAAAAAACAAATTTCCCCTTTTTTCCCCCAAACTACTTTAGAAAGGAAGAGAAACCCCTAAAAGTTCTTTGGTTTACTCCCTCGCTGCGGAACAGATCATGTTATAAAAACAGTTGAGACCGTTCCAAAAGATAATGGAAGGAACACAGTTCCTTTTCGATCAATCTGCCATGATAAAAAAATCCCATGTCTGGTCTTCCCCCAACATTCAAAGTGCTAATAAACAGTGCTGTCGCCCTGGCATCGTGTTTTTTTACGTTACTGACATATGGTTTTATTTTAATGTGTTAATTATATAGGGCCCCGGGGAAACTTTTTGTTACTCTCAAATCTGTTAAAAACCCCCTTTCCCTTCCCATATGAGCCACTGGGATATATCTGTATAAAATATTACCCGACGCTGGAGTCTAAAAATTTAAATCAGAACTTTAAAAAGCCTCGCAATTGGGGCGACATGTATATTTACGGGCTATGGAAAATATTAAAAAATCCCTGACAAAAATAGCTCGCTTTCGTACTCCCAAATTTTTGGCTGGGGTTTAGCATTATCTTTAAACATTACGTCATTCAATCAATTGGGAAAATTCCCGGGCTGTTTAACGTACCAAAAGTGTTAATGTATTAACATGTATTTTCACCCCCCGTGATAACTTATAATTTTTAAAGATGTTTTTTTTTGTAATGGTTTTTTTTCCTCATTTTCTTTGGAAAGACCTTATCTCATGTGTTGATTTGACCTCAAAGGTGTTATTGGGATTCCCCAAGTTTGTATTACAAAAAACAACCTACTTAAATTTCAGAATCTTTTGACCATACAAAAATGCTATTTGAATCTTTTACCCAAAATTTTCGGATTAATGTAATAATTTTTAAATTTTTTTTTTTGTCCATTAAAGCGGCAAGGGGCAACTGCCCATGAACTAATGTTTTTTAAATTCCCCTTTCACTTTAATTAATTCCACTGGGTGACGGAAACCCCTTTCAAACTTACTTCAAGGGAAAAAAATTGCGGGAAAATAAAATTTTTATAAAAGTGTTTCCGGGCGATTGATTCACACATCAACGCCTTGTATTCAAAGGGGGTTTTTTAAAATTTAATATGACTTCCGGGCCTTCAAAGAATCAATAACAAATAAAATTTTTTCCCCAGACTTTTTCCCCGACCTCACACAAAACCCCCAATGAAATGGCAAGATAATACATCGCAACTATCTAAAAAGAAAAATTGGCCTTGCTGCAATGTACAAATTGTGAAGGAAGGCAGTTTTTCTTAAAAATTGCCCGGAAAATATATTGGGAAGGAGTGGGTGGAGATGAAGAGGAAGACCCGAGGGCGGAGGGAGAGGGGGTGGGCAGAAGTAGGCAAAAAAAAGTCGATCATTTTGCCTTGGCGTGTAGAAAATGTTTACCCAATTCCCAAAAAAACAAACCCTTAAAAACTTGTTTTTTCTAAAAATCTTTTCAAACAAATTTAAAAGGAAAAATGGTGCAGTGGAATTAGAGGAAGAAGGATGGGGGCTGGAAGAGCGGGAGAATGTGAAACTCGATGGTTAACGTGAGAACGAGGGGAAAAAAGAAAAATATATTGACCTCTGGGTAAAAATTTAATACCGTATTCAAGTGAATGGAAGAGAGTAGGAGAAATAGACTATCCCCGGGCCCCCGGGAATTCTCCCCGGAAAAACCCCCCACTTGCGGGGGTTGGGCAGCTAAGATTAATCGGCTGGGAAAAAAATCGTTCGCAATTTTCTTATTAGCCAGTGGGCCCCGATCGCCCCCGTCGAGCTGCACTGATAGGGTTTGGGAAAAAGATTTTCTGTACAAAATTAGGTTTTCAATATTATTATTTCCCTTTATGTTAGAAAAAAATTTCTACAGATATGCAAGTTAGAAAAAAAGGGCTCTGATTTTTTGCTACTTGATATTTTATTTTTTTTTAATATTTAAATAATTTAATTTTACATTTTTGCTTATTTGGTTCCCCCAATATTTTTTTTTTTTAAATTTTTTTTTAATCCTCATTATTACTCGTTCATAAAAACATAACATTTCTCAAAAATACGCGGCTAAAGGGTTTAAGAGATTTTTCAAAACCCCAAATAAAAAGTTCCATAATTTGGAATTCTGGCATTCTTCCAATCTTTCCCCTCATTGCCCCGGCTGATCGTTCAAATGTGATCGACGTAAACTTGGGGACCAAGTCATTTTATTTCCTAATTTTCTTATATTTTTTTTCCTTCTATACATCATATTTTTTTCTTTACAAATTTTTAGACCCAATTAAGATGGGAAAAATGTTCCCGAAAAATTGGGTTTTGGATGTTTTAATAAATATTAAAACAGTTATTATTAGGGTTGTATTTTTTTTAATTCCCTTACGGGTACCACAAAAAATCCCCACCACCTAGGTGGGCGGTTTTTTAGGGGTGGGTAAAGATATCTAACCTTTTTTTTACCCCCTGAAATTTTAAAAAATTTAAACCCTTTTTCGTTCGCGCGTTCCCTATCCCCACCAATCCCGTGAAGATTTACTCAATCCTAATGGGTTTTGTAGCATTTTGATTGATTGATTCAATTTAAAAACGTTTCAACAACTAAAAGGGCATTTGCGCCCGTGTCAAAAATTTTTTTAAAAACCAGTGCCAAGCCCCAACAAAAGGGAAAAATTTAAAAATTTTTTAAAAGGAAAGCAAAAGTAAAACTGAAAAAAAGTATAATAAAAGTGTAGGGAGAAAAAAATTTCCCGATAGGCCGAAAAACTCCGGCTAAAAACCAATAATTGGCATTATCATTTTCTCAGATAATGCCCCGAAATTAATCTCCCTAAAAAGCTAAAAAACTTGCAAAAGAAGATTCGTCATTTATGAGAATCTCTGCTGGAAAAATAAAAAAAATTTCTTTTACATTGGATTATTGAGAACTGGGAAAATACGAAATAAATATTTAAAGTGAATGAAATTTAAATTTAAAAATTTAAAATTTTTCTCTTGGACTACAATGGGAAAAATCCCAAATTAATTTTCAGAGTTGATTCTAATTTACGTTATAAAACCCAAATCAGAAAATATTTTTTTTTTACCAAAAACTCTAAAACACTGCAATACGTTGAGTATTTTTTTAAAACACCCATAATAAACATTTTCGGCGATTTTTAGTTTTTTTCTTTTTCTGTCGTTTTCCCGTTTCTGACAAAAACAAATATAATCCGAAAATTATTGGGGAAAGAAACAAACACGTGAATACCTACAAGAAAATTTGGGTATTAAATTTTTTTATTTTTTCTAACATCTCCTTAAAAATGAATTTTCCTGAAAACTTAAGACCAAACACTATTTAAAAGCTACATTCCTCATTCAAAAAAACTACATTTTCCCCATTTTTTGGCCAAAGAAATTAAATATGATTATACTCGAAAAAAGAAAAAATTTAGGAATAATGGATTTACCCTTCTTATCTGTCAAATTAACAACTTAGTAATATTTATGATTTCACAACCAACAAGAAGCATATAGTTTTAACCTTCCTTTTTTAAAAAAATTTAAATTTTGAGAATCCTTGTTGGGGAAACAGCAGTGTCACTTTTTCGCTCTTTAAGTCGGGCCTATATTCCCCGACGAGCTCCCGGAGAAAACCCCGGTGGGCTGGGAAATTTTAATGAGAAAAAATTTAAAAAAAAAGAAATTAAAGTTTCAAATAAAAAAAAAGGGAAAAATCTTCGGGCACAAGAAAAGACGGCATCAGAAATAAGTCGTAATCTGGCGCTAAAAAATGGGGAAAGCAAATGAATGCAGGCCCCAGGCGGGGCAACAAGAACGTAGTGGAAAACGAAGTCGAATATGAAGCTGCGAAAGTGAGAAAAGCGTAAGATATAAACAAAGGAAGGGGAAACGTTTGAGATCCGGCCCGTATTTTTTCGTCCAGACTTCTTGTTTTAACGTTATCTTTAAATTTCACTCTCTCCGGGAAAACATTTTCCCATTTCCCAAATTTAGACATCATTTTACATTCACCGAAAAAGGAACGGCTCAGAATATAAAAAAAACCCGAGTTGAAAAGTTTTCGCGTATTTTTTAATGAGAAAGAAAAATTTTTCCTTCCTTTTTAAAAAAGACTTCATTACGATTTCGTGTGATTAAAAAATTGGGCCCCATTAAAATTCAAGGGAAAACCAAAAAAAGAATTTTCTATTAATTGGGGCTTTGGTGAAAAAGATACCTTTTTAAAATTTACAGTAAATAAACAGAGGTTGTCTGGTATCAAATCTATATTTCTTCTAAAGATCTTTTCGATCGCGTAGCGATCATCGTCGCGCAGAACTTCGTTTTCCGCCCAGCAGCTGCAAGCTCTGACGATGATCGCTACGCGATCAAGTCTTTAGAAAATAGATTGATACCAGCAACTCTGTTTATTACTGTGAATAATTGCATTAAATGTAATTGACCTTGAGGATTTTCTTAAAATCGAGAACCATAATTAATAGTAATTAAGGACAAAAAATACTGCATTACGAGAGAGATATATTACCTTATGAAATGACAGAGATTGGTGATAAATATAAACGATGAGTCCAACGCTTTCCTTCCGTGTGCCATAGCACGTTTAATTGTGTACAGTATCACACATCTTTTCCTGTTTGCGGTTGGTCCTTCGACGACAAAATAATTACCACAAAGACCTTTCAACATCCGGTACCCGGATTCGGGCCTGGAAAGAGGTTACTTTCAAAAAAGTGAGGAGGAAGTGACTAGTCGCCGCAATGCTTTGTTGAGTGGTGGAGCTAAAATCTGGGTCTTCTGGTTTTTGCAAGAGAGATTCTGAAATGACCAAAAAATTAAGACTGTTAGCACACAACGATGTCAGAATCTGATTACCAACATTAAGAATTGCAAGAAAATATGTGTTACCAGTCCTGGGTTTTTGTTGACGTTTTTCCAATATATTCGTTGTCGCCTTTATTTTCACTGTTCTGCCGCGTAAAACAACTGTATCACAGAGAACATATGACCACGGAGCTTTGAACCAAGGCAAATAAATCAGTTAACTACTTTGCGATGTGCGAAGAAGTCCTACGTTGCGACAGGATCACCGCCCAGCTAGTCCGGCTGTTCGTTTTTAACAATGCATGCTAACGCCATGATAAGTAGCAAAACAGCTATTTTTACTGAAAAAGCGACAATTTGATGCGTCTTGCGCATAATCATGGCGATACACGCTTCGGCGCTTAAGTGTAATGCGTGTATTTGCTCGGGAGGTGATGGTGGTCTTCCCCCGCTGGATGGCTAGATCCGACGCCGACCTACCGTCGGCTAACGAGATTTTCCGCAAACAGATATCTCCCACCAGCGGGGCACCGTCCCAGCCGGGACAAGTTCCAAGTCCCCATCGGGTCTCACGGCACGTATGGTTGTGTAGTGCATGTTAGTGTAAGTGTGTGTGTGTGTGTGTGTGTGTGTGTGTAGTAGGGGTGAGGATAGGACAAGGAAGAGGAAGGACAGATCCCGCGCGGTCCGTGGCCAGTTTGGTAGGGTACTGCTCCGGCATTCGCCTGGTGTTGATCGGAGAAACCACGGAAAACTACAATCAGAGCAGCCGGCCACTAGAATTCTCCTCCAGACCGACTGAATTCGACCTAGCTGAAAAGCTAATGTCGAAAATCCTGCCACCGTCAGGACTCGAACCTAGGACTTCCGGTCAGAGGCGCTGCAGTGACATCAGTTGATGCACTGAGCTACCGCTCCCAGTGGTATTGAAGGTATTACATGGTGGTGGTTGTCTTAAGTCCCACCATGTCACAGCGCTAAACATCAATGCTACAGGCAGGATTCGAATAACTTAAAATGGTAAATCTAACCACCAAAATATTGTGTCAATGTACTTTATTAGTAATTCAAGTTTCGCGAGTACTTAGGAGTTTATCAAATCTTTCTCGTGAATTACGCAAATGTTCTTAAACGATTCTATATCTTTTACAAGAAACTTGTGAACACAGTATGTCCTTTTTTCAATTTCGGGAGTTCATATTTTTGAATTTTTGAAATGTAGGTCCGACGAGGAAGGTGAATGATGTGCCATTTTCCTTAGATTCCGTATTAGAAAGCCTACTTCACATCCAATCTAAAACATTTTGAATTTTTTATGTTTGATTGTGAAATGACCAAAAAATTTTATTTTAAAAAAAACCTTTTTTTCACCCTATCATTTTAAATCCATTAAAATTAATAAAAAATATTGTAGTTCACAATTTTAAATGCCTCGTAACACTTCATAAACGTTTGATATGTTTTAGGAATGTCTATTTGTGAAAACACGAAAGAAGTAAAATTTACTACTTAAGTTTAGGAGAATTTGTAATATTAGAATTTTTCATAAATGTTCCTTTCCGAAAAATGATCTACAGTAAGTTGCAAAGGGTAAACGTTTGAACAAATTATAGCTAAAACTGAGAAGTCTCGAAAAAAAGAGAGAGAGAGAGAGAGAGAGAGAGAGAGAGAGAGATCTAGAGATAGAGAGAGAGATATAGAGATAGAGAGAGATATAGAGAGATAGAGAGAGATATAGAGATAGAGAGAGCGGAAAGAGATAGAGAGATATAGAGAGAGATAGACGCGATAGATAGAGCGCGATAGATAGAGCGCGATAGATAGAGCGATAGAGGATAGAGGATAGAAGAGAGATAGAGAGAGAGAGAGAGAGCGATAGAGCGATAGAGAGATAGAGATAGAGATAGAGATAGAGAGATAGAGAGATAGAGAGATAGAGAGATAGAGATAGAGAGATAGAGAGATAGAGAGATAGAGAGATAGAGATAGAGATAGAGATAGAGATAGAGATAGAGATAGAGGAGAGAGAGAGAGACGCCTTCTATGCATCACTACCTGCCACCAATCTTCCATCTTTTCTGCTTGAACAACGACCACGTACCCTACATCTCATCGCTATTACCAACAGTTTTCTCCTCACATCTCTTTTCTCGCCTCCCCCGGTCCGTCCGTGCGCAGCCTTTCTTGCTGGGACCCCTCGTTACGGACAATCATCATTTATTGAAGGCAGTTCAAACGAGAAACCGAACGATGAGTAATCGCTGAAGTAATGATCTCAAGCAAGTCCATTAAAAACTACACTTCCTATTTCATATGCACCGAAAACATGAATGCTGCTAACTGAACGTTCAATAGTCAATTCTCAGTTTTTAAAGTTGAACCTGTAGGTCATTGAATGCAACTGCTACTGATTGATCCAAACAGATTGTGCCGCAGCCTAAACACGGCAGCCGCTGTATTTACGGTCGAATGCGGCTACACCGTATTCCGTTGGCCGCTGCTGCGGAACAAAGCCGGGATTTGGGTCGAAGCTGAAAATTGGTCGTGCGGTTAATCCTTTTGATGTGGTGAGTATAAGCCATCGCCTTCCAATGCGCAGTGTGGTCCCTTCGCCCCCTGTCCTTTGCCCCGCGTCGCAACCGGCGCTGTCAGCCTGCATCTCGTTAAGCGCCTTGAGGCACCCCTGCGTCCGCCCGCGCGCCCAGCCCCGCCCCCGCCATGACCGCCACCGAGCCTGCGCCCGCTTCCTCGCCCCTCCCCTCCACTCCCGCCACGCCATTGTTGGCGCTCCAGAGCTGCCCCCGAAGCTCCCTCCGTCCCTCTCCTCTCTGCCCCTGCAGCCTCCCCCGCTCTTCCGGGCAGCTGTCCGGATCAGCCTGCCAAAGGTCAGCGTCCTGTGTTCGAGTTTCATTATCCTATATGACAGCCCTCAGTGAGTTTAGTACATTATATTATGCGTTGGATCAGTATTGTAAAGCGCACAAGCAGTACAAAGCTGGCTGGAGGTCATTGAATGCACTAAGTTGCTCTCCATTCAGTGTTGCCAGTCCTAATAATTGTGCATATTCGTTTTTGATTTCGCATTCTCATGAAAGAGACAAAGCTAAACTGATCAAAGGTTGCTCTTTTCTCTAATTATGTGGAAATAAACGAGTTTCAATATCAAATACGTATCTCTAAAGTTCAAGATATTTTTGGTGTTTATTGTTTAATTCCTTATTTTTATAACAATGTTGCGACAATAATATACTTTTGAAATAATATATGTTTATTTTTTAAATACAAGTTTTTAGACAAGTTTTCGAATTTGTGTCATGACAACTAAGAAAAATAAAATTTTTGCATGTTTGTTTAAATAATATTAAACAGAGAACATTTATTTTAATTGTGACATAAAGTATTAAAATCTTTTTCTTTTTAGAAAAAGAGGAATGCAGTACAACATTTAACAAAATTCTATTGAAAAATGACCTCTGAGGTTCAAAATTTAATAAATTGTTTTCGTTAGATGCATTTTCAAAATGTGATTGTATTCGCACATTTTCCACATTTCTTAACCTTCACATAAACCTGCTGTAGCCTTTGTTTTTGTATTCGCAGAATGATACACGAGTGAAAGAAGAGGTGATGTTTTGCCTGTGGATTGTAGTTGTAGAACAATGGAATCGAGACCTGTAAAATTCAACCATGGACGTCAACCAAAGCCGGGCTGGGATTGGTGCGAGCTTTCCGCGCGGAGCCCCATTTCGCTCGCGGACGAGCCCTCTCGTTCTCCACGCGCGCGGGGCAATTGCGGATTCATTCGGGAGCAGCTGCCATCGCGGCCAGCATTTGGCCCGTGCAGCGGGTGAGGCTGCAGCACAAATGGTGGCGGGGGCAGCCAGGATCAGTCTATTTGCAGGGAAGGATCAAAGAGAAACAAACACAGTTTTGTTGAATTTGATGGTTAAGCGACATATCTCCTACTGTTGCTTCCAAAAACCAGATAAATATTCCTATATGCATGTTCTCTACAATCTAATTTATTATGTAATAAACCTTGACAATTTCATTTTTTACCTCTTCCAGCAATGTCTATCAACAACATTGACGCCAATAGTTTATTTTCGTTCTTGTAAAGTTATTGCTATAATCTTTAAATATTTTCGAAACCCATTTCTAGCAATATTCTCTACGATGTACTCGAACAGCCATTTCGTACTGCTTATTCGCAGTTTTCTTCTACATCAAGGATGCAGTTGAACATAACTACTCGTACCGGCAAGTTGCGCGTTAGGGCACCAGTGTGGACAATGATGTCCTGCAGTGCCTCTGACGGCCCTACGGTTCGAGTTCCGACAATGACAGAAGTGTCGTCACTACCTGATCAGTTAGGTTCAATTCAGCCGCTGCCTGGAGGAGAATTGTAGCGGTTGGCTGCTCCGCCGGTAGTTTTTCGTAGTTTCTCCGATCAACCCCAGGCGAATACCCGAGCAGTGTCATAACAAACGGGCCATGGACCGCGCGCAATCTTTTCTTCCTTCCTCCTTTTCTTGCACTATCCTCACTCTTACTTACACACACTTACAGTCACATGCACTACATTACCACCTATCTCGGGAGACCAGCCGTCAGCTTATTGTCTGCCCCGATTGAGGCAGCGCCCGCTAGTGGGAGATACCTGGTATGGGGAAATCCCCGCAAGCCGATGTAGATCATGAATTACACTTACGGGACTAATGATCTTAACAATTGACGTGCTCGGAATCACTAATCAACCAATCAATAATTTGCCCTTTAGTATGAGCTATTCTAAATCTTCTGCATTTTACAAACAAGTTTCTTTGATTTTTAAACACAGAGCAACAATTACACATACGTTTTCATTGTTCATAGTATATTTTACGTTTACTTACAAACACAATTTGTTAACTTTTTATGTGACATTGCACTAAAAATGTCAGTCCACATTGCATAAATTGACGGAAAACTAATTAGTATGTGCTCATGTGAGAGATGGGGACTCAAGAAGACGGTAAAATACAAAAACTATGTAACAGTTTCAATTATGACAAATCCAAATATTTGATGATGAATCCGCGAATTCCAATATCTGAGTTAATTATATATTCTCATACTCAGAGCGTCACTGCTTACAACACATCTGACGACATGCATCAAGGAACAAATAACCCTCAGTGCTCACGTGCCACTTTTCATAACAGCCAATTTCTGCTGCTCCCGGACCCCCGTTTTCCACACTCTCGATGGCAGCATTGATGCTGCTGAAGGCCACTAGTTCAATATTTCATTTCATAATCACATAATATCTAATATCTATCACTATCATCACTATCTAATAAGTTAGAAGGAAAGGTGTTTTAGTCTGATTCTTTAAATCGCTCTAAAAGCACGAGTTGAGCTTACCCTCTCTCTCTGTTTCCACGCACGCACGCACACACACACACACACACACACCGTCACTCATTTACGCACAGTGGTCTGAATGTAGTTAGCAACACTCGGAGCGTGCTGAATCCATCCACGCGCTCCCGCGAGAGGTGGGTGTGTTGAGCATAGTTAGCTGCCACTGTGCGGGCGGAGGGCGCGGGAGATGGGCGTGGCCCTCTGCTGTGCTCACTCGCCGCGCCCGCGCTGCACCGCGCCCTCGGCAGAGCTCTCTGCATCAAAAGCCCTTCGGCCTCCGCGCGGAGCGAAGCGCTGCCCTGAATCTGCCCCCGAAACCCCCTCTAGACGCCTCCTTCACAGCCGCATCCAAGGACACCAACGGAGGCCCCCCAGAATCAATTTCATTATAATTGAAGGATTTGTATTTGAGAACTGAAGCTGTAGGTATTTATAAATACATTCTAACCATTTCTGCAAGATTGAGTTGAAATATTTTTAAATTTTTGACGTATTGGACGGTCACGTAATTTGAATGTCTTTATTTACGGTTCTTTCTAGGGGGATGCAAATGAACTAAATCAACATTTTCTCTGTTGTTTCGAAAGCACAACTATTCTCTACATCGACAGCTTGCTTACGGTGTTCTTGTTACCGAACAATTGGTTTACGGCAAACGTATGTCTGTCCGTCCGTCCGGCAGTCTGACCTTCTGTGGACAACGTTAGTAGGAAAATAAGATTTCCGCAAAAAATTTGGTATTCTCCAATAGACCTGGCTGCTGCAGAACTGACCTCTTGAATTTGAAAAAAGAAGTTTAATTCTTGACGTTAATTCACCTGAATCCTCAATATTTTAAGTATTTTCTCAAAAAACGGGTCGAAATTTAGTGTTGAATTTTTTCAAATAAATCAAAATGGCATATGTCTCATTTTCGTATTTTTTGGGAGTTGCAAAAGTTTCAAATTTTATGAGGTCTTGCAAAACTACAATATTGAATATAAAGATTGTTTCGTCAAACGAAATTTGTTATCCACATTTAGTTCTTTAATCAATGCCGTGCATATTAAAAAAATTGTATTTTTCTCGCATTTTTGAGTGAGAAATGTGAGCAATATTAAAAACAAAATTTTCTCATATACAGCCTCACTTTTTTTATTGAAACTTTTAAATGGATAATTCTAAACGCACAAGTGATCAACGCCTTTTGATATATCCTTTTATTTTTTAAACAATTACACAAAATTATTTTTTGAAATATCTCTCCTATCGTTTATATTGACATTACGGTCGTTTTAATACATTAATGCATTTGTGTGTACAAGTGAATTTAAATGATTTCTGATGCAGTTTCTTGAAAACACAAAACGTTTGTCCAAAAATGAGGTCAAAATTATGTATTTTTAGAAATGCTTACACGACATTCAGCGACACAAACGACTCCACATTTATTCTTGAGTTTTTTGTATGGAAAGAACTAAATGCACTTGCTCACACGACATAAACGCTAATTTCATAAATTTATTTCATTTAAATAAAACAAAGTATTCATTTAATGTCTATAACGTCGTTATTATTTGCATTACAGGCGTTGTTCATAGTTTATTTAGTTTGAATACACGTGCTTCAAATGATTTCTAATGCATTTTGTCAAGAAACCAACATTTTTCTGTGAAAATGCTCAAAATTACGCATTTTCAGAAACGCTCAAATGATATTTTCACAAAAAATCTCCAAATTTTGCAATGAAAATTTGCATATAGTGCAAGGTTTTACTCTTCTACGATATTCTTAAATTCACATTTCATCTACCACTACAGGTCCGAAAATTTGAGAAAATGTTAAATAAATATATTTTATGTGCCGGTAGGTTGCAGATAGAAAGAGAGTGTAAAAAAAATAGAAAAAGCTATCCCAGACTAAAATACTAAATAACTAACTAGTACAAGAAAGTTTGAATTCTGGAGCATTTGTAGTTTTTCGCTTTTTCTATTGGAAACATTTAAAAATCATGAAGTATTTTATGGAAACTTGGATATCTCATAATAAAGTCAACTCGAAATGTCTCCTTTACGAACTATTGTTTTAATGAGACTTAACAGTTGAGTTTCTGTTTAATGTATCCCGACGTTATACAGGCTGTTCCGCTGTTGAGTATAGGCAAGTTCATTGGAGGCAATACGACGGTCCCTGCAATGTGCGTTCTCATGATACACGATTTCGACCTTATAACCGAGATAATAGGTTGGTCGCGAATGTGAAATTTTACGACAGTTTGTAACTTAATGCCTCTGTGGCGAAATGCTGAGAGTTTATGGATTGATCTCGTGGCATCGTCGGAGTGCGATCAGCGGAGGCAGTTAACAGAAGGGGAAATTCCCGTGACCCCTCTGATACGGTGGAACTGCTAAACAGTCAGGCGAGGATCTCACAGCATTTGGTTTGTGGACGTAGTAAAAAGAAGTCGAGGAACTGACATTAATTTGACTAATAATATTAACTCAGCGAATCGATATCGTCTGTCAATTGCTTCAATAGACAACCTATTTGATGCGAATACGTCACATGCTTTGGTAATGCAGGGACCTCTGTAGTTGTCATGTGATATTATTATTTGTTGGAATAGAGAGGAGAATAAGGAAGAAGAGCAGAAATATAAAAATAAAAATGACATTTAACATAGTTCAATTGTACACGCTCTGTTTTTGCTGTATTCTCTTGAATTATACATTCTGCCTATTCTTATTTTTAGTTTTTAAAGCACCGGCAACTACATAAGTGAAATTAAAACTATGAAGTAACATTTGTAAATCTGAAGTAAATATAAGTACAATCTTGAACACAGAAGGCAGCTGAGATATGTTTTCAAAATTCATTTGTTTTGCGACATCTTCTTGGAAGATCGCTACTCCGATATATACTTGGAAAAATAAACAAGCGACCAGATGCGCGCAGCCGAGGGTCAAGGATTTCTGCCCCCCCGGGACTCGAACCCAAGAGACACCTGCAAGGAAACTGTCAGTTTTTGACTTTTTTGGAACTACATGCTCTGTTCCAAAAGTTCTACCTGCTTTGCCCGGTATTTATCACTTTTGTCTATTAAGCAGCCCTTCGCTTGGCCCATTCCGTTCCGTTGGCTTCTATCACTTCCCTCACCCTCTCACGATCGATTTACCTTTCTCCCTTACTACCTCACCTATCACGTCCCACCCCCTCGCGTAGTCCGGCTCCCTTGCCGCCGAGATGAAATACACAATGCTCTAAACCAAATTTTACAAGAAAACACGTTTTAGGTAACATTTTAAATTGCTTCCCCTCTCGAGATTTTTATGGATCGTTCAGAAAGATTTGCGGAACGTTTAAACAATCATACATATACAAATACACACATACACATTCATTAACTTTGACATAACTCATGTTTCTCACATCCTTCGTTTAAAAATGTTTGACCTTCCTCTAAGTTGTTGGAGCTTCTTTCTCGGACAGCGTGCAATGGAGCAGAGCTTAATACTTCTCCGTTGCGCCCGCCCCCGCTGTCTCCGAGGGTAGAGTGCCTCGAGCGACCTCCGGCGGCCAATCGGAACAGCCATTCAGCGCCTCCGCCGGCCCAGGCTCGAGACAAGGGCGTCGTTTGCACGCGCAACTGCCCGATTGTTCGCGCGCCCTCGGCAGTCATCGCTCCCAACTATTGTAACCCAGCACTACGTTAGGTCCTCTGTTGTTCACACACAACGGAAAATACGTATTACAACATGTGAACACATTTTTATTCCTTTTGAAACTACTGTTTATTACGCTGTCATCAGCACTTGCAAACCTTTTTGTAATCAATCGTCTTCTATATTATTTCAATAGTATACATACCTTTTGTGGCTCTCACACGCAACCAGACTCTATAAATGTCTCTAAAGAAAGAGAGTTTCACGGAAACGTGACGAATTGCACTTTGACTACAAAAATATTAAGAATTTGTTTTAAAAAATGTATCTAAATATGAATGTCAAATGCAATCCGCATCCCTCGATAGCATTTTTGAATGTATATCATTAAAAAATCTCCTAAATAAAGTGTTTTAAAAACTAAAATTGTGAGGCCAAAGGCCTCAAAGAAATGTTTCTCACACCGTAACCGTACGGATAAGATTTTTCTCAACATTCTATTACATTTTTACTGGTCCGGCGTTTCTCAATACTATCCCATCCGCCCAGAGACTGCATAATCAGCAATTGAATGTGAAATTGAACTAATTACTTGATACAATACGAGATTGAATAATTTTGGTGTATCTCTCAGCTCGGTAATAAAGTTAAATAAGAATAGTTTGTATTGACAAGAATGTATTGTATTGTTATCAATTTCAAGGTAACATGCAAGAACCAGTGTCGGAGAACGAGAGAGTCTTGAAAAAAAGATGTATTACATGCTTAATAAGGAAATGAAAAAGTAGGGAGGATGGGAGGTACATGCGAGAGCTCTCGCACGGATACGCTAGTTATTACTTATTATTCATGGATACTGACATCATCGGCATTCATGTGGCAACATATTGGTAATAGGATTCCCTTTCGCTTCTGAAACGCGTCGTGGCACTGGATGCTAAGATAGTCCACTATGCTGCTATCCAAAACAAAAGATGAGAAGGATTCGTTTGTATTGGTCGTAATCGAATTCCTCGCTCTTCAACGATATGGGCCTGGGGTAATGGCGAAGTGCACAAAACTCGAATCACTTTGCGCCGATGCAAGTGAAGAGCGGGTTTTGCGGTCTCGCAACTGCGGTTTCCACAAGTGCAGCAGAGCCAAAAGCCCGAAGCGGTCGAGTGGGAAACGCGCCCTTCACTCTTAATGCAATCATCGTAAACGAGTATTTTCAAAGTTACAATTGATATATCCCTGTATCTCTAAAGAGGATCTTTTATATCAAGAGAACTGGCGCTGAACACTCACAGAAAACATCACCTGCGATTAAATTGAAAATTATTTATATTATTAATAGAAAATGAGTAGAATTTCCTATTTTTTATTGATTTAACAGCTCTATTTATTTCATTCATGGAAGTTCATGAACTTCCATTTTAGATTACATTTTTTCAATTTGTTAGAGATTTGTAGGTTGTACCATCACTTTCCCCTTCAATTTTAATAACCCTTGAAGTTTTCACAAAACGAGTTAATAAATGTAATATTTTTTTAATATTTCAATAATGTAGGTAAAAGTTATTTCATAATACATTAATACGTGTATATTGAATTTTACTTGAATATTAAACGATTAACTTAAAATGTTAATGTTTTATATTCATATTGATTTTGGATACATCAAATGTTCAAAATCTCAACTACAGTGGGACGATAGTTTGCTCATCCGGCCCTGTTTAGAGACGACAATGTTGTTGATGTTGAGCGTGAGCGTGAAGCGTTGAGAGAGGTGATAACGTTATGATGGAAGCCGTGTTGACGGACCGGTTTGTGAGCAGTGTTTGTGACGGCAGTGGACATTGTGCTGGTGGTGATTGAGGTTGACATGGAATGTATGTGATGGCAGTGAAGATTGCGGTGGTGATGGCCCTGAGAATTTTGGATGTGAGGGAGGTGAGACTGTTTGAGGTTAGAGATGCCAGTGGATCTCGCGGGGCGAGGGGGGGCGCTGGGCGCGGGCGGCTGACGGAAGCATCGATGGCCGGCAAATAGAGCCGTGGCCGGGGCCCAGCGCGCCATGAATAAGTGGCGCGCGCGGCGGGCGGGGCGGAGCGAGGGGCGGGGCGGGGCGGAGTGAGGCGGGGCGGGGCGGGGCGGGGGGAGGGGCGGAGTGGGGCGGGGCGGGGCGGGGCGGGGCCGCCCGCGTAGCACTCCACGCGGAACTTTCAAAAGACTCGGGGTCTTCACGGCACTGCATACTTACATGAGCGCCATCTATCACGAACCGAAAAAATATCGCGTATAAACTCCATTTTTTGTTGTAGTGTTCGATTCAATAAAAAAAATTACGTTATAGTATGCGGTGCAAATCGCTATGGTATACGGCACAAATGGCATGAAGGGTGAAAATCAATGAAATACAATGACTCATACTGGGATCAAATATTGCATTTAGTGGCAATCCAATGCCATTGGGTAGCGAAACCAAATATTCCTCACTTACGTAGGTTTTGAAATAAAATACTTTATAAATAAATAACGATCTTTTTTATTTGTTTTTCAGTATACATAAATAAAGATTTATTTATATATATTAAATATCTTAATAAATGAACTACAATAAATAATGTATTGTAAAACACGTTGTAAACGAGTTTAATTATAAATTTATTCATACGAAGAATTGCCTAAAAAATATACCATTAAACATTTAATTATGATTGCTTTCGTAATGCTATCACTTTTATTCTTGATCACTTTCTCGCTTTTTCAATGTTTATGACACCAGTAACTGATTTCAGAATTATAAAATCAACAATTTGTCAAAAAATCATGCTGACTCTAATATTGACGAAATATCAAATAATTATGTAAAAATAATGATCAAATCAATTGCAAAACCTTTGACTTACACATTCACTTTTTGTTTATCAAAAGAAATATTTACAAATAAAAAACAGTAAAATGCTGTATTTTTCCATTGAACTTTAACATTCAAATATTTAAATCTCGTAATAAAAGAAATGTAAATAATTATAGACCAATATTCCTTCTGCCATTCCTTCAAGAATTGTTTGAAAGCTAGGTTAATAAACTTTATTGAAAACAAATAATTTAGAAAAATCAATACGGTTTCAGAAATAATGTATCAACCTGAGATGCTATCATGAGAGTTATTACAAAAATAAATTATTGAGTTTGATTCAGAGAGCAAATGTTTGGAAATATTTTTAGATGAACAAGCAGCGTTTGATAATCCAACGAAGCCACAAGAAAAGGTCATAATTTTGAAATAAAATGTGTCGTTTAAGAAATTATTTCATCCCCCTTAAAAATAGATTTGAAATTAATACAATTCAAGGCAAAATCAGTTATATTTGTAGTGTAATACAGGAGTGCCTCAAGGAGCTCTCTTAGGACCATATCTCAGTTTTTGTTATGATTAAAACCTTTCTTACAATACACTGAAGCACAATAATTTTCTCATTCGGGTGCATCTCCTGTATTTGTTAATTTATGTAAAAATGAATGAAATTTATTATTTAATATTATTATACGCAATCAAATCTATACGTTTACAAAAAGCTGAGGCAGGATGTACTATTTAATAATGGTTTATTAGTATAGGGCTATTATGATTTTATAACAATATAATATAAGCTTTTTATTTAGTATGTGCAGTTGACTTTCTGCATTTCATATATTCGGATCTCAGGTTCCATTTTTGTGGAATCTCCCTTCAACTGAAAACGAAAAATATTTAGAGTATATGTTTAAAAATGGGACTTTAAACATTCTTTCATCCTGAGCAAATTAATCGTAATCACTGACATTGTGCGAGGTTTCAAGGAAACTTCCTTTGGAGATAAACAAGATAATATGCTTTGGAAGGGACATGAATTTCGTAGTTTAAATTATTCTCTGCGATGTCAACATTCCCTAACTTCCTCACTGACAATGCAACGGCCTGAGGCGACAACAGAGAACGCGGACTGTCGAGATTGCGTTTCTGCACAACAGGCCCGCGTTCCGCCTCGGGTATCTCGTACGCAAGACGCACCGTGGCGCGCTCTACTGCGCCGCCTCTGAAACATGACGCGCTTTCAAGCGCCGACCACCACAAGAAGCCATCCCACCCCCTCCCGCCCCCTCCCGCCCCGCTCCGCCCACCCCCTCGCCACAGCTCTTGCCTGACCTCAGGCCCCGTGCGAGGAGGTCATGGAGAACATAATTCCCCAACGCCCCAGACATCTACCCCGCAGCAAATTAAAACACTATTCCAGCAAAAGAAAAAGGGAAAATTATTACATATTTCACTATCTTTAAAGCTTCTTTTTTAAGACAATTTCTATTCATATTTAGAATTTTTGTAGAAATTCTTTCCAGGAGGAGAGTTTGTTTCTTCTTATTTTAGTATACATTACCTTGCTGGATATCTGGATGATTCAACATGTTCTGTCTTGGCGCCCTTGTGCAGAGTCGAGGAGAGAACTTCCAGTTACGGCGGGTTTATCCCACCTTTTGAATATGGTATGCTTAGGGCTTGGCGTTTCACGAAAGATCCCGCTGATGAGGATGTACGCATGTCAATGTCAGTGGTTAGAGAGCAGCGAGGAACATTTCTCAGGTATTATTGTGAGAAGTTACATGCTATTGAGGAAGTAAATCGTGTTGTAGGCAATTTGAATATATTCTTGCTATTCATATTTATTTTTATTTAAAAGAACTAACAACTTGGTGGTTATTAAAATTACAATTTATAACACTTTCAACATGGTAATTATACACCAAGGGCGTCACAAGAATTCTAATAATCGTGCAGCTACAAAAAGACGGAGAACCACAGGCTTTCATTTCAGGTTTCATATTTACTTGTTAACTAGATGTTAATTTGACTAGGGTTGTATTTTCATATTTCCATCCCATAATTCCCATTCATAATTCCATCTCACAATTCCTTTCATAGGATAACATGTAGAGTCATTCAATATTTTTCATATTTCCTTCGAAATCACAATCATCGATCTAGGTAAGTTATGCGGTATATATAGAGCTCCATATCGAAGACAATAACAAGCAGTTATGAATCTATAAAAAATAAACAATTTCTATGCAAAAAAGGGAAAAATATTATGCATATCAACTCCGTCAATCAATCGAGAAGTTTGATAAGAAGTATGGATAAGAAGTCCTCATAAAAACAATAATTTAAATAAATAACACAAACGCCTAGCAAATCTCCAGTCATAATATCTGCATCAAGGATCCAACATCTAACTGGATAGGAAAAGTTTTTCGACAGATGAAGATATTGTCACAAAAACGAGATGAGAAGAGACGAATCAGAGGATTTTCGCATTACAAAGTTAAGGGGAAATGGCTCCATATAGTTGGCAGTAAGTGATGGATTATCAAGGACTCTGAATCCGAGAACTGTACTGCATGTGTAAACGATTTACTTGCTGTTACCAGTTTCCTCGACGTTTTTCCACTAATCTTTAGTATACCACAAGAAAAGTAACACATTTCACAAATCATCATTTTTTTATTTAAGTGAATAGTTACATACGTTTAAAAAATGTTCAATACTTTAATTAGTAAACATGTCACAAAAATAATTGACAAGACTACGTCAATGTGGGGTAAAACACTTTGTATTTGTCCACGAAATAAATAGTTCTGCTCAAATAGAAACCTTTCTTCTCAAAAAATGTATTTTTCTAAAGTGCCACATTTATTATTCACCGACGATGCTTACTGACCTAACAATTGTACCTTTCAACTTTTTCAGATCCGCATTATCGCGAACAAATGAATGCCTGTCGGCTGTCGGGGTAACGCCGTGTCGAAGGCTGTGTGTTGCATTTACATGCCTGCCGTGGTAGCTTAGGACGTCACAAACAAAACACGGCGTTTGCACCGCCTACGAGTGCGCCCTGCGCTGGCTGTGCCGCGCGCAGTGCAGGTCGCCGCTCCGCCGCCGCTTCTTGCCGCTTGGCGTCGCGTCCGCAGGCAACTTGCGACCAACTTGGCATCTGGACGCCGCGCCGCCGCCATTAGCCTGGCCTCTCGCTAAAATGGCGTCTAATTCGAGAGTCATTTGTCTTCATTAACAACAGCTGGCGCCCCGCGCGCGCTCTGCCGGCGACTGCGGTGACGACGACGCGACGTCAGCTCCTCACCGCTCCTTCCTCCCTGCGCAGCCGCCTCCGCCCCCGCGTCGCCTTGAGTGGACCAGTGGGCGCGCGGGCGAGAAACGACTTCCGCGTCCGCAGTCGGGGGAGGAGGCAGTCTCATCGTTTTGCAGACTTCTTCAGGCCTAAATGCATTGAGTTGAGTGTTTTGACAATCGAAACTTTGATAATTCTGCCTAGGACGAAGAGTTTGCTCCGGAGAGGAAACTACATAAAGGGGTAAAACTTGTTTCGTAAAAATCCTGTATCTTTTCGATAAAAAGGATAAGTAAAATAATTTTGTTTAATTTTTATGAATACATATTTATTGCTTATTCTCTAGTGGGGGATAACAACTGGTGGGTAACGACCTCTCTGAAAGTGTGCGGTGGGACCCTTCGAGTTCTTTGGCCCACTGTGCAGCCGTCTGTCGCTCCCTGGAGAGCATTTTCGATGGCGAAGCGCAGGGGGGGGGGCGGGAGCAGGGAGATGGGAGGGGCAGGTGTGGAGGGGTGGCGTGCGGGTTTTTCGAGGACGAGGGTGGGTAGTGCAGTCGAAGAAGAAGACGCAAGAACGTCGCTCGCTTAATGATTTTTCCGCGGCCGAGATGGAAAGCGCTGTTGCTTTGAATTGCGTTTCGATGCAATTAGAACGGAATGGACGGCTCCTTATTTCGGGCTCATCCATATGCATGCGCTTCTCGCCGCCTTCCGACTGGCTCTGCCTCGCCCCGCCCCGCCCGCCTCGAACAGAAGAGTAGCAGCTTCTGATTTTGCTGAATTTACGCCAAATGGCCGGGCATAAATCAAGAGAAGTAGTGGCAAGTGTCTAGTTTGCGTTTTATCCCAATTTATGGATTTCAGATGACATAAATACAGTGAAATATCTTTTGACATATATGCCTGCACTACAATTTCGTGAAATGATACATTTCGAGAAAGATACTCAAGTAAAGTTATCATTATAATTAACATCATCTTTCGTATTTATATTTAAAACATTTTATTTAATTACATCCGTCACACCTGCGAGAGCACTCTTTAATGAACATATTTTAAGATTTATTCTTATGTATAATATTAATAAAAATTCGAAATCTTTTACAATTCTCATATTTTCAAAATGTTTATAGTTGGCTGTCCCTTTCTCTTCCTAGTAGCAGGCTATGCAAAAATATTTTTATTTGCAAGAACTTGCGAAGTGAGAAAAAGCAAAAATTTGGTCTTAAGTTAAACATGTTAGTTTGAATAAAAGTATACATGTATTATTATAAAAGTACTGTTTATTATTATTATTATTATTATTATTATTATTATTATTATTACTATTGTTATTGTATTATAGAATCATTATATAGCTACAACACGAACTAACATTATAATACTACTACTGTACTGGTAGTTCTAATTCAGTATTTTCATTGGCAGCCACGCCTGAGTTCATACGGAGAACAAAATCTAAAATAGCCGCACTCGCAGAGGGACTGAAATATTAAGGCCACAAATCGAATAGGAGGGCTATTCCCGCAGTGCTATCAGCAGAAAACACGGTGTTCCCTGGCGACCTCGACATGTTCTAAACCATTCCTCGCTTCCTTGCCACAGCACAGCTATCAGGCACGACACCGCGCGGCCGAGCTCGCAACCGGAGGCCGCCGCTGTAGCGCGCCCTCCCCTCCCCCGCCCCGCGCGGTTTCAATTTCAGAGCAGCCCTGTAATCAGGATATCGAGTTTTCGGCGTCGGCCGGCGCAGGGGGCGGGGCGCGGGGGCCGGGGCGCGGGGGGCCATTTTGAAAAACGAGCGCAGGGCACGGCACCCGCCCCTCCGCTGCAGAACCCCGCGCGCAGCGCACCTCCGCGAAAAGGCGTAGCACCCAAGCGGCACAGTAATAACTTCAAGTACGAATCTTTTGAAGTCTGATGGCACGTTGTATGTATTAAAATAACAAAAGCATACTTGAAGAACGTTGATCAATTAAATACTTTTATTGAAATACGTTTAAACTAGTTTTTGAAATATTTAACATAAGATCTTCCTCTCCTTTTATAGTATTAAAAAAATTAAATTGAATGTAGGACATATCACTATTACCTGTGTTTTCAATTGTAATATAGTTAATGAAAAAGGGGGAAAACGTACAAATTACATAAAAAGCGTACAGTTCTAGCACCGTGGGCCCACGCAGTTTCGATTGCACAACGTTGAGAAGACAGTTCACAGAAGAAGTTTTGTCGCCAGATCTTAGAAATAATGAAAACTATAGTAGAACTTCCTGTATTCTGATCTGCAAAGAAATGCTTGATCTTCCAGAGGCTGGTGTCGACAGAATGAGGTGAATGATAAATGTTAGTGTCATTTTTCTGTTGTTGGATTCCAAAAGGTCAACGATGGTATTTGATCATAAGACGATGCGATAAGACGATTACGCTCAAGATGAAAAGAAGAAGCGTGTTCGCAGAGGGCAATTGCATTCATGCGAATTAGTGCCAAAATTTATTAACAAATATGATCAAATAAGAAAATAGCTTAAATATTTATCAGAGTCATCAACGTTACTAATTTGTTTCATTACAGAAAAAATATATATTCTATAACTACACGCCAGTAAATACTTCATATTTATCATACATTTTCAATACAGTCATGTACAGTTATAATATAAATAAAAGTTAGCTATAGACTAACATGACGAATTTAATCTCCGTCATATTTTTGGGAAAATTAATGCCCTAAACACTCCAAAGAAACAAATGCACTCTTACGAGCTGGGAAAAGGAAGAGAAGAATTGCCGGGGTTTATTCGCAGCACATGTATTCTTTAAATATGTCTGTCCACGGGGAAATTGAGAACGCCCGTTTTGTTTATGTGCGCATCCTAAATTTCCGTTTGCAATCAACTGCATATAATGGCCGTCATTAATAAAAGAAGGGTCCTAGAGACGTAATGTTTAGAAAAATGCGCGCCGTATAATGCCGCCATGGAACTTTTATAGCTGCAGTGGAGGATGGAGTAAACACGTTCCAACGCGGCGCGCATAATGGAATTCACCGCGGGAAACGTCACGGGGAGCGGCAATAAACCTGAAATATCGCGCTGGAAACTAAAGAAAAACGCGAGCCGCGAGGCGCCACCAGTGCCTCTGAAGGCTGGCGCGGGAAGCGAGCTCAGGAGAACTCAGAAGGCGAACTCAAGGGCCGAGCTAAAGAAGCGATCACAGGAGAACCCAGGAGGCGAACTCAGGAGAACCCACAACGCGAACTCAAAAGGCGAGCTAAAGAAGTGATCGCAGGAGAACCCAAGAGGCAAACTCAAGAGAACGCAGAAGGCGAACTGAAGGGGTGAGCTAAAGAAACGATCGCAGGAAAGCTCTGTAGGTTAACGCAGAAATCAAATTCACAATATTAGAGCGGCGAGGGAAGAAAGTGAACTTAAAAGGCGAAGTCTGCAGGAGAGCTAAACAAGTGAACTTAAAACTGAGGTGTGCTCAAGTGTTGAGCGCAAGATGTGAACGTGTGAGAGATTAGGAGACGACCTAAATAGGCTGATTAATAACTACAGAGAGCAAGGAAACCCCAGGAGAACTTAGGAGGCGACCTCAGAATGGCGAATTGAAAATGAGAGGGGCGTAACGCAAGAGGAAAACTCAGGAGAGGACTATGTGGAAAATTCAAGATGGAAGCGAGAGAAACAAACTTAGAAGAACTCAGAAGGGAACTGAAGAAACGATCCTAGAAGATTAACTCAAAGAAACTTAGAAAACGAACTCAGAGGCAATCGAAGGAGGTGAACTCCCAAGAACTTGGAAGACGAACTCAAGAAGCGAGCTAAAGAAACGATTTGAAAGGCCAAAATTACGGACGTGGGCAGGATACAAACACAGGAGACCCCAGGGGAGGAACTAAACAGATAAATTGAAGATGAGAACGAGGGAGTCGAATAAAGAGACGAACTAAAGAAACGGACTCAAAATTCAGGAGGTAAATTCAAGGGACGAGCGAAGGAGGTGAAACCATGCAGTCAGATATGGAATCAGAACCCGAACTACCGAACTAAAGAAGCGAACTCAGAAGTTGAACTCAGGCGGGGAGTCAACAATACTAACCCACAATACGTGAACAGAATGCGAATCTAGGAGGTAAACTTATCATGGGAAAGGAGGCGAATTCAGAAGCAAATCCAGGAGGCGAAAGTAGGACAGCCTGAACTCACGAGGCGAGCAAAGCAGTGGAACCCAGAACATAGAAAGCGAAGGAGACACTCAGAAGCCAATTCAGGATGCGATCGCAGGAAGTGGGCGTAGGGCGAGCTCAAAGAAGTCAAGAGGCTGGCGCAGAGGGTGCACGCAGAGAGCGAGATTCTGTGTTGAATTCAGGAAGTTAACGTAGTATGTGCACTGCGAACGCGGACTCAGAAGGCGGTGCTGCCTCCTTCGAAGCAAAAATATCATCCAACCCAGGATTAACGGCAATAAGCGGTCTTAGCGCCTTAATCGACTCTTTGTTTCTCACAGCAACACGCACTACAAAGGCGGACTCAAATGGTAATGCTGCATCCTTTAAAGCAATGGCCTCGAAGTTTGTCCACTAATTGTACAACTTAGGCAAACTTAGGCAAAACAAAAAAAAACTTAGGCAAAACTGAAAAGTTTGAATGCAAAATTACTGAAAACATTAATGGTAAATGACGTGATGAATTGACGATGTCGGAGAGTAGAAATGTGGAGAAAAAAACAATGAGAGTCAAATGATGTGCGAGAATTCGTGAATAGAGATTGAACCTGCTCATTGCTAAAATCAGTAGGAATGTTAGGGATTTTTAACGCGTGTTCAAGTAGTTGTGCGTAAGCACGCTGGGGTCCACGTACCTTCCTGATTTATGGATGAACTATGCAAAGCTTTTGACTCATGATATGAAACATTTTTCACAAATTCTTGGGATAGCAGTTCTTGCGAGAGCAAATTGCGGATTGCTAAGATTCCATACGCGGTGGCAGTGGTCCCTGTGTAGAGGCGGCCGGCTCCTTTCGACGGGCGCGCGTGCTTGCATGTGGTACAGCTGGCGAGTCGTGCGGTGAGCGGGATTTCAGGAGAGCCGTAATAGGATGCGGGAGAGTCATGGTGTGTGCGAGCATGCTGGAAAGTCGTGAGATGTGGGGGAGCCGTGGGGAGTGCTAGTGAGCCGTGGGGTGTGCAGACGAGCCGTGGGATGCAGAGAAGCCGTGAGACAAGTGGGCGTGCCGTGATGCAAGTGGGTGGGCCGTGGAGCGTGCGGGCGAGTTGGTGAGCCTAGGGGGAGCCTCCGGTTGTGCGAGCGTGCTGGTAAGCGGTGGGACTTGCGGTAGCCGTAAGGAGTGCAGGCGAGCAATGAGCCATGAGGCAAGTGGGTGAGCTGGGGAGCGTGCGGGCGATCTTGCGAGTCTCGGGAGAGCCGCGGAGCGTGCTGGCAAACCGTGGGTCGTGCGGATGTGCTGACGAGCCGTTCGGCGTGCGGGCGTGCAGGCGTATTGAAGAGCCATGGGGCGTGCCGGCGTGCTCGCAGGTGGACGCACGGGAGGGCGAGCGTGCCGGGGCCCAACCCTCGTCCGGCGCCTGGAGTGGAGGAGCCGTGATGCTTGAGGCCTCAGCCGCTCCCACCCACGGCCGCGCCAGGAAGCGATCTCGCCTCCTGTCGCCCACTCCCGCCCGTCCGCCCGCGGCGCCCTTTGTAGCGCGGGTTGCGGGATCAAAAGCGGCCGGCCACCTGGACGGGGTTCGCCCCTCCCCTCGGCCCTCGCTGGGCTGAACGGCCGCGCGGCTGAGACTGGAGCAGATGCCACAACAGCTCGCAGCGCACTCATACACAAGAGCACGAGGAGGGAGGCGCCAAACGGAGATCTACTGAAGGCGGATACGATGACAAGTGAACACCAGGGCAGAGATTAAAATTTGATGGGTGAAAAAGAAAGGGGGATGACAGAGTGATGGGTGCCCCTTTCCCTTCAAATAGATTTTCTTCAAGTGGATTTATTAATAATTTATTAATAATTTATTAATAATTATATTATTATTAACGACGTGTAGAAAGTGAATAATCTCTATCGTTTAGCGACGCAAGGAAAGAAACCATTCGCTAGAAGAGTGAAAACACATTTTCTTGAGGTCACTGCTCTTAGGGGTAGAGTTACTATAGTTAATAATAAACAGTGATATGTATTCACACCTAAGAAGTATTGCCAAAACATGCATCTGAATGAGCATAGTTTAAAAGTTGTATCACTTTACAGTTCGATATGTTTTAAAATTGGTTTGCTAAACATTTCAGGATGTGCGATCTGAAGAGTCGTGCCTACTGCAGCTGCGGTGCTGCTGGTTGGGGGAGGATGGAAGCCACTAAGGGCGAGGCAGGTCACGCTGAGAGGCGAGGGAGCGGCGAGTGGCGTCAAGGACACGAGATGCCACGCACCAAACGCCCTCTATCGAGAACGACCTCAAACCCCTCCCTTCGCAACCACTCCCTTGACCGCATCGAAGGGCATCGAATTACGTGCACAAGAAAATTCTGAACACGATGTTGAAGGACGGCAAACACAATACTGGCTGTAAAGTAATACCAACTGTAAAATAAATAAAGATATAAATCATTTTCCGTTAGAAAAGTGCAAGTTTGAATGGAAAATCTAATGACACTGAGAACAAAACTATTTAACTCTTATTGTAATCACTATCTAACTGAACTCAAAAAAATCACAATAAATCTCCATCTAAAAGGTAATTTTTGAACGCATCCACTAATGCATAAGAGTAAATGAATGAAAAAACATTAGAAATGCACTGTATAAGATGTGTATAATAACTTTCCAATCAAAAATGAAAATTCCGTCTCACGCCCTGCCTGAAAGTCTGGTTGGCGTGTTTATGAAGTTCCGCGGACAGGATGGAAGGAAAGCAATTGGACAGGCAAGATACCCAAAGCAGATTAAGCAACGCACTCACTTTCCTAAAGCGCAGTCACTTGTCGAAGGTGACACGATTCCTTGCAATAAGACGACAAGAGCTTGTTTGCAACAAGAGGTTGTTTCATATAAACGAACAGAATTATTGTGAGTCCACACTTTGGAGGAGTATACATTTTTTCTTTGATCTGATATGAAGTGGATGCATAGCTGAAAGTCAAAGTAAACTCATTTAATGCAGCCAAAGAGTGGGAAATACATTTTCCTGGAATACTCTGAAGATAAATACAGGAGGGACTAAGATTATAAACACAAAAATGGAGGTGCATTGCAACCGAATTGGCGAGGTCATCAGAAACAACACCAACTAACTGTTTTAGCAAGATCTGCACAGCAATGTTGGTGGCGTACAAATCGAAAGACTTGTGACGCTGCAGCGAGCGCCGCCCTCGTCCTGAGCGCCCCGGAGCGCCCATGCACCCAGCTGCACTTGCGTCTCGCTCGCAAGGCACAATTTGCTTGTTTGGCCGACTTCAGATTTCTTGCCTAGGTGAAATGTACTCCATACCGTTTGGTGAAGTACTGGATTTGTCGTTACTGAGGCTACACGGGCAGTTTTCTGAGTTGTTTCGTGGTAAGGTAAGTATATGAAAACGCACGTGCAACAAGTGTCGTATAAGGCTACTATAAGAAATACTTTCCTTATTCCATAGTTTCTGGCCTCATTAACTTCTATATGTGATACAAACAAATTATGTAACTTTTCAACTGAATCATTCTTTACTCCAACACAACTTTCAAATCCCTTTATTAATGTTTCGATGTTTTCGAAAAATTACTACGAAATTTTGTTCGTAATATGTTAAAAAAAATTTTCATTTCACATTCATCGAAAATTTTCTTCTCCTAAAGTGTTTCCTGGCATTCGATTAGTTATTATATTCGTAGTTGCTGGGTGCCCAAACTGGACTGTAGTGTGAATGATCCAACTCCTTGAAACCACAGTCCTTAACAGCATTTTTTGCAAGCTGGGCAATAAGAGTAAGCATTGTCAAGCATTGTCGTAAAGAAGCTAAACACCATGAGATTTCACTCACCGCATCATATTGAAGTACCTATCTCCACAAAACTGTTTGAGATGTCGGCTGAAAACGTACAGAATAACAATAAAGGGCCAGACTATCTATTGCTCAGAAGAATTGCCCATTGATGAGCGTTATCTTGATCACGCCGGAAACTTACGGAACCGCCTCTATAGATAACATTTCATTCATTTAGTGATATTGTCGACATCCTTGCAGAATTTGTCTAAGATATTTGGAGGAAATTACAGTGTCTAATTGCAGATAATTTATATAGAAGTATACTGGAGTAGCAAAAAGCAGGTAACAATACAACCAAAGGCCATTCTCTGTCGCTATTGCGCTTATTCAAAAATAATTTTCTGTCCGTCTTATCCCATTTCTTTTCTTCCATTTCCCGACATTATTTTTTTAAATACGCTCTCCGAAACATTTCATTAAGATTTTAATTGGAAAAGGTTTCGCGTCATATGTCCCTCCCTTATCGTAGAAAATTCGTTACGTCATCATCACAGAGATGTAAAGTTAATAGAACTTAAATTTATTTGACGGAAGAGAGAGAGAGAGAGAGAGAGAGAGAGAGAGAGAGAGAGGAGAGAGAGAGAGAGAGAGAGAGAAGAGAAAGAGTTATATCACTACTGATGCAATCATTTCGAAGAAAGAGTTCATTTTCATGAAAACAAGTTTATCTGTCTTATTGTATATTGAAATAAGTGTCAAGTGTTATCTCAAGGGATTAAACTGTCAATTATCTTTCGATATAAATAAACACAGGTTTGGAAATGATTGCAATTATATCCAAATTACTCATAACATGAAATTATTCTTTTGTGACTTAAACGTCTGTGTCCCTCTCGTATTTCCCTCCGCCCAAATTACGGACGATAATTGTGTTTTATTAATAGAAGAGTAATTGCACCGACTAATTGTGCATTGCCCGCGAGACAGAAATGAGCTTTCAAATAGTTATATTTTAATGACAATAATAGTACGCAATATTCACGAAGATTTTCTGATAAAGCAGTAAAAACTTCGCTTATTGATTGCTCATTGATTTACGAGACGGTTTTACTGCTAAAAATAAGCACATTAAGTACTTGCGAATAGGTTTCGTAAAATGAAATTTTATTAAATTGTAAACGGCCCCTTTAAGTTACTTATTTTGAAGTCCGCTAATAGCCAAAAAACAGAAATTCCTCGTTATTGAGCAAATAAACATAGTATCCCTATTTGAGCCGCTTTTGGAGTGGAGTTGCAGTTGAGCCCAGCGCTCGGGGAGTATCTGCATCTCCAAGCAAACTCTCGGCCGCGCACAAAGACGTGCGCTGAAGAGGAGCGGAATGAAGCCGTCCGGCGAGCATTCAAAAAGCACCCCCGGCCTCGCCGCTGCCGCCCCCAACAATTACGTGCGCCCCGCGTGCAGAGCAAACACGCGTGGCGAGCTGTGGCGGGGGGGGGGGCGGGGCGGGGCGGGGCCGAGAAGGCTTTGTGGGGAGGACAAAGAGCGGCAGCCAGCGAGCCAGCGGCGGGCTCCCATTGTCGACGCGGCCGGGGCATGCGGAGGTGGGCGGGCGGGAGCTGCAGCTGGGACCGGGTCCCCAGAGCAGCAGAGGGAATCGTATTAGAAGAGCCGCTGCCCCCGCCGAGTGCTTTTTAAACACGCTCCACCACCCGCCAAGCACAGATGCTCGCCTGATCACCTCATGTCCCCTTTCCCTTCCTCCTCCCCTTTCCTTCTTTCCTCCTCTTTCTCTTTCATTTGCTTCTTCTTCCTTCCTTTTGCTTACTTTTCCTCTTCACATCATTTCCACTTTTCTCCCCCTCCTTTTCATTTCATATCCTTCTGCATACCCACTCTCCTCCCCTCCTCTTCCCCTTCCTCCTCCTGTCCGTACACTCGATCACGCCATGGATTTCCTTCTGACTATTATGAACATGGGCACTTTTGAGATTCCTCACATTCCAGAAATTCTCTTTCAAATATTTCGGAGCAATAATAATATACGAGTATGTTGACCATTTTCTTTGTACTAGGACCTTCAGGTAATGGAAGAACTTCGTAGACTACATTTTACATTCGGCTACACAATTAATCTTTGAAAATCGATAAGACGTCATTGAATCTGTAATTCATTAGTTTTGTAGCAAGCACTAATATAAAAGAACAGAAAAAATACTTAGAATACAAATTAACTTAATTTACTCCCATACACACCAGCAATACACTTACCAGATATGTAAATATTCGGGGTCATAACCTTAAACATTGTACGTGATTAAACTATTTTATATGCATATCGCATACATTAGCAGAAAAAATGTTCTTGCTTTAAAGACTTTCATGGTATGTGGTGCAATAAATCTGACATATATGTCATTTTGATAAAAGAAGGCCTAGAAGATAGAATCATTTTCTAAGGTTTATTAATTTATTCCGAAGAACTATTTGTCACGGAAATTAAAAATTTCAGTAACTTATCAACATATTTTTCCTTTTGAAAATATCAATTGACATTTTTGACATCGATTTCATTTATTCAGAGCGTTTATACCTATTCATTACGAATTGCTTTTAGCACACAATGTCTGATGTATAGGAAGAGGCCAACTAAAATACAATTGGTCACGCAGACATTCCTCAATCGTCATACAAAATTAGTATGTTCTTGGATAGAGGGTGCGAAGAAAATAGACAACATTTGCAAGTTTCTTGTAGAAAGGTCAGTGTTAAAGTTGTCCAATGAGTGTTGCCTGTATAGAAAAAAATACTCTTCAAATTGCTTCTAGTATTTTTGTAAAGCTGGAAGAAACTGTGTCTTAAAAGTCCATTTGTATCACGCAGAAATCACCGTAGACCTCTTTGGAACCTTGAGTGAGGAGTGCGCCTTTGCTGGCACCCAGAATTGCCCCTTGCTCCAGTTGTGCAGTCATGTTACTCAATCCCAGTATTCTTTGATAAAGAGATTAAACAGTTAAATAAATGGGACACGCATGGAATGCAGTGTATAAAGGGTAGTGATTCAAGTTGTTGAACGTGATAGGAAGACCCATTTTGAAGGCTTCGTTCACGCATTTCCTCGTCGACAGTGAGGCTTCGGCCTTTGAGATTCACAAAAATGCGTTTAAACCCGTCTATGCAAGAATTTCAACATATTTTGTATCAAAATAATATCAGTTTTTTCTTGTCTTATTCCTCTTGTTTAACCGCTTCTCGAGTAGTTTTAATTCATTAAATATTATTATTCTACACATCTTCCATTTTTTCACATTCTTCAGCCGTGAAAAAAATGCGCGACAGAATTTTGCAACAGGATTGCGCCACAGGATTGTGACCTAGGCACCCTTCATTTGTGGTCATAAGATTGCATTGTCGCACCCACGCGTGTACATTCTTTTACACTCACAACATCAAGACTGCATGTTTCAGTTGACTGATGTTGACTTTCATTGTAGTGGATATCACACAAGAGAAGAAAATAAATCCTACGGTTTTAAGCTGATGATCGCCATTTTAAGCCCTGAAAATACCTCTCAAAGTCCGACTATTGTATAAAATATGCATGCTTTTCGGTGATATGCCTAATGCCAGGGGTTGATTCTGCCTCGCACCACGATGAGAGAGTGCAGCGGCGGCGTGTGGCGAGGAGGCACGTGGTCGGGGAAGATTCCCCACTGCGATGAGCCTCCAGAGACAGGGATTACCAGAATTCCCAGGCGGCTATTGTGGCTGCTTCCCAGGCTGCGCGTCAAACACCATTTTTGCTCCCGCACCCGCGCTGCTTAAATGTCGCCTTCGTATTATTTCACATTTTATCTTATTCAGTGTTGGGTGTTTTAGGACAAAAACAATTTTTACTGAGTGTGGGAATAATGTTATTCTTATGGAAATTATATATATATATATATATATATATATATATATATATATATATATATATATATATTAATTTGGGTTTGACACATCAACAGGCAAGAGTGGAATTCGGAGATTGTTTACTGGTTTGATTGATCGTGCATTATTTGCTGCACCCATACCAACGAATGAAAACCACTCCATAAAGATCTGAACAACGTCGAATCAAAATTTCTACTGATGGCAGGAAGCACGATTGGCGATGCGAGGCAGTAGTGTAACGAAATGAAACATGAGTCGGAAAAAATCGAAATTACTCAAAAAATGCTTGTCTAACATATGACAATACGTATATCATTAGATTATTCCTTTTAAAGTTTTTTCATTTAAAAAAACAAAGTTACCTCAGTATCTCATAAAATACGTGTGATAAATTGGAAATGAATTTATGTATAAACTAGTCTCATTCCTCCATGCATTTCTGTGTGCATTGCAGTAACTTCAACCGTTCAAAAATTGCAGGAAGTACCAAAATTACGTGACTCACCTTTTATACCATGTTCATATTTATGAAGGGTTTGGGGCAGTGGAGTGGGATGTGTTTTACTTGTTTCTGCTCCAAGCCCGTCTGACGACGACTCGCGGTACAGTGGTCAGAACGCCCATTTTCCGCCAAATGGTCCTGGAGTTCAAACCTTGGTCAACTCCTGTGGAGTGGATAGTGGACAAGTAGGCTTCGCAGCAGGTTTCCTCAAGATTTTTTCCATTTATCCTACTTCCTACATTCGAACATTACTCAGTCATCATTCAGTCTTTGTTCATATTATGAGCATATCATCATCATCATCATCATCATCATCATCATCATTAATACTAATCCCTTAAAACAATTCATTTCAGATCCAAAATAGATAGGGACTGTAAATCACAATAAAGGATGTTATCCGTCCGTTTTTATTCAACAAATGTCCACCTATCTTTAATAATACAACCAAGTGAGCTACTCCAGTACTAAATGGAATGATTTCAGAAGAATGTAATGATACTCAAAGTCTTCGAATTTTTCACGAGAATAAAAGTCGGGGTTAAAATATTTCACTAAAAAGTGTGGCTTTAGCATATTTATACCAATACAATCACCGCCAAATTGCATTTTGTGTTCTGCATAGCATGAGTCGCCTTCTAATGAGTTCCTTGGTGTCTGTCCGCAGGCCAAGGGGACTTCCGGCCGTCGGACTTGGAGAGGTGAGTGCCGCCGTGCGCATGCGTGACTTAATTCCTTTATTTATAAGAATTCACACCAACACACCCAGAGATGATTCCGTCCGAGACCCTACAGTGACAGACATACGACAGTGACAGTGACTACACTACTTACATAGCTAGGTTGAATTCAGCCGCTGTCTGGAGGAGATTCCTAGCGGCGGACTGCTCTGATCGGTAGTTTTCCATGGTTTCTCCGGCCAGGCGAATGCAGGAGCCTAATAAATGGCCATTGCCTCTGCGCCATCTTCAATTCTTGATCCTCACCACTCTTTTCCGTTTATCCTCATGATTGACTGATTGATTTTTTCGTGTTTCCGGGCGCGTCAACTGCTTCTGTCATTAGTCCCGTTAGTGTAGTGCATTGTTAGTGTAGTGCTCAGGAGATGGAAGTGATTTTCCTCGAGATGGCGAGATCCGGCACCGACCTACCGTCTGCTAGTGGGGTTTCCCCGTAACCATAACTCTCCCACCAGCGGGGACCAACCGCCGGTACAAGCTCTAAGATCCCGACTGGTCTCCCGGAACATGTGATAGTGTAGTGCATGTTAGTGTAAGTATGTGTGTGTAAGGGGAGAGGATGGGACAAGGAAGAGGAAGGACAGATCGCGCGCTGTCCGTGGCCGGTATGATAGGGCACTGCTCCCGCATTCGCCTGGTGTTGATCGGAGAAATCACGGAAAACTACCGATCAGAGCAGCCGGCCGCTAGAATTCTCTTCCAGACAGCGATTGAATTCGACCTAGCCGAAAAGGTAGTGTCGAAAACCCTGCCGCCGCGGGGAACCTAGGACCTCCCGGTCAGAGGCGCTGTAGTGGCATCAGTTGATGCACTGAGCTACCGCTCCCGGTTATCCTCATGAGTTCCCGCAAAACACTATGCAAAACACATGGTAGGAGACCAGTCGAAAGCTTAGAAGCTTGTCGAGCTGGAATGTGTAGGATGAACGAGGAAAAAATCTGTCCTCCGTCATAACATCCCTACGGAATTTATCATAGAAGTATTTGACTAGCTCTGGAACATTAAATGCTCGCCGCCATTTGCTAGGAGCTTGTTCCAAGTTGGCTGGGCCCTCTCTCAGACGAAGTCAATTTCATAATAAAAGAGTATAAATAAACGGATTGTTGGTAAGTGTATTATTGAAATTGCAACCTCTGGGCGGTTTCATTAATGTATTCGATTTATTTAATGCCCTAGTTGCTTGGATTTTGTATTTATTTAGTAAAAATAGTAAAACTGTATGTGACCGCCTCCCAACATTTTAAGTGAGTCCTACATCACTTGTCTCATATATACACATATTTGGTTACATATTTTTATTTTTATGTCTCTAATTGAATACCGCTTATACGGGTTATTTAGAAGATTGATTAGAACAAGATATATTAAGTAAAAAGGTTTGAGAAACTAATGTCAGCTATATCTACTAGTTTCCCAATCATCCAGTATCAGTTCATACTTCCTCTTCCATCATTGATGAAAATAAATAAAAAAATACACTTCTGTGAAAACACACTTTCGCCTTTCTACGTCTTTCACATTCATGACCTGTCACTGGGTCTCTCTCTCCCGCCCATTTCTGCCAAAAAGTGTCGAATACACATATAATTTAAAATGAACATTGTATCATGATAAATTATAATTCATTTTATTTATAACATCTGAATTTAAGTAGGTTATATAAGCCAATAAAGTCTATTTTATTCGTTTTATTATATCCGACGTGTTTGTTGTCCGAGGGAACCCTTCTCTGTTATTATATCAGAAACTGAAGGTTCCATTGTACTCTTGAAATGTTGGAAAACCAATGTAATAAACAAAGAACAACAACTGAATGAAATTTTCTACAAAACCTGTTTACTCTTCTAACTGTGTATTTATTACTTAAAACGTACTATTTTATAATACAAAAGTGAGAGCACAACACAAACGGACACATAGCACACACACACACACACACACACACACACACGCGCGCGCAATACACAGAGACACACACAGATTCACGCAACACCACGATTTTTACATCACTCGTCTCGTGTATAACTATATATTTTAATTTTTTTATGTTTCTAATTGAATATCGATTTTATGGTTTATTTAAAAAATTGATTAGATCACGCTGTAAAATTAGGGAAAAGGCTTTGAGAAACGCATGTTGGCTATATCTCCTAATTCCAGAATTATTAAATATCAAATGATAATAACTGATCCATTATTGATGAAAATAAATAAATAAATAAACAATACTATTGCGTTTTATCCTCCAAAAACGAAAGTGTGCCTTCCTTAGGCCATATGTCCAAGTGTCTTCGCGGCCGATTCCGCCTCTACATTCCCATTGGGAGATCGCCTTTCTTTCTTTCTTTCAGCAGTCGGCTACCCGCTCCGCCCTCCGGCCCCCCCGCGCCCCGCCCGCACCGGCCCCGCTCCCCCCCGCCCCCCCCCCCACCGCCCCCCCCTCCCACCCTGCTCCAACTCCGCTCCTACCCTTCCCCCGCCCCCTCCCGCCATGCCCCACCCCCGCTCCGCCCCGCCCCCTGGGAGTCCGAAGAGTCGCTGGGCGCGGCGCGGAAGCTCTCCGGACTGCATGATTGAAATTTGAGACCCGATACGAGGCCTCAGTGCTTCTCCCTTCGCTTTCTTTCTCTTGCTCCCCCTCCGCCTTCTTGGTCGCCTCGTGCGCCCGTGCGGCGGTGGGCGATTTACGAGGCCCCTCCCATCAATTTGAAACGCCAGACGGGCAGCAGGCCACCGTCCCCAACCCACCTCACAACACTGAATTTGCAGATGGTCTCACCATGACACGTGAAATGCAGGAGGTAGTCCTCTCCTTATTCCCATATTTTTTTCTATTCTTCGTCATCGTCTTCTTCCTCTTCTTTTCCACCTACAATGTTTATGTCTCCGGACTTGTACCTTCCCTATTTAGGTTATGGGTTCATGTTATTCGTGGTGTCCCAATATTTCTTTGGGACATATCATTAAATTCAAAATTTGCTTAGGCAGTCTGTCACCGCCCATTTGAGTAGTATAGTAGTTTCAAATGTACTCGAATTTTCATGTTTCAAGTCGTTCTGTTAGTTAGAAGATATATAATCTGTCTTCCTTTCTTTTAAGGTATATTAAGGTGAAAATACGTTGCAGTAACTTCGTTTCATATGTTTCAATTTTTCTCTAATGTCCTATTTAGAAACTAATTTTGACAGCAACATCTTGACAAACGGACTGCCAATTATGAATATAATTTTAATCAGACCTGTCGTTGGTATTCTAGAGTGATTCAGATTATTATGCACATTGGTTGGAATATCCGTAATCTAATATCCACACACATTAATAGTAATGGATCAATTTTTACTTTCTCACCTTATTACGTTTTTTCTAATCCACGTTTCGTAGGTTCTTAAAATCGATTGTTAACAAAAGTCGGTCTGTGGTCATTGCTAGCGCCTAAACCATTCTGACAATTTTCTCCAAATTGATATTCCTCCATCGATCTGAGCGAACTCGAGACCGTGAGAGTTTAAAACGTTTTTTTCATTCTTGTGGGTACTTACCATTAAGCCTCGACAAAATTTTCAATTTTATCTTTCAATTTCAATTTCATTTTTCACAAATGGCTTCACATTTACTAATTACAGGACTTAAACTTTGCACTCGGATAGCGTAATAAATGCTGAAATGAAAAGCGCAAATCTCATTTTCGCTGAAATTCCTGATTTTTTGAATATTGCAAAAGTTGAAAATTTCTTGGGCTATATCTACAATTACAATATATAATACAGAGCATTTTTAGTTAGTAAAATATGTTCAAAGGAGATCTTAAAATAAGGTCACATACAAATTTTGGAAATTGTGCCAAGTTTTCCCATAATTTAGAACATAATGAGAACATAATTTAGTACGGCAATTTAGAAGGTTCTGTTGGGAAGATTACCATTCACAAATAATGCAAAGTGTAATTTCATTTTACAAGTTATAGCAATTTGGTAAAAATCTGCGAAAATGGCATTCCTTCAGCACACTCAGCTCGACAGATCATTCTTAAAGTTTCATTCATCACTCTAACGGACACATTTTCTTTGTTTTGATACTGTCATTATTGAGGAGAATATTTATGTATTTCGATACAGATACTGATCCGTATGTGAATACTTTTGTATTTCCACAAAAATCAAACCAACCAGAAGTGTGTAGTTTCCACCAAAACTTCTCTCCAATCGTAAATTTCTATCTCCTGAAAGATGAAATTCAAAACGTAAAGCTGAACTACAGAAATGCTTTTGGGTGTCGTATCCAGATAAGAAAGTTAACTTTACACAAACCATCTTTTTCATTTGGAAAAAAATCGTCCGCATCGTGATGCAGGCAGGAAAACGGAATTTACTCTTTCGGTCTATTCGAGATAAAGGAAATTCTACTCGAACTTCCTAGAAACCCTCTCGTACATTCTCATTCAAACGAGGTATTTCCTCGAACACGAAAAGTGTTCGGAGACACATATTGCGAATATCTGTGAACCTTGGGGATATTGCAGCAGTCCCTTGCAATTTGCCTTCTTGCCCGCTGGCATGGCCAGGCCGCGGCCGCCCCGCCCGCGGCTCCGCCCCCAACTACCCCGCCACCAATGCCAGCCCCACCAGCGCCAACCCGAGCTCAGCACCCTGCCCGGCCCCCAGCCCCGCCTCCAGAACCGCCCTCATCCCCACCCCAGCCCGCTCCCAGCCCGCTCCCAGCCCGCTCCCAGCCCGCTCCCAGCCCGCTCCCAGCCCGCTCCCAGCCCGCTCCCCAGCCCGCTCCCAGCCCGCTCCCAGCCCGCTCCCCGCCCCCAGCCGCTCCCAGCCCGCTCCCAGCCCGCTCCCAGCCCCGCTCCCAGCCCCGCTCCCAGCCCGCTCCCAACCCGCCCCAACCCGCCCCTACCCCCCCCAGGCCTGGCCCCAGCCACAGCAATAACCCCATTCCACCCAGATTCCTTTTCCAACTCCACTACCCCTCCAGTCACTAACCCCAGCCCCGCTCTCCACCTTTGCTTTCAGTCCCGCCCGTCTCCCAACCTCTTCTTTTCACGCCAACCCCGTCTTCCTGTCTAACCCCGCCCCCCACCGCCCCGCCTACCTCTCAACTCAGAACTTTCCTCCTCGTGCTGTCTAGGCCCCGCCCTTTTCCAGCCCATGCCCCTGCCACCAGCCTCATTCCCGAAGTCCCACCATTTTCCCGCCCACGTCGCGTCCTATTCCGCCCCCCCCAACCGGTTTTTTTTTCCGCTCGTGACGTCAGCCAGCTCCGCGCCCGCTTTCTTCTGGTTCCTTCGTCCATCCTTTAATCATTGCAATTTTTCTTCCATTCACTCGCCTCTCCCGTTCCGTTACGTCCCCTTTATCAAAAATTGATTTGGAAATTGGACTTTCTCCGGGGTTGGCACTTCGCTCGCGAAGGCCTGGGCTCCGCCGGTATCTCCCTCATCCGGACATCTCCGACCCAGCCCCCGATAAGCCCAACAGCGGGCTCGCAAAAAAGGATTTTATTAAGGACGGGCCGGATTCTAAATTTTCTCCAATTGGAATTCTAAAAGGTTATCGATTCTTCCAAACCCTTCATACAATTTACCACATTCTTTTGCATAATTCGTTTTATGACGGTAATGCCGTTAAAAAAATCTTGACTTAATTCCCTCGCAACTTTGTGTCACCACCATTTCCGTATTAGAACAAGGAAATCTCAAAGACCTGTTGAACTCGTATGCCCCGAACAAAGCTCAGCTAGGAGGTTGACGCAAAAATTTGGTAAATCCTTGTGCCAGTCATTGATCTCTGCGGCATTACTAAGTAGCACTCGCCTTGCGATAGCATGAGTCACGGCCACTTAGGCAATCGTGGGGAGGTAGCCTGAAATAGTCAACTGCCGGCGACAGGCAAATATAAAACTTGTAATTAAGTCTAATTACATCAAGTATGAAAAACTATCTCCTCTCCCTAAATGATGTCTTGCCATAAACTTGTGATCCACAGTAGGATAATTTAAATGAGTAAAAATATTATTATGAAAGTCAAGAGGCAGAATAAATCTGTTATTTATATTGTATTTTATAAAAAGCATCAAATGCCAAAAAGATATTAGCTACTTCAGATCCATCTCATGCAGTCCACAATCAAAGAATACTTTCCAATAGATAAGTATATTTATGTAACAGGAGACGTTCCAAAATCGATATTACTGATAGAGTGTAATGTGTTCTTATTTCTACTTTACCCTTTCGGGATTCAAGTTAAATAATTATTTCAAATATCGGTCACTTTTTATTTGCTCGTTATACAATTAATTATCGATTGGCTAAAATTTTATGCCTATACTTAATCTTAAAATCAGTACAAAGTCGCCGTATGCCTTTAATAATTTATATCACAATAATCAACAATAATCATCACAATAATTCAAAAAATCCAATATTTTCATAACAGTAGCATTTTAAAACTTTTACTCAACAAATAGTTACAATATACACAACATGTTACTCTTAACGTGTACGACATTTAATCACTAGTATACTCACTAAACTTACATCGCAGTTCTTAACAAAAAATAGATTTTTTCTCTAAACTTGCCGAATGTTTATGCAATCGAACATTTTATCTCTTACTGATATTTTTCTTTCTTATCTTCATTTTCCATTTCAAATTTTGTCAAATTACTATAATCAAACTACAACCTATAGACAAACCATTTCGTAACTGTCCCTACATTTAATGACCTACATTATTTTTCCCCATGTCATCTAAAATCCGTTTCAGCTTTTCATAAATATTGTGCGATTTTTCTTTCCTTTCCAATCTCTTCCTCTTTCCATTCGCAAATTCTAACATTTCCTTTTCAACAAGCATTTATTCGTCTTCTGTTATTTTTCAATCCTAAATCTGGCTCAAGAGATCATTTTTCTCCCTCGTGGTAGTTCTTATACTCTGTAACTCCTCTAACCATTACAAATATATTCACAGTATTATACAATACTTTAAATAACTAATCATTCCTTGGACTTCTATATTTATGTCTTTGATAACTTCATTTCCAACCTCTTTTTCTCTTCCTTCAATCATTTTGCAAATATTCAGCCATTCATTTCTCATAAAATTATCAAAGACGTTGTCTTTGCCAACAATTTTGTTTATTGAAATAACAGGTTTCGATGGCTTAGCCGTCACCATCAGTTTCCTGCTGTTTGGAAGCCAGAAAACGATTACGGAACGAGCAAAGCCAGAAAACGAAAACAAAAACTACAACTCGTTTACTGACTTCCAAACAAAAGGAAACTGTGGTGATTAAGCCATCAAAAGCTGCTATTTCTGTAAACAATTTTGTTGGCAAAGTCTACGCTTTGGCTACGAATTGTTTTATTTGGAAATCCACCGACAAATCACCAAACAAACAAACAAACCAATACTTTATTTCTCCACCATTGACTTCAGACTCATTATAAAAGCTTTATTTCTCTTTTTTTACTATACCGACTTCTCTTCATAATTTCCCAGATTATCTTGCTCCTTCATCACTTTTTCTAATTTGGTTTCATATGCCTTCTGTCCGACTCTAATCCTCATCTGTCCGTTTTTAATCATTTCCATACGTCCGCTTTCATCGAAACTATAAACCGGCGTAGAAATATCTAGTCTTTATCTCCATTTTATAAAACTTTCTCGCACTAATCTATTCTCTTCCACTCTTTCCATCCCCATATCACTGCTACCCACATCACCACTGCCCCCAACTGATTATTCCTTCTTTATTTCTAATCTCTTCATTATATTGCATACTTATCTCATTACTTCGATTCGTTTTTAGCAGTTCCGAATCTTACTTGACTTTCTGAATCCTTAAAATATTCTAAATATTGGAATGAATTTATTTCCGCAATGACTTTACCTTTCCATTCCAAAAGATCATCCTTCGAGAGAAGGATCTTCTTTCCTAATAAAACAAATTTAAACTACTTTCAAAATTAGCGTTAAATCTTTACAATATAAAAACTCCACCCGGAGAGATGGCTCAGCGCGTTAACTGTGCCTCTGACCGAAAGCTCGTAGGTTCCAGTCCCGACGGCGGTAGGATTTTCGACTAGCTGGCTAGCTAGGCCGAATTCAGTTGCTGTCTGGAGGAGAATTCTAGCGGCCGGCTGCTTTGATCGGTAGTTTTACGTGGTTTCTCGAATCAACACCCGGCGAATGCCGGAGCAATACCCTAACAAACGGGCCACGCACCGCGCGCCATCTGTCCTTCCACTTCCTTGTCCTCTCCTTTCCCCTTACACACACACTTACACTAACATGCACTACACTACCACATATTCCGGGAGACCGGTCGGGGCTTAGAGCTTGTACCGGTTAGGGCGGTACCCCACTGGAGATACCTTGTTGGGGTAAACCCCAGTAGTCGACGGTAGGTTGTCGCCGTATATCGCCGTCCAGCGAGGGAAGATCGCCACCTCCCGATGAAAACACATGCAGTACACTTACGACACTAATGCACTTACTACTAATGCCCTCAGTAGTTGACGCGCCCGGAATCACTAACAATAAAAAAGCTCAATATTTTCATATTTTTTTAATAATCTTCTTTGTTTTTTAATATAAATAACATCTTCATTCGCCAAGGATAATAGTTTGTTTCTTTCAACTACCTTCTTCTTTCCCTTTTCTCCTTATTTTCTTCCAGTTCTGCTGATTTATGTTTAATAAAATGGGTTTAACAAGTACTCCTGACCACTCCTTCGGTCGTTGATAATATTTCGTATACATTCCCTTCTTTCCTTACCCTGCATCTTGTTTGTTCATAAGGGTTTGGTTTTTAAAAGTTTCACTAGTATTTTTTATTTTTCTATACTCCATAATAGTCTCCTGTTAACTTGTCAAATACAGATTTAAGATCATATTCTAAAAGCTTCCCGACAATTCCTTTTGTCTTCCTTTCCTGACTTTTTTTTTTCAATTTTGTACACCGTTAACATCAGAGTTATTACTCCGTAATACTTCACATAGTCACTATCATCTTTTTTGAGAATTGGTATAAAAAAAATCTTAACACCAACCCTCTTCTTTCTGAGAATAAATTAGAATTAGTTTAATATTATTTATGCTTTTTTTTAATGCCTTGTTTTCATCTCTAAACACTTTTATTTACCTTTCTTCTTTTACATCCGTTATTAATCAGCCTCATACACAATTATTTCTACGTCTTCTATCAGTTCATGTTGCCCCTTGAATTTCTCCTCTTTCTTGTTAGTATCTTTAACCACTGAAACATCTAACACGTGAAATAGAATAAACACAACATAAATAAGGGCACTTGAGTATATGGGCATTTTAAGCTGTGCCTTCATATGATCATATCATTTGCGCCTCATTACATCATTTCCTGGAATCATTGAATTATTTCTCTCTTTTATTCCATACTTGTTTCGTGTATCCACAGTTTCAAATTTTATAAAACCGCTCTTAACTTTTTCCCTTTACTTCTTACATTTTTTTTATATTTATTCATCTTTGTGTATTCCTTCTTAATGCCTCTCTGCTTTCTCCATCCTCTTAACTTCTTCCTGAATCTTCATCCCTACAATCAAAAATTCGCACCTTCAACTTTTTTCTTTCCTTTCCCACATTTAGGTTCACATCTTGGATATGTTTATATTCCACTTACAATTTCTTCGACGTTCACTCTCCTACAATTCCTCTTAGGAACCTGAAAGCTTCGCATACGCCCATTTGGAAGTCATTCTTTTCATATTTATTCCTATTGATCTACGTACGTTTCTATTAAATCTACACCATCTAATTTTGTAATGTTTTCCGAAAATTCTTAAAACTTTACTCTTAACATAATCCGTACTAATGGGAATAATGATCAATTGCAATTGACGCGACCGAAAACACAAACCGGTAGCGGTAGCTAAGTGCATCAACTGATGTCACTGCAGCGCCTCTGACCGGGAGGTCCTAGGTTCCCACTCCCCACGGCGGCAGGATTTTCGACATTAGCTTTTCAGCTAGGTCGAATTCAGTCGCTGTCTGGAGGAGAATTCTAGCGGCCGGCTGCTCTGATCGGTAGTTTTCCGTGGTTTCTCCGATCAACACCGGCGAATGCCGAGAGCAGTACCCTACCAAACGGGCCACGGACCGCGCGCGATCTGTCCTTCCTCTTCCTTGTGCTATCCTTTCCTCTTACACACGCACTTACAGTAGCATGCACTACACTATCAACATATTGCCGGGAGATCGGTCGGGAGCTTGTCCCGGCTGGGGCGGTGTCCCGGTGGTGGAAGAGTCCTGGTTAGGAAACCCCGCTAGCCGTCGGTGCCGGATCTCGCCATCAAGCGGGGGCGGATCACCGCCATCCCCCGATAGAAAAACATGCATTACACTAACGGGACTAATGACCGAAGCAGTTGACGCGCCCGGAAACACGATAAAATCAATCAATCAACCGGAAACAAAATAATTCACCCAAACGCCCGCTTGAGCGAGAGTGTCGTGTGTTGCAGCGAGAAGAGCGACGTGGACAGCGTGGCGGCGGGCCGCAAGACGCCCGCGCTGGGGCCGGGGTCGATGGACGGCGTGGGCGGCGGCGGGGGCGGGGGCCCCCCCCCCCCCCCGCGGGCGCGTCGCCCCCAAGGGGCGGCCGCCATGGTGCTGCAGCCGCCCACGCGCGTGTGAGCGCCCCGCGCTGCGGCCACGCCCACCTCGCCCACGCCCACGCCCACGCCGCTGCCTGCCGCTGCGCCCGCGCCCCTCACGCACCTCCCACGCCCCAACAGAGCGCCTGGGTCCGCCCCGCCTTGACTGGCTTCAGTGATGGTCGAGGCCACAGCCACCTCATATGCAAAATTTTACCTGCCGAAGCGAGCTGGAGGACACTGCAAAAATTAACATACAGTTTTCCATGCAGTTTGATGTTTGGAATTTCCGTCTGCACAGCCCTGCTGTGCCATAAGATAAGATAAACAATATTTGGTCGCAGAGCGTTGAGCCGGGAGTATCTTCTGAGAGATGTCCAATCCCTCCTAGAATGCGCCACTCGTAATAATCCCCATTTTAATTTGGTTGTATTTAAGCAACTTCCAGACTGTTTCGGCAGTTTCGTTTAAAATTTTGAGTATGAACCATACGTGGCCTTTAATAACACTGAAAAAAAATCAAGGCGGGTTTCGAAAAAAAATCAAGGCGGGTTTCTTTACCGATGAAAAGTGGAGCTAGTGATTGTATTTCAATTCCGCTTCGCGGTTCGCCAACGGACTTGTGGACTCTGTCTGGGAGACGGGAGGTGCGCCCGCGCGCGGTGCTGTCGAGACTTCGCCGCCGCGTCCCTCACTGGCGCAAGCGCACGCCACGCCTGCCAGCGCACGCCCCGCCACGCCCCGCCACGCGCTTGGACACAGCAGCTGCACCAGCCTGCCCTGCCTTGCCCCGCCACGCCACGCCGCGAAACGCTCCGCCGGCCGGCCTGCTCGCCGTCCGCCCGCTCTGGAGATCCGTGCGACCATCGCACGCCGCAGTCGCATGCTGCAGTCGCACGTCGCAGTCGCAAGCGACAGTAGTACTGGCAGTCGCAGTCGCAGTCGCGTCGCAGTCGCAAGCGGCAGTCGCACGTCGCAGTCGCAAGCGGCAGTCGCACGTTGCAGTCGCAAGCGGCAGTAGTACGTGAGGCGCAGTCGCACGTCGCAGTCGCAAGCGGCAGTAGTACGTGACAGTCGCAAGCGGCAGTCGTACGTGCAGTCGCAAGCGGCAGTAGTACGTGGCAGTCGCAAGCGAGATGTCGCACGCTGCAGTAGTACGCAGCACTCGCAAGCGGGGCGGCTATTGGATGCGATCGAGGGCTGTGCTTCTGCGACTCGTCCACGACTGCGCTCTGCCCGTTTGCTCCGAATGGCCGAGCAGCTCTTGCTCACTCCGCTGATCGTCCCTCGCGAAGCATTTCAGATGAAATATTTTACCTACCAAGGCCGAATCCTGGAATCGTTTCCACTATGATATTGCGTGAAAATGTTTAACACAAACAACTATTAGTTTAAAAAAAATATCCCACAAATATCGAGTATAGTTCGACATGAACAATGCCGCTGTCTTCCAACCTCGGAGGGATTTGTTCATGTCATATATTTGCTAAAGCTACTAGAGCTTGACTCGTATTGACGTCTAAAAAGGAGAGAGACTAATGACTAATTGAAGCACTGTGCATACTAGTATTACACCCTCTCTGCCACGCATGAACATTAAAGGCGAGGATCTAGTTAACAGATTAGTTGTAAATATATTAATACTATTTTGTCAGTTGTTTATAAATCTGCTTGAGGTGGATGACCTGGAGTAATTCACTTCGCTCGAACTTAGCCGTTGCTACCCGACCGGTGACGCACCCCTGGGAGGGATGTTCTGTGAACGCTTTTTTGGCCTCGCACTTACACTTCAAGTCCTGCTTGCCTCATTCATGAGCTGTATATTTCTTTAAAGTCGCAATACTGTAATAATTGGTCACGATTGGTCAAATGCCAATTTCTTCTGAATGAAATCTGGTCTTAGAATTTATGCATTATGTTATCTGGTAGTGAAGGACAAGCGCGGCCTTTTACAGGCCAGAAAACCTACGATTTTTTCGTGAAAAATGCTTGACTGTAGGGGGTAGGAAATATTGGACTAATGGTGTAGCCTAACATTATCAAGCGCGTAGGCAGCAGAGCTGTATAGGAAAGTTGTTCGAAGGAAAGACCCTGAATATTTACCCCGGAGTTACAAAATTTAAAATCCTAGAAACTCGTCGGTTGCATTATTCAAAATATTAATTGTTAAATATTGGAAATATAATACAAATACGCTCGTTTTTTAGAACCCTAAATCACAATGTTAAAATTAGAACTCACAATCAGAACATAAATCACCAAGTTACATTGAGCCTTTCAGCCAGAACTTAACCAAGCCAAATTCAAATATTTTATTCCTTTTACTCAATTGGCTTTTAAAATAATAATAATAATGACTTAATACACTAATTGTACATTGTTTTCGTTGTGAGATAATATATAAAATTGATTTATCGACCTATGCTTATGTTATAATATGTATTTTAACATCTTATTTTTGTAATTTGTCATATTGGTTATATTTTTATATTAAGGAGGACATTGTCGCAACCAGAATAACATGCGTGTCCACCACATTGGGATTTTGGCTCAAACGACATTGGATACAAATATCCTTGAAGCGCTTCACTTTGTTAACTACCTGTCTAAAATTATTTTATTCTATGAAATTTTTAAGAGGCCTTGAAGTATAGGGTTCTTGAGGCAACGCTCGCCAGTGATGAAAACGATTGTTGGGCAATATAAAGAATTTACTTTGCTTTACTCATCTCCCAAACACGCAAAACATGGGGTATAAAATTGGGTGGGTGAATTTTTTAAAAATTTTTATCTTTTTGAGGTCCCTTCCTTCGATATAATGGCAGATGCTCGAATCTTCTATCGCTTTCCTAAATGTAAATATTTTATTGTTTTCCTTCAAACTTATTTTCTTCTGCAAATTATTATTATTATGTTTTACTGCCACTAAATATGACACTTTTACTTTTTTGTCTTGTAAACAACTTTAATGTTTTGATAAGTCCTATTAGTTTCTCTATGCGTTGCTTTCTTTCCACAAAATAATTTTGCCTCAATAGTATTACGTAAGGAGTCAACTTCAAACTCAAAGCGGTATATTATCCATAATGATGTAATGTATTTATCTACCCACATTCGATGCGTTGAAAACAAGAACACAAGTTGCAGTTTATTAAACCTGTGTGGAGTTAATTTTATATTGAAAAAAACCTTACATCTATTATCACATCTCTAATTTCCCATGTTTTGAACACCTTAGTAGAGGAGGCAAAATTATTCTGAACTATATCTCATAAAAATATTTATCTGCTATGTCTTCCGAAAATGTAAATTGCACTTCGTGTAGAATCTTCCTTTCAAACTTGTGTTGCCTTACAAGGATGTGCATCAATCAAAATCAGTTCTTTCCGCAATCGAATACAACCTTTTGACATCATTGCCGTTGAAGAACTTGAAGCACTTCAAACGAGTAGCGCAGACTGCGTGACAGAATAGTTTTCGGCCCTAGGGAAAGCGCACAGTGTTTCACCATTGCCTCGTTTAGAAGTTACATTGGAGTTATATTCTCCGAAGGGAATAGGGTACGTAGTAGCTAACCGATAACTCAGCTGTCTAAAGAGAAAATTTTTTATCTGACTAAACGAAACTGAAAGGTGACTAATTCTTTATATCCCTATGCACATTGAGCCGATGAATATGAATCTTTCATCAGAATTGGTCAGTTACGTAGATTTTCTCATAAAACTAAACAAAATAGTCTAAATTTACACACACACATTGTTTGTATGTGTGTGTGTGTGTGTATATATATATATATATATATATATATATATATATAATATATATATATATATATATCACCTTATGAGTAGTTTCTAAAATATATTATATATTTATAGATTACAGCTATTGTATGTGCTTTCACAATAGTTTTGACAATTTTTTAAAGCAAAAGGGAGTTCCAGCTTTTTGGGAAAGCTATCCAGATGTTAATTAATGAAATACAACTTTTAATTCATTAAACATCGAACTTTTCAGTTTTTCACTTTGGCTTTTCATCTTCGTTACAATTACTTAATAGTCGGAACGATATTTACTACTTATAAAACTTATTACCGCTATTATTACTGTTTAATCTTTTGACTAATTATATACCAACAGTTTTTAAATTGTTCATACTTCCTTAATGAGTCCTTCATTACTCCCGCGTTAATATGTATATAAATGTGAAACGTATTTGTTCCACACTTCAGCTTCTATATAAAAGTTGGTATAATGTCTTCACGCCTGTCAGTTGTGCATTTAGCTCCTCCACTTCGTAGATTTTTTACCCTGTTCACATTTTCATTGTTGTTCCAAAGTTACTTCATTCTAATAGTAACTGACACATCTAGTTGTCAAGTCAACTAGCCGAGTTCACAGAACGGTGTCAGATTTGTGCAGGAAGTTGGTAAAGTAGGAACAACAAGAACAAGTATTGTGTTCACTGGTTTTGTTAGCAGAGAACATATACTAAAAACCTGTAATAAAAATATAATACAAAAGTTCCTTTAAAAGAAATACTAGAAGTGTAATAAAGGTTTAATATTTCATTTTTCTTTCACTTTTAATTAATTTATAATAGTATGGTTGTTGATAAGTTTTGTGTTGGTGAATTAAACTGGTTCAAAAAAATTAAGTAAACCATAAAAGAAGAATATTAGTAAATGTTTGGCTAAATGTATCCGTAGATGATAACCGTAAATAGATTACGATCTTCTGCCGTGATTTAGACGTAACTTGGATATTATCGACCAAAAAATTAATATTAACTTGTTTTCTGATTTTAAACCCAGAGTGCATTTACTCGTGTTAGTAATGTATGTAAAAAAATAGTTTGGTTATCAGAGGATTAAGAAATTTGTTACTGCAGATTTGAATCTTGTGTAATCTGTTGTAAAAGCACATAATATAGGTGGTAGGGTTGTCATGAATTGTTTGTGTGAATGTGTGAGAAAAGAGAGAGAGAGAGAGAGAGAGAGAGAGAGAGAGAGAAAAAAACTCTGACGTGATTGGCCAGTTATGGTGGCAGATTCGAATTTGTCCAGGCAAAATACATAGGGATATATGGGTCTAGACACCAGCAGAAAATATTTTTCTTTTCGTAGCTGTATAATTCTTTATTACAAAATTAAAAACATTCGTCTTCTATTTCGAACCCTGTATGAAACCGTTTTGCTCTTTGCACTTGCTGCGTGAAACGATTCAAAGCAGCTGCCCTGCCAGCGGAGCACAGGCCACCCCCAGCGACTGGCGTTCTCACTCGACTGCACCACAGCACCGCCTTGCCTCGCCCCGCCCCGCCTCGGCACACGGCACGGCACGGCACGCACGGGTTCCGGCTCCAGCCCGGAGCTCAGCGCCCGGAGCCAGCGCAGACCAGGCGCCCCGCCCCCACGCCTCTCCGGAACACGCACATTTGTAGACACTTTTGAGATATTTTTATAAAGTAAAATAAAGCTATTGATTCACCCAACACTATATGCTGCATGGTAACAATCATGTCGAAACCTGCCTTCAATATGCTGAGAAAATGGATTATCCACATTCCTTAAATCGTTATATAGTTTTTCGTTCAACCAGTTTAGTTAAACCATAATTCTTATTTATTTAATTTTTTTATGAAATATTTGTGGAAAGTTCCTTTTCTGCTGCATTAATAGTGTGAAAATGATAGGTTTGCATACAGATTTGCGGAGTAATGTGTCGGATGTATTATTTGTAATATTACTTGTTTAATAAAATTGGAATTGAATTGCAAATTGAAATCACATGTCATGTTAACTGTTACTGAAGAAACACTTAAGGCAGGCTTCGACGCGATCGTTCCCTTGCGAGAGACTCCGAGCGCGCAGTGTGTTGGGAGTGTTGCGGGTTGCATCGCGCCCCGGGCTCTGCGCTGGCTCCCGGCCTCGGCACCGGCACAGTCACAGGCATGGTCTCTCACGAAGCACTCTGCACGGACTGCCAGCACTTGCTCGCCATTTTGGAGGGGAAACCAACGCTCAGTGTGTCCGCCATCTTGTCAAGTGGAGAGCGCCTTTAGCAAACAGAAACAGTCCTGTCCACTAGTTCTTGCCCGACGTTTGAGAATGGCTGCACGTTTGAGGCCACGAGATGGCTGGCTAGAAGGGGCGCACCGGGTGATGTTTCACTGGTGATGGTATTTCAGCAGCCGTCGGCCGCACAGCCTAACATCTTCGTGTGCACGCCATCTGGAGTCTAAGGGCTGCCTCTCTGCACCTCCGCGGCTGTGGGGCGTCGTGCGCGCCTCATCAGCCACCACCACCACCACCACCACTTCTTCTTCTTCTTGTTCTTCTCCTCCTCCTGCCACCTCTTCAGAAACGACCAATCCGCCGCAAACGTGTGTGTTTTGCAGCCGCGATCGCTCTCCGCGACCGACTACAGCAAAGGGACGTTTAGGAAGGAGCGAGAAGCCAAAGATAACGTATACGCAGACCTGCAGGTGCCCACCATAAGCAACAACGGCTCCACCATGGCTCGCCACAAGGCGGGCCGCCCCCGGCAGCAGGCGCCGCCCGCCTACACGGCGCCGCCCCCCGCCCACGCCCGGCCCCTCGCCCTCGCCCACGCCGGCGCCCGCTTCCGCCCCTCCAGCCTGGAGCGCGCCGAGATCTGAGGCTGGGAGCGCGCGCCGCCGCGGCGTGCCACGCGCTCCTCGACAATCGCAACGGGCTAGCTCCGTGCCCCATCAGGGGTTGCAAGCCGACGCTCAGAACGACCACGCGTATCTCTAAAACAGAAATTTCACACGTAAATTTACGCGTAATATTTTCACGTAAATTTTCGCGTAATTTTCATTAATTTACACGAAATTTTACCCGTAAATTTACGGTATTTTTTAAAAATTTCATTCCGTGTAATTTAAATAAACAGGTGTCTCAGGAAAAAATGTTACAATCTAGGTCGTGTAGAGAAGTCGAAAATGAACCATGTTTGCCAGCGAACAGGCAGTGGAATGTTTCATATAACGGACTTACGCATGTGATAATTCTCCCCGGTTGTTAGGTAACTTCGTGTCCACTGGAGCTCGGTAGATCCATGAAATACTTGACTGTTCATAACGTGAACTGCCTCACACCACCACACCACTGAAAAATGAGATGTCTAACAAGCACATATCACACGTGTATCTCCGTTGAGTGACATTTTTCCACTGTTTTTTCATTTGCAAAAAGGTGTTCATTTTCGACTGCTGAACGGGCTCTAGAAGCTAGGAACTTTCATTCCTACCACATTTATTATGAGATACGTGTATATTTATATTATTTTGTACTTGCAGTTTTTATTGCCATTAAGACTATTTTAACAAACAACTTTTTTATTTTACTTCAAGAGAGACTATCAATTTTAAGAAGGAAGTTATTTTTCGTGGAGATACGAGATATTGCTTCTAAAGCGTCGAAATGTGTGTTCTTTACGCGTGTCCACACGTTGCCTTCAGCTGTTCGCTGGGACGTTAGAAGAAGTCCCGTAGGGCGGCGCGTGCGTGCTCCCGCCGCCCTCCCGTCCCCTCCCCTCCCCCGCCCCCCGCCCCCGCCACGCTCCTCCTCGGCTGCGGCGGCCGGGCCGTCCCTCCCCGAAGAGACTGCGTGTGAGTGCGTGGAGGGGTCGCTCCACGACCACGAGACTTTATTTTAACGTTTCAATACATTTATATATTTGTGTAAATATTCAGAAGAATATACGAAAGATTCTTATTGTGACGAATAAGAAACTGCTGAATGAAACGTGGGAGTTGTATGAACCGGATAACATTGAACTTTGTGTGAGTGCGTGTGTATGCGTTTGCACAGTTGCGGGTTTCGTAATGGGAGAACACTGCGTCTAACCTGTTACGCAAATTATTGCTCTGACTACTCTGTTACATATGTGTGTTAATAAGTGTATATGTTAATATTATACTTACAACTTAATATTTTTCATATTGTATAACTTGGGATGGCGTTCGCAAAGAAAGGAAATGAACGTGAAAAATAAGTTTGCTGATAGAGCTTTGTGCCACTTGAGGTTTGAGCACTCGAGGATGTGCTGGTGTGTACTCCATTGTAGCGAACTCGTTTCTACGTAATGTTAATGTGATCATTTTCTAAGGTTACCATGGTTACTCCTCGACGTATTGGGGGAAATACTTGAAAACAGGGGACATTGATAGTGTGATTTGTTTTTAACTTCAAAGCTTTGCCATGACCTTTACAAACGTGTACGTCGCACTTCTAAAACAAAATATTTGCCATCAATATGTATTGCTAGAGAAAACTGTTAAGTTCCTGTACTTTCTATTTTTATAAAATTATTCTGAATTGAGCATACTAAATATATAACATACCCGTTAGAACTAAATGGATTTAATGCGCTGTGTTAATAATAAGGCATTTTGTTATAAAATATTAATTATTTATCAAACCCTGTTTAAAAAATAATCGGGTTGTTTTCACATTGTAGTAGAGTCTTTATTCTGGTTGCAGCTTATATGCTACTGCCTGTAGTTTTGTACATAAAAAGCGGTGAAGCATAAGGGGACCGACCCAACAGAAAAATGTGAAGTCAACTTGAATGGTAGTTATGCTGGAGAAAATATTTTAGCTGTGTTGTTAGATTTTATTTTTTAGATGTACGTATCTTATTATATCAAAACATTGTAAAATGGAAACGTCTGTATGAATTGTACCAATACCATGTTTGAGAAAGCATTCTATACAATTAATTGTTAATATCTGTGGTTTCTCAGTGTTCATTTCGAGCTAGAGCCTAGCTCTCAACGCAGTTTGTCTGTGTTTTGAGTCAAGAAAGAGGGCAAGACAACTACCTTGCGTCGTCATCGCTTCGTCCTTCGCCCAGATTCCAATGTGAACAGGTTGCCGAAGGGCGAAGAGCAGGCCGTTGAAGTATCCAGAGGCATCGTAAGCTGGCTTTCACTGGAGCAGTGACGTCAAGGTAGTACAATGGTGGTAGTAACACGACACACACCACCGTAGCATACCCTGAGCTTATCTCCACATCTAGAGTCGCGATAGGAAAAGCTGAGTTTTCCTACAGCGATGGGGCTGTTGAGACCTTCAGAAGCGTGTTCGTCGAAACAGGAATTATTTTCATCCTATAAAAATTTAGTGTACAAAAATAAAAGTAAATCGTTAATGAACATAACAAAATCACGTTAATTTATTTATGTAACCTTCATCTAATCGTGCTTCACGTGTAAGTTCCAGAGCTACTTCCAGTAATTGCTCACTTGTGAGGCATGAACCGCGTGGAACGGACATTTCATTGTCCCACCCGCGCCACCAAGTTTACCTTGACATCACTGCACATGCGCCTACGCGGAGGTCTGTGTGAGGCTGCGATGCAAGATAGTTCCCCTTGCACCCCGACATTAGACTCTTGTGTCTGCACAGCATCCAAGGGGGGAGCATGATCCAAAAGCTGAATGGAAACCGTGCTGTAACAGGACTTCTGCTGCACTTGGCAAGGGACTGCTTCCGTTTGTGTACAGGAAGTGTGGCGCACGTTCGTATTGCGAGAAAACAAAAGAAAAAAGAAATTAAGTTTTGTGCCGTCGTCGAAGCTCTTTTGCTTTTCGTTTGTGCGCACGCGCGCGTGTGTGTCTGTGTGTGTCACTGTGTGCAACTTCTGTACACGAGGATTAGTCAGCCCTGGTGTAGCAGTGTTCAATAAATTGTGTCAGTGGTGCATGCGAGTGTTTTTTGTGGAGCCGACCAAACATTTCCGATCCAGGGGGTCACAGCTTCTTCAAGAAACGACATTCACGATTTCCAAATTTTCATAATATTAGTATTTCTGTTCCTTAATTAAACATGAGGATAAATTCAGTGTGCAAAATATCTCGCGGGAGTCTACCTAGTTGTTATAAGTATTTCATGAGGTGATTCTTCAATGAAAAATATTGTTATCAACAGTCAAATAATGTCTAATAAATTTTCACAGAGACCACAGCCTTATTGGGCGTTTCCAAATCAATCTCATTAAACATTTGCTTTGAAATAAAGAATATAAGATTGGATAATAACATTTAAAATTTAAACATAAAAAATCGAATTAACTATGATAAAAGTTATTTTTTATGAAGTGGAACATCCTTGTGTTTGCAGGAGGTTTGTGAAACAAAAGTTGATTTCAAATTACGTTGTGCTGGAACGTTTTACTGAAATGCCCTAAACACTTGTTTGAAATGTGACCCCCTCTTTCCTCCTCTCCCTATATTCACGCCTCATCCTCTGAAGATAATGTCACGGATTACCACGAGAATCTATTAAGATTAATTTGCTAAAAATCAAAGAAGCTGTAATTTAATCAAGAACAACCATGTACTCTCAATTGCAGAGACCCTTGTGTGTAATGAGCATATAAGCCACAGGTTTACGGTTACAGGTCGGACAAGTTTTCGTTACGTAAATCACCATATTAGAGAGTTTTTGTTTCATTCAAATAAATCGCAAGTCGGATTATAGAATGGGATCAATGAAATATTGGTATTTTGTTTCCGTGGTAGAAACTGCAAGTAATCGCTACCGAACATATTATCTTTACTTTTTAAATGTCTCTTAGCAAAAACGTCGGTGAACGAAAAACGAGTAAATTTTACAAAAATTAACTTTCAAACCTTTTTAAAATTTCGTAATAACGGACATCTAGTTCCTAGAAAGAAGAATCGATTAGAATATTCAGAATTGAGCTAATCCTATCATTACCGGTGAAATTTCAAAACAACCGTTGATAATTTTTGTCTTCTAATGGGAAAACATTTTGAAAAACTATAATCTAATTAGATAATAGTAGTAGTTATAGGTTTTGTAGGCTTTTTCCATTTTCAAGCATTTTATATCGAATCGTGCAGATAGAACAGGGTAAAATAAAATGCCACATTTGCAATGACATTTTTTGAACTTAGTTTAAAGGAACGATCGTATTATGTTGAAACCCGCCTTTGATTCGTAATAGGTATGTCACATGCGGATTATATGAATTTCTTAGCTACCGAAACAAACTGTAAATATTATATTTAAACAATCATTAATGTCGAGACAATGTCAAGTGCAATAAGGAATTTGATGGCCTTATGATGGGAGAACAGTACAGTACAAATAGAAGCTTTAAGCACATAAACTACCCGAAAATTTGTATATTTCATGTAGTTTTCGAGTCACTTCCAGTTTTTCGCACTAAAAGTTTACATAAGAGCATGAGTGGCCCCAATAATCACTGAGAAAATCAAGGCATGTTTCGACAAGACACGTTAAAATAAATTCCGTTGCTCTCCTTTCGCTAGATAGGGTCACTACCTATGCGCATCCCGAATCGTCACAGGTAAGTCACAGAAAGTAAATGACCAGGAAGAAAATATATTTAGGCTGTTACGTTAACCTTACAGGCATCAGTAGGAGGGTTCACCCTAAACCGGATATCCCCCCCCACGAGACCTCAAGTCCACCACCCTGGGATGCCACAGGTACAGATCTCACGGACAACACGTGAACTACGGGAAGTCCGTTCGGAGAGATGTTGCCGCCATCGTTCGTTCAACGTATTGCGCTTATGTTCTCAAATTCAAAACTCAAACTTCCAGGTAAAGATTACGTATTTCTTATTATTGTTTCTAGCCACCAAAGACTCCCTCGTGCGGCGCCGAATCACACCATCGGGAGGAACACCACAACCTCCCGGAATAGAACATTCACTACACTGATGGGACTAATGCCCATAGAAGTTGACGTACCCTGTAACATCAATATCGCAATCAAGTATGGCTGCGATGCCTCGGAGATGCGTTTCCTGCCGAGACCCACCGCGTGAGATAGATTGATTGATTGTTAGTTATTTAAGGTTCATCAATTAAGGTCCATTAATCAATCAGGTCAATTAAAGGTTATTCGTCCCGTAAGTTTAGTGCCCGGGAGGTGGCGGTGATCTTTTCCCCCGGTGAATAGCGAGATCCGGCACCGACCTACCGTCTACAAGCGGGGTTTTCCCCAACCAAGTATCTCTCATCAGTGGTGTACCACCCCAGCCTGGACCAGCTCTAAGCCCCAAACCAGTCTCCCGGTATGTGTGGCAGTGTACTACATGTTAGTGTAAGTGTGTGTGTAAAGAGAGAGGATAGGACAAGGAAGAGGAAGGAAAGATCGCGCGCGGTCCGTGGCCCGTTTGTTAGGTACTGTCCGGCATTCACTTGGTGTTGATTCGAGATACCCGAAAACTCGATCAGAGCAGCGGCTGCTAGAATTCTCCTCCAGACAGCAACTGAATTCGGCCTAGCTAGCCAGCTAGTCGAAAATCCTACCGCCGTCGGGACTGGAACCTACGAGCTTTCGGTCAGAGGCACAGTTAACGCGCTGAGCCATCTCTCCGGGTTGAGTTTCTTATATTGTAGAGATTTCGGAGATCGGAGAAGCGTCAAGTGGAAGTCTTCGCTCAGGAGACTAGTAGGAGGCCGTGGAGAGCATGGGCAAGGCCGTAGATAGGGACGCTGCCACCATCAGAAGAGAAAGAATTGATTTTACAATTCCGTCTTAGTCTTATCTCTTAGCCCAGTTCATTACGCACGGAGGCCGAACGGTCAAGAGACCCTGAATTCAGGGAGTAGCGCATTACGTCGCCATTTTATATCTAGATCTCAGAAGAGTTATGTAGGGAATGAAGAGTGGTGGTATGTAGTATGTGTTGAGAGCCACTAATTTATCCAAAATAAATATTAATATGTTGAAGCATCAGCATCCCAACAATTGTTATCATTTCTCTTCAACGATATTGCGTGCTATCAGATTCAGCTTAAGTCCAGAGTTACATATTACTGTTGTCTCTGTAGAGACTCTGACCTAGAGGTTCCAGGATTTGAGTCCCGGTAGTCTCGGATTTTCGACACAAGCTGTAAAGCGAGATCGAATTCATCTGCTGTATGAAGAAGAATTGTAACGTCCAAATGCTGTGGTCGGAATTTTTCCGTGGTTTCTCCCATCTGTACCAGGATAATGCTGCAGTTGTACTCTAATAAACGGGCCACGGACTACGCGCACTTTTTACTTTCTCTTTTCTGTCCTATCCCATCCACCTACGCCCACACTTACATGCAGTACACTACCACCTTGCTGACGAGATACTGCTCGTTCCGGCTGGAGAGTCAGGGCACTTTATGTGCCCTAAAATATGAATCAATTCGAGGTTTGAACAACTATTCACTTCCATATAGAATTCATTAAGGAGAGGTAACGGGTTTGTATTCTTGTAAGATGCCATCGACACAAACTGCGGAGAATTAATGTACAGCTATGCATAAGAAGATTCAAATATAAAATCAGACAAACCAAAAAGACAGAATTTCGAGGATTGCTCTAGAAATAAATTAACTGGCGTACCTTCAATTAGCTACACACGCTACAATATCACACGTTACTATCCTGCAAACTTGGACACCGTTCGTCCTAGATCCTTTTTAGTAAAGAGGAATGCAAAGTTGATACTCTTATGGTTTTATTTTGAAAGTGACCAGAATTCTCAAACTTATAGTATCTGAATTACATTAACGATCAAGAAATTTGGTTCAGACAGGATAATAATAAAATCGCATGATCTGGATTTTGTAATTTATCGAAAGCTGGTTGTCATTCTTTCTACAAGTGCATGAATTGATTAATATTACTAATTCAGATTGGGTGAAAGACGTGTGATTCACTGAAATAAAATCTAACCCCGTAGATGTAATATTTCTCTCCGGGCATGTTGTTTACCAAATCAGCAGCAGTTTGATTTACGAAGTCAGCAAATGATCCAGATATAAGATTTGTTAACGTTAAATTTTGAACTAGTTTTAGTCTGATTAAAATTGTCATACCCCAATGGCGGGTTGAGACATGCATATATTAAGTCAATAAAAATTGGTTTAGAGCCACCAAAGTTTCGGAGAAATATATGAAACAGCTTGTTGTGTGTGGACACTTCCAAGAATTTCTTAAATGCCTCCTAGATTTGAAAACATCCACAGTAAATGCAAGTATGGTATTTAAATAACTGAACAGCTGCTAATTGTAAGATAAAACAAAATACCTGCTCTATCTATCTTAAACTATGTGAATTCAAAATAAATTCTTACACAGATAACTTGGTAAGAAAAGGAAATAAAGTAAGTGAACTACAGTGTAATCAGGCACTTCGGTAAAAAGAAGAACGTTTTTTATTATTTAATGGTTTGTTATATAATCAGGTAAGTATACTTATAAGGAAACATTAGAAATACATGAAATGCTACTTTCCTATCTTTGTCCCCCTTCACCTAAAATAAATTTGATTTTCATTTTATATTGCAGTTCTACGTTTTTACAAACCTGAATTTCCTTTTAGATAGTCATTATTCTCGTCCATTTGACAGAAATGTAGGAGGTTGTGGAAGACGAAGAAGAAAGAGAGAAAGTCAAATAGGAAACAAAACAACTCTTTATTTATAAAACGAATAAAATGAAGAATATGTGAGCAAGAACGAAATATATGGTTCGGTGAGAAAGTCTTATTAAGTAATCGAATGTTGACCCTGACCATGAAAAATATCAAAACTAAATTGCGCGGAGGAAATACAGAAAGACCGTTAGACCAACAGACACTTGTACTAAAGAATGGCACAGACTTTCTCGTGCTAGTAATCTAATTTCTTTGGCCTAAGCTAGCTTTTCAGTCTTCCAACATACATTTGGCAGCTGCTATCTATCGCCTCCCAAAAGACTTTTTTTAAGTTGTCACTTCTTCGGTCTCCTAATGGCAGAATCGAAATATTACTATAAGAATAATATAGAAGAGAAAAAGCTGTTCCTAAAAAAATGGATCCATTTTTAAGATAACGGCGTTTAAGGGTAAATGCAAAATTTGAAGCTCTTTTTCACAGGAAATTTTTGGGTTTTAAAAAACTTCAATGGAAGTCATTTTAAGCACTTTTACTCACAAATGCAATAGTGTTTACAAATCGCTGCAAATGTGGATATTAACGCCGTAAGACATATTTCAAGAAAGAAAATTTGTGTATTTTTTTGAAATAAATACAGTAAAATTAATTTTAGATCGACTTAAATACTACTAATAGCACTAGCCATGTGAAAAGTGTGAAGAAAAAATTTGGAGCTATTTTTGAGAAAATGGCGCTTAAGAGTGTCTGAAAATGCGGTATTCTGAGCTGGTATTTACAGAAAAAATTTGAGTTTTGAGATACTTTATCTGACATTATTTAAAACTCTTGAAACATTTAAATGCAATAATATGAATAAATTGCTCCTAACGTAAATACTGATGACGTGAGAGGCAAGTCAAACAATATAATTTTTGAAAAAACAAAAGAATAGAGCAATATTGCGTTTATGTTGCCTTACAGAGTGCAATTAGCATTACCCTTATCAAAAGCTTAAAGAAAAAATTTGGAGCCGTATTTGAGAAAACTTTGAAAATGCCTCACGGGCTTCATGTTAAGTACCCCCAAATTTTAAAGAATGTTTTTCAAAATTTCAAACCTTCAACTAGAGCCCTATGTACAGAATTTTGTTCAATTTGGAAAAATTCCTATGCATGGTTTAGGCGCTAGTAGTGTTCACAGACGGACGGAAGAACAGACGTAAAAAAATACTTTTTGCGGTATCAGGTGACCCAAAACGTGCATTTGCGTTCAAATCTCGAAAAAGATTTTCTGAAGCAATACGTAACTTTCTCTATACTCCGTATCTATACGTATTTGATAAGTCAAGAAACTCGGTTAAATTTGAATGCTAAAATCGGTATCAAGCGTTAATAATAATGGTATTGTATGCAAGCTCGGAAATCAAAGAATATACGTTTGCTAGGGCTACGAATAAACAAAGTAGTCCATGCTTGGTTTCATAATTCTGTACAGATGGGAAGACACGGTCCCGAATGCATATATAAGCAAAAGGTGTGGAGAGGGCATTGAAAGCCGTGATCTTGTAGGAGGGCGCAAGAAATCACTCTCTTCAAAGATAGTGAAGCGTACACACGTAAGCAATTGGTGAGCAAGTGTTTTAATAATTTTTCAACATAGTCTAGGATATTATTTAAATGATAGTGAATCGGGAACTTATGATTAGTCTGATAGATTGGTATTGTGTAAATATTAGTATTTGTAATTGTAATTTTTATTAATGTAGTTGGAAATTTGAATTCAAATGGACTCCGTGTTTCGAGGGGATGTATAGTAGGATAGCTCCGTATACGGGAGGAATTTTCGATAAGTAGCTGAAGATAGTTACGCCAGGGTGTTTCACACCCTTACAACTAGGGAAAGTCGCGACCCCGTATTTCTGTCCGGGAGGTACCAGGTTCGAGTCCTGATGGCGGCAGGATTTTCGACACTAGCTTTTCAGCTAGGTCGAATTCAGTCGGAGGAGAATTCTAGCGGCCGCCTGGTCTGATCGGTAGTTTTCCGTGGTTTCTCCGATCAACACCAGGCGAATGCCGGAGCAGTACCCTACCTAACAAGCCACGAACCGCGCGCGATCTGTCCTTCCTCGTCCCTTCCTCTCCCTTTACACACACACTTACACTAACATGCATCACACTACTACATATTCCGGGAGACCGGTCGGGAGCTTAGAGCTTGTCCCGGTTGGGGCAGTGCCCCGCTAGTGGGAGAGTCCTGGTTAGGGGGAAACCCCACTAGCCGACGGTATGTCGGTGCCAGATCTCGCCATCGAGCGGGAGATCAACGTCATCTCCCGAGAAAAAAACATGCACTACTCAAACGGGACTAATGACCGAAGCAGTTGACGCGCCCGGAAACACGAAAAAATCAATCAATCAATCAAACGACCCCCGTATTGATTTTAAGGAAACTATTAATTCCTGTTCCGGTGAGGACATTCCGGAATATTTTTAATTTATTCTAATGATTAGCAAGAACGCAGTAATAGGGATATCCAGGACATTTGATGGACAACATTCTGCTGATTCTACCGAAGTCATCTGAGAAGACATTGTAGTAAGCTTATGAATTATATTCAAAACCGCACGGTATTTTAATGTTTGTTTGTGAACAAAAGTATTTATCCATGTGCTCCACAGAAGTATTTTTATTGTTGAGAAAAGCTGATAATGTATATTAGTTGCCATCAATTCAATAATTGGTTTGAATCAATAGAACTCCTAGGAATCTTGATTCTGTATAAAATTACACGTCTACATGGAACAAGAAAGGAATAAAATGTTGTATGTCGAATCCCATGATTAAATTGAAAGTAAAATTAATAAATTAGTGTTAACATTGAAAGAATTTATGAGCGTAGCAGGGCAACGGTACAAATAACAATATTAATAAAAACAGTGGAAATAATCCTCTTCGTAAGATTGGTATAATTATTTGTAGATAATTTCGAGAGCTAGTAATATTAAAAATATCTTAGAAGGAAAGGTATTTCTCTTTCTCTATCTCTTTACGAGAAAGTAAAAAGGAAATATACTGACAATTGGGGAAGATGGAAACAAAGGGCGAAAAACAAAGGCGATAAACAATGATGAATATTTTAGATATTCACTTAAGACGATGATAATAATTAAAAAGGAAAATGAAAACAAAAGACCTGAAAAACTATTTTAAATTTGTAAATTTTACATTAAAGTGTCCTTTATGTCTTATACATTTATAATATTACATCCGAAGTTTTGAGACAATTAAATTTGTTAGTCTTTAGTTCTTAAAATTGTTAAAATACATAAGAAACTCTTTAAAATTTTCTAACTCACACACTACTATTCTTCATTACAGTTCCACGTTATGTTTAACAGTAGTTTGTTTCAACTGGTTTTGTTATCTTTTTTTCTCGTAACTGATGATCTCCAATATTATTTCAGTAGTAAACATATCTTTTGCAGCTCACACAACCCAACCAATCTTCATAAATGAGGTGTCTAAAGAAAGAGAATTTCACGGAGATGTGACGAGTTGCATTTTTACTTTAAAAATGAAAAGAAGTTGATAAAGAAAACGCATCTAATTGCCCAGATCAAATATAACCCTCAATATATGTTAGCATTTTCGCATCAACATCGTGAAATAATTCTTAAACGAAGCGTTCTATGGCCATAAAAAACAAAAATTGAAAGGCCAAAGGCCTCTGTGAAACTTTCCTCACACCGTGATCTACAGGACAAGATCTTCCTCAAGATGCTAATATATTTTTGCTTGTTGGATGCATCTCGATTCTTCCTCAGCTGTAGAATCTGCCACTGTAAGTGAAATTAAATAAACTACTTGATATTCTACTACGTACTTCAAGTACTCGGGTTTTTCCTCTCTGCTCATATAGTTAAATAAGAATGATTTGTATTGACAAGGTCGTATTGTATTGTTAACAATTAAACGAGACAAATTGAACAAGTAACGGAGGATAAGAGGGAAGGAAAGGGAAGATATATTACAGGCCTTATATAGAAATGGAAAAAAAGGGAAGAGGATGGGTACATACGACAGTTCTCGCACGGGTATGCTAGTTTGTACTTTCAAAAGTTGCAAAATATATTCATTGTAAAGATGGTAATTGAGGGGTTATAAATGAATCTGTTAAAACATAACTTCTTTAAAGGTCAAGAACAATTTTTAAAAGTGTTATTAAAATATTTAAAAAGTAGTTCAGTGTATTTTTTGTAAATCTGCGGATTTACAAATTCAAAATATCTGTGCTTCATTTGCTAGAGTGTTTCACGACTTACTACATTGCAAAACATATTGAAACGTTGCGTCGTGACTCGACAGTTTGAAATTCTGAAAATATCTTGAAACTCTCAATTTTGGGAGATGTTTATTGCTCTATGAAAGGCAGTTTTAGTAGGCTAATTTGGGGTCATTCTACTAGCTTTAAATAATTACTTTTTGCACTACTATGTGAAATGAATTAAAAATTAAGACTGAGATGTGTTAGTATCAACAGAAATAGCTGTATTTTTAAATTATGTAACCTTTACTAAGGAAAAATACGTACTGTTGTCACACATCTACTTGTCTTGAATACTTTTTCCTGGTCGGAGCATTATAATTTGAAATGGTGCATGTTCTTATTTCGGCGATTTGATTTTTTTTTTTTTTGGAAATTGCAAAAAAGAAAATCTGTAATGCTTTATAATCATCAACCAAATAAGTAATTCCTTTAAATGAAAAAAAAATCCCTACAAATGAAATAAATTATACCCAAAGAGGCAAATGACGGAGCGCCAGGAACATTTTCAAATTAAATGAATGCCCGGAGGAATGGGAAGCATAACGTGAACATTTCATCACATCACAAAGCACAATTTTAGAAATCGTTTTGGTTTTTTGTTTTGTTTTTGTTTTGCTTTTCGTTTTGGTTTTTTTCTTTTTCGTGTTGCGTTTTCGTGTTCGTATTTCATGTTCTTATTCGATGTTTCGGGATAGATTTGGGTTTGTTATTCTTGTTCGTTTCAGTTTTTGTTTTAGTGTGCTCGTTTTTTCCATTGGTCCATACTAACATGGACCTGACATGGTTCATGCGTGTTTTTTTTTTTTGTTTCGTTTTTCTGTTCTTTTTTTTTTTTTTTGTTTTTTTTTTTTTTTTTTTTTTTTTTTTTTTTTGTTTCCTCATTTTCAAATATGCGGGGGGGGGGTGTAGCGATGAGCGTGTCGGGCTATTATACCCAAGTTCACAGATTTAAACCCGATCGAAGCCGTGGAATTTGAAGGGGGGAAAATTCTTTCGCACGCCTTCCTTCGGAGGGGAAGTAAAGCCGGTTGTCCCATGTTAGTAGATTTACTGCACGTAAAAGTTCCACAAGCCTTAACGAAGCCTCTCAGCTAAATTCAAATTGCGTTTCGTCGCCCAAGTGATACCTTCTTTCTCCCCGAGTAGGTAAAAGAAGCGTAATGAAATTTGTGGTCAGACGGAGGAGCAGACCGCATGGCCTTTGTCTCGCCATGTAAAATAAGGAATTCATTTGTTTTTTTTTTTTTTTGTTTTGATTTTTTCGATTCCGTTTTTTCGTTTTTTTCCGTTTTCGTCTTTACGTCTACGTGTTTTTATTGTTTTCGTTTAAGTTCGTTTCCGTTTCTTCGATTTGTTTTTTTCGCTTTTTTTTCGTTTTGTTTTCCAGTTTTCGTTATTTCGTTTATATTTCTGTTTCCAGTTTTTGTTTTTTTGTTTTTTCCCTCTTTTTCTTTTTACCTTCTTGTTTTTTGTTTCGTTTTCCGTTTTTTTTTTTTGTTTTCGATTTTTCGTGTTCGTTCTTTGGCGGTCGTTTTATCGTGGTAATTTTCCTGTGTTCGTATTCCTGTGCACGATTTTTTTTTAGATTTTTCGTGTTTGTATTTTCCCGCTCGTTTTTTCCTCTTCATATTTTCATGTTCAATTTTTCGTGTTCGTCGTTTTTTTTTCGTTTTTCGTTTCTCGTTTTTCGTTTTCGTTGTTCGTTGTTCGTTGTTCGTTTTTCGTTTTTCGTTCTTCGTTCTTCGTTCTTCGTTCTTCGTTCTTCGTTTTTCGTTTTTCGTTTTCCGTTTCTCGATTCTCGTTTTTCTTTTTCTGTTTTTCGTTTCTCGTTTTCTCGTTTCTCTTTCCTCGTTTCTCATTTTTCGTTTCTCGTTTTTTCAGTTTTTCGGTTTTTCGTTTTCGCGCTTTACGTTTCCGTTTCTCGTTCACGTTTTCTCTTTCTCGTTTTTCGCTTCTCGTTTCCCGTTTCTCGTTTCTCGTTTTTCGTTTCCGTTTCGTTTCTCGTTCTTCGTTCTTCGTTCTTCGTTCTTCGTTCTTCGTTCTTCGTTCTTCGTTCTTCGTTCTTCGTTCTTCGTTTCTTCGTTCTTCGTTCTTCGTTTTCGTTTTCGTTTTCGTTTCTCGATTCTCGTTTTCTTTTTCTGTTTTTCGTTTCTCGTTTCACGTTTCCGTTTTTCGTTTTTCGTTTTCGTTTTTCGTTTTCGTTTTTCGTTTACGTTTTTCGTTTTCGTTTTCGTTTTCATTTTCGTTTTCGTTCTTGTTCTTCGTTCTTCAGTTCTTCGTTCAACAGTTCTTCGTTCATCGTTTTCGTTCTTCGTTCTTCGTTCTTCGATCTTCGATCTTCGTTCTTTGTCTTCGTTCTTGATTTCTTCGTTCTTCGTTCTTCGTTCTTCGTTCCTCGTTCTTCATTCTTCGTTCAACGTTCTTCGTTCTTCGTTCTTCGTTCTTTGTTCTTCGTTCTTCGTTCTTCGTTCTTCGGTTCTTCGTTCTTCGTTCTTCGTTCTTCGTTCTTCGTTTTTCGTTTTTCGTTTTCGTTTTCCGTTTCTCGTTTTTCGTTTCCTTCCTCTTTTCGTTTCTCGTTTTTCGTTTCTCGTTTTCTCGTTTCTCGTTTTCTCTTCGTTCTTCATCTTCGATTCTTCGTTTTCGTTTTCGTTTCCGTTTCTCGTTCTCGTTTTCTTTTCTGTTTTTCGTTTCTCGTTTCCACGTTTCTCGCTCTCTTTCCTCGTTCTCGTTTTCGTTTTCTCGTTTTTCGGTTTTCGGTTTTTCGTTTTCGCGCTTTACGTTTCCCCGTTTCTCGTTCACGTTTCTCGTTTCGTTTCTCGTTTTCGTTCTTCGTTCTGATTCTTGTTGTCGTTTTCGTTCTTCGTTCTTCGTTCTTCGTTCTTCGATCTTCGTTCTTCGTTCTTGTTCTTGTTCTTTGATTCTTCGTTCTTCGTTCACTCGTTCTTCGTTCGCCGTTCTTGTTCTTGTTCATGGTTCTTCGTTCTTCGTTCTTTAGTTCTTCGTTCTTCCTGATTCCTTCCGTACTTCGTTCGTTCTTCGTTTTCGTTCTTCCGTTTTTTCGTTTCTCGTTTTCGTTTCTCGTGTATTTCGATTTCTCGTTTCTCGTTCGTTTTTCATTTTTCGTTTTCGCACTGCTTTTCGTTTTTCGTTTCGTTTTCATTGTTCGTTATTCGTTACTGTTTGTTGTTAGTTGTTTGTTGTTCGTTGTTTAGTGTTAGTTCGTTGTTTGGTTGTTCGTTGTTTGTTGTTCGTTGTTCGTTGTTCGTTGTTCGTTGTTCGTTTTCGTTCTTCGTTCTTCGTTCTTCGTTCTTCGTTCTTCGTTCTTCGTTTTCGTTTTTCGTTTTCCGTTTCTCGATTCTCGTTTTTCTTTTTCTGTTTTTCGTTTCTCGTTTCACGTTTCTCGTTTCTCTTATCGTTTTTGTTTCTCGTTTTTGGTTTGGTTTCGTTTTTCGCGCTTCGTCTCCCCGTTTCTCGTTTTTTTGTTTTCGTTTTCCTTCTCTTTTCCGTTTCGTTTCTCGTTTTCGTTTTTATTTCTGGTTTTATCGTTTTGTTTCTCGTGTTCGTTTCTCGTTTCTCGTTTTTCACGTTTTCGTTTTCTTTTCCGTTTCTCGATTCTCGTTTTTCTTTTTCTGTTTTTCGTTTCTCGTTTCACGTTTCACGTTTCTCTTTCCTCGTTTTTCGTTGTTCGTTCGTTGTTCGTTGTTCGTTGTTCGTGATTCGTTCGTTCGTTGTTCGTTTCCTTTTGTTTTCGTTTTTCGTTTTCGTTCTTCGTTCTTCGTTCTTTAGTTCTTCGTTCTTCGTTCAACGTTCTTCGTTCTTCGTTCTTTGTTCGTTCTTCGTTCTTGTTCTTCGTTCTTCGTTTTTTCGTTCATCGTTCTTCGTTTTCGTTTTCGTTTTCTTTCTCGATTCTCGTTTTCTTTTTCTCTTTCGTTCTCGTTCCGTTTCTCATTCTCTTTCCTCGTTTTCTCGTTTTCGTTCCTCGTTTTCCGTTTTCGTTTTCGCCTTTACGTTCCGTTCTCGTTTTTCGTTTTCGTTTTTTCCTTTCTCATTTTCGTTTTCATTTCTCATTTTCGTTTTCTTTTCTCGTTCTCGATTTTCGTTTCTCGTATTCGTTCTCGTTTTCGTTTTCGCTTTTCTTTGGCTTTTCGTTTTCGATTTTTCGTTGTTCGTTTTTTCGTTGTTCGTTGTTCGTTTTTCGTTGTTGGTTGTTCGTTGTTCGTTGTTCGTTTTTCGTTGTTCGTTTTTCGTTCTTCGTTCTTCGTTCTTCGTTCTTCGTTGTTCGTTCTTCGTTTTTCGTTCTTCGTTCTTCGTTTTCGTTTTTCGTTTTCCGTTTTTCGTTCTTCGTTTTTCGTTTTTCGTTTTTCGTTTTTCGTTTTTCGCTTTTCGCTTCTCGTTTTTCGTTCTTCGTTCTTCGTTCATCGTCCTTCGTTCTTCGTTCTTCGTTCTTCGTTCTTCGTTCTTCCGTTTTCGTTCTTCGTTCTTCGTTCTTCGTTCTTTGTTTCTTCGTTCTTCGTTCTTGTTCTTTCGTTCTTCGTTCTTCGTTCTTCGTTCTTCGTTCTGATTCTTCGTTCTTCGTTCTTCGTTCTTCGTTCTTCGTTCTTCGTTTTTCGTTTTTCGTTTTCCGTTCCTCGATTCTCGTTTTCCTTTTCTGTTTTTCGTTTCTCGTTTCACGTTTCTCGTTTCTCTTTCCTCGTTTCTCGTTTTTCGTTTCTCGTTTTTCGGTTTTCGGTTTTTCGTTTTCGCGCTTTACGTTTCCCCGTTTCTCGTTTTTTCGTTTTCCTTTCGTTTTCGTTCTCGTTTTCTCATTTTCGTTTTCTTTCTGATTTCTGTTTTCGTTTCTCGTATTTCGTTTATCGTTTCTGTTCACGTTTTTCGTTTCGCTTTTTTTCGTTTCTCGTATTTCGTTTCTCGTTTCTCATTTTTCGGTTTTCCATTTTTCGCTACGTTTCCCATTTCTCGTTTTCGTTTCTTTCTCATTTTCGTTTATCGTTTCTGTTCCGTTTTCTTTTCGTTTCTGTTTCTGTTTGCGTTTCTCGTATTTCATTTCATTTCTCGTTTCTCGTTTCTCGTTTTTCGTTCTTCGTTCTTCGTTCTTCGTTTTCGTTCATCGTTCTTCGTTTTCGTTTTCGTTTGTTTCATTTTCGATTCTCGTTTCTTTCTCTTTTTCGTTTCTCGTTCACGTTTCTCGTTTCTCTTTCCTGTTTCGTCTTTCAATTCCTCGTTTCCGTTTTCGTTTCCTTTACGTTCCCGATTCTCGTTTTCGTTTTCGTTTTTCGTTTTTCGTTTTCGTTTCTCTTTTTCGTTTTCTTTTCTGTTCTCGTTTCTATCGATTTCGTTTCTCAAATAACTTCTCGTTTTCGCGTTTTCTTTTCTTTTGGCTTTTCGTTTTCATTTTCGTTTCGTTTTTCTTTGTTCGTTGTTCTTTGTTCGTTGTTCTTTGTTCGTTGATCGTTGTTCGTTGTTCTTTGTCATTGGTTGTTCGTTGTTCGTTGCTCGTTGTTCGTTATTCGTTTTCGTTCTTCGTTCTTCCAGTCTAGTTCTTGTTCTTCGTTCTTTGTTTTCGTTCTTCGTTCTGGTTCTTATTTTCGTTTTCGTTTTTCGATTTCCGTTTCTCGATTCTCGTTTTCTTTTCTGTTTTCGTTCGCAATTTCACGTTTCTTGTTTCTCTTTCGTTTTTCGTTCCTCGTTTTCGGTTTTCCGTTTCCTTTACATTCCCGTTTCTCATTTCATTTTCTTTCTCATTTTCGTTTATCGTTTCTCGTTTCCATTTTCTTTTCATTTCTCGTTTCTCGTTTTGCGTTTTCGTATTTCGTTCTCATTTCTCGTTCTCGTTTTTCGATTTTTCGTTTTTCGTTTTCGTTTTCGTTTTCGCTTTTCGCTTTGCTTTTCGTTTTTAAATTTTCAGTTTATGATTTCGTTTTGTTTTTGTTTTCGTTTTTCATTCTTCGTTCTTAATTCTTCATTCTTGTTCTTCGATCTTCGTTCGTTCTTCGTTCTTCGTTCTTCGTTCATCGTTCTTCGTTCTTCGTTCTTCGTTCTTCGTTCTTCGATCTTCGTTCTTCGTTTTCGTTCTTCGTTCTTCGTTCTTTTTTCATTTTCATTTTCATTTCTCAGTTCGTTTTCTTTTACATTTTTGTTCTGTTTACATTTATTCTCATATATTTCTGTTTTCATTCTGTTTTTTGGTTTTTTGTTTCTTTATTTTGATATATTTTGTTTTTATTTCTAAACACTTCTGTTTATATGTTCATTTTAGTTTTCTTTCTCATTTATAATTTTTTGTTTCTATATTTGTTTATAATATATTCAGTTTTTAACATTTTCGTTTTGTAACAGTTTTTGTTTTAGACTTTAATTATTGGTATTTAGTTTAAATAGTTGTTCGTTTGTTTATTGTTATTGTTGATTATTTGTTTGGTTATTATTGTTTAGATGTTGTTGATGTGTGTTGTTGTTTGTATTGTTGTTTGAACATTGAACTAAATGTATTTATTTGTTTAACAGTTATTGTTGTGTTAACAGTGTTATTGATTGTTCTAGTTCATTATTCTTGTTCGTTATTGTTTTTAATAACGTTCTTGTTTTCGTTCCATTTCGTTCACTAGTTTTTAACAACGTTCGAACAAAACTCGTTTCTGCTATATTTCATTTTGGTTTTGGTTTTTCGTTTAACTTTTTATTTGTTCTAGTTCATTCTGTTCTCGTTTCGTTCTGTTTATTCTCATTTGTTTTCATTTTCTTATAACTTTTTATATTTATATTTTTCGTTCATTCTCGTTTGTTTTTCGTTCTTTCAACAGTTTGTTGATGATGACAGTTATATTGTTGACTGTTGTTCTTTGTTCTTGACATTGATGATGTTGTTTGTTGTTTGTTCAATGTTGTTGACGTTGTTATTGTGTTGTTTGTTTAGTTTTAGTTGTTCGTTGTTGTGTTAATGTTAACAGTTGTTAGTTTGTTGAACATTGAGCTGTGACGTTCAGTTGTTAATGATTGTTTGGTTTTATAATGCGGTTCGTTACTTTGTTTTTCGTTTTCGTTTTCGTTTTTCCGTTTTCTCGATTCTCGTGTTTCTTTTTCCCTTTTTTCGTATCTCGCTTCCCGTTTCGTTTCTCGTTTCTCGTTTTTTCTTTCGTTTTCGTTTTCGTTTCTCGTTTTCAGTTTTCGGTTTTCGTTTTCGTGCTTTACATTTCCCAATTTCGTTTTCGTTTTCCTTTTCTGTTTTCGTTTCTCGTTTTCGTTTTTTCGTTTTCTTTTACTCGTTTCGTTTCTCGTTTTCGTTTCTCGTGGCGTTTCGTTTCTCGTTCCTCGTTTTCGTTTCGCTTTTTGTTTCGTTTTCGTTTTCGTTTTCGTTTTCTTTTCTTGTTTCTCGTTTCTCGTTTTTCGTTTCTCGTTTTTCGTTTTTCTCGTTTTCTCGTTTCTCGTTTTTCGTTTCTCGTATTTCGTTTCTCGTTTTTTTCGTTTTTCGTTTCTCGTTTTTCGTTTTCGTTTCGTTTTCGTTTTTCGTTTTTCGTTTTTCGTTTCTCGTTTTTCGTTTCTCGTTTTTCGGTTTTCGGTTTTTCGTTTTTGCTTTACCTTTCGCGCTTACGTTTCCCCGTTTCCTCGTTTTTCGTTTTTCGTTTTTCTTTTTCTGGTTTCTCGTTTTTCGTTTCTCGTATTTCGTTTCTCGTTCTCGTTTCGTTTTTCGTTTTTCGTTTTTCGGTTTTCGTTTTTTCGTTTTTTCGTTTTCGTTGTTCGTTGTTCGTTGTTCGTTTGTTCGTTGTTCGTTGTTCGTTGTTCGTTGTTTGTTGTTTGTTGTTTTGTTTGTTGTTCGTTGTTCGTTGTTCGTTGTTCGTTGTTCGTGTTCGTTGTTCGTTGTTCGTTGTTCGTTGTTCGTTGTTCGTTGTGATTGTTCGTTGTTCGTTGTTCGTTGTTCGATTGTTCGTTGTTCGTTGTTCGTTCGTTCGTTGTTCGTTGTTCGTTGTTCGTTGTTCGTTGTTCGTTGTTCGTTGTTCGTTGTTTTTCGTTCTTCGTTCTTCGTTCTTCGTTCTTCGTTCTTCGTTCTTCGTTTCACGTTCTTCGTTCTTCGTTTTTTCCGTTTTTCCGTTTCCGTTGTCGATTCTCGTTTCTTTTCTGTTTTCTGTTTCTGTTCCGTTTCTCGTTCTCTTTCCTCGTTTCTCGTTTTCGTTTCTCGTTTTCGGTTTTCAGTTTTCCTCGCTTTACGTTTCCCGTTTCTCGTTTTTGTTTTCGTTTTCTTTCTCATTTTCTTTTCTCGTTTATCGTTTCTGTTTTCATTTTTCTCGTTTCTCGTTTCTCGTTTTCGTTTCGTTTCTGGTTTTGTTTCTCGTCTTTCTTTCTTGTTTCTGTTTCTCGTTTCTCGTTTTCGTTTTCGTTTTCGTTTTTCGTTTCGCTTTTCGCTTTCGTTTTCGTTTTTCGTTTGTCTACGTTTTCGTTTCGTTCTTCGGTTTTCGTTTTTCGTTTTTCTCTTTTCTCATTTTCGTTTCTGCGTTTTCGTTTCTCGTTTCTCGTTCTCGTTCTCGATTTTCGTTTCTCGTGTTCGTTTCTCGTTTCTCGTTTTTCGTTTTTCGTTTTTCGTTTTTCGTTTTTAGCGCAGCTTTTCGCTTTTCGCTTTTCGTTTTTCGTTTCCTTGTTCCCGATTTCCCGTTCTCGTTTTCGTTTTCGTTTTCCTTTCTCATTTTCGTTTCTCGTTTCTCGTTTTCGTTTTCTTTTCTCGTTTATCGTTTTCAGTTTCTCATTAATTACGTTTCTCGTTCTCGTTTCACGTTTTGGTTTTCGTTTTCGCTTTTTCCTTTTCGCTTTTCGTTTGTTTTCCTTTTCGCTTTTTTCGTTTTCGTTTTGTTTATCGTTTTCGTTTTCGTTTTCGTTGCACGATTCTTCATTCTTCGTTCTGTTTTCTTCGTTCTTTGTTTTCGTTTTCGTTCTTCGTTCTTCGTTCTTCGTTCTTCGTTCTTCACGTTCTTCGTTTTCGTTTTCGTTTCCGTTTCTCGTTCTCGTTTTCTTTTTCTGTTTCGTTTCTCGTTCACGTTTATCTTTTTCTTTCCTCGTTTCTCGTTTCGTTTCAATACCCTGGCATTTGTTCTTTCACTGCTTTGTTTTGTTTCATTTGTTGATTGTTCCAATGTATTATTTTTGATGTCATTATTATTGTTAATTTTATTATTCGTTGATATTATTATTCTTCAATGTATCGTATTATTCTTATATGTTCTGTTGTTTTTTATTGTTCACTGTTCTGTTGTTACTGTTCTAATCAATTATATTATAATCTTTATTCACGTTTGTTTGTTTCTCAATTCTCGTTTTTCTTTTTCTGTTTTTCGTTTCTCGTTTCCGTTTCTCGTTTCTCTTTCCTCGTTTCTCGTTTTCGGTTTTCGGTTTTTCGTTTTCGCGCTTCGTTTCCCATTCTGCCTGTTTCCCTTTCATTTTTGTTTCTCGTTCGTTCTCGTTTTCGTTTTCTTTTCTCGTGTCTCTTTCTCGTTTCTCGTTTCTCGTATTTCGTTTCTCGTTTCTCTTTTCTCGTTTTTTGTTTTTCGTTTTTCGCTTTTTGCTTTTCGTTTATCGTTTTATGTTTTTCGTTTTTCGTTGTTCGTTTATCGTTGTTCGTTGTTCGTTCATTCGTTGTTCGTTTTCGTTTTTGTTTTGTTTTGTTTTCGTTTTGATTTAATTGTTCGTTGTTTTTGTTCGTTGACGTTTGTTCGTTGTTCGTTGTTCGTTGTTCGTTTGTTCGTTGTTCGTTGTTCGTTCTTTATTCATCATCATCGTTCGTTCTTCGTTCTTCGTTCTACGTTCTTCGTTGCTTCGTTATTCGTTATTCGTTATTCGTTATTCGTTCTTCGTTCTTCGTTATTCGTTCTTCGTTCTTCGTTCTTCGTTCTTCGTTCTTCGTTCTTCGTTCTTCGTTTTCGTTTTGGTTTTGTTTTCGTTTTTTGTTTTTCGTTTTTCGTTTTTCGTTTTTCGTTTTTCGTTTTTCGTTTCTCGTTTCTTGTTTTTCGTTTTTCGTTTTTCGTTTTTGCGTTTCTGTTTCTGTTTTTTTCCGCTTTCGTTTCTCGTTTTCGTTTTTGGTTTCTCGTTTTTGTTATTTCGTTTTTCGTTTTTCGTTTTCATTTCTCAATTTCCTCTTTCTAGTTCTTAGTTTCCTTTTCTGTTTCAGTTTATGTTCGACTTTCGTCGACAAAATTAAGACCGACAATAAGTTTACAGACTTGAACGACTAAAACTTTGACAAACGACAAGACTGAGTCTTAGACCTACGACTTACGACTGGACCAGACTTACGACTTTGGTAAAACTTTCGACTTACGACTGGACACCAAGACAGCGACTTACGACTTGGACGGCCGGTGCGACCGGTTTTCAGTTTGAACCCGACTTCGGACTTGAGACTTAAAAGTAAGACTCCTTGAGCAAACTTTCAAAACCAAGACTTAAGACTTAAGAGTTAAAACTTAAGACATACGACTTACAACATAAGACATACGACTTACGATTTAAGACTCAAGACTTACGAAATGCGACGCCAAGACCTCGACTTAGTTGACGCTTTTGACTAAAGACTTTCGACTTGACACAGACTTAAGACATACCACAAGCTTGTTTCAAGGCACCCAGAGTTAAGACTTACAGATTAAGACTTAGGAGTTACGACTTACGACCTAAGACTTATGACTTGAAACAGTTCGACGATTTACGACTTAAGACTAAGACAAGTTGACTAAAGATTCAGACACGACCTCGACTAAGGCTTTGTTTGATTTAAGATTTAAGACTTACAAATAAGACTTTATGATTTAAGACTTAAGAATTACAAATAAGACTTAAGACTTACGACTTAAGACTTAAGACTCAGGACTTACGACTAACGACCTCACTAAAGACACGACTTATGAATAAAGACGCACAACCGTTTTGACTTAAATAACCGACAGCGATTGTCATTCTTGAACACCACGACTAAGACTTTTGAATTACGATATGAACGAACCTGATAAAGTGGACGACCAGTTCACTTACTGACATGACTTATGACATGACTTGACTTACGACTTGTTTTGACTTAAGACTTCAGACTTAAAACTTAAGACTTACGACTTAAGACTTAAGACGTAAGACTTACAAATTAAGAGACTTACGACTTACGACTTAAGAGTTTTAAACCTTAATTTACGACTGAAGACATACGACTTAAAACTTAAGACTTAAAAACGACGACTTACGACTTCATTAGATTTAAGACTTTAGATTTGTTTTTGATTTACGATTATTTTTACGACTTAAGACTTAAGACTTAACATTTAAAACTTAAAAATTACGACTAACGACTTGCTTAAGACTTGAATACATTTAAGATTTAAGACCAATAAAGACTTTTTGTTTTTATTTTGACTTGACTTAAGACTTAGAATTATCTTAATTAGGATTAACGACTTATGACTTAAGAGTTACGATATACGACCTAAACTTAATAATTAGAACTTAAGACTTAAGACTTACGACTTACGACTTAAGACTTACGACGGCTAAAGACTTACGTTTTGAGAATTGACTAATTTATTTTTTATGACTTAAGATTAGACCAGACTTACGACTTGATTAATTTTTGACTTAAGACTTAAGACTTAAGACTTAAGACTTACGACTTACGTCTTAAAACTTAGGACTTAAGACTTACGTTTTATTATTTAAGAGTTACGATGTACGACTTTAAATCTAAAACATACTAATTAAGACTTTAGACTTAAGACTTACGACATACGACCTAAGACCTAAGACTTAAGACATAAGAGTTAAAGACTTACGACTAAAGACTTACGATTAACGATTTTACGACTTATAACTTATGTTTTAAGATTTTGCGACTTACGACTTACGACTTAAGACTTAAATGATATACGACTTAAGATTAAAGACTTACGACTTACGACGGGCTTCGACTTAGACTTACAACTTAAGACTTACGAATTAAGCCTTAAGACTAGCGATTTACGACTTATCACTTAAGTCTTACGACTTTAGACTTAAGACTTACGACTTACGACTTACGTTTTAAAACTTAAGATTTAAGACTTAAGTCTTAAGATTAGATTGACTGACTTACGATTAACTTAGACTTACTTAGACTTCGTAAGTCTTAAGTTTTAAGTCTTAAGTCTTACGTCTCAAGTCGTAAGTCTTAAGTCTTAGGTTTTTTTTATTTTTTAGTTAAGCGGTTATGTTAGGTAGTCGTAAGTCTTTAGTCTTTAGTTACGCGGAAGAGCGGGACTGATGGCCCGAGTCTCGCCACATAAATAAATTCTTTATTATTTCTTAAGACTTACGTCTTACGACTTACGACTCACACTTACGACTTAAGATTTAAGACTTAAGACATAAGAGAAAGTCTTTAACTTACGATTACGATTTAAGATTTACGACTTAAGACATACTACTTACAACCTACGATTTAAAACTTATACCCTAAAACTTACGACTTAGACTTAAGACTTAAGACTTTAAATTTAAGACCTTAACTTACGACTGAAGACTTACGACTTAAGACTTTAGACTTAAGACTTAAGACTTAAGAACGAACTTCGATTTAAGACTTACAACAATTTATTAGACTTAAGACTTAAGACTTACGACTTACGACTTAAAACTTAAGACTTACGAAATGAGACTTAGAACTTACGACTTACGACTTGCAAATTAAGATTAAAACAAAAAACGAAAAACCTAGAACGAAAAACGAGAAACGGATAACGAAAAACGGAAGACGGAAAACGAAAAACTAAAACGAAAAACCTAAAAAAAACAAAAACCCAAAAATGAAAAACAAAACACGAAAAATGAAAAACAAGGAACGAGAAACGAAAAACCAAAAACGAAAAACGAAAAATGAAAATTGAAAAACGGAAAACGAAAACTGTCAAACGAAATACAAGAAACAAAAAACAAAAAAAACAAAAAAAAAACGAAAACAAAAAAACCAAAAACGAAAATCAAAAAACAGAAACAAAAAGCAAAAAAAGGAAAACAAAACGAAAAACCAGAAACGAAATACGAGAAACGAGAAGCGGGAAAAAACGAAAAACGAAAAACGAAAACCCTAAAACCAAAACCAAAAACCAAAAACGAAAAGCGGGAAGCGGATAACGAACAAAGGAGAATGGAAAAAAAAAAGGAAAAAAAAATCAAAAAAGAAAAAGAGAAAGAAAAAAGAGAAAGAAAAAAAAAAAGAAAAGAAAAAAAAACGAAAAACGAAAAACGATAAACGAAAAACGATAAACGAAAATCGAAAACGAAAAACGGAAAACGGAAAACGAAACACGAAACCTGAAAAACGAGAAACGAGAAACAAAAAAAGAAAAAAAAATCAAAATTTAAAATGAAAAACCAAAAAGAAAGAGAAAAAAAAAAAGGGAAAAAAAAACGAAAAACAAAAAACCTAAAACCTAAAACGAAAAATGTAAAACCAAAAACCAAAAACGAAAAACAAGAAACAAGAAACGAAAAACGAGAAAACGAGAAAGGAAAAATGAAAAACGAAAATAGAAAAAAAAAACAAAAAACGAAAAAAAAAAAGAAAAAAAAACAAAAAGCAAACCAGAAGGATACGAAAAAACGAAAAACCAAAATTAGAAAGGAAAAACGAAAATCGAAAGTCGAAAATCGAAAAACGAAAAACGACAACCAAAACGAAAACGAAAACAAAAAACGAAAACGAAAATGGGAAAAAAAAAACGGAAACAAAAAAAGGAAATAAAAAAAAACAAAAAAAAGAAAAAAAAAAAGAAAGAAAAAAGAAAAAGAGAAAGAAAAGAAAAGGAAAGAAAAAAAAATGAAATGAAACGAAAAGGAAAAAGAAAAAAAAGAAAAAAAAAGAAAAAAAAAAGAAAAAAAAAGAAAAGAAAAGAAAAGAAAAGAAAAGAAAAGAAAAGAAAAAAGAAAAAAAAAAAAAAGAAAATGAGAAAGAGAAAGGAAAAAAAAAAAGAAAAGAAAAGAAAAATAAAATAAAAGCAAAAGAAAAGTAAAACAAAAAACCGAAAACCATAAACCAAAAGCTAAAAAACGAAAAACGAAAAGCGAAAAACGAAAAACGAAAAACTGAAAACGAAAAACGACGAACGGAAACAGGAAATAAGAAACGAATGACGAATAACGAAAAAGCGAAAAAATATGTAAAACTAACGCGAAATGCCGTTCGCAGAAATTAACACAAAAAAATTACACGAGGAAACCACGGAAATACGAATATGAAAAGAAACTAAAAAAATTACCCATAAAAAGCCAAAAACTAAACGAAAAAGATTACGAAGGAAGAACACGAAAACGAACACGAAAAATCGAACACACAAATCGACCACGAAAAATCGAATACGAAGTGCGAACAAGAAAAATAAGCACAAAAATTGAACGAAAAACGATAACAAAAAATACGATCACATATAAACCAAACAGAAAAAAACATACACGAAAAAACGAAACTGTGAATGCGAACACAAACACGAAAAAAAATAAAAAAGATTAAGTTTAAAAAGTTGATAAAAAAACCCAAAATTTTGACTAAGGAGAAAGTTTGCCCAAGAAAACGAGGAGCGAAAACAAGAAAAGAGTATTGGAAAACTAACTAGAAAACGAAAAAAAAGAACGGACAGCAAAGACCAAGAATTGAAACTACGCGCGGAGGAAATATGAAATAAGCATAAACAATATCAAAGCGAATAAAATAAAATTTAAAAATCGAACAACGTGAAACGAAAAGCGAAAATGTGAAAACGGGAAATGTAAAAGAAAAAAACGGAATGCGGGAAAGACCATGCGAAAACGGAAAAGCTAGCAAAGAAAACTTCGAATAAGAATTAATGAACCATAAACAACGAAAACTATAAGTGATCAAAGAAATTTAAGAATTTAAATACGCACAAAAAAAGAAAGAACGATAAACGAAGATGGAAAATGAACAAAAAAAACGAAAACGAAAGAAAAATGGAAATAAGGAAAACTAAGAAAAATAGCAAACTAAAACGAAAAAGCGAAACACCAAACACTAAAAAAAAAAAAAACAAAACAAACAAACAATGACTATTGTAAAAGGGGACATACTAATGTGAACTCTGGGGGCAACGAGAAACCTACTAAGGGTCCAAAACGAAAAACAAAAAAAGGAAAAGTAGAAATGAAAATGGAACAACGAAAACCAAAATATGAAAATGGAAGAGAGAAATAAAAACCAAAAAGAAACGAAAAAGACAAATATAAATCATCGAGAAATTGAAAAACAAAAAACGAACAACGGTAATCATTAAACGAATGCCCAAATACCCACAAGAAAAGAAAAAAAAAAAATTTTCATGTTAAAAAAAACTAATAAAAAAAAAAAGATAAATGAAGAAAGGAATAAAAAAAAAAAAACAAAAAACAAAAAATAAGGGAAAAAACATATCAAAGGGCAAAAAAAAAAAAAGAAAAAGAAAACAAGAAAGAAAAAAAAGAAATTAAAAAAAAAACGAAAAAAAAAAAACAAAAAACAAAACGATTAACGTAAGGAAAAAAAAAAAAAAATGTAAGAGCGAAAATAAAAACAAAAAAAAATCTGAATAAAAGCAGAGGGAAAAGAAAAAAAAACTAAAGTACAAGAGATTGAGCAAAAAACAACGAGCAACTAAAAATACGAAAGACAGAAAAATAGAAAAGGAAAACAAAGGACGAATAACGAAAAAATTGAAGAAAAACTAACAAGGAATATCAAACGAAAAACGACAATCAAAAACCAGCAACGAAAAAATAAAAGAACTGTCAGTGAAAAACATAAAGCGAATAACAAACAACGAAATAATAAAAACCAACGATGAAAAGAATCAATGAACAACGAAACAGAACAAAAAGTGAAAAAGAAAACCGAAACCGAAGAACCAACATCGAACGAACAACGAAAAATGGAAATGAAAAATCGCAAAAACAAAAAACAAAAACTTAACCCATAACCGTAAGGCATGGAACGCCATTGATAGGCTTTGTTCCCGTCAGGGGGTGCTGCGCTAGTACAGACAGTCAGTAGCTGTGTCTACAGATATTTTATGGTATTCTTCGATGCTTACCTCTGCATACTTAGGTTTCCCTCCGCTCCTGCTGTTATAACATGCACACTTATTTTTAAAAACATAGTTTAATGCTTTATCCATTACGCAATTGTGCACATCACGCAATTGTGTTTAATGCTTTATCCATTACACATTCTGGTACACTCGGCGACGAGTTGGGTACAAATTATTTTTATTGTAATATGTATGTTCCATGCTTTGCATTCCATTATCCCCCAGTTCTAGACTCGCCAGATGGCAAAAATTCATACACTTGTGCCAACGTCACGTATCTTAATCGACACGAGACCCTTAATCAAACAGCCCCAAGAAGCATTTAATAATTGATTGCAGAGTTAATTAATATACTAATTTTACAAACTACGCCATAATTCTTAAATTTTAAATTTATATGCAATTTGTTTAATTTCGAGTTAACCTCATCTCTCAATGATTCTATCAGAGACATTCTGTAAAATCGAGTCCTATTGGCTCAACCATGTCCGACGCGGCACTGATCGCCCCTTGCAACTCTCTCACCAACGAAATTCAGTAGTCTATCTCAGATCCTCAAAGCGAGTCATGTTGCTACACATCATCACCATTTCGAATTAAAATGTGCTATTGCTAAAATTATTCTGCCGCAATGCTCAGTGTTTTGCACCGTAATTAAATTGTGCTCATTATGAACTGTAAGTAAGGGTGCGTTTATGTTGGAGCAGCGACAAACGATAAGGATAGAGGAAGAACGAGAACGTCCCATGTAAACAGAGGACGTGTTCATAATCAGACGCGGCGACCATGATAAAACAAGAAAACCCTTTAGGTTTTCGCTGCTAGTATCGTGCCATCGCGCTGTTCCGCAGTCTTCACAGCTGGCACTAGGGGGGGCATGTCGGATAACATGAATGCTAGAAAGATATTGTTTTTTTGTTAGAGTCAATTTGGGGAAAAAAAGGAAAAAATAGCCGCATTAGCTTGTTTGACAAATTGTACCGCAGAAATGAGTAAAACGTGTTTTAGAGATTATTACATTTGTTTTCACTAACGACAGCCCCAAAATTACGGATAACTGCCATTTTTTTTTTAATTGTGTTTGCAAACTAATTGTTAACTTAGGTAAAAGGGAAAAAAACTCCAGTGATGTTTTATTCTAAAACTTTGTATTGCAAACCTCAGAAGGTTTGTTACTTTGTTTCCTAATCACCCATTTCTTCCAATGAATTTGAAATTGATCCAACCGTAAAACTATAGAAAATAATTTATTGAGTTTTAGATATTGACCCAGAATGATTGAGATGATTAATTTTATGTGCTTGTTCCCCTGGACACAATGTGGGTGCAATTGGAAATAATTTTTAACAGAAATTTTAAAAGAAAAAATGAACTTATTTTTTAAATTTTTTTATTTTAAATTTAAAAGATAGGATGTTTTATCATAAAACTATCACTGAAGAAAATAGAATAAAAAGAAATGCCGAAAAGAAATTTTTTTTTTTTAAACTAGAAAAATTTTTTAAAAAAAATTTTCTAAATTATTGCTTTTTGTATATGATCCATTTCCTTTAAAAAACATTTGGGGGGATGAAAAATTTAATGTTTGAATTTAACAAATTGAAGTGATTGAAACAGCTAGTCCAAGGCAAATTTTTCAAAAAATTGAGATGTTACACTGCCGTCACCTGTTTTTTCAAAATTTAAATTTAAGAAACAATTTTTAAAAAAAAAAATATGATTTATTTATCACTTCCCCTTTTAATCTTTTTTCCCGGGAAATTAGGGGTAAATTTTTTCAGAATACATCATTTTTTTAAATGGTCCATTTGGCAAAACCAATATTTTAGAAGATATCCCTTTTAACTTGGAGAATATTCATGAAAACTTACAAAAATTTGGGAGAGAGTGATATGTTATTTAGTCAAAGAACAGAGGAACCAAAATATTAATAATTTGGGAAAAGTTTTAAAACTATATTTTATTGTACATGTAATCTTCGATACATTCAGTTAAATTAAACACAGACAAACCAACATATTTGTTTTACAGACACAATAGGAAACAAATACTGAGAATTCAATTAAGATTGGTAGAACTAACAGCAAAATTATTGTCTTAGACAATATTAAAATGAGAAGAATCCTTTCTTATTTCAAGACAATAACAATGAATTTGAGGGTGTTTTAATTTTTCTTATTTACTCCATGATATATATTGCACAACAAATATTTTTCTAAATTACAGAATAAACAACAATAAAAAATACGACTTCAAATTAATTATCTCCTTTTAAATACTGAAAATGTACCAAACTGAAAACTGTTTTATAAAATGAAACTTGACAGACTAATAAAATATTAGAAAGACTATGAATAATAGAAATTGGCAGAATGGGTGAGCACTGCACACATTTGGAATTTTCTGTACATAGTCACTTTTCTTCACACAATTTCACACTTGTCTTCACTGTTTTTATTTTTCATACAATCTGGCATAAAATACTGTTATGTTTGTGAGATTCACATAGGCATATAGTACACAATACATTTCCTTTCCTCCTTAGAAGACCCAATTCCATAATTTTTTCTTAAACATTCATTCACATACAACCAAATTTCTTTCAAGAGACTAGGCTTCTTCTCTCTGTAAAAAAAGGAAAGGCCATTGAGTTCCTCAAATGAAATCAATCACTAACTTCTATACTAAATAGTATACTATAGTTATAACCCTGCAGGAAATATACATATGTTTCTCTTTAACAGTCAATGTAAATATGTTTATATGTATGACACTTAATTGTCCATAAACACTAAAGTGTATTAACACTCATTATTGTAGCCATGACAGCTTATCTCTTTAATCATCGCCACTTCAGCCAGGATATCACTTTAGACAAATTTTTTACGTGTCTGACTTTCTAAAATTCTCCTCCTTATCACATTCATAGAAGAGTTTTTCGTCAAATGACGACGCATCGATGAAAACGCCAAGAAAAATATGAAATAACAATACATTTCCAAAATAAATCACTATTGAATTCGCTCGCAGTATAAAAACTTCGAAATACGTACGCTCTAGGACTAACTCTCTCGCGGGCTGCACACAGCTGTTTGCTGCATGTTGCAGAGTCGAGAGAAATTGACACATCTCTCTCACCAAGCATGCCAATATCCAGCCAAGAAAAATACTTAAGGTGTAATGCTTCCATTGCATAGGGGAATGATGTTGAGATTGACTCCTACTGCACTTCAACTTAAACGGTAACCAAAAGTTCCTAAGCCAATTTAAGTAAATATGGCGGGTGATTTATGTAAGGTTGGTATTGAGTTGACAAGTTAGTTTCGCCGAATGTCCTGTAGATGTCTCTGGTGGATTCGGATTGGCGCTGCTTCGCACTGCTCCGACATGAACACAGCAGCGCTGCGATTTCGCAACACCTACTCTCTCTTCGTTCTCATCGTTTATCGCTGCTCCAACATAAACGCAGCCTAACACGCTTTCAGCGAAAAACTGTTGTCGCTGATGTGCCCCGCACACAATCTTGCATCAAACCAGTATTAATTTCGGCAGTACGCAAAACGACATTCAAGGCATTTACTGATTTATGCTCTGCTGTATTATTGAACTTGTATTTCACTGTACAGATTGTGAATTATTACAATGTGTTATGCAATAATTGCAACCAACAGTGCACGCAGAACTCTGCGCTTGTAAGCATGAGCTGCTATTTGTGATCAACACATTATGCCTCGTCAGTTCCTGTATTAGCATTAGTGCGTCACAGAGGCAATAGTAGGCAATAGACCCTTGAAACGTGCGCGGACCTGCGCCGCGCGCCCATGCGTCGCAGCGCCCAGCGCCTCGCGCTGACTACCGGAGGATGACGTCACACGCGTCTCCCGTGAACTACAGCGAACAAGTGCATTCCCACCCAGGGACGTGCATTGTGCATTATTTTTATGTGGCATGTTTTATTTTTGTGTGTTTTATGTTGTTATTTTTATGTGCATTATTTTCATGTGTCATTGTGCACAGTATTTTTATGTGTCATGTTTTATTTTCGGCACAAGCGAACTGTGTTTCAGTTTGAGTTTTTTTTTTATTCTTTTTCGTCAAATGCCACATTCAATAACTTTATTCGGTCATTTAATTTTACATATGCCTACGGAATTCAGTCATTCAAAACATTTTCAGGAGAAAATGCAGTGGCATCTTCGCAACCTCATGTAACTTTTTTAAAAATTTATTTATTTATTGTTGCATCAACTACATGGTCATTAGCGACAGGTATAAGGTTTCAATTGTTTACATTGTATTTACAAGGATACACAGTCCGTTGTATATACAGTTTAGATTCCAGAAAATTCGATGAGGATACAGCACAAAATTATACAATAGAAAATATACCACGAAAACAAAAAATGCAATACAAAATACATACATGATTACAATAGTAATTACATGATTACATGATTAATACATGATTACAATAGTAATTACAGAAGGTGCAGGGAAAAGGGTTTTAATTCTTTGTTATGTTATTGATTTGTAACTTTGACATGTAACTTTTCAGTTAGTTTTAATTGTATATTCTTTATTTCTATTAAAGTCTATGCCTACTGTCTCAAATTAATAGTAACATCCCCAGAAAATAATAAATTGCACTATCAATGCACACACGGTCGCAAAATAAGCGTAATGCCGTCCTTCGAATTAAAAATCTGTCAAGGCAAGTGGAAGAAGTTGATGCTGATCATAGGTAATGTCTCATCAGTCCATAGCCTCTTACATCAAGCCCTACTACCTGCAAATGCTGACACGTTCCAAACGAAGAAATGCGGAACAGCCTTCATTTACAGTTTCAGAAACAGAACATAGCGTCTTGGACAATTCACTATGTTTTCAAATCATAAAAGTATTATTAATGCTAAAGTTTTAATTATACTATACTATACTAATACTTCTATCTGAAATATACTTATTTCATTTACACTGCTTCGGTTTACCTAATTAAAAATATCTACATACTACAGGTATATTCACTTACATGATTGACTTCTGTTAAGACATTTGACATTGCCGTATTTGGGCATTGAATATTGCCGTATTTGGAAATGGCGTTGTTAATGCCATTTTAAGATTTCATCGATTGAAAATGCTTTACAAAACTAAAATCTTGATAATGGGCTGTTAATGTTTTATTTTTATTTTGTATTGGAACACTGAATTGATATAATTTATTGAATCCAATATTTACCTATTCATGTGTTATAGTAACGAGTGCTGCCTGTAGTCCACTTCAGCACTAATGGTTAAGCAATTTTAAAATTCATCACTAAAAACAAGTTTCAATATTTAAATTATTTGCATTTTATAGAAGTTTATATTGTGAACATTTATTTTAATTCTAATTATGAAACAGATATATTACGCATCTCTTTATTTCTATACAAAATAGTACGAAATTCAGGATGTAAATGCCGATTCAGCGGAATGTGGCTATCACATGTTTTGCTGGGTTAAAAACTTTTGATATCTCTCTCACTCAGATACAGGACGTGGCGGTGTGAGAAACTCGGCCATGTTGATTCTTATTTTTACATTTTGCCTCGGGTCTTGATGAGATAAGTTCACTTCGACTATCAAGACTGTTTTTGTACTTGGTAAAATGTGGTATTGCATATTTTTTTATATAATTCCTTTCGCCTCACCATCTTAAAAGGAGAAACTTTATAATCAATTGCATTGTCATTTGGTTTTCTTACGTTTTTATTCCGATGTTTAGAAGTTATATCGATACAACAGTACATGATACTAATACAAAAAATACTTATAATAACGGCGAAGTACACTATGACAATAGCAGCAGTAAGTTTGATACATTATATAGTAGTATTTATTGTTATGGATGTGATGGATTTTGAACAAGCAATTAATAAATTACACTTAATAATTTCGAGATGCAGTAACTGCAGGACGTAGTGGTGAATGCTCTGCGACATCAGGTGGCTCCATCACATTGAGTTATCGTTTGCTTGCTGCAGCACCGCCAGCATTGAGTAAGAGGCTCGTACCAACTGCAGCATCAAAAACACGCCTTAAACTTAGGTCAGTTATAAATAATTGACCAAAATAAAACATTTATCTCTACAAATATACACAAATAGTAATACTTAAAAAAGTATGCAAGGAAGTGAGTTTATTAAACGTCTTTCGACACTACTTTTTCATCAGTATTTCGAATTTGTAATAAGTCATTTGTGATGGTAGAGAATGATTACAATATTGTTTGGAAGAGATTTGTATGATTACAATGTTGTTTAGAAGAGATTTGTAGCGTTATTGGAAGTCCATCACATCACAACCGCACGGTGAAAACATATCTATACACAAGTTCTGAATAATTGATTTTGGTCGCTGTCTAGATATACACATTACAAATATAACAAACTTATTTTAATTAATATTATGTGAAATTTTGAAGTGATTCAAATATTCAGTATTTATTAAATAAAATACACCTGAAGAACCGAATACTTTCAATAAGAATCATTTATAACTAAAGATAATTATCTTTTTTTAGTTATCCGCGATTCTGGCCTGGATGATTTTGACTGCTTGCAAATACGCGTTGAGAGTTTCACACAAGTATTCATAACAATTGCTCCGCAGGGATCTGAAACACAGGCCATATTTGACCAATTTGGAAATACATTGAACAAGTTGGACAGACGTTGGGTGAATTTCCTCCAGATTCTATCGCAAAGCGAAGACCACTTAATGGTCAGACAGAGAAGGTGAAGATACAAAATAGAGAGCGCTATATGTTGACCCCAATCCTGGCAGTATCATTAATTTAGATCCATAGCAACGGAATAAGTTTCAAATGAATCCTCTTGAAATTTGGCAGTATATTCAGCAATGAGGATAGGAGTCTGGTGTGTCTGCTCCAGATTCAGATGCAAGCGAAAGAAACTCAGTGTAGTGACTTACCGCAGAGAGAAAAGATTTCAGTACAAAACAGAGAACGGTATATATTGACCCCAATCCTAGCGAGACCCATAATTTAGAGCGAGATGGACGGAATACGTTTCTTGGAATTTGGAAATGCATGAAGTGCGCGCACGTGGGTCTGCTCCAGGCCCAAGGCAACGCCGTGCGCTGACTCACCGCAGAGAGAACAAGTGTCAGTCCAAAATAGAGAACGTTTCTTGGAATTTGGAAATGCATTAAGTGCGCGGACGTGGGTCTGCTCCAAGCGCAAGGCAACGCCGTACGCTGACTCACCGCAGAGAGAACAAGTGTCAGTCCAAAAGAGAGAACGTTCTTGGAATTTGGAAATGCATTAGTGCGCGCACGTGGGTCTGCTCAGGCGCAATGCAACGCCGTGCGCTGACTCACCGCAGAGAGAACAGTGCCAGTCCAAAATAGAGAACGTTTCTTGGAATTTGAAATGCATTAAGTGCGCGGACGTGGTCTGCTCCAGGCGCAAGGCAACTCGTGCGCTGACTCACCGCAGAGAAGAGGTCAGCGAGGACGGTGAAGCCGCTGACGTTGACGACGCTGGGGGTGAAGGCGCGGAGCATCACGAAGTACACGCTCTTGCGCGTGCCCACGCTGCACCGAAACCACTGGCTGTAGTACACGTCGTTCGCCACCTGTTCGCACTGGAGCAAAATGGTCGTATTACACGAACGCTTGCATATATATTACTACTGCTAAAATATTTTGAACTAGATGCTTGCAGCTACGAAAATGTTGCAGCAGACAAAAAGCATTATTAAAAACGAGTTACATACGCTATTTTTTGTAAAACAGTAATTTAAATTTAATAAAAAGCTTTATAAATTTTGCACATTAATTGTATAACTGCATTATAAATTCCAATAGTGGTGCTACAGAATGGCACATACTTTCTCGTACTTGTTAATCTGTTTCGAATGGTTTTCGATTAGGTCCCCATCTCTCGACCTGGCTGGTACCCAACCGCAAAAACAACTATTTAATTTTTCGGTCCTCAACTTTCAGAATAGAATTTGTGGTGCTACAACAAAACATTGTTTGCGCTTAATTGATAACTCAAAGAAAACTTTTCGAAAATTTACTTAGAATCTCATCGAAGACTCTTTGAAAATTTAGAGAGTTCCACGAAAATGAAAAGTGGACCTTTTTTAAGTGTCATTTGCTCTACCGAGGAAAGTATTAAATAAAATTTTGGAGCGGTTTGTAAAGAAAAATTTAAATTCGCTTTTGTTTCAAGCACTTTGAAGCAGGAAGCAACAAATAATGACAATATTCTAACTACAAACGATTAAAAATGATGAACGCATAATACAGCTTTGTCATTAACTGTGAAATTTTAATTACTTTACTGAACAGTAGTTCTTAGGTAAATTTAAGTAAATTAAACTTAGTTACATTATACCGATTTCATTTTACGTACCTTAAAGCGATTTGATATATGATACACGGAGCAATGGGTACAATTTTTGCAAAAGCAATCAATATACGATTTCAGTCATAACATGATGCTAATGGATGCATATGAAAAAATCGCAACATAAGTAGTACACTACGATGAACACGAACGTGTATTATGACTCACACACACACACAAACACATTATACGTAATATTATTTCAATGTTTCACTGATCAAAATGCAATTGTGTTTGTTTCAGACTGAATAAAAATTGTGTAATTGTAATAAACATTGTGTAATAAACAAAATTCTTTCCTTGGTAACGAATTCAACCCAGAACTACTGGCGAATTTCTTAGGCGAGCTAATGAAGAAAAATCACATTTCTTATCATATTTACAAAAATTCGAGAAAATGTTAAAAGAATATATTTTGAAAATTTTTCAATTGACATGATGGTTTACTTTTCGTTTTCCTAAAATAGATACTTTATATTCTATTTGTATTTTAAAACACCTACATTTTTCAGCATTATTTTCATTTGGGCCCCAGACAACTTGGCCCAAATCAAGCTTTTGGAATATCAGATAGAACTGAACTATTTTCCATTGTGGAGAATTTAGGAGAAAATTTTTCCATAGTTTTTGAAAAATATTGGTTCTAACATTTCAGAACATTCGTAATTCAGATAAATTATACTCAACGATTATGGAGATCGTACGGACATTTCAAAACTCTGTCATTAAAGATACTTTGAAGCTCATGTGTTAAGAAACTCATTGAGCAATGAAATACATAATACAATAATGTAAATTTTAACGACGGAGAGACAAGTAAAAACATTACATTTCTTTAATTTTGAAAAACCAAAAGAATAGGGTAACATGGCGTTTATCATAATCATCGTATGAGGTAACTTTAGCACCGTATAGGTAAATTTAACCGTGAAAATGTGACCTATGCCATCTTTATAAGTGTATTTTACTCTATTCTTGCAAGAAATTTAAAGAAAAATTGGAGCCGTTTTTGAGAAAATTTTGAAAATGTCCGAGGGACTTCATGTAAAGTAGCCACAAATCATAAAGAATGATTTTCAAAATCTCAAAGCTTCAATTAGATCCAGATAGATAGGGATTCTTCAATTTGGAGATCGTACGAATAGTTTAGGCGCTAGGAGGTTCACAGACGGACATTTTGATTCCAATTGGTTTTCGGCATCAAGAACCCATAAAACAGGGATTCTGGCTACACCACATGTTAGAAATTTTTCTCTTAATTTAGCAACACTTTTCGTCACCAGAGCGCGGCCATGAATTTTTTCCGCCGAAAATCCGTCGTTTTCGCGCTGTACGAGTATTATATAACTTTCTCTATACTACGTGTAATACTCCGTATACGTACACATACGAAAAGTAAAAATAAAATTTTTGACACATATTTCAAAAACAATTTTGCAGTTGACAACGTAGTAAAGTAAGAAGGTCGGGCTGAGAGGAGGAGCAAGGAAGACGGGAAGGAGTTCTTTATACCGATAAAGGTCGTTTATAATGGTTGTATATAAAATTCTAAATTGTAGTCACACACTGATAAAAACAAGAAGTAAAATTCTCTCGTATAAAATCGCAATAAATTAAATATTTTCAAGAACAGTGTCTGTAAATACTGCTACATGGTGTGTACAATACAACAGTTGTTCTTTTATAAAAATCTTCATTTACAAACAAGTTACTATTCCATAATGCAACGCATAAACAGCAAATATTTCTCTCTCGCTTCTTAGCCTCTCTCTTACAGCCTTGCTGACGTGTGATGTCAGCTGTGTGGTGAGCAGTGACGTACTGATTAAGTTGGTACGCGCAGTATGAGAATATCCAGATGTATACAATACATTGTTAGAATTTCTCAGTCAAAGGACTTTTCCATCGATTGAGCTACGTGGGATTCGAGAGTATATTTCAATTATTTCATTCAGTCCACTTTTTATCTTCATTATAGATAGTCTTGACAGAAGTTTTCCGAGTTTCCCGAGTAGATACTCGGAATACTTTGTTAGATAACAAAACATCCTGACCCTTTACATGGTCGGAAGCTACATAGTTTTCTTTCAATTTCTGCGCGCAGTAGAAAGTAGAAATAGAATTCACGACCTCTTTCCATCGGCATAGGCTGCTTTGTAATGGGAAAGTATGAGATGTATTCTCCATTATGTCCCAGTCTGAACTAGGGAGATGAAATGGAATATCGTGTATGGTTTGTGGCTCGTTCTATGGATTGCTTCTCAAGAATTTGCTTATAAGTTATAAGGAAACAATGAAAATCGATCAGAGTAGTCAATCTAAGAACTCGATCTCGGCAGGTCCACGATCTCGCTGATGGAGAATACATCGAGCAATTTTCAGTAATCCGTGAGGAATGAAATCCTGCTGTTACCGGTATTCACACTCGCAATATTTGCAGATTCCATACGTGGAACAGACATCAATAAATGGACTAGCAAACATGTTCTTTACTGTATTATTTCTTGGCTGTCCGGGTGACGCCGCGTGGTGGGCTGAGAGGCCGACGTTTCGCCTGACATGTCGCAGGCTCCCTCAGGGTATTGACATCGCGAAGTTGTGCGACGGGTGTTGTATATTGTCCGGCCGGCGTCACCCGGACAGCCAAAGTAATCGACGCGAGCCGCGGAAGCTTACGTGTACGTTCTTTATTGTACATTAATATCTATCTTGAAACGAAATTGACGATGTTTGACGGTGGATCACTCTAGAGCAACTTAAACGATTTAAATAATTTTTAGGCATAGATAGATCATGGAACAATTTAGCATAACATTTAAAAGTCTGCTATGATTTTTGCAGTCAATTAGCTATTAGAGATATAGATAAGTCATGATATTTAATAATGTATTTATAGTAATGGTTCCAAAAGTTTTACATTTGGTCAATTTTAAAATTTCAGGGTAGTTACTAAAAGTCGTATCCGCATAAGCGTACTTTGATGTGTATGAACAAATACTTTAAAGAAAAAGTTTGTAGATTGTTTGCAAAAATGAAAATTGGTTGGGGGTTCGTATGAAGTTCCCCCAAAAATTAAGAAATTCGTTTTGCATTGGCAGAATCTTAAGCGCTTCCAGGTCGATCAAGAAAGAACCATTTTTGATAAAACCGTATGAGCGGTTTAGTCGCTACTACTGACAGTACACGGACGGTCAGGAAGGACAGTCAGAATTTAAACATTTTTTTTATCAAGGACCCATAAAACATGCTTCCCTCAAAATCTCGGAAACGATTCTTTACAGCAAACGCAACTTCTCTCTATACTTCGAATACTAGAAAGTAAAAGCCAATTTGTGCTGTGTGATCTGGGCTGTCCGGGTGACGCCGCGTCGAAGGCTGAGGTTCCGACGTTTCGACCGACATATCGCGGTCCTCTTCAGGGCAGTACAGCCTTAAAGAGGACCGCGATATGTCAGTCGAGCGTCGGCACCACATTCGACGCGGTCTCTGACAGCCAGATCATGACTCTGGCCGCGGAAGCCTACGATACCTTTGTGCTGTATGTAACAAAAATGGCGGGGAAATAGAGGGGGCGAAAGGCATAGAGGGTGAGGAGGGTGGAGTTATTAAAGCGAGTCTGAATGGGAAGTCTTCACTGGCTCCTTGCCTTCGGGAAATAACGTACCTCCCACATCAGCTCTGTCGCAAAGTAAGAGAAGAGCAGAAGTTCCGACATTTCATAGCACAGGAAGGAGATCGATGACAATACCTTTGCGTTGCCTATTCCAAGCTGAGAAAACAGGACAAAATTGATTAGATATACAAGATATGTGTTAAATTATATTTCATAAATTTGATTCTAATAAACAAACGAAGAAAAACGTTTTATAATTAATGAATGAATATTAGTGCGCTATTATTATTATTATTATTATTATTATTATTATTATTATTATTATCATCATTCATCATCGTCATCAAGTTGGTAGACCAATTTTACATATTTAATTGCAATCCCTAGATTGAGAGGGTTTTTCGATTTTGATCTGATCTTTTAAATAATAACACCTCGCACAAGTCTACTAAATAGCTTTTGAATCAAATATACCTTATATTTTCAAACAGTTTTTCATATTATCTAACCACAATTTTTACAATTATAGTTACATTTTTTGAAACAGTATATAACTGGAAAATTTTATTATTGAGCACTTCAAATATTTAATTGACGACCATAATATTTATTATCTTAAGACAATCACGTACGTAAAGTAAGCGTTTTGACGTAATGTAGATGAAGGATGTGCAACTGTGGATGCATCGCTAAGATCAACTTGGGTTGAGTGAAAGGCGTTTCTGAACTTACCGAGGATGCGTGGAATACCACACAAGTCATCAAAACCATCATGTTGAGACTCTCCACTAATATAATAGGGCCCAATAACTCGCTTACTTCTCGTACAAAGCTACAAGAAACAATTAACTTTCCATTAACATACAATGATAAACTTGGCAGCATGTCAACAGTAGCGAATTGGCTAGCAGGCACAGCTAAATTTACGTTTCGTCCACTATATACCAGATTATTTAAAATATCGTGCCACATTTGCTTTTTTAAGTCCCAATAATATATATATATATATATATATATATATATATATATTTTGTATTAATGACTTTAATAAAATGTTCTTTGCTTGTAAATTTGTAGCACCAGTTAGTAGTAAGTGTAATAGTAATTGTAGTTGAGCTGTGTTTTGCCCTTCCGCAAATGTGACAGTAATTTATTAATTTTGTTGTAGTTATTATTGATTATCATGACTTTCAGTTTTTTTTAAATTTGCTGAAAAGCGGTGTTTTATTCCACTTTATAACCTTGTCTTTACCAGTGATATAATCTCTATACTTAACATTACTGATTTAAGGGAGGAGTGGTGAAAATTGGAAAAAATTTGAAAAATACAATTTTTAATTTTGATGTGATAATTTTGTTTGGAATGTGTGGTTAATTTTGGTGTTTTTATTTTTCGTTATCGCGATTTAAATGGGTTCTGCGAGCATTTAAAGATCTCAATGCGTCGACGGCCACGCCCCTTTTCAGTTTCCAAACGTTTTCATCTCATAGAAGTGTTGAATGTATTTGCTTTTGAATTTCCGCATGAACTTTATATAGATGTTCTCTGGAACAAATGAGCTACAGAAAAACACAAAATGTCAACGAAAGTTTGCATAGCCTGATTTGGATAAGTGCCCCAAAGAAATATTTGTTTCGAAGAAGAAAATAGAAATTGCTGTCACATCAGCAGTTTCTCAATATAATACGGGGTGTGAAGCAAGTGAAAAGATAAGATCAAATATAACTGGCATTCACATGCCACCTGAAGGAAGAAAATAATGGAAATGAGGATAAACGCCGTCTTCAGAAAAGTGAAGTAGCTGCACAACCAGGTTTTCAAAATGTCAAAAAAGCAACTCAAAATTACAAATACAGTTCTAGAAGAAAAAGAAAAGTTGTTGAGGTACTATGTATGGCTCTGGAGAATTTTAAATGTAAGTTGATAAAGTAAAATGCATTTGTGTAAAGTTAAATTTTTCATTTTCAATTTCCGCATTTCACTTTCCTGACCTTTTATGGAATTGAAAAAGTTCCACGTTCTACAATTTTTAATATATTTCAATGAAACTTTAAAACATCTTAAGAAAATGTAGTTTCATAGAACTAAGGAAGCTTTTTGTTATAATCATTAATTACTAAATTAAAAATATTTATTTTTTTATGTTTTTTATAGCCATCAGGTAATAACTGTATATTTTATTATTTTTTTTCTCAAAAACGCTCTCATTTATTTTATTTATATTCCATGAATGTAATTATATACCTTTTATGAGTAATTCATAAAAAAGTCATTGATGAATGTTGCTTCATGTGGAACGTTGAGCATTTTATAAAATAATAAATTTAAAAATCCAAAAAGTTTTTCTTCAAAACTAAAAACAGCAGAGTAACAAAACTTGTAGACATAAGTATAATGTATTACTTCTTCTGGTAAAATTTGAAGTTATTTGAATGTAAGATGTAAATTTTCAAATTTCACCACTCCTCCCTGAATAATCACTAGCATAATCAAGCTTAGGACAGGTGTCATGTCTTTTGATGATTCCTCGTGTAATAATTTTCGTAACTCATTTTTCGATAAATTGTTCACCTCTGTATTGTTCCTAATGTAAAACTAAATAAATTACTTTTATTATATCAATATTTTTTTAAAATCCTGTGATAATCAAAAGAAAAGGAAAACGCATATTGGTACTCGCGCGACGTAGAAATTACGCCAACGGACACTTTCCAACGGAAATACAATCGTCTAGCCAGAGCAGTAAATCTTTCGCACCCGAGTATCGAGGAAGATTGAGCTGAATGCCTTCGGCGAGGCCTTGGGAGGTGACGTCAAATGTAGAAGGCGCGCTGATGTTATCAGATACCTAGGGTTATGACAGTTTCAGTGGCGTACAAAGTACGCCAGCGCGAATAACTAAGGGTTACCCACGGAAACTCTGGTCAGTTTGGTTTGTTTCTTTCGTGTTTCCGGGCGCGTCAACTGCTTTGGGCATTAGTCCCGTTTTGTTGTGCATTTGGTTTCCGCGGGAGATGGCGGTGATCTTCCCTCGCTGGATGACGAGATACGGCGCCGACCTACCGTCGGCTAGTGGGTTTCCACCAGCTCTCCCCCAGTGGGGCACCGCCCCAGCCGGGACAAGCTCTAAGCTCCCGACTGGTCTCCCGGAATATGTGTAGTGTAGGGAATGTTAGGGTAAGGGTGTGTAAGGGGAGAGGATAGGACAAGGAAGGGGAAGGAAAGAACGCGCGCGGTCCGTGGCCCGTTTGGTAGGGTACTGCTCCGGCATTCGCCTGGTGTTGATCGGAGAAACCACGGAAAACTACCGATCAGAGCAGCCGGCCGCTAGAATTCTCCTCCAGGCAGCGACTGAATTCAACCTAGCTGAAAAGCTAGTGTCGCAAATCCTGCCGCCGTCAGGACTCGAATCTAGGATCTCGCGGTCATAGGCGCTGCAGTGGCGTCAGTTGACGCACTGAGCTACCGCTCCCGGTGAACTCTGTTCAGAGTGGATGTAGAACAATGCTAAGCTATCTCAGTATGAGCTTAGCCAAGGTCCGTATCGCGCTATCACGAAAACGAAAAGAAAAAAAATTACGCAAGTCTATCAAAACATATGCCAAAATGTACATTATTTCTACCACGTAGTTTTCGACGGTCCGCAGTTTGAACTGTATCGTTATTCTACTCCAGTATTTATTAATAAGACAAGCTTGCATTTTTTCTGAGGCGTGGAATTTAACAGAAGTCTGAATTCTATTTTGGTGAGTTGAATTTAAATATGCAACTCAGTTTTGCTTTCTCGCCATTCTTTCTAACAAGAATCTGTAATCTGCATCGAAAATCGACGATTTTTCAACAGAATTTCAAAACTCTTATTTATATGCCATGGCAACGAAAAAAACAATGAATCTTGTTCTCATATAATTCATATTCATTGGCAAAAGCCATAATTTTCGACTCTCTTCTCTGCCCTAGGAGTTTTTAACATTTATTGTCATTCACCTGTACAGTAAGATTAATCTTGTACTGAACATTATAGGGAAATCTCGCCATCCTGATTACAACAGACTCACAATTGTGGGCGTGTGTGTGTGTGTGTGTGTGTGTGTGTGTGTGTGGAGAGAGAGAGAGAGTTTGATTTTGGCAGTGAGTGTGAGAGTGTAATGGTGAGAGTGTGAGTATGTGTGAGTGCGAGAATATGTGTGAGAGAGTGTGAGTGAGTGTGAGTATGTGTGAGTGTGAGTGAGAAGTATGTGTGAGGTATGTGAGGTATATGTGAGAGAGTGTGATTGTGAGAGAGTGTGATTGTGAGAGAGTGTGAGTTTGAGAGAGTGTGAGTGTGAGAGAGTGAGAGTGTGAGTATGTTTGAATGCGAGAGTGTGTGTGAGTATGAGTACGAGAGAGAGTATGTGTGAGTGTGAGTACAAGGGAGGTATGTGGGAGTGTGAGTACAAGGGAGAGTATATGTGAGTGTGAGTGCAGGTGTGTTAGTGTGAGTGTGAGGTATGTGTGAGAGAGTGGAGGTGGAGTATGTGAGTGTGATGTGTGTGAGTGTGCGTGTGTGTGTGTGAGAGAGAGAGAGTGCTGGCATCACTCACCTGAGGATGGCCTGGTGCTGGCGGATGCACTTGGCGAGATAAGCGTCTGGCGAGGGCTGCGACTCGGGGGACAGCTCGCGCAGCGACGCGCGCAGCATGCGCAGACAGACGCACCCTCCGTACAGCATGCCTATCCAGAAGATGTTGGACAGCACGGAGTAGGCGTCGTCCACAATCACGGCGATGGACTAACGTAAGAGGAAAAATCTACAGCAGCTCGACACCGATATGTATTTAAAGTACATTTCGGATATAAAAATACAAGCCAGTGTTTGTGCAGCCAATCACTTTTACATCCCAATTAAAATTACCACACCTTCAATTTCAAGATCACATTACTTAACCCAATCAACCTGAAATATTTTGTGGTCCAGCGCATTTTGAGAGGCGCGCCCCCCTAACGCTTATAGAAACATGAACAACCAACCGAATTGTTCAACGCCTCCATCCAACTATTCATATTATTTAATCTTCCATGCTTTTATATACACCCGTATTAACATTTATTATATCTTTGGTTACCGGCAAAACTACAGATTAACATTATGACTTTTTTCCCTTTTTTTACCTATAAAAAGGAAAAATTATCAATAATAACATAATGTATATTTCAAAGGCTTAAATTATAAAGAATCATAAAACATACCTTTTATTGTTCGAACTAATTAAAAAGAGAGTCTATCAGTGGATCTTCGTTTCTTCGAAAAGTTAAAGATATTTTGCAAGGGATGTTTCAATGAGTATCAGGTGGTAACTAAATTAAATATTACCCAAATTACATTCTTTGGATTTCTGTACTGAATGAAGCGATAAAAATAATCACACAAAATACACACACAATATATATATATATATGTATATATATATATATATGTATATATATATATATGTATATACTTATTTTCTTCATGTATGTTGATTGATGGCATATTTTGTGTGATTTCTAATGTTGTTGTTCAGATAAGTTGTCTTTATTCCATGTGATTGTGTTTTTGTAGTCCCGATGAAGGAATTAAATATTCCGAAACGTTGGCAAACTAATGTGTTTCATTAATTGACTGATCCCGTGATCCACATCCTACTACTTATTGACGGTCGTGATTTCTGCAATGGTCAATGTACTCTATCTAACAAGAAACGTACTATAGCCTAGTGAGCCTCACAAGAGACCCTCTCGTGCATCCAAGTGCCTCGTGCATCCAAACTTCCGCACCACCGAGCAAATGTCAAAGGTGCCATACCTGAGTGAGGACGCCGAGGGCGTAATTGCGGTTGTCGCGTAAGTCCAGCGGGAACCACAAGTCGAAGGGGAGTCTGGGCGGCGGAGGCTCCGTGGTAGGCTCGGCGGTGAAGCCGGCCATGGTGGTCATGTTGAAATCAGCTTCGGGCTCGGGCTGGTGGCCGAGGCTCAGCAGTTTGGCCAACAGAGGCGCGGAAATCCACAACGTGCTTATGGTCGCGACCCACGTGCCCATTACCTTGGTGACGGTGGTCAGTCGCCGGTCCAACTTTTGAATGGACTTGGAGCGCGATTCCTGTGCAGAAATTATCATGAACTTAGATCCTTTTATCGTTGATAATCATTGCAAATCGGTTATCCCATTTTACTTTCTCGCTCTTAAAATATTGTAAATGTGGGCCGAAAAAGGCGACTTTTTTACTGAAAATTCTTATTGCATGCTCTTGGGATCGAAAAAGTGGATAAATCGTTTTACTATATATAGTAAATTACTATTTCCTCACACGTCGTGTCGTTTTGTGGGTAATTGATACTGAAAAATCGATTGACGGCAAAACGTTCGCCTATCTGTCCGTCCGTCTGTCTGTCCGTCCGTCTGTCCGTCTGCCTGCCTGTCCGTCTGTCCGTCCGTCTGTCCGTCCGTCTGTCCGTTCGTCTGTCCGTTCGTCTGTCCGTTGGTCTGTCTGTCCGTCTGCCCGTCCGCCTGTCCGTCCATCTGTCCGTCCGTCTGTCCGTTCTTCTGCCCGTCCATTTGTCCATCTGTATTTTATTTGAAGATTTTTGCTTCTTCCTTCACCTACTCTGACCGCAAGTAAACAACCTCTCCCCCTTCTTGCTAAAATGATACCTTTGGCTACAAAAATTACGCAGTGTACGTAGTCAACGCATTGTTTATATGTAGACCTAGACTGAAATTGCACGCGTAGACCCACATCACTAGTTTAGAGAAGTTCGCAAATAGAGGTGAAATGAGCATGTCGTTTGGAGACGAGATTCCGGGTGAAGGTTTTATCTAACGATTTAGCGGATGATTCGAATATTCTCTGCAAAAAATAATCCGCAAATAGTACAAAATCAGATATATCAAATTAGTTCCGTAACAACAAATTTAAAGTAAATGAAAATAAAGCTGTTTTAATGCAGTTTTCAATTTCAAATAAACAATTCTGTACTCAATTAAAATGATGTTAAGGCAACAAAATGTTTAGCTCTCTCAATTTAGTCAAACCTCAAATGAAACGTCCATTTAAATGAATTGAACACAAAATTAAGTTCATTATATAACATTCAGTACTCATATTGGGCAAAATTTTAGCTCTCTCAATTACAGCCAGCCTCGTTGTGTATATTTCGCGAATGTTCATTTCTGCCTGAGATATGGCGTAATATTTGGGGGACATACATCTTATAGCTCCCAGACTTTTAGATTTCAAAAAGAATCGTGCGAATAATAACCAAATCCCACCCACCTGATTCTTGTAAGCCTCTATTTATTATTAATCTAGAAATTTTACCATTACCTTGCCTGTTGATTTACGAATCATCGGTTTTTATCAAAAATAACTTGTTGAAGGGCGGTAGTGTATTTTTAGAAAACGCCGATGTCTATAACTATAACACTCGACGTAGTAATCACATCCATCAGGTGACAGTATCAACAGTTCATTACAAAAAATTCACATACAATACATGTACATTATTTTACAACACATTTCCAGATGACATTAAACGATTAAATTCGAAAAGTTTAAATCCCAAGTAAAATCGTTTCTCCTGCATAACTGTTTCTATACAATTAGAGACTATACTGAGCATCAAAAAGAAAGTAGCATTAATTTTAAAAGTGATATTTAATGTATTATTTACCATTTGGAGTGTATATTTCTAAACAACCTGTAAGATGTCTTGTATCGCACCCTCTGGATCAATAACCCCCATCTCGATCAGGTTTTGCATCCAGTTTCCCTGATCCTTTGAGCAAATGCTGAGCTGGCCCCTTGTTTTGCTTCTGGACATAAATGTAACTTCATTATTTGCGCACATCTTCTAGAATTCAGTGGGAATTGTAGTTATTCAAATTATCGTTCTCCATTTGGTCGAGGCAGGAGGTATTATTCCTTGATGAAGGACACGATGAAGGACAGGAGCCCAAATGTATTGCTGATTTGCCCTTAAAAATAGGTTTATTACATCAGAGCGAAAACCTTTGTTAACAATCCTTGTAAAACAAGCTGTTTTTTCTGTATTCAAAAATCAATTAGTATATGGTTTAGGAATGGAATCGTAGAATTTTGAAAACGTGCACAAAATGTACTTCTCTCCATAGCACGCTACACACAGTTTTTAACTGATTTGACGAAAAATAAATAAATAAATAAATCCGATGGGTCAAATTTTGCAAAATATGGTGTGAACGTTGTTGCGCCATCAAAATTCGTGGTTACGAAAAGGCCCCGGAAAATATGAACATCTGGATATTGTTGCACTAAATTAAGAAATGTATAATACCACTTTCTCGTTTTTACTAAAATGGAGAAATTTCATAAAGGGAGTTTACACACCTTGAAATTCCGACTTCATAGCCATCAAAGCTTTCGTTCTCGATGCCGATGCCGTGATAATACAGAGAAAAATAGATTTTTCCCCCGTGAGGATAGATACCACGATCCAGAGCAATGTGTTGGAAGGAGGCAAGCGCAGAGTACGAGACATCGTAAAATAATCTACTTTACTACCAAGGTCGGGCTGAGCGGCGACTGCTCCAAGCAGAGAAAAATCCTAACTGTTTAGCGGAAGCTTTCAAGAATCAATTTACCTATCTTCTTTCGCCTCATTAGCGGCGATCCCGGGAAGCGGGAAGCCCGAAAGAGGAAGAAACAGAGTTCAGAGACCAATTTATCCCTTAAGTTCACACTCGCCTGTGGATGTCTCAGGCGAAGAGAAACTGGAGGAAGGTCGAGATAACGTTCAAGAACCAATTCATCTGGAAGCGCCAAAGAATGTACGAGCATATGCATCGTTCAAGAACCAATTTATTTATTAAAATCATCAGTGGCGATCCCAGGCGCAGAAGAATTATGAAGGAGGTAGAGGCATCATTCAGGAACCAATTTAAGTTTTGAGATCAAACTCACCAGTCACGGTCCCAGGCGAAAAGAATCACGAAGCGGGTAGAGGAATCGTTCAAGAACCAACTTATGATTGATTGATTTTTCGTGTTTCCGGGTACGTCAACTATTTCGGTCATTAGTCCCGTTAGTGTAGTGCATGATTTCTTTCTCGAGAGACGGCGGTGATCTTCCCTCGCTGGATGGCGACATCCGGCGCCGACCTACCGTCGGCTAGTGGGGTTTCCCACTAACCAGGACTCTCCACCAGCGAGGCACCCCAGCCGAGCCACGCTCTAAGCTCCAGACCGGTCTCCCGGAATATGTGGTAGTGTAGTGCATGTTAAGTTAAGTAGTGCATGTTAAGTGTGTGTATAAAGGGAGAGGATAGGACAAGGAAGAGGAAGGAAAAATCGCGCGCGGTCTATGGTCCGTTTGGTAGGGTACTGCTCCGGCATTCGCCTGGTGTTGATCGGAGAAACCACGGAAAACTACCGATCAGACCAGCCAGGCCTGAATTCTCCTCCAGACAGCGACTGAATTCGACCTAGCTGAAAAGCTAGCGTAGAAAATCCTTCCGCCGTGGGGAGTGGGAACCTAGGACCTCCCAGTCAGAGGCGCTGCAGTGACATCAGTTGATGCACTGAGCTACCGCTCCCGGTACCAGCTTATGTGTTGATATCAAACTCACCAGTGGCGGTCCCAGGCGCAGAGAAGCTCGAAGGAGGTAGAGACACCGTTCGACTCGGCGACGGCGGAACAGCATCGGGGTGACTTTGGCGCCGTTGAACACGCTCACCGCCACCATGGACACGACATCCGTGAGGTGACTCAGGTCGTCCGTACTGTACTTGATGTTTATCATGCCCGACACCGTGAAGATAAGATAGAGCGTGACAGTGAAGACGGTGTAAACTTGATACTTAATGTCTCTAGGCCACTCTCCCTAGAAAGCCAAAAAGACAGTATTTTTAAGCAAACTTAATAGAGGCCAAATAAGTTGTGTTCTCGTTTACGGACACGTTTGGTGACTAAATTTGATAAATAAAACAACGTATCTCTTTGCTTGGAAGTTTAATTTGAATAATTATAGTAAATCTCTGTATCTCAGGCCACATTGCTCCTTGGGCCAACTGTGGTTTAGAAATCACCTTCCGTTTCACACGGGAGTTGGTGATACAACTTTTAAATGTTATTTATTTATAAGCATTCACATTTATTCAGGATGACATTATTTTATTTTATTATTTTAATGGTGCACTAAGTAATATTTCTTACATTTTCATGTTTGGTTTTCTACAAAATATTAAGTATAAGCAAGCACTTACATACACTAAAATCCTTATAGTAATTTTACAGAATTTCTTATTTAAAGAAACAAAATAGCTAGTATTTTATCCATTTATACAGATTTACATAAACAAGACACTCGTTTTGGAATGATTGATTGATATATTCATGTTTCCGGGCACGTCAACTGCTTCGGTCATTAGTCTCGTTAGTGTAGGGCATGTTTTTCGGGAGATGGCGGTGATCTTCCCCGGCTGGATGGGAAATCCGGCGCCAACCTACCCTCGGCTAGTGGGGTTTCCCCCTAACCAGGACTCTCCCACCAGCGGGGCACCGCCCCAGCCGGACAAGCTCTAAGCTCCCGACCGGTCTCCCGGAATATGTGATAGAGTGGTGCATGTTAGTGTAAGTGTGTGTGTAAGGAGAGAGGATAGGACAAGGAAGGACAAGTCTCGCGCGGTCCGTGGCCCGTTTATTAGGGTACTGCTTCGGGATTCGCGTGGTGTTGATCGGAGAAACCACGGAAAACTACCGATTAGAGCAGCCGACCGCTAGAATACTCCTCCAGAGAGCAACTGAATTCGACCTAGCTGAAAAGCTAGTGTCAGAATCCTGCCGCCGTGGGGAGTGGGAATCTTGGACCTCCCGGTCAGAGCCGCTGCAGTGACATCAGTTGATGCACTGACTTACCGCTCCCGGTCTCGTTTTGGAACCACATTATTACCTTGTACCTAATGTCTCCTTGAACCAATTGTGTGGGGCTTACTGACCTTGCGCCAGACGTCGTCGCGATTGCGCCAAACGCCAGCGAGGCACAGCATGCGCATAATGAAAACTAATGGGTGGCAAAATGGGCTCACTCCTTGCGCCAGGCGACGTCGCGAGGGCGCCAGACGCCAGCCAGGCGCAGCATGCGTATAATGAAGACTAGTGTGTACCGGGTGTGCTTACTCACCTTGCGCCAGACGACGTCGCGAAGGCGCCAGACGCCCGCGAGGCGCAGCATGCGCAAGGTGAAGGCTAGTGGGTGGCGGGGTTGGCTTACCTTGCGCCAGACGACGTCGCGAGGGGGCCAGACACCAGCAAGACGCAGCATGCGCATGGTGAAGGCTAGTGGGTGGCGGGTGGGCTTACTCACCTTGCGCCAGACGACGTCGCGAGGGCGCCAGACGCCCGCGAGGCGCTGCATGCCCATGGTGAAGGCGGGTGGGTGGCGGGGTTGGCTTACTCACCTTGCGCCAGATGACGTCGCGAGGGCGCCAGACGCCCGGGAGGGCTGCATGCCCATGGTGAAGGCGAGCGGGTGGCGGAATGGGCATACTCACCTTGCGCCAGATGACGTCGCGAGGGCGCCAGACGCCCGCGAGGCGCAGCATGCGCAATGGTGAAGGCGAGCGGGTGGTGAGGTGGGCTTACTCACCTTGCGCCAGACGACGTCGCGAGGGCGCCAGACACCAGCAAGACGCAGCATGCGCATGGTGAAGGCTAGTGGGTGGCGGGGTGGGCTTACTCACCTTGCGCCAGACGACGTCGCGGGGCGCCAGACGCCCGCGAGGCGCAACATGCGCATGGTGAAGGCGAGCGGGTGGCGGGGTTGGCATACTCACCTTGCGCCAGATGACGTCGCGAGGGCGCCAGACGCCCGCGAGGCGCAGCATGCGCATGGTGAAGGCGAGCGGGTGGCGGGGTGTGCTTACTCACCTTGCTCCAGACGACGTCGCGAAGGCGCCAGACGCCCGCGAGGCGCAGCATGCGCAAGGTGAAGGCTAGTGGGTGGCGGGTGGGCTTACTCACCTTGCGCCAGACGACGTCGCGAGGTGCCAGACACCAGCAAGACGCAGCATGCGCATGGTGAAGGCTAGCGGGTGGCGGGGTTGGCATACTCACCTTGCGCCAGATGACGTCGCGAGGGCGCCAGACGCCCGCGAGGCGCAGCATGCGCATGGTGAAGGCGAGCGGGTGGCGGGGTTGGCATACTCACCTTGCGCCAGATGACGTCGCGAGGGCGCCAGACACCAGCAAGACGCAGCATGCGCATGGTGAAGGCTAGTGGGTGGCGGGTGGAGCACTCACCTTGCGCCAGATGACGTCGCGAGGGCGCCAGACGCCAGCGAGGCGCAGCATGCGCATGGTGAAGGCGAGCGGGTGGCGGGTGGGCTTACTCACCTTGCGCCAGACGACGTTGCGAGGCGCCAGACGCCAGCGAGGCGCAGCATGCGCATGGTGAAGGCTAGTGGGTGGCGGGGTTGGCTTACTCACCTTGCGCCAGATGACGTCGCGAGGGCGCCAGACGCCCGCGAGGCGCAACATGCGCATGGTGAAGGCGAGCGGGTGGCGGGGTTGGCATACTCACCTTGCGCCAGACGACGTCGCGAGGGCGCCAGACGCCCGCGAGGCGCAACATGCGCATGGTGAAGGCGAGCGGGTGGCGGGGTTGGCATACTCACCTTGCGCCAGATGACGTCGCGAGGGCGCCAGACGCCCGCGAGGCGCAACATGCGCATGGTGAAGGCGAGCGGGTGGCGCCAGCGGCCGCCGTCGCCCAGGGCGTAGTCGCCCCCGCCCGCCCAGCGCTCCCAGCTCTGCTCCGCCGTTGGGTCGCCCTCTGCGGGCGGCAGCTCCTCCAGCCATTGCACGTCCTCGCTCTCCCAGGGCTCCTCCGCCCTCGCTTCCGAGACCACTGACATTGCTCTCCTAGCACAATTCAATTCAATTTTCTGAAATAATTCAACAATGCTGATCGTATCATGTGCGGGGCATATCTTATGCTGGTCTCAACGTAGGCTTGCGAGTTGAATGCTAGTCTGCTTGCCATATCATTGGGTTTTCTTAAAATATAACTACTCTCTCTCTCTCTCTCTCTCTTTCTTCGGTCATTCTATAATTTAGTTTGCAAATTCTTTCTATTTTGTGGGTGAGGAACGAGTAGTACATATATAATTCTCCGGAAATACGTACGTATAGGAGAAAGTAAAAATTAAACGTGTTGGAATTTTAAACAAAACTTGAATTTAGTATTATGTAAATAGATAAATTTAATAGTTTAATATGGTCTTGAACACTTTCTTCGTGCTTACTACGGCTTTGGGAGGCATTTCCATGGTCTTCTTAAATGCTCTAGGGGTTGCTACCCGTTTCTGGAGCAGCCGATCTCGAGGACATCTTCCTGTCACAAGTAAAAGCTTCGCAGTGTTGCGGATCTTCCATGTTCAGTTAGCTGCGGTCGTTCGCTGAACAGGTGTGCGACGTAATGATGGCATCGTTGTATGGCGGGAAACAGACAGCGCTACACATTTAATAGACGAGAAGCACAGTCTTTTGTGGTAGCACTTAGTTTGCTAACGGCAGGAGTACGTAGAAGACCTTCGACGACACGAACTATGTTAGGTTTGGAGAAGCCGTTGTCTACGTCGGATGGAATAGCTCCTTGGTGCACGTGTTATGTGTGCTTATCTATTTAGTAAAGCTTTTGCTCTATGTACATTTTTTATTCATTAATCACTATTGTATACTTTTTGATATGCTTATTTAATATAGCTTACAAACAATCATTAATGTTCAATACGTTGTTGTCAGACGAAAACGTTGAAACATTTCTCAAATATGAGATTTTCTAAGTACGCAGTTTCCTCGCACCGCACTTGCGCGGAGCTCTAGGGAAACCATCCGTTCACATTGGTGAGTCATTTTAGGTGGCAAAAAGTACACCTACATTTCTCATAATAATAGCAATAAATAATGGCTATACCGTTTTGACCTCAGGAGCGTAATTTACTATATAAAGTGTTTTTTGCAATTTTTCTATTTTGTCGTCTGCCTGTATTTAACCACGACTTTACGCGCATATTCATGTCTAAAACTTTGTTTTACTCAGGTAACCGTTATGTAATTTGTGAGCGAGTTCACTGGAATTCTGACGGCCGGCTGACGATCTAAAGTTATGGCCGCCAAAAGTCTCAGTCGATGGCAGGTTCGCGCGCGTTACTGGCTGTAGTTATTTGTACACATTCCTTCGAATCACAAATATTAATTTTTCTTTGTGTCCGAGAAAACGATAACTGACTCTTCGATAATACTTAGGACTGTTCTCAGAATTTCCATGTACAATGAGCACAACAATTTGGGCTTTATTAATGAAGAGAAATTGCCATGAAATTTTTGCGTGAAAATCTAGTGTTTTTCAACAAAATATCAATTGAAACATTTGCTCATTTCCAAGATGGTTAAACAGAGTGATGTATTTCTTACCATCTGAAATGACTGACGTACGCTCTACACTAATTTTTGTTGCTTTTAGCCTAAACAGCGGTGCGACTATCCACAATCGACACACACGTACGCTCTACAAGTAGGGAGGGCGGCATCCAACGAATTTAAATTGTCGTCAGCGGAATATTTACTCCTCCTCTAAAAGGGTTTTACCAGTAAGATTTCTTAGAACTCCATAAGTGGTGGATCTGAATGTCCGGCTTGGCACGAAATGTTTGATAGTGTAGTTCGTGTAAGACGAGCATGTAAGGGTGAGAAGTTATGACACGGTAGTGAAAGGCAAGATCTCGCGCGGTTCGGGCCCATTTGCTAAGATACTGCTCCGGCATTCGCCTGGTACTGATCGGAGAAACTACGGCGACGGCGCGGCACATTTCCGCTCTGCTTTCCGTTGTTCCTCACGAAGGTTGCTGTGGACAGATGGTACTTGTACGTCGCGGTCTTTTCTTAAGAAAAGGCCTCTTCCCACCATGTTCAATAAGGGGCTTGCGCTGAAACTTTGGGGTGTGGCGCTTAGGTATGCGTCATCGATTTAAATCCTGGATATTTTTCTGATCCTGGATATTTTATCGACGTAAATGTTTTCAAAACATTGATGTTCTTGTTAAAACGTTATTTAAAAATGTTTGATGTTTTTAATGAACAAATTTCTTGCATTTTTCTACCTTTCAATTTGAGTGAAAATATTGTTTATTTAAATGACCTTGACTGCCCGCATAACACCGGGTCGGAGGCTGTGTTGCCGACGTTTTGACTATCTTGTCGTGATCTTTCTCAGGGCTGGTCTGCGAGGAAGACCATGACAAAATGAACGAAACTTCGGCATCACAGCGATCACCGACAGCCAAGATCATTTACATGACTATGGCCGCTCTACGACTTCAATGTTGTTTATCTGTAGGATAACATATTTTAATAACGTTTACCACAAAATTTTTGTCGTCTTACTGCCTCAGTTTTGGAAACCATCGCGTTCACTTTTTATGGAGTACTTTGGTATTTTTAGAACACATTTTAAGCATCACATCAGTGCATACTAGGGACAAATTAAACAGTGAAAGAATGCAAAAAAGAAAGCAAACCTTACCAAAAATGAACAAACAGATTGTAGATAATCAATATCACTCGTATTGAAGTTTAATTTTCTACTTCTTTCTTTCTATGTTCTTAACTTCTGAACCAAAACTTCAATAATTTCAAATAAAAGAGCAATCTTCTTCAAAGCTTTTTACAGTTCTGCACTCAACGACAATTTTGAAGAACCACGAGAAAGTACTTGTGTTTTTCATCAAAGTAAAGAGGTTTAATTATCCAAATTGTTTGGGCTGGTTTTAATTTGTGCTGCCATGTAATTATTACATACCGTTCTTTGATACACCTCAAAATAAATAACTTAACTGAATTTTGTCATTATAAATTCATCAGCTTGGTGCGCTCAGAAACGTTTCGTGAATACACTTCCATTTTATGTAAACGTAAGAAAAACAACACTTGGTAATACTTCGGTTGCACGCGGCATTTTTCTCACAGTGAATAAATCCAATATTGATTGCATTTCTTTGTAAAACGACCCGACAAGTTAAGATTCAAAATTTGTACAAAACCAACTTCAGAAATAATGGCATATTTATAAATGGAATGGACAGATTTTTTTCATATCTTAGTGAGGAAGATTGCTCAAAGTTCTTAACTACAAACTGTTACGAATCATAAAATATAAATTATATTCCTTCAAGGACTTTCAAATATGATAATTTGTTGTTTAAAATAGATACATATTTCAAAATTCAATTTATTAAAAAATTGTCAATCAATGCTTGTCGTTTACCTTGAAATATTTCCTTATTTTCAAATCTTTTGTTTCATTATTTAATAATTATATTTAATTCCAAAATCAAATAAAAGTATTTGCGTATGACGCATGGGGGTGACATAAAATCTGTACACATTTTCTTCATTTCATTTTTTATTTATTTAACTACAAAGACAGTTAAAAACTGAGTTTGACGGACTATGGGAAGAAGTGTATTTTGTGCACGTTATCTTAAATTCTAAAACCTACCCTAAACTTGTACTAGTGGAATTCTGATTACAGATGGAAATGAGCATTTTTGGCGAGAACCGAAAAGAAATATTCACTCCAGAGAAATAAAAGTCAAATCAGCCATATTTCTTTTTCTATTATCGCTCATCGTGATCTTCGCGAAGGAATAGACTTCCTGCGTGAGAACATAGAGAACGATAATCTGAATAATTATATTTTCTAGAGAACTCTCGAAGACGTGCACAAATAGTGAGATTACATTTATCGTATTACACCTATCGTGACTCTTTTCTATACTAAGTTAATGTTAATAATGTTAAGCTAAGTAATAATGTTAACAACGAGAGTTTATGGAAAACACAATCCCTTCCATGAAGTAACAAATATTTGCATTGACAAATGAGCTTCACATTCCAGATTTGAAGGAATCTTCTCATTACCGTGAGAGCATCTGCATATTTAAAACACTAAAGATATTCAAACTGCAAAAATGAAAGTGATCGAGAAGGGAATAATTGATCCCGAAGCTGAAGTACTCCGTACGTACCGTAATAATAATAATAATAATAATAATAATAATAATAATAATAATAATAATAATAATGGCGATGATATACTAAGTGTTTGATTTAATTACGCATGGTAGACATATTTCAAAAGTTTCTACATCATGCGTGGATCATAGAATTCTTTCTTGGACAAAAAGATTCATAATGGACGCTCCCAAAGAGTAAAAATGAATGGCAAACTTTGATCAAAAGTGTATGCAACAGGTTATATCTGGTGTAGTATTTTTTAAAAATTTAAAGAATAACATGATTTAACATAAAAAGTTAGAGACACGAAAGTTGTCTAAACCTTGCATAAAAGAAACTAGATTGCTTGGTAAAATGATTACAATGAAAATAAACCCTACGAAGTCCAACAGTATATATTTATCTAAACCATGGCTACATGAAAACGTAACCAATAAATTAAGTAGTTTAAGTAGTAATTGCCACTATCTCCGAGTACTTATTCTGGTAGGTGTTATTCTTCGTAGAGACTTGATTGAGGTAAATCGCATCGGGGAAAATTCCTGGATGCGTACTTCGAAGAAGTCCAACAGTAATGTTAAAAAGTTGGCGCACCTTCATTACTGCGTTCTATTTTAGAATATGGTGCCTATGCTGGGATTTCTTTTTACTAGGTCAAATTCATGAGCTAAATAAAATTCAGAAAAAGAGCCACTAAATTCAGGGGTAACTGACTGCTCACAACAAATTAAAATGAAACCGCAGAAAGTGGCTAGGCTTGACTTTTTATATGAGGGGAATGTAGGTTTCCCTTGTGCAAGTAAATCTGGAGCAAGCTAATCAAAATGGCAGGTGAGCTGTGGGAATTATTAATCCAAAATTCGTAAGCGGGGAAATTTGCCATAGTAAATCAAACAATTGGAAAAATTTACCCGTGGTAAACGTTTGGCATTGTCTGGGTGTATAGATTAAAAAGTAATGTAAAATATACACGTATCATTGTGTTTGGCTTTTGTCAAGTAGGTTTGCTTAAAAACTGATATGAATGTAAGTAGTGTTTATTCGTTAACCACTATGGTGGTGGTACAAAAGTCACTCGAACACTATACTGTAGCTAATGGGGCAGCTCGATGTAAATATTTCTTTACAAACGAAAAGAGAATAAATATGATTTCAAACTCAATGATCAACCTAAACGCATTCTATTTACGTCTGAAACATTTCATTGATCTAATCAGGAATGTAATCATGCAAAATTTTATTTTGTATATAAACTGTTGTGTGAGTTACCACGCGAAAGAAACAATTCAAACACACTTTTAAGAATATAAGTAACTGAAAAGATTAAAACACAAGCTTGAAAAAAAGGAAGACATAAAAACTACAATAAATAACTTCACTACACTAAAAATGAAAGAAACTCGTGTTGGAGTCACTGTCATTGTAACTTCCAGAGAAATCCAAACTCGGTAATTGAAAATCGTAACTCGGTATTTGAAAAAAACGCGTTTAGACCTGCTCTGCCCGAATTTCATTACGAAAATCGCAGTGTCAAAAGTTACACAAATATCATAGTGCAGTCACCATGAATGAGACGAACTTCATTTAGCCAAATAAAAATTACAACTACGCCGTTGAAGCAATAAGATAAGAATTGTGTTCCAGAAAAATTCCTTTACTCTTAGGATGGTAAACGTCGATTTAGATTTAGTAGTCGCACCACGGTGGGTAAGGGTTATTGAAAGCCTGAGGCATAACCTCAAGAGAGTACGTCATTTTCATGCCACCGCCGCTACCAACCGTTTTTTTATTAACACAATGAAAATTTACAATCTATTTCAATTCGAAATAATAAGTAAATATGATAATTCAAAATAAAATGATCAATGAAACAATAAATTACAGAAAAGTCCCCCATTGGTACTTTCCAGGATCAATATACAAAGACTATAACATAAAAAAAAAATAGAATAAGAACACAAAACAGAGAATTATTTTTGTTTTGTGTATGTCAATGTCAAATACTAAAGCGGCAAGGAAGTTGCAAAGAGGAGGTTCTATTGAGGCGAGATATTTCTTGGCTATTGTCTAAAAGGTTTAGGGCTAGATGGTTTGGATGGGATTCCAGGCGTTTATTGTAGTTTAGGCTAATTTCTTGTATCTTCTCTTGAATTGTTTGAATATTGAGGTCTCGATGGAGAGCTGCATTAGACATGTACCAAGGTGCTGATGAGATGACTCTTAAGATTTTTGACTGCCCATCAGAGGTGCCTGTTTGTTTCGAATTAGGAGTGGCAGGTATGTCCATCGCTCACGTTATGTCTTTCCGTAAGTAATTCCACTAGTGGTTTGAAACTTATCGGTAACTTCACGCATCGCGTAGGGACAAGCAGATTTATATGGGAAATTTCTAACCCCGTGTGGGATTCGGTTAAACTGTTTCGCTAATAAAAGTCATAAATCGATTAAATAGTAGGTATATGATGTGGAAAAGAGTGAAAAATACTTTGTGGTGGTTTGTTTCAGACGCCATATTTATTTCTGCAGTTTTCGTCATGGAAAAAATATTTATTTATATTCCAAAACAGTTGAACGTCGTCTGTGGTAGGACGATAGCGAAAAAGACACATGTGAACATTTCGATTTTAAGTGCTGGTGAACGGTTTATAACCTTCTTATTAAAAAATGCCATTGACCGGATTGAAACTAATAACTCATGAATGGAATAAAATATTTCTTGAACTAGTGGAAACTGCAGCGTGTATTGTACGACTGATTTGTAAGCACCGTGATTTTAATCCTTGTCTAAGACACACATGTTTACAACAGAAGATAAATAGAGGTGATAGTTAAAATAAGAGCACATATTAAATGGGTGTTATGGGAAAAAGCACTTTAAGATTTTAATCCTAGCTTCCTCCATTACGATGTATTCAATTGCTTAATTGGTATAATTTTATGATATAATTGAAGTGAAACTTCTTAAGCGGTACTAGCGACTTGGGTCGAATGGTAGTATGTGACGTATGAGATGGAAGTGAACAGCTACAAGACGTAGTTCTCGGAAAGGCCGCGTTCGTCGATGGCTGCGCTGCTGTATGGAGCGACGCGGAGTTATCTAGCGGCTTCTAGAGGAACTAGGACGACCGAGCACTTTCGTGGCGTTTTGAATTTGAAGCATATCTGCAAACATGGTTAATTATTAACACAATCCTTTTACAATGTTCGATTGAAACATTGAAATGAACAATTTTAAACACAACTACAAAGATTTGTTAGAATTTTTACCTCTATTTTTTTTACAGTGCTTTATGTTATAACGATATTAAGCGAACAACAGAAAGTCGTTATTATTGAAAGTAACAGTGTAAATGTCTAGCTGTTAATTAATGTATTATAAATGTAATGTACATTGTAAAGAAATAGAGCTAATATGTTGTTAGAGTATGAACGTCTGTATAAAAATGCCTTGATGTTTTAAAAATAAATCTTTAAGGTTTTTATACATTGTGATATCAATCATTTTATCAATCGTTAAAATAACTAATCCTTTTCACTGATAACATCATCCAGCTATTTTCCCTTAATACACATGGACTTCACGTCGGTTGCGTGTCCCTCGACACACACTTTTTTAAGTGTATTTCATTAAGAATGTAATTAAATACTTCCTAATTTAAAACATGGTCAAATTGAGTTGTAGGCCTTTTTTCTACATGAACCTATATATATATATATATATATATATATATATATATATATATATATATATATATATATATATATATATATGATTTATTTGATTTTATTAGTTGTTTACTTAACTTGTAATGTGACTTGTAAACACTTCTTAGTCACTACTTTGGAGCTGTCAGGTTCAAGCAAACATTCATGTCTTTCGGTCCGTACCTCTTGAAAGAAGTACTTGACGTCTTAGTTACTTCTTCAGTTGTAGACTGATCTAAAATAGTCTGAGAGCTAAATTATCTATATTTAATTCTGTAAAAACAAAATATATCCACTAGAAGGAAGCTAAATAAATATTTCAGAAAATGATATTTGTTGCTTTGAATTGCTCTGCTAACCTAATGAATGAAAATATAACAATGAACATTTGTATGGATTCAGATTAAAGTGCTGAAAATTCATTTCTGCATTCTCTAGAAGGAGATCCTACAAATTTTAAAAGATCCTCTTCTACCTACCGCCTCAATTATGCTTAGGAAAATAGTGATTTAAAAAATGCAGAAAAGAAAACAGAAATATATGAAATCAGATTAAATGATCTTTATTTTTAGCTGAGTTAATAGGCACGTACGAAACAACGTTTCTAAAGCATTTGTTTAATTATGCAGATTCACATTTGTTATCTCAGCATTTCATATAAGGTACCAACTATAAATATTCACATTGATTGAAAACATTGTTTGAATTTATCTTCAAAATTAAGTAATACAGTTGTAGGTGTTCATAATACTTTTATATTAGTGACTTCTCTCTCTTCGTTTAGCGTGATATATTTACTCACAAGATAACTAACAAAGCATTGCTCTTTTTTGTAAATAAGCCTTCAACGTTCTACATTGATTTGACACCAATAAAAATGGTGATCAAGAAAATGATAAGAAAGTTTCAAATGTCGGTATTTCATCAATTGATACATTTTTCTTTTGCAGATCCTCGTTTATAATAATAATAATAATAATAATAATAATAATAATAATAATAATAATAATAGTAATATTAATAATAACAACAATATGTCTGGTGGTAATACTAAACTTGGTTTTGTGTTACACAGGAGAACTGACAGTTTAATTGCCGAGTCTTCTTTTCTTTTGAAGCGTGATTTGATGAAAGAAGTGCTTGTCGGTGATAGCGGCTAGCTAAATACGAAGCCAATCAGTCATTGTTGACTTGTTGCAGCAGAGCCAGCATTGAGTACGAGGCACGAATTAGCTGCAACACCAAATATCAATGTCTTAGACGGAAAAATCTACAACAGTATCATTGTCCCCCTCCCTCTCCCCCATAACAAGAAAGTAGTGGAAAATAGTACGAATAGTTGTACAAAACAGGAAGTTTACAGTATTCATGTCCGTTTATTATTAGATTGATGAAGTGGTAAAGGGCAAAAGGCGACAGCAAGTAGTTGCAGGTTGGCGAGGGCGAGGCAAATGATTTCTAACACACTTTTCTATGAAAGACCATGCGAGAACGTCATTCAGTAAATAAATTTGCAAGTTTAACTTCGGGATACATAAAATAAATGAACATTCGTCTAAAAGTAAAGAAATCATCTAGGAAAAGAGAGAATAGTAAATTATGTAAAAAGGAAAAGGACGGAATAGTAAATCATGTGAAAGATCAATTCATGTCTCAACATCTACTTTTGGCTGAATTCCCCCTAATATATTTCTCCCAACCCCATTACATTCCCACTACCAATTACATGTTCACGTGCATTGCAAGCAGGAATAGTAGGATACTCATCAGAAAGAAAAGATCGAAATATAAATTAAGACACAATAAAAAATGTCCTAGAGAATCCCCGTAAAATTTGAAAATGATTTTCACAGTCGCGTTTCAATGGCACGGGGAGAGGAGGGAATTAACTAGAGACCTTGTTTCCTTTCTAGCTCTTTGTTGAGGAAAATAGTTACTTTTTTCAAATGTTAGCATTGTTATATTTAGAATCTTCATTAACCCTAAGTGACAGTTGTTCCTTTCAACGTTTATTGCATCTTTACCGAACAATTCAAAATCGTCACCATGCGTAATCGTTTTACGAAAACTTCGGCATCTTGCAGTCAAATTTGATCATAAACACAAACACTTAAATAATATAGTACTCCATGCCCATGTGCAGGAAAGTTTTACATTCAAAGCAACATAATGAACGTTAAACTAGTGCTTCAAAAATTGGATCATCTATGTTCTGCAGAAAGACCGCAAGTACAAATAGTACTAAAAATATAAATGACCGTGCCGTACCTCAAATATTTAAAATATTTAAGAAACAAAAATTTGCAGAAAATGATTATAATATGGTATTTAATACATGTCGCATTAGTTCTTCATTAAGTAATTTTCCTTGAATTAATTTGTAATTTATTCTGGGGTACGACAAATATCCCACGTAGGTGTACTTGAATGGCTTTAGAAAGTGACACTGCGGTTCGAAGTCGAATGGGTCTGCTCTAGATTCTGTCGCAAAGTAAAGCAACTACAGAGAGAATATGTTTTGTTTATGGCTTTTTCCAGCCGACAGCCGGTTACCCTTAACGACACGATGGGACGCATATTCAACCATACACTAGACACCAACACACTGCGGGCTCCTCCGATACTGGTTACCCTTTACTCGCGATGGGACTCATATTCAACCACATACTAGACACCAACACACTTGCCCAAGGGGGGAAACCCGTGATCTTTCGGACCAAGCGCCCGGTCGGTACACGCTCTAAGGCCATCTCGGCCATCCAGGACGGCAAGAGAATAAATGTAATTTCGAAATAAAAAGTGATGCATGTTGACCCTAATCTTAGGGAGACCCATAATTTAGAGCGAGATGGACGGAATACGTTTCTAATGAACCCTCTTGGAATTTGGAAATGCATTAAGTGCGCGGACGTGGGTCTGCTCCAAGCGCAAGGCAACGCCGTGCGCTGACTCACCGCAGAGAGAACAAGTGTCAGTCCAAAAATGAGAACGTTTCTTGGAATTTGGAAATGCATTAAGTGCGCGGACGTGGGTCTGCTCCAAGCGCAAGGCAACGCGTGCGCTGACTTACCGCAGAGAGAACAAGTGTCAGTCCAAAATAGAGAACGTTCCTTGGAATTTGGAAATGCATTAAGTGGGCGGGCGTGGATCTGCTCCACGCGCAAGGCACCTCGTGCGCTGACTTACCGCAGAGAGAACAAGTGTCAGTCCAAAGAATTTGGAAATGCATTAAGTGGGCGGGCGTGGATCTGCTCCAGCGCAAGGCACTCGTGCGCTGACTCACCGCAGAGAGAACAAGTGTCAGTCCAAAAGAGAGAACGTTTCTTGGAATTTGGAAATGCATTAAGTGCGCGCACGTGGGTCTGCTCCAGGCCCAAGGCAACGCCGTGCGCTGACTCACCGCAGAGAAGAGGTCGAGCCCGAGGACGGTGAAGCCGCTGACGTTGACGACGCTGGGGGTGAAGGCGCGGAGCATCACGACGTGGCGTGCCCACGCTGCACCGAAACCACTGGCTGAGTACACGTCGTTCGCCACCTGCTGGCTCTGAAACGCAAGAGCTGATGTTTTTACGCGTGCCACTTGCATTCCGAGCGCCTCCACGGTCTTTGCCCGTCTCTCCATCGCATGATTAATTAATGATTTAGAGCGCGTCAACTACTGTGGTCATTAGTCCCGTTAGTGTAGTGCATGATTTTTCTCGGGAGATGGCCGCGATCTTCCCCGCGTGATGAGAGATCCGGCGCCGACCTCCCGTCGGCTAGTGGGGTTTTCCCCTAACCAGGACTCTCCCACCAGTGAGGCACCGCCCCAGCCGGGCCAGGCTCTAAGTTCCGACCGGTCTCCCGGAATATGTGGTAGTGTAGTGTACCTGTTAGTGTAAGTGTGTGTGTGTAAGGGGTGAGAATAGGACAAGGAAGAGAAAGGACGAGAACGCGCGCGGTCCGTGGCCCTTTCGGTAAGGGACTGCTCCGCCTGGTGTTGATCGGAGAAACCACGGAAAACTACCGATCAGAGCAGCCGGCCGCTAGAAGTCTCCTCCAGACAGCGACTGAATTGAACCTAGCTGAAAAGCTAGTGTCGAAAATCCGGCCGGCGTCGGGACTCGAACCTAGGACCTCCCGGTCAGAGGCGCTGCAGTGACATCAGTTGATGCACTGAGCTACCGCTCCCGGTCGCTGTGATTAGACTCGAACGTGTGCTTTAAGCTTGTGGTCGGCCCTCGCGCAGTACTATGACGCTCTGGAACATTAATCGCCGCGCGTCAACATAGGTAGAGGTCGCCCCACAATATTCGCTATTGTGGCACATTGACTACGGCATCAGTTGCTCACTTGCATGCAATTTAGGGTGTTAACCGCTTTCATCACGCTGTATCGGCCGCGAAATAATACATCCTGCAAGGTACAGTGTTAGCCAACGCCAGGTTGTACGCCAGGTCAATCCAGTCAACTTGGTCAACACGGTCAACACAGGCCCACGTGGTCTTCCAGAAACATTCACCGGTTCACGAGCAGGAGCCATATCGTGAGTCAGCTTTCCTCACGTTTGTGGGTCCATCAATTTATCTTTGAGCTCATGTGTATCACGCAGTCGTCTCTCCAATTCCAGCCTCCGTGCTTTATGTGAGAAGGTATCTGCTTCAGGTAATGACGCTGAGGGTAACAAACATGAGAACATATTGCTCACATACTTGTATCAGTAAAGTGTATTTTATTTGTATTTCATTTGTACTATAATTTTAAGAATTAGAACTAGGTCTTCATTAATCATACAACGTTTGGGCCCAGCGTACAAACTGTAAATGGGATTATAATGAAATTTCGTGTTGGTAGCGGATATATCGTGGTATTTCGTAATGATTAGTATGTATCCAAGAGATAAGAGTTTTTTAATTCCTTATTCATTTTTTTGTTTTGATTAAAAGTTACTTGCTTTATAATTTGTGGGTTTCGTGTAGTCCTCTTCAAATGGCATGGTCACTACAATCGAAAACTTGTAAGAGTCTTCGTTTTAACTGGCATGCCTTGCACGATCTGAACTATGTACAAGCAGAAATTTCACAAATTATCTATTTATAAATGTATTATGTTACCCTGTTCTACAAAAATATTACATTTACTGAAAGTTTTGCGGGCAGAGAGAGAAACGATTGTATTTTGAAAAATTCTATAAGTGTAATTATTTCTCACACATTGCTTAATAGTAGTTTACGCAACTGGTTTGTAATGTCAAGCATTGGACCATGAGTACAAGTTTTGAAAACGAACGACATTACGAGGGACTTTTCAAATTTATATGAATGCAATAAAGCAACATTCAAAAAGAGTTGCATACACCATGTTTTATAACAGCATTATAAAAAACTATAATAGAATCAATATTAACTGGGGGAAACAACTATATTGTGACGACACAGGTATTTGACATCTGTGCGAAAAAACATGGTTGGCTGTTCCGTTTACCGCAGTCTCCCCACGATTCTTTCGCTGCGATTGGCTGAAAGTGTGATAGCGCAATCATTTATGACACTATCGGCATATACGTGTTATCTGTGCTGTGAGATGCCCTTTTATGATCGATTTCGTGTAAAGAAAAAGGTTATTTATAATGTTAAAATACAACAAAAAATGTATAACACTCTCAAGGTAAATTCTTTTGTTGCACAACACTTTGAATAATGTGCAAAGAAAACTAAGTTATTTATTTGAAGCCTAATAATTTACTCGTTTAAATTTTTTTACTCACCTCCCACATTAATTCCGTCGCAAAATAACAGAAAAGTCCCAGCTCCATTACTTCGTAGGATAAGAATGCGGCTGATGCCATGATCTTCATGTTGCCTAGACCAAGCTGCAAACGAGTTTAGTTATTAAAACATCGAACCGTGTTTCAATAATAAGGATGTGAAGTATTACTTCTTACTTTCAACTATCGCTTGACTGGACAGGACTGGGTAACTAAACTTGATGCATAACCGAATGGTGTCTAGTTATCTCGGATATATTCTATTATACTCCTACACCAATTGATTGACTGGACCATTAGTCTGAGCTATACCATTCGTTATTTGAAGACACCATTGTTAATTTCTCATGTCTGAGGGAAAACCGATTAGTCTCTCACTACTTGTTCTACTGCATCAACTTCTGTTAAGCAAAGGATTGACACCTCATCTCGCAATTCACGTCACATCTGCACTGTGTCGGTTTCCTGCTTCACATTACTTCTCACCTGCTCTTCATCCCAACACCGCGCCTTCACACCGAGTTGCGGAAAATAGAGCGACATCCTCTGTCACTTTGAGAACAGCAAGAGCGCAGTACTCTAACTCTTCTCAAATTTAGCGTTTATATTTTAACTTCACGTCCATAAAATTCATAGCTTACAATATCTCTCGAATGTTTGTCTATCCATGGGAAAGGTTTGGGCAAACCTTACAGTCAAATCAGCGTCATACAAGTAAACAATGAAATAGTACATACATTTTTGTAGCTTTAGTAAGAATCATGTATTTATTTTTATTACTATTATTATTGTTTTTATTTTTATTACTATTATTATTGTTGTTATTATTATTATTATTACCATGAAATTCTACATTTCTAAACTTACCGAGGAAGCGTGGAATATCACACAAGTGAAGAGAACCATCATGTTCAGACTCTCCACCAATATAATTGGACCCAGCAGCTCGCTGACTTCCCGCACGAGACTGCAATGATACAGTAAAGTTTAATGTACGAGTATATAAAAGCTAAAGCTATTTTTGCCAGACAAAAATTCTCGATATTCATTTAAGTATGCAATATTTAATAAATAATAATTTAATAAATGAAAGTAATTGAGTAATAAATTGCCGAAGTATTAAGTTCATATATTATTTTTAATATTTATTAGTTGTCTCATTATCAATACCTAATGATGATTAATATGATTGAAATTATTTGCAATAAATGTATTTGAATTCTTAGTTTTCTTTGCTTTTCTATATTATAGGAGGAAAAGTATTGGAATCTCTTCTACAGTAAAATCTCCCATATCTGGTCGTAAAATCCTGTTGGAAGTTCTGTAGTGCTGTAACTCGGCAGGCGCGTCGGGATTAGGGTCTATTAGAATTGATCTAAATAGGGTTAAGATTGGTGCAGATAGGAGATACAGTTTTGTACCCCAAAATCTAAATGTCTGATTATATGGGTGAATGGAGTTACGTGTCACACATTCCTCTGCCAGGTTAAAAGATTTTGAAATGAAACGTGATAAATACGTCAGAAGCAAAATCCAATTATGACATTCAGAAGATCATTAAGAAATTTTAATTTTGGAGGTATTTTGCATGAACCCCCTGTGATATTTTCAAAATTTTCCGGAAAATAGATGCTTTTTCTCTTTAAATTTTTTATTCCTTTACTTTTCACAATGTAGCAAAAAGCTAAGATCATACATATTGAATTCACAGGTTTGTAAATTGCATAAAGTTACCAATGATAGATATTAGTGATTAAATTATGAAAAACTAATGTGAATTGAATGTAAAAATATACATTTCTCACATTTTTTATTTTCGGCGTGCCTCCTTGATGCTTAAAAATTTAAGATATGTAACAATATTCCAACCCATCTTCCCAAACAAATTGGTTCATGGGGCTTGGATGCTTTTTGCATAACTTCATTTAATTGTAAATCTGTAAATGATACCATGCACTTTTAATAGTCATTATATTAAAAAATAACGAATAGAAGAGGGAAATTTTTCGCGCAATTCCGCTACTTTTAAATAAAAATGTTCAGTACGCATGGAATCCTTTTATTGATTAAAATAATTAAATAATAATTAATTATTAATAATCAAATAAAATAATAGAATAACGACTTATTGCAACATTGTTGGAAAATTTGAAAACGAAATATATTCAAACAAAAAGATGAGGCTTGAAATAATATGAATATTTACAAAGTTACTTTGGGTCGATAGTCCGGCTTTCCCGGCCAGCTAATCGTGTCCCCTATACCTGCGTGTGATTCAATTCCCATGTTTGGGGGTAAGAGCGATATGTGGCGAACATGACGAATTTCCTTCACCGTAACTAGCAAGATCCGCCTTGCTGGTTTTTTCTTCGTCGCACACTTACAGAAACTGAGACGACTTTTAAGGAAAGCTACAACTCTATTTCTGCCTTGACGGGGAATCGAACCCGGGACCACTCCACAAGTGTGGGAAATTAGTACGCTGCCCATAAGCCATCATAGAAGTCTGAAGTAATAAGTTTATTAAGTAATAATTTTTATAAATTTAATAATAGATAAAATTATATAACTCAAATAAATGAAAAAATAAATAAATTACAAATGTAGACAAATATAAATAATTAATTAATTGAACGCCCTGTGTGCATGTAACTACTGCTCTTCCACGATCATCGCGTGTCGTTTCCCGGTGGCCTGGCCATTTGTGCATGTAACTACTGCTCTTCCAAGATCATCGCGTGTCGTTTCCGGGTGGCCTGGCCCTATGTGCATGTAACTACTGCCCTTCCAAGATCACCGCGTGTCGTTTCCCGGTGGCCTGGCCCTATGTGCATGTAACCACTGCTCTTCCAAGATCATCGCGTGTCGTTTCCGGGTGGCCTGATGAAGTGCCCCCACCTGAGGATGGCCTGGTGCTGGCGGATGCACTTGGCGAGATAAGCGTCTGGCGAGGGCTGCGACTCGGGGGACAGCTCGCGCAGAGACGCACGCAGCATGCGCAGAGACAGGCAGCCGCCGTGCAGCATGCCCACCCAGAAGGTGTTGGCCAGCACGGAGTACGTGTCGTCCACCACCACGCCCAGCGCCTGGCGAAACCAACGAACAGAAAGCTTTCGTCATTACATTTCATTCATTGATTAAGTGATTCCTGGCTAAGATCATTAGTCCCGTTCGGTAGTGCATGTTTTCATCGCAGGAGGTGGCGGTGATCTCTCTCTCTCTCTCTCTCTCTCTCTCTCTCTGTGTGTGTGTTGTGACATACCAATGTGCGGGAAATTGTATTGCGTAACATTTATTGTAAACAGGGTGAATGGTAAGGATAGACATATGTAAATATGGCGGCGTAGCAACGGTAGACGGATGTCGTCAAAGTCAACAAACTCCATTGCTTTGAACCACGGGGCGCGGCTAGTTGATAAAGTAAACTGTATGGGGATTGGCCGAGAAAGCAATGACAGTCTGGGGCGCGGCTAGTTGAATTTGTAAGTAATTTAGGGATTGGCTAGGCATGGAATGACAATGTATTTCGACGGAAGTGGGTCGAATTTTTCTGACAAGAAACAGTGAAAGTATGGACCGAGTTTTGAAGGGCTGAAAGTGTGGATTATTGAGTCATTCCGTCTTATGCCGTTGTGCTGTGCGGATTGTGTGTATATAATTGATGTTGGGAGTTTGGGAATTGTAAACATCTACATTGGAGCGTATGGTTGTCGGAATATACTATGGATAGTCGGACTATACTTTGGATTGTCAGACTATACTATGGATATTGATGGAATGTGCATGTGAATTTAGGTGAATTGGTCGGCAACAGAACTGGGAGTATTTGAAGCAGATAATAGTTTGCTGAACTTTAATATTTTAAGTATACGCGTAGAAAGAAGTGGGAACGTTTAAAAGGAAAATTAATTGAGTTCTATCAACTTATGAGGAGGTATCAGTGACTTGAGTACACTTGTGCCAGAACGGAAGAAAAGAAGATGGTATTTGGACCTGGAGCCATCGACACCGGAAAAAATTGAAAATGGTTCTACGGGCGACATCGGCCAAGGGCGCGCGAAGACGGGTTCTGCAGTGTAAGTTTTGAAACTGGTCATGACCGAAAAAACGTTTCGTATTGTTAAAATTTCATTAACATTGAATAAACTTACAAGTTTCTGTGAATAGAAAAGATGATTTTCATTTAGCCAATTCCAGCAAATGAGTAGCTAGAAACGTATATTTGCTTTTCAGATTCCTCTGCCACTCTAAACAGATGACAGATCGAATAATCGGCTATTAGTAGGCAATAGCGATTATTTCTTATAAGATCCATCGACCCAGTTAGCCGGATATTACTTTATTGGAAATAGCAGTTTAAGATTAAATTAAAGAATAGAATGAACGTAATCTTTTCCTGGCGCCCATATTCTTAAATAAATTCGGAACGGGTTACGTTGAATTTTTATTTAATAATATTAGAAGAGCAGAGGAGATATTTAATTAAAAAATGTATTATAGACAGTTTTTTCAGTATGGCAAGATCCGGTGTCGACCACCGTCAGCTTGCGAGGGCTCTCCCCAACCAGGTGTCTCCCACCAGCAGAGGCACCGCCCCCAGACGGGACAACCTCTACGCTTCCGACTGGTCTCCCGACAAGTGAGAGAGAGTAGTTCGCGTAAGTGTGTGTGTAAGCAAGGGATAAGGACAGGACAAGAAACGAAAAGATGACGCGCGAGGGGCGGGGAGGGTTGTTTCCTAGGGCACTGCTTCGGCCTTGTGTTGATCGAAGAAACTACTGATCAGAGCCGTCTTCCGCTAGAATTCTCCTCCAGATAGCCACTGAATTCGACCTAGCTGATAAGGTAGTGGCGATAATCCTACCTCCGTCGGGACTCGAACACTTGGACCTCCCGGTCAGAGGCACTACAGACACATCAGTTGCATCATGCCCTGGACTACCTTTACCGATTTGTTTATAGTATCACATTATTCAGGTTAACAGGTGTTATTACAATGAATGGCGTCAGGGAAGCATAGTGCTAACCCACATCAAAAAAAGTGAAGTATTTGTAAATTCTGTATCTTTGTTTCTGTACTAATACAAAGGTGCAAAAGATCGTTCAAAGGTACAATTCCTTCTTTCTCACCATCAACAAGTCAATTGACCAATCTTTCGAAAAGTGTGTAAATTTTTAGAAGAACTCTAATTTGCACATAGTCAACTGCTTGTATCCCTCTAAAGATAAGAAAGAATTTTTGCTTATGAGTGTTTCTAAGAAAAATTTGATGGGAAAATTAAAACAAGACGCAATACGTTTTGTTATTATGAAATACAAATATTGTTTTCTTTATTATTTCAGGCTTGTATCCCTCTAAAGATAAGAAAGAATTTTTGCTTATGAGTGTTTAATAATAATAATAATAATAATAATAATATAAAATTGTCATTATTGGTGATGCTTAGTTCATTAAGCCTGCTCTTCCGCCTACCCACGAAAATGTAAATTATCCCATGAATTAACGAAGAAATGTGCCATTTTTGAACTGACGAAATTTAGTTTCGTAATTAATCTAATTGTTTTCGTTCCATCATTTTCTCTATTGCCCCATCCCAACAAAGAGCATTAGATTCAGCCGTATGGGGTAGAGGACCTTGTGTGCTTAGCATCTGGTGTGTAAGAGTTTGATCATCTCGACTTTAAGCCAAATTGCAGAACCTTACTTCTCCGATCAACACCAGGCGAATGCCGGAGCAGTACCCTAACAAACGGGCCACGGACCGCGCGCGATCTGTTCTTCCTCTTCCTTGTCCTATCCTCTCCCCCTTACACACACACTTACACTAACATGCACTACACTATCACACATTCCGGGAGACCGGTCAGGAGCTTAGAGCTTGTTCCGGCTGGGCGGTGCCCGCTGGTGGGAGAGTCCTGGTTAGGGGGAAACCCCACTAGCCGACAATAGGTCGGCGCCGGATCTCGCCATCCAGCAGGGGAAGATCACCGCCCTTTCCCAAGAAAAAACATGCACTACACTAACGGGGCTATTGACCAAAGCAGTTGACGCGTCCGGAAACACGAAAAATCAAATGAATCAATCAGAACCTTACCTGAATGAAGATGCCGATGCCGTAGTTTAAGTCATCCCGCGTGTCGAGCGGGAACCACACGGCGAAGGGCAGCGGCCGCGGTGGTTTCTCAGTGGTCGGGGCGGCGGTGAAGTCTTCCGCGGCAGTGGTGTTCCATTCGGGAGCCAACTCGGCGTCCTGGTGCCTGGAGCCAAGCAGCTTGGCTAGCAGTGGGGTGGAGAGCCACGCAGCGGTTATGAAGTAGCCCCAACACGCCAATACCTTGGTCACGACGCGCACTTGACGACCGAAGTTGTCGATGTCCTTCGACCGCGTCTCCTAAGCAGATGGACAGGCAACGCTGGGCTATTACGTGCAGAAACACATGAAGAGGGAACGCAGTTTTTACTTTCTCGCCCTTACGAAGGTACTTCGTAAGTAGAAAAAGTTATCTAACGCAGGGCTACAACCAAAAATTTGATTTGATAATTCGGCTTTTTGGTGTGCTGGAAACGAAAACAAAGTCCGTCGTTCTTCGTCACGTACGTTTTATTTTTAAAATACATAAAACATAATTCCTGTTTTGTGGCGTATGCACATATTGTATTTTTAACCAATAGTTTTTCTTAAACAATTTTGATTGGGAGTTTCAAATGGATATTTTGATTTTTAAAGGTACTTTATATGAAGCCACATAAATATTTTCAAACTTTTATTAAAAATTGCAACAAAGTTTTTGATCAAACTTTGCTTAAGAGAAAATGCTTAAGAGCCTCATGTTCATTGAAATATAAGATTTGTTGAAAATTGCAAAAGTTAATTTTTTGGACTTCTATCAACTATAATATTGAATATATACATTTTGTCATGAACAAAATATATTCCGTAAAGATGAAATGTTTAAATAAGTAGTACATATTCAATTGTTCAAAAATATGAGCAGTTTTACTGTAATTAGGCGCGACAAATAGCCAATTTAAAAAATTACAATTTTTTCTCAAAAACGGCTCCATCGTTTTTATTTTATTTTATTTTGTTTTCACGGATAGATTGAATGGCGCGGTTCTCATTTCCGTTGAACTCTCTGAATTTTCGAGAATTTCAAAGTTAGAAATAATGCAAGAAAGCATGTGCTGTGTAGATTACAACAGAAGAAAGTATCAACAATCAATTAATTTTGCCAATTGATTCAACATTGTGTACTAAACCTTCGGAGATTCATGATTCAACTATCGATGCTACAACAGAATCTGACAGTATGCATCTGGTTTGAATAAAGCACAAAAAATAGGGATAATAGTAACTATAATACAAAAAATTGAAAGTTTCTATCTGAAAAGATTATTGTTGTATTGTTTTATTGATAGAAATTACACAGTTCAAAGTACTTATTTTACCTTGTGCACATTATTGAAAATATGAAGTAAATACGATTACGTTGATCGCTGTCAAGTAAAGGCCCAGTAGACTGGAGAGTGAGAGATAAAATTAAATTGTTTCGATCCCATTTGGTGCTAAACTTGTCATATTTACGAACTTTTATATCTTATGAAATTGTCTTACAAAATACAAAGTTCTTCTTTGAGGATATACGAGTACACAAAAATTGTATGCCGTGCAACTCAACAGAGATTGATACTGGCTTTAAGTAGATCGTCTAAACATCTCGATTCTGTTCTAACGTGACCTGATGGTATGTCACTTGTATGGCATATAAGGATAGTAGACAATTCATTCATCCATTCGAAATAACGAATTTAAATTACGAAGACAACTAGATCCCCACGATTCGTAGTTAATTAATAAATGCTACTGCTCCGAAAGACAAAGAACTTTTTCTTCGCTGTACCTACGATACTGCATCTGCAGTGCATAGAGTGAACAAGTTTTTTTCTTCAAAAAAATTCTCAACATCGTATGCATCTTTAAACTCGTGGCAGAAATTATTCCACTCACTTCTGTATTACCACATTTGGTATTTATTAAAGTAAAACTCACCAGTGACTATCCCAAGCAGAGAGAATCATGAGGCATTGTTCAAGAACAATTTATGTTTTGATATCCAACTCACCAGTGGCGGTCCCAGGCGCAGAGAAGCTCGAAGGAGGTAGAGACAACGTTCGACTCGGCGACGGCGGAACAGCATCGGGGTGACTTTGGCGCCGTTGAACACGCTCACCGCGACTATAGAGATCAGGTCCGTCAGATGGCTCAAGTCAACATGATATTTTATGTTGATGAGGCCAGATATAGTAAAGAACAGGAACAGAGATGCGGTAACGAAAGTGTAAACGTGGTACAAAATGTCCCTGGGTGGTTGTCCCTGAAAAGTAGTAAAAATGTGCCCATGAATCAAACACAGAAGTCAAAAACAGACTGAAGAAACAAAAGACAATTAGTATTAGTATCTACAAGTTTCACTTAGGTCAGAATGATGGGAGATATTACAATATATTAAGTATTTGTTTATATTACTGAGTTTACAGATTTTCACCAAAAACTAGGGATGTGCCAATTTTAAATTTTTGAATCATTATCTCTGATATTAATTTTGTTCCTCTCATTCATATTACGATGTAACAAACGTTCAGCCATTCACCTTAAAATGAATTATGGTAATGAAAGAAAATATTTTCCTTTTTTTTCTTACACATCGTATTGGGGTTTTCTAGAGCCAATAAAATACTTCTCTCGTAGATTTCATAAATGTTGTGGTTTCCATCACCTCGGTTCTGGATGAGACTAGACAAACTCAGTTCAGATGATCAACGAGTGGCCGCAAGCGACGTACACAGGGCGAGCCCAGAAATGCAACCGCAAAAAGAGACGTGAGACTGTAGCAAACCGCAGCATGCGTATGGCGCTGTGGTGGCGATAAGTTTTTACTCACTTGCAACAGACGACGAAGCTCGGCAGCAGGGGAAAAGGAAGGGTTACTTACCTTGCACAGCAAACAATGCGCGAAGGCAAGCGGGTGCCGGTGTGGATTTCCTTACCTTGCGTCACAAGTCATTGCAAAGGCGCCAGAGGCCAACGAGGCGCAGCATGCGCCTGCTGAAGGCGAACTAGTGACGATGTTAGCTTACTCACCTTGCGCCATACGACGTCACGAGGCCGATAGACACCAGCGAGGCACAGCATGCACTAGTGAAGACAATCAGGAGCCGGATGTTAGTTTATTCACCTTGCGCCAGACGACGTCGCGAGGGCGCCAGACGCCCGCGAGGCGCAGCATGCGCATGGTGAAGGCGAACAGTGACGGTGTTAGTTTACTCACCTTGCGCCAGATGACGTCGCGAGGGCGCCAGACGCCCGCGAGGCGCAGCATGCGCATGGTGAAGGCGAGCGGGTGGCGCCAGCGGCCGTCGCCGTCGCCCGGGGCGTAGTCGCCCCCGCCCGCCCAGCGCTCCCAGCTCTGCTCCGCCGTTGGGTCGCCCTCTGCGGGCGGCAGCTCCTCCAGCCATTGCACGTCCTCGCTCTCCCACGGTTTCTCGTTCCAGGTTTGGGTCACCAACGTCATGGCGTCTCACGAATTGCTAATGGAAGAGGGTGCTAATGGCTGAACCCTTGGCTACATTTTCATACTAACGGTTAGCAATTGGCCCTAGTTTCTCTAGCAATTGGATACATTTCCCTATTAGTTAGTAAGCTTACTCATTCGTAAACTCGTCTCTGCACCCGAATATTCCCACGAGAGAACGTCCTCAGCATCCGCCTCTCAGTGTGTCAAAAGATCATCTACCCAGTTTTTTGTCTTACGCACTGTTCATCTGTCTTCTTCCCTGAGCGAGGTACCCAAAATTCGTTTCTCTCGCGTCCTAGTGCGCAGGTCATTAAGTTTCTTGCATATATTCTAATTTCTGATTGGTCACTGGCAGTGTAGCACTGTATTTGTTTATTCTTTAGTTATTGATTCGTAATAATTTTGGGAATTCTGATTTGGTGTTGTTGACGTTCTTATAAGAAGAAATAAAAGAGGTCATCTTCGTCAACATATTAGCTTTATTAAGATAGCCGGCTATCGACGGCTTTGCTGTCATCATCAGGTGAATCATCAATCTGAAGGTACCAGAAAAATAACCTTTTGGAATTTCGAATATTCAGAGTTCAATAAAAATCGTTACTGCACCATTACAATTTTACAAAATTTGAAAATATTTTTGAGACTTCTTATAAAGTATCGGCAAAATTTTCCGTTACAAATTTAAGGGACCATGACGCCCGCAAAATCGATCTGGAAATATCAATTTTGGTGAAATTCCTTCCTACGGTGCAGCCTTAAGCATTGTTCAGATAAGTGCAATTGGGTGTTCAGATACGCCGGTTGGGGTAGGGATAACCAATTGCCCCTGAAATATAGACCACTGATCTGATACGATTAAAGGAAAAACATATTTTTAATTTTCAGTAATTAAGACGAATGGTGGAACAAGAACTTTTGACAAAGAACGTTTGCAAACTATCGTGGAAAATAGTCCAGAAGAAGGCGTGTTTTCAAGCTAAGACAAACTGTAGAACAAGATAATTTGATACTATTGCAGTAAACCGTCACAAAATAGGTCAAAATTATGAGGCACAGGGTTGAGCATAAACAGAACACGGCAAGCGTAAAGGCGGCTCCACATATTAGGCATTCTCCGAGCAGCGAGCAGCTCGCCCAATCCCTAATTAGTAGATGTGTTCGGCGAATGTTCGCTCCCTTCGATGTATATTAAAGACCGACACGCGGTCGGTAGGGCGAGCATCGAATATTCGACACTCGGCATACAGAAAGCAACCCACCCACACTACTAGGTATTTGGCGAGCGGTTGCTCGCTACTCACCGAATAACGAATGTGTGGAATCGCCTTACGATGCGACTGTTCGCGTTATAATGTGCTCTGTGGCCCGCCAAAATCGCCATTCCCCTGTTTCCCAGAAAATATTCATATATAAAAATGATACTTATATATTTACCAATTATAAATATTATTATTGTATTACAGTATTATTTTTGTAATTTAATACTGTACTTTAAAATCTTCAATTCGATACCACCTGCAAATCTTCTCATACGCTGGAGAATCACGTTTAGGCCTTTATCAAAACGACCCACGTCTAAAGTGAGTTAAAATTTCGTAAACCTATAAATTCGCATTTTGGTATGAACCATTTCATCATAAATATTTATCGGTAATTAATAAATAAATTTAAATGTATAAAGCATAACGGTAACTGAAGAAAACATGTCTCAAAATAGAAAATCTCCATTCATAAATATTGAACAAGATAAATATATTTGAAAATATTAACATTTAAAGAAAATAAATACGTCTGATGATCCGGGCAAATAAACATTGGTAGAAGCTGACAAAAAAGTTTATGTATGAACGAAAATGTAAAAACAACAGCAAATTAAGGGTGAGTGAATGAAATTTGAAAAATCAAGTTTTCAAAATCTGTTCAAAAGTGTAGTTTTTGTTCAGTTTCTAAAGGGGAATTTATTTTTCGTACGATTAAAACTGTTTTCCAATGTTCCATGTAGTCATGAAAAAGTAAAATTGTATTACATAGAACTAGCTCGATTTTTATTTTAGTTTCCTTTATTTGATAATGTTCTTGTCGATTTTACTGCATCGGCTATTAATATAGTTGACCCTCGTTAACATGAACTCGCTTAACACGAATTTCATCGTAACATGAACAAAACGTGGGTTCCAGCAAGGGATTACAGTAATACGATCATTAATAATAATCGGATAACCCGAAATTTTATAACACGAACTGAAATTCTTTTGGTCTCTTGGAATTCGTGTTAAGGAGGATTTACTGTATTTTTAAACGAGAAGTCTTGGAAAAGGAATTACCTCGTCTCTGGCTTTAGTAAAACTACTGAAAATGTAGAACAAAAATCTTACCAAAGATATGTTATGAGTACACTGAAATCAAAAGCACTTGTGAGCACTCATAATGTCAGAGGATATATGTCTCAATACAGGTACTTGTTTTCTCCTGAAAACTTCGTTAAGTTATGCATTTAAGAATCAATGAACCTTGCCCGTAGCATATTGTAACTGGTTTGAATCTACTTAAGGAAATTCGGATACGGACTTCCTGGTAGATATGAGACAGATTAGGGAATGAAGACCATAAATTATCAAAGGTATTCAGGAAATATGGTCAAGATACTTCGCCTCTTGATTATTTAGGAAACGTAGAAACTCCACCACTTATTCATGGTTATCAATGTTTCTGGAAACATATGTTTCCTTTTTATTACGTAGACTAATATTGTCTACTTGATAGAGGATAAAAATGATTTTAGTGCTTTGGACCATATTAAAGTAGTGGTGCTAAAACAGCACGTACTTTTTTGCCCTATTTTCAAGCAAAATTCCGCGAAAAGTATCCAAATTTTCGAAAAATGATAAACGAACTAATTTCCAAATCTATCTTCAAGAAACAGCGACACGTGACACATAGCATCTGTGTACATTCGCTCGAGGGTGGGCGACATGATGCATTGTAAGCAAGTTTCTGTTTTTTCGATCCACGATTCGAATTTCTTATCCGAAACTATATTTGAGTACAAGCACCGCCAAACTACTTATTGCACATATTTTATTCCTGAAGTCAGAGAGGACTGCAGGATAAGTCTCACTCTTCTATAATACTCTCTCTGAATTCTCTCTTTCTTTGTGTCGTTCGAGATGGTCTCACATTCTTCAATGCGTAGATATTTGTGAGTTTTATCCGGCTCAAGATATCGAATCGCAGTGTGTATATCAAGTTCAATGCTCTATCTGACGTAATTTGGCCTCTCTTTAAGGTGATTTTTGAACACCTATCAAGACCAAACTTTATGCAGATGTCATCGCTAAAATTATTGATGACAGCATTTGCTTCATTTTTAGCAAACACTTTAAGATCATCAATGTAAAACAAATGGATACTGGTCTTTCATCACCACAGAACTTGTAACCAAAGTTGTTGATAATATTAATATTATTATTATTATTGACGAATTATTATCATATATGAAAGACCCTAAGCAAGAGACTCAATCAATTTTTCTTTTGGTTCTTCTCATTGCTCCAATATATTTTCATTCTTTCCAAGAAAGCTTGAAGATCTTTTGACCACATTGGTCTGTATTGCTTTTGTTTTGATTGCTCTGGTGCAACTTCCTACTTGTCCACTTTGTCTGAAGGTGTCTCTTTTTACAATGTCATCTGATCTTACATTAACTTTTCTGAGGTCTTTTCGAATTTCGTTCAGCTAAGGTGTCGTGTCCTTAAGTGAGGGTACGCAATCTAGTATCTCTTTTAGCAATCGTTTCCTGTTAAGATGGCCAAAGAAGTTCATTAGCCTTTTTCTAATATCAACTTCAATGTTTGAAAAATATTCTATTGTTTTGAGTGATTGTAGTTAGTAACCATCTTTTGTGTGTCTTGCTTCTAGAATTTTTCTAATTATTTTTCTCTTTTTTGTTTCAATTTCGTGTTTTCTGTTAAGAGCCAATGTTTCGCTTGCATACAGGGTTGTTGGTTTTTTTTTGTTGTAAATGTTTTGAACTTATCCTAATGCTTTCTTCATTCTTTTGAGACGATTTTGCTGTAAAATGTTTTCAAGTCCTGCAGGTTGGATGAATTTTACGAGATATTTAAAGTTTGATGCCCTTTTGATTTTTTTTTTAAATTAAATTTGTAACCCTACTTTTTCAACTTTTTTAGCATCTCGAGCTGGTTGATGGCTGTCTCCTCATCCACTGCTTCTATCGCCAGATCGTCTGTAAATGTGAGGTAATGAATATAGAGTTTTTTTTAGCAAAGCCAAGTGAGATTGGCTTCCAACATCCATTCTTCTTGAGTTCTCTCTCCCATCCTTCCATAACCTTGTCTAGAACGGTGTTGAACAGGAGAGGAGAGAGCCCATCACTTTGTCATACACCCGTTTGAAATTCGAAAGGCTCTGATATTTTTACCATGAATTTTACTTCCGATTTAGTGCCCATTAGTGTTTGTTTTATAAGTTCTCGTATTTTGGGATCTAATCCCCTTTATTCTCAAATTTGTAATAATAAGGGTCTCTCTATTGTGTCGTATGTCTTTCTAAAAATCAACAAACATGCATACTAGGGGCTTTTGCCTGAGTGTTCGAATTTTTACTATGGTTATGAGATTGAAAATTTGTTCTGGGCCAAACCGGTTTAGTCCGAATCCTGATTGATATCCAGCAAATTTTGGTTCTAATTGCTCGTGTTTTCTCTTCGAGAGACACATCAATAGTATGTGACTGGTAGGAGGTAGATCTCCCTGTATTTGTTTGCCTTTGATTTATTGCCTTTCTTGTGTAATGGTTGGACTAGAGCAATCTTCAAATCATCCGAAATGTTCTCGGTTTGCCAAATGTTTTGCGTTATTTGTTTAATTTATTTGAGATCATTTGGACCTAAATGTTTTAAGTGTTTAGCGATAATTCCGTCTGCCTCTGATGCTTTGTTATTTTTAAGTTTCTTGATTTGAGAATAAATTTCTTGTGTTGGTGGTGACGAATTTTCTGGTGAGAATTCTGGTTCTATTTTCGGGAATCTCTCTTTGTGTTGTGGACAATTTAGTAGCTGTGAAAAATAAGTGGCTAGTTCTTGACAATTTTCTTTATTGGTCGACGCAAGTTTGCCATTTTTTTCGAAAGCATAGGTTCTCTGGTGAATACTTTTTGATTTGATTTGCAAACGTCTTTGGGCGTTTGTTTGCAAACTTGGAAAATATTTTCCTGCGATTTTTGTTGCAATTGTACTTTTAAAACGCCCTTTTTTAGTGCATTCTCACATTCTTGATTCCACCAATGGTGTTTTGGCTTTTTGTGAATAGAGAGCAGTTCTTTCACTGTTTTGATGATTTTGGTTCTAAATTTCTGTCAATCTTCTGCAGGTTGTTCTTCCCGTTTTTCTGTGATTTTATATAGATCAAATTTTGGAATCACTGTTGTTTTCCTGCTGAATTATTTTGGGGGTGTGAATTTAACTTTGATTTTGGTTAAATAGTGATTAGAATCGATATTAGCACCTCTTCATACTTGCACATTGTAGATTTATTTTTGGTAATCGCATGATATTGCGACATGATCAATCTGAAATTTCCTTAATTGATGGATGGTTGATCGCCAGGGTTTTGTTTTTCAAAGTGAGGTTGACGTAATTTTGAGGTTACGTAGCTGAACGAGTCGTGAGCCATTTTTGTTGGTGTACTTATGTGTCTTCCCACTATTTTCCTGTACCTGCATTTTTTGCCGATTTGTGTGTTGAAGTCACCAGGTAAAATTTTCACATCACCTATCGGAATTCTGGCCATTTCTGATTCAAGTTCTTCCCAGGATTTTTCCGTTTGGCCGCGCTCTTTTTTTATTGTCACTATTTGTTGGTGCGTTTACCTTGATGTAATTATTATTATTGTATTATTTTTATTACCATTATTCACACTTTCTCTGCTTAAGCAGTAAAATCTATCAACTGTTCAATTGATGTTATAGGACCAGGCTCGAATTGCGCAGGAAGGAAATACATCCTGACCTAATGAATGTCACGCATTTAGGAATTTCCTGACAATATGACGTTTGAAGAAGGGTGGCTTCTGAGCTTCAACAAAGATATTTTGGATATCTAAATTCTCCAATGTTTATTTTAAGTTCCTGGTGATGACTCCTTCAATGGATATAACCATAGGGAAATGGGAGATTTCATGCAAATTCCAAATGTTTTTTAATTCAGTTGCCAAGTTCTCATATTTTCTGAATTTTTTTCCGCAGGTTGCGAGTCAAAGGGATTGAAACATCAATTATAGAGGCTGTTTTCTTTTCTTTGTCTATTATGAGGATGTCAGGGCGGTTATGATTAACCGTTTTATCCGTCATAATAGGCCGATCCCTGTATAAGATGTGCGTATTCGTCTCGAGCACAGCATCTGGTTCATACTTGTAGTATGGTGGAGCATTATTCTCCAACATTCCAAGTTTCATTCCTAGTTCTCTATGAATGAGTTTTGCCACTTGGTTATGTCTGCCTAAATAGGCACATGAATTTTGACCAGTTTGTGTATTAGTAAGCCTTGATGAAGGAATTAAATATTCCGAAACGTAGGCAAACTAATGTGTTTCATTAATTGACCGATCCCGTAATCCATACTCTACAACTTATTAACGGTCGTGAATTCTACAATGGTAAATAGGCAAATAGGCTCTCTGACAAAGTACTGCATCTAACCATTATTGGTCCATAAACTCTCCGTTGTTACAACATCTGCATTTGTCGATGTCATTTGTTTTTAAAATGTTTTTCATAGTTTTTAATTCTTATTACTCTATCCTGAATTGCTGCTGCAAAACCTTCAGTTTCCGGGTATAAGTAACCACTGCTCAACCACTTTAAGAACGCAGATTTGTCAATCATAGGGTCCAACAGAGAATTTGGAAATTTACCGTGAAGCATCATTTGTTGCCAATTTTGTATTTCCTCCTTTAGTGTTGGTATTATAATATTCGGGCATTGGTTGCTTAAATTAAGTGGCGTGTATCCAGTGTCAGCGCTCACCACCTTCTTCATGAGGGAATCCTCAGACCTAAGTATGCGTCCCTCATTTTTTGTTCTTGGGTTCTGCAAAGTTTAAAAATATTAAGTAGCCCTCGACCACCTTCTCTTCTTGGTAAATACAAACGGATCACAGAAGAATTAGGATGTAGACATCTGAATTTTGTAAGAAGCCCGCTAGAAACTCTATCCAGTGAATTTAGGTCCACATCAGACCATTTTACTACACCAAAACTGTATATCAGCGTAGGTACAGCCCAGCTGTTGATCGCCGTAATTATGTTTTTCCCAGCTAGCTTCGTATTCAGTATTTTGGTTACCCTCTTCTTGTACTTCTCGGTAAACTCATGTTTAATTTCGCTGCGATCAAGTTTCATTTCTGTTGTATTTCGGGCTATTTGTAAGCAGCATCAGGTTTGCAGTTCTTCTATGCTTCTATTCTTGGACATTTTTATCCAACTTTTCTGCTTTACCTTTCCGTATGCTTATGATGTCGCTTTTATCCAAACTGAAGCTCATCCTAATATCTTGGCTGAAAATCGTGGTTTATGAGTTCCAGCATAAAGCTTCAGATCGTCCATAAATAAAAGACGGTTTTATGTCTTATGATCTAATGAATTAATTTTTTAGCCAATGGTAGTATTATTTAAAAGTGATGACAAAGGATTTAAGGCCAGAAAAACAAAGTTTATTATTATTATTATTATTATTATTATTATTATTATTATTATTATTATCAAGTTGAAATGTCTCTTCTTTGCCTCCCGAAAATGCAAAGAATGAAATGTCAATATACATACCAGAGTTTTTGAGCAATTCTAGTTCTCTAAGTGCGAAAGGAAAATGACTATCTTCACGAAAATGTATGGAATTGTGGGTTGCAAATAGAATCAGCGTGACACGAGTAGCGTTAGTTCTACATCTAAGTATTTTTTTAGAGTTGTATATAACATATACGAAGAACAATAACAAAAAGAACAAGCTTTGAGACTTGATATATATAAAGGCAGATTGACTGTTTAAGTTAGATTAAACATAAAATCGCAGACAATAAACTTTGAAACTAGTGGTGCAACAGAATGGCAAAGACTTTCTCCTATTGGTTCTGTATTTTCTTTGGTCTGGGCAGTTATTTGCACTTGCCACATACTCTAGCCAGCTGTAATATATCGCCGCCCAAAGTACCTTTTTCAAAAATTTTATCAATTCTTCGATTACATAATACTACTTCTGCTTGCGGGTCAATGACCCCCATCTCGATCGGGTTTTTGTCCAGTTTCCCTGATCCATTGAGCAAATGCTGAGATGGCCCCTTGAGTTGCTTCTGGACGTAAATGTAGCTTCACAATGCGCACGTTTTGTTGAGCTTTACTTTTTCTTGTAGTGGTAGTAGAGCTTAGGGTATGTTTCTATTTCGTTAGCAATACAGAAAAATCAAATCTGCAGTCCGTTTACCGTTACAAATAAGTTTTCTATAACTCGAAAACGAAAATATCTGGTTTTTGAAATGTTAATCTCTCGCTTTTTTAAATTTATTATTATTATTATTATTATTATTATTATTATTATTATTATTATTATTATTATTATTATTATTATTATGACTTATGCACTTCTCCCACGCGGGGGGGGAAACATTCACCTGCCACAGATGTAATTGTGGCTAGGCTCACTTGTACGGCTCAGAGCAAGTAACGAGCAAGATCTCCATTTACTTCCAGGACCTCTAAAACTACATATCAGACACATCAGTGACAGTTTTTCTGACAATGTGACAGGTGTCTAGTTATTATTATTATTATTATTATTATTTCCTCTTTCAACTATTAATAGTTAAATTGTTGGGAAGGGATTCTGCAACTCAAGAAAGCGTGCGCAGACGATTTTTCCCCCATACCTCACATACAGTTTTTGACTAAATAAATAAATATCTACCTCTGCTAAACTTAGCTCAAAGTGTACACCCCTAACTCCACCCGCTTTCGCCCGCCCGCGCCCTCCTCACGCTTGCGCCGGCAGCCGCGTCTTTCGACCCTTCGGCTGCACCCCCACCCCCTCCCCGCCCCACACACGTCCGACCAACGCTCTGCCCCCTTAAGAGAGTCGAAAAAAACAGCAGAACTTCGTTTTCACCCAAAACCCAGTATGCTTACGCATCTTTTACTTCTGCCTCCAGGAACTAGATCCTGGAATTAAGGCAGAAAATAGCAACTATCCTCTCCGATCGTCAGTCGTAGATTTTCAAAGAACCAACGAAATTCTCCGCTGCGTACATGTACTTGGAACGCACGGAGCGCCGTCCCTAAGGCCCTAAAAAGAGAGTTCTTATTCAGGCAAGAACTTTATTTAATGGCGTTACAAGAAACGTCGTCACTGCGCGGAGCGACTTCCGAATTCAAGGATTTGCGACGTACCGGTGCGACCGCGAAGGCATATCTCGGAGTTGGTCCCACAGATTGAGGCATCACTCCCAAACCATGATTTGGCCACTCTCAAGACGGTCAGTGTATACATCTGGGTAGGCGGCGGTCGGCTTCTAGTTGTGTCAGCTTACTGCCCCAACCAATCACTGGATACGACGGGATTCGATGCGCTCTTAGACGACAGTGGCAGGATTTTCGACACTAGCTTTCCAGCCAGGTCGAATTCAGTCGCTGCCTGGAGGAGACTTTTGGCGGCCGGCTGCTCTGATCGGTAGTTTTCCGTGGTTTCTCCGATCAACACCAGGCGAATGCCGGAGCAGTACCATAACAAACGGGCCACGGACCGCGCGCGATCTGTCCTCTCTCTTCCTTGTCCTATCCTCTCCCCCTTACACACACACACACACACACACACACACACTTACACTAACATGCACTACACTACCATATTCCGGGAGACCGGTTGGGAGCTTAGAGCTTGTCCCGGCTGGGGCGGTGCCCCGCTGGTGGGAGAGTCCTGGTTAGGGGGAAACCCCACTAGCCGACGGTATGTCCGCGCCGTATCTCGCCATCCATCGGGGAAGATCACCGCCATCTCCCGAGAGAAAACATGCACCACACTAACGGGACTAATGACCAAAGCAGTTGACGCGCCCGGAAACACGAAGAAAACAAACCAAACCAAACCAAACCAATGCGCTCTTAGAGCTCAACCCTAAGGTTCTGATATTCGGAGACTTTAATGCAAGACACCGATCATGGGGTTGCTAGGGTGCAAATACCCACGCAACAATCTAGCCAATTTTATAACCGGCAAGGCGGGGATGTATGTGTGTACGTGCAGAAATTTCCTCCGCATTTCCCGGATAGAACTGCGCGAGGTCGCAAAAAGCTGGACGTTATTGACTTCGTTATCGCGAAAGGGATGGAACGCGCCGAACCGCAATCGATCCCAGCCCTAGTTTTCGATCACAACCCAACAACAAAGTGCTATGGGTCATCCCTTGTCGAGAAACACCAACGAAAAAAAAATATCCAAGAAAGTTTTGAAAATGTCCCAGGAGCTTCATGTAAAGTACCCCCAAAATTAAAATATCGATTTCGAATTCAAATTTAAAATCATAATTAATCATTCCAAATATATCAATCATCAATTTTTTAATTAAAAATTAAAAATGTATGTTAATACGGTGTTACAGGTCTGGAAAAGAAAATTCTCTAGAATGGGAATAATACAATATTCTATACCCTATAATGCACTGATGATCAGGTGCAGATGGCGCTAGAACAGAAAGATACTGAATATATGACTAGTAAGATACAAGAAGATTATGAGAAATAGGAACTAAGCCACAATCTAGAAAAACTGTATACTAGATACTAGGCAGTACACATGACGAATTTGACAATGGACACTGGAAAAATAATAAGAACAGAGGACATAAAGTAAATGGGAAATAACAATGGGGACACAGTGTTTAATGGAAAGGAATGTGAAACACGATTGATTAAAGGAAGACAAATTTTAGGAGCTTTAAATCTAGAGATTAGGAGTCCAAATATAAGCAAGAAAACGAAAATTAGTATATATAAATGTATGATTGAAAGGGTTACATTGTATGAAGCACAAGGCCTTTAAAAAACAAATTGAGAGCCCTGTAAATGGATTTTCTCAGAACAACTGCAGCAATCTGTATAATGGAAAGAATTAGAAATGAATATGTTTAGGAAATAATGAATCTGCAACATGATATTACAGAGGAAATTGAAAAGAAACAACACACTTGATTTGGACATGATTATTAGACATACAGCAAATGGACGAGAAAAAATCTTCTCAAAAGACCATTAGAATGGCAGTCAAGTGAAATGAGAAAGACGAGATGCGAGGAAGACCAAGACCGAGGTGGAACGACCGGATCAGAAAGATAATCGAGAAGTGGAAAAAAAAACTGGAGAAGAAAAGTAGGCGCCGGAAGACCAAAGTAGGGGTTAACAAACCGACAAGAAGGAGGTTTCAAATGCAAGGGGCCGCGACATTTGCCAAAGTTTTTGAGAAAATCTGCTGAACGGTTTAGCCGCTAGCGTTGTTTACAGACACTCGGATTAAGAAAATGCGAAAAAATTATTTTAGAAGCCCATAGCACTAGTAGACAATGATTTTGTTAAATGTCTAACTGTGACTGTTTCTTATGTAGTTTATCGCACAAAACCCGAATTTAACCACAAAAGTTGTCCACCGGGTTCAGTCTTTGTGCAATCACATATATTCTAAAACCATTTCTCGTACATATTTTGCAGATATCCAAATGTCGTTTATGCTGAATTTCTGCTGTCGTTTATGCAAATTTCTTGTAGGTTTATTACAAGACGGTGCTCACCAACAATGTATGACATTGAAGATTCCATTAAAGATATGAAATGGACCTGAGATCGAATCAATAGAGCAACTCCCGGAATCGCAAAGTGACGTGCGGTGACGCTCATTTATTACGTACCGATTCGACGCGTTTATGCGTGTCGAATGAGGTTGATATTTCTGTGTAGTGCACGACGCGTCTTTACGGTGGGTTTGAGTGTTATCTTTTGTACGAACAGATTCCTTTCAACGCCGCGACAGTGTACAAATCATCATACAAATTGTGTGTCTGACGATGTTATTTTGAAGAGCCAAATGCACAATATGCCTCCCTAGATAAGAAAGGCATATGAAATGCATTTCGAGTGTCAAATCGGTGATCAAAACAAATAGTGTGGGCCCCTCATTCTCGTATTTGCTGTTCGTTTTGAGAAACATTGCTTAGTGGTTGGGTTGACGTAAATTCACGATATTCGCTATTTGTAATTCCCATGGAATGGAGGGAACCACACCAAGGACCCACACCACGGATTATTATTTCTGCATTACCAAAGTTGCTTGAATTACAAGCAAGTCCCAAAAGACAACATCGCAACCTCTCTTCAGCTATTTTCGCGGTCCTCACGCCCAGAACCCTCCAATTCCAGCGTCACCAGACAATTCTCGGTTATATTTGAAACCTCTGGCGATGAAGATTTAAACGTAACTACCGAAAATAACAACCTTGAATATTTTGATTTCAGTGGAACGACAACTGAATATCATAGAATTAATCAGTTGGATCACAATAATCTTGGTCGTGATCTAAAGTTGTCAAAGAATCAGGCAGAATTGTTGGCGTCCCGATTAAAGGTCTGGAAGCTCCTTCAGAAGGGAACTATAATTACTGTGAATCATCATCGGCGGAAACAATATCTTCAATGCCTGTCCTCTTAAGAAGGCAATCGAGTTTACTGTACTGACGTTTATGCATCACTGTGTTGAGAGACAATCACGATCCTAAGGAATGAAGGATGCTTATAGTTACCTCTAAACTCGGTTTAAATCCCTGCTTATTTTTATTGAAAATATAAACCAGCGATTCCTCTTGCATGTAGCCCGTATAAAAGAGGCATACGACTTCATGAAATGTTATTTATCGAAAATATATTCCGATAGTCTCCAAAAAGGATGTACAAAATGTTCCTGCTTCTATGTAAATGGGATTAAAAAATTGTAATACCTCAGCGGCATCTCATAACTTGACAACAAAATGTAACATTGCAACCACTACTAAATTCTGCAAATCTCGCTTCCTTGTACATCAAACACCGATTGGCGAAAAATTTTGTCACGTTGATGAATAAAAGTGCTTCAAGTTTTCTGTACTTAAAGAAGAAATTCCCGAGAACCCGACAGGCGAAAGTAAAGGAGGGTACATTTGTAGGATCACAAATAAAAAAACTTATAAAGGAACATGACTTTGAAGCAAATATGAATGGTTAATTGACTGGGGTTCAGAGGGCGCTCCAGCTACTTAGGCCATTGTCAATGTCGTTTTAATTGAATAGATTTAATAAAAGTGTTGAAGATGCAACTTACCCACTGATTAAAAACATGCCCATAACGTAAAAGAGGGCTTGAAATCCACATAAAGTATACAAGTAGATACCGCAAAAGGAAAATATAAAACAAACACGTAAAATTTATCATAAAACGTAGAACTGGCTGTAAAGGGGCCAAAAATCATAAACATTATCCTTTTCTCTCAAATAAGATTATATATTTAGTTTTCTCTCAAAAAAACAAAGTTTTGGGACCATGGAACCGTCCATCACCATAGAGAGTTGTGCAGCCCATGTCTTCGTCGGCTGCCAGCCGTTGAGGCGGAGGAGTTTCCAATGTGGATATCGGGTCACTTGGGGATTTCACAGTGTTGTGTAGCGTCGTGTCGCTAAAACAGCGTGGGCACGTGGCGCGGTGTGCACCGGATGCGTAGGCAAAGGCAGAAGCTATGACGCACGGGGTTTTCTGACAGGGTGTGCGCATCGCTAGGGCGGAGGCAATGGAGGCGGCGGGCAGCGTCGCGAGGGCTATTTAAGGGCCGTGAGAACAATAGCTCTTCCTTCTTTGTGATCCTGGCAGCAGCGGCAGCGTAGGTCGTCCGTGAGAGGTGCGAACGTGGACGCAAGGAGCCGGCAGTTATTGTCGTACTAGTGAGACATGTAGTCGGTCCAGGGCAGGCGGCCTGGCAGCAGCGGCAGCGTAGGTTAATTATTTACAGTGCATTGGTTATTTGTGACTACGGTCTAAATTATGAATAAACCTGCTGTTATTAGAACCCACTCTCGTCTGTGTACTGATTACACCCGTATGACGCAACAGTTGCGAAGACCGACATTAAAGTCCCTCAAAAGATTTCGCAATCGAATACGTGAAGGCTGAGATAGCGATGTTCGAAGAAAGAGGTCTCATATTCAGGATGATAATTATTCGGCAAGGATGCTTAAAGTGTTCTGACACTTTTACACCGTAAGAAACTAATAGAATATCTCGCCATCGTTTTAAGAATGGCTCTCCCGACTCAGCTTGAAGTCACTCGATTTTATTGGTGTGATATGCATCAGTTGAGAGGCGAATACCATGTTGTTTATGGGTCGGGATGTAGAGGGAGCTGCAAAGCCATGCACTTCACTACCATCCAAGGCTGAGGGGATGAATGCTTTATGTAACCGCAATAGGGTAATGCGTTCTGCTTCTCACGACGTACCACTCAGCACACGAAGATTAAGGGGGAGACACATCTAGTTTGTAGTCAGCAGATATGAGCACGTCACATGAGAGATTTCTCAAACATGATTTCCAGGAACCTGGCAGATTCAGCTAATGGAAGCTTATTTCCTCCACAGTAAAGGACTGGATTTCTATGCGAGTGGTATATTCTGCAGAAATGCACATCAGTAGATTTAGTAACAGAGAAGTTAAAACCTGTTGACGTACTTCATTCGTGGAGCTGGTTGAGCACCAGTTGAAGTTGTCTTTGGATCACATTGATGCTGCTGGATCAACAGAAGATGGCAATATAATCCATACCGCATATGGCAATTTTAAATTCTCAGACTACTTATAATTTGATGATTTTTCGGTGTGCGGTTTGGATTGTAGAATTTCAGTTGATGTATTATCTTTAACATAATTAGTTTTCACCCATAATGCTCTAATGATAATTACAAGAGTTTGCTGAGACGTTTTAACGTGGGTACAAATTGGATTAATATTACAAAACCGTTACTAATGCTAGAACCAACTGTACTTGCTGTTCTATCAACACTATTTTAATCGGTAATTTTTAATAAAATTGCGAATTCATCGAAACCCAAAAATATGTATTTTTAATCGCGTTTCGTTTTGTGATATTTTGACTATTGGAGAAAATTTATCATACTTACATTAACCATTAAAAATATTACTAGATAGTACTTTTGTTTTATCAGTAGTAAAAAGATTTTCGACCTGATAATTTACTTTACGCATGAACTTTAACTTTCCTTCATAACACAGTTTCGAGTATTCTTTTCTAATTTTCTTCGCTAAACGTTGAAATACGAATCTATCACTAAGCGAATATATTATTATGAATGATTCCAATATTAGAAGTCCAAAACGATGAGAAAGTTGCTCATTTTCTAAATAAATATATACGAAAAAATTCCTTCATTGTTGACTCCCCATATTGGTGTCTGCTAGGCCAATAGAAAAAATATTTTACGGAAAATATTTGTAGAACAAAATTCCTTACTTTCTTTCCTGTACGAGTTAATGACGTCTTGGAAGTTTGCAGGTCCAATTCACCCAATCACAAAACTGTATAGCTCATAATTTGACGCTTTTTTGCCTTCTTAAGATTGAAAACAAAAAATTTGCCGCGGCTTATTTTCTAAAAAAAAAATCCATGTTCATGCTAACTTCCATTGAAAGTTAGCAAGACGGCACATCTAAATCTGCTAATAATGTAAGTAAATAAACCAAACAGTACTCCAAATTTGCCGCTTTTTATTTATAAACGATTAGTGAAGAAAGCATATTGATATCTCTTTTTGTACAAAAGATATTTACAAAAAACCAAAATTTACACCTGCGTTCCTATGGCGAGCACCATCAAGAAGGAGGAAACACGTTTCGTCCGAGACCAATAGCCGCAACAATTCATACTCTATGTCAAAATTTCCCCATCACCGTTGCAAACTGTAATCTGTAATAAAGAAATTTGCCGCGGACCGGTTAGGTTAAAAGACCCAGGTTCGAACCCCAGAAATTGAAGTCATGGAAGCTCCCTGCGCAAAGAAAAGACACGTTTCCTCCGACCAATAGCCCAACAATTCATACTCAGCCAAAATTTGCGAACCTTGCAAACTAATCTGTAATAAAAAATTGCCGCGACCGTTAGTTAAAGACCAGTTGAACCCCAGAAATTAAGTCTTGGAAGCTCCCAGCAAGGAAAAGACACGTTTTGTCCAAGACCAATAGTCATAACAATTCATACTATACGACAAAATTTGCCAGAATTTGAGTATATTTTGAACTTAAATAACAAAACAAAATCGATGTGGAATATAATAAAAATACAACCAAATCAACTCGAAACCTTGTAGAAAATGTTGTAGAAAACATGACGATAGAAATGTGAACGATCCGGAAACAGTGGCTAGTCTCTTTAACCAATACTTTTCAAGAAATACTTCTGATATCACGTCTGCAGCAACAAAATTCAATATCAAATATCTGCTCAAACATTTTAGTCCCAGTGTTCGTTTTCAAAACTTCTTCCTATGAAATTTTCAAAATTATCGGTAAGAAAAAAGATAAATATGCGGCCGGTTTTGATGAATTTCAGAATTGTTTGTTAAAGACCTGTGCGCTTGCCACTAGATACCCTTTAACTCACATATTTAATACAACCTTATGAACCGGAACTTTTTCAGATATTTGCAAGAGAAATAAGATTAGCCAATCTTCAAAAAAGGCAATCAAAGTGAAGTTATCGGCCTATTTCTCTTCTATCAGTTTTTCAAAAAATTAAAGAGACTTTTTTACGTACGATTGGAAATCTTTCTCAGTAAACACAACGCGCTTTGAGAGAGCCAACATGGATTTAGAAAATCAAAATCTTGGAAAGCACCCACACTTCCCAAGTTGTACAGTTTTAAAATTCGTACTAGATTATTTGAAAGAAATCAGTCCGCAGAATATATTAATTGCAGATAACGTTTATCATAACTTGAGGAAGCATTTTGGCGACGGGTATAAATTATGAAGGTTAAAGTTTTAGGAGACGTGTCTTTTCTTTGCGGAGGGGCTCCCAAGATGTACATTTTTGTTATTCAAACCTGCAGATTTGTCCGCGAAATATTGTTTTATTTACAGATTACATTTTGCATCCGTGAAGGGCAAAATTTGGCGTAGAGTATGAATTGTTACGGCTATTGGTTCAGGAGGAAACGTGTCTTTTCCTTGCGCAGGGAGCTTCCATGACTTCAATTTCTGGGGTTCGAACCTGGGTCTTTTAAACTAGCCCGTGCGTGGCAAATTTTTTATTACAGATTAATTTTGCAACGGTTAAGAGCAAATTTTGGCATAGAGTATGAATTTTTATGGGTATTGGTTTAGGACAAAACGTGTTTCCTCCTTCTTGATGGTGCTAGCTATAGGAACGTAGGTATAAATTTTGGTGTTTTGTAAATATCTTTTGAAAAAATGAAGATATCAACATGATTTCTTCACTAATCGTTTATAAATAAAAAGCGGCAAATTCGGAGTACTGTTTGGTGTATTTACTTACATTATTAGCGGATTTAGATGTGTGGTCATGCTAACTTCCAATGGAAGTTAGCATGAACATCGATTTTTTTGAGAAAATGAGCCGCGGCAAATGTTTTGTTTTCACATCTTAAGAACGGCAAAAATGCGGCAAATTATTAGCTATACAGTTTTGTGATTGGGTGAATTGATCTTGCTAAGTTTCAAGACGTGAATTAATGTTAATTTATTCCAATAAAATTTGAAAAACTGTCATGTTAGGCCAGATGAAAAAACAAGAGGGTGCTCAATGAAAGAGGGAAGTTCAATACTAAGTATCACCTTAATATAATACATATTTATATTTCACACTGTTAATGTTTTGTGAATAAGTAAATCCTTATTTATCCGTACATTTCTTTGAGTTGCTATGATTAGGGTGAGTTTTGTGAAATAAGTATAATAAAAAAATATTGATATCTAGTACACGTGTTGTCTAAATATTTGCAGCGTTAACAATGAAACTGTGATTCGTCTAACGACCTTTTTAATTTCTTGAAATAAACATATAGATGTGCATCGATCATCAAGGAAGAAGAGTGTCCCGCAGAATGGGTTCCTTCTCAATATAGATTTCACGGCCTGTCCACCTTGATGTTTTGGAGCGGCAGGACCTTGAAGGTGAATATTTGAGTTAGCTTCTTTGAAAGACGCGACACCAATTATCAATGCAAGAAGACATCCCTGAAATATTCAGTACAGATAGCCTTTCATTGTACGTGATAAGTAAGCAGACTAACATTAAAGGGAATCACACAACAACGATGAAAACATGATTGGATTTAATGCCACTGTGGTCTTACAATATTTGTTAGAACTCCAGCAAATGAAAGAATAGAAATGACCGAGAACATCAGAGTTTAAATCATGCCTTACAAAACTGACACTACGATACAATGTTACGTTTTATGAATATCACGTTTATTATATTATGTATTATAATGATTGTTTTGTAATCGTGTACAAACGACTTCTGAGAACCAGTTGCGGATTGCATGTCTCATTGTAATGAATCATTACATATATCAGTAGGTAAATATCGCTCTGAAACTCTAATCATTCTAAAAAATCATGATTTATTTCAATTTTAAGATTGTGATTTAAAGACCAGCCACTTGTACGAAAGACCAATATTTTTCGTTAATTCACTTGCCTGAATTCGCATCATGGCATGTGCTTAGTGAAACATTTTACTTCTTTTAAATTAATAATTGACATTTAAAGGACAGGATTACAATGTTTTATTTTGCCATTTATTTACTTCACTCAAAATTTAAATATCTCAATGAAAATGGTGAAACTTCAATAGTGCAGAACGTAAAAAGAAGAAGAGGAAACTATGTGGGTTCAGAGAGTAAAACTCGGAGTTTGGGTACATTTTTCAGGTACATTGTACATATTTCCAGCGTTCCTCCAATGTTTTGAAGAAGGAAGATGACGTGAAAACCCATGGTGGTATTTTGCGAATACCTACCACACGATTGTATAACGTTTGAACGCGGGTTGCTCCACCGCAGTGTGTTGTTGTGCAACTTCCCGACGATTGTTAAAAAAGTAAATAAACAACAAAACTTTAAGATAAAGATGTGATTCATGTAATTAGAGATATATTAAATTACTATTTAGAATTTTCATTATTTTTATTAGTATGGATTTATTAAGTTTAAAATATAACTGTGTTACATATCTGTGAATTTAAAATAGACTCTCTTGTGATAATCATGAATGACTTTTATTCAGCACGCGTTCTAGATATGCCGCAGAACAATGATGTCTTCTAGTAGCGTGGAGGGTGTGATCCGTCCAGTCACGTGACCGGAAGGGGAGGTATCGGCAACGCAAGCTCGCGCGAACGGATCGCAAACGTTCTAGTTCAGGACTGCTCAAATGAAAGTAATGAAGCCATAATGCCTGCAGTGGCCGCGTGCTACTCGCCTTTCACTAGACTTGAGCCGATCGCGTCTGACCGCTACGCCTCCCCTCTCCGGGATGACTCAATAAGCAGTGAGTTGCCTGGTGGCTTACGGACAAGCTCTGAGCTAGAGCCAGCCAAGACGGCCGCCCTCTTGAGCACCCATCTAGCTGATGGATGTAGTAATATATACTTCACTTCACAAATTACGATTTTTTTCTTATTTAAATTTATTTGCCACCGAATAAACAACTTACTTATTGGAAACTATTACAGGTATTGTACTGCAATATAGTTTAATTAACTCTGCTACTGATGGATATCCATATGTGAACGAACTTTTATATGCTCATAGAAAATTGAATATTTACAAATCACTGGGCGTGGATGGTATATCAGTAGAAAGGACAAAAATCTTCGAAGGGGAACCTAGTTTACTTAATAAATTACACCATCATATGTAAAATATGGGGAAAAGAAGAGCTGCCAAAATCAATAGGAAGAAGCACTTATATACCCAATATATAAAAAAGGGGATAGACTAAAACAGGAGAATTATAGAGGAATTAGTTTTCTGAAAACAGAATATAGGATCTTCTCCAATATTTTGTATGAACTCCTGAAACAGTTCACTGAACTACGTATGGGAAATTACCGATGTGGTTTCAGGGACAAGAAATCAATAACTGATCACATTCATACGGTGAGACAAATCGCCAAAAAGACCAGAGAATATTGTTTGAGCATCTTTTATTTATTTATTGATTTCAAACAGCAGAAGATACTATTAATAGGAGAAACTAATTGAGACCATGGTTGAGTTTGGCATCCCAAAGAAACTTATCAGGGTGGTAAAGGCTGACCAGACTGGTAAACTTATTAGACAGGTAACTATACGACAAGTACAAGTCTACTTTTCTATCGAACACTGCTACTTCTTAACAAATTGCTTTCACTTTTGCGTAGAGTGAATACAAATTTCCTGTTTTAAAATACTACAAAAAACCTTCAAATGTATACTTAGGTCTACCTGATATCTCATATTCCTCTCTCTATTCCTCTTCAACCAACGACGAATTTCAAGATGACACTGAAAACTTTTCTCTTCCATCTATATTTAAATTATATATTTTTCAGTTAGTTCAAACGTAACTCAGGATGTAGTAAAGTTAAAAAAATTGATACGACTAAACTTTGATTTAATAATACTCACTGGGAACTGCGTCCACATTTTGTTAAAATGATCGCAGCATCTATAGCGCTTCTCAAAACACTTATTTCTCAAAATTGATTAGAAAATCGCTTATAACGTAATAATATAACTAGAAATAATATTGAGATGGGTTGTCATCTCAGTGACATTTGTTATAAATTAATTAATAGAAGTGCGAAAGACGATTATAGAGTCGTATATCTTTGGGGAAAATTAAAGAAACGTAACGTTGCTAGGATATACTTCGCTTATATGTTCAAAGAACATGCATTTCTTGTACGTATTTATAATACATGACTTTTTAAATGAAATAAAAAATCCCTAAACAGTATTTAAGTAAATTCTGAGTGTGCGGTTGTGCGCTTCCGTCACTCACGGCTTGATTACTTTCCGTGCACCAATCGAGACGTATATTCGACGCCTATCCGTCTCCTGATGGGGAACTGATCATTTTTTTCAGATCTGGCCAGAAGTTTCAAAGAAATTTCCAAAGCGTGTTTTTTGCTTGTTTTTTGCTCTGCGATCTTAGTGAATAATTCGGGAATTAAATCAACACCAACTAAAAAGATCTATGTAGGTGGCGTTCATTAAACGTAAGTACCCAAAGTCATTTTTCACTTACTGCGCCGTAATTTTCTTTCACGATGTTGACAAAGTAACCAATGAAGTTAATTCGAACAAACGAATCGCGCAAAATATTTCATTTTAATTCAATTTTCCGTTTACTCGTATCCTATTATATTTTTAAATAAATTTACAAAAACCTACGAACAGTATTTCTTTGGAACTTATTCAATTTGAAAAATTTCCATTAAATACGGAGAAAACAGAACCGTGAGTATGTCAGAAAATGAATGAACTTCTTACGTTCGACTTCTTACTTTTACGTTCCTAAGTGTACAAATAGCGATTTTCAAATGAACACGACCGAGAACATATTCTTATTAAACAATTACCTGAAAGTCCTTATTTACATAAACATACAAAACAGTCGCCTTTTAATATTTATATACCGTGTGTTTATTTTATCTTTCGCCGAAGATGACGTCCCGCTTGCCTCAGCGATCGAGTCCTCGGTTCCCCGGGGATTTATCAACAAGGGTCCCGTTCATCCGGCCCGTTCGTCGTTCGACGGACCGGGCGATACACCAGTGACCCGAGAGCTGTCAACTGTACACCAGGAAATTTTCTTTGAAAGAGAATATTTCTATACATCTTCGTTCTATTTAAGTCTACCAGTAAGTACCACAAGAGGTTTATTAACAAATTTCCGGGCGAGAATATTCCACATTGGTCGACAATTTTGAAGCGTATAAAGAAACTTCGCATCCATGGAATTTGAATTGATAACAAAAAGCTTCAAAAGCGCCATGTTCTGACAGAAGAGAAGGTGAACAAAATCTCTGCCAGATTATAACAATCTTCAAGAAAATCTTTGAGGGATCTATAGTTACTTTCAACAGGACTCAGTAACTGCTCACACAGCAGTTTGATTAATGAACATTATAAATAATGTTTATAGTGACGATCGAATAATTAATTGTGTGTTATGGTCTTCTATATCATCTTGTTTAACTTCTTGTGACGTTTCCTCTTGGAGTACTTGAAAGATCAAGTGTATGCAGAAATCCCGCATTTGGAGGAAGAGTTCCGGCGCTCTGTTGAAGAGAAAATCGCAGCAATTCCTCGAGACTTACTTCAAAGATAAATCAGAATATATTTCGGAGGTGCCAAGAATGCATTCAAGCAGAAGGACACCGATTTCTGTATCTTCTTTAAGGTAAGATAAGCGCAGCAATAGTTCCCGTGGTTCAGCACGGGAGTTGAATCAGCGGTTCGCAGGGTGAATGAGCCCTCGACTGCCCGGACGTCGCGGTCTGTATCTTCGGAGAATGACAAAATAAACACTCTATAGATTCGCATACAAAACGACTAATACATCAATTGCAGAAGTAGAAGTGAACACAAATTAGGCTGATTTCGTGTAGTTTTAATCTCTTTAAAAATTAGGGAATAAAGGTATGGAGGTGTTAAGCAAATCTGGCGAAGAATCAAATGCAGTTGTAGAAGATATTGCGACAGAATTTTTGGAACTAATTGAGAATTATCTTATATTTGAATTAGAGAATAACCCAGAAGAACAGCTTACAGATGATTGTGCATATTAGTAAAAAACGTAAAAAATGTATATGTATTAAACTCTAAATATTTGCATAATCAATACTCCAACTATTTTTAGGGCGATTATAATTTTGAAATTGCAATATTACCAGTTCATATCCCGTATGGAGGTAACATACAAGGCCATTGAATGTGGGGAATTATTAAAGCGGAGTGTAACATTATCAGCTGCTACGATTCATTGGGAAGTTCAATGCCAGATACTCTAAGAATATACTGAAACAGCTGCGAAAGAAAGAAATGAAGTACGAAAGAAATTTTCAACACATGGAAATACTTTTAAAACAGTTTACAGCGTCGGCGATGTCAAATTCAACGAGTAATTTAAAATAACAAAAGGGCTTTAATGATGTGCAATGGGAGAATAGCATCAAATATGCTAATGCTAGTGATCGGGAGGAGGACTATTTTTAGTTACTGAAAAACAGCCATTGTGGTATCATGAGTTCGATGGTAGTACCGCGAGGCAGATAAGGTGTGTAAAACTCCGAACCAGAACAGATGGGTGTTAGACGTCATAATGATTAGACAGTAGTGAGCAGTAATGAATTAATTATTGTTGTGATAGAAAGAAACAAACAACGTAAAATGAGATTGGACGTATAAAGTCGCGATAGATAGCATTTATAATGGCGCAGTTAACAATGCTACAATGTGGAAAATTAGAACATGGAAGGAATGGTGTCGCAGCCATAAGGATGACTTGCACAAATACTCAGGACAACACCAAGAATGCAGACGTTTGCTATGGAAGTGCCTTTAATGTAAGTTAAATACAAGGACTTTCACATACAATGTACAAGGATAAGATTGTCGTAACTTTTAAGAGTAATATTAAATTAAACAAGTCGGAAGTCCAATATTAAGTTAATATGGCCATAATAACATATAATTCAAAGTATAAAAATAACACCCACCGGAGAAGGTATACAAATTCAATTATTTTATTTAGTTAAGATTTATAAAGGTTAAATTATGGATAAATATTTATATTTAAAAAATTAACCGCTGAAATTTATTAGAAAATTAAGTTACAGTAGATATTGTTACTCTACTGTAACATTTATGAATCACGTGTTATTATTTCGTAGTTTGTTTTTTCAAGGTGTCACGAGAGTAGCCACCGATATAAGTTTTTGCCCAATTATTAGAAATTTTTACCAGCCGTGTTCTCGTAAGAGGGATTATTTTCAAGCTCACGAAGCGAAGAAATAACGACAGCAGCACTGAGATTTGTAAGTGTTGTAGGGTGTTGTTGCGTATAAAATTACTAAAACTGAGCTATCCAAAATTGAAATAAGTAGAAGTATAATTCGAAAAGAGGATATTAGTATTTGTATTATAATTATATTAATTGATAAAGATGAAATAGTGTGGTATTTCAACACAGAAAGGTAGACGGAACAACAAATCCCTACCGCGCAGCTTTGTACAGAAGAAAAAATGAATTAATTGATCTAGATATCAGAGACTCGGTCCAAGTTCTTCCGGATTAGATAGAGAGAGATTTACATTTATTTTTTTATAATGTAATGTTAATAATGGTACTTTTCTGTGCAGATAAAATTACTACACAAGAGATAATTTCTAAGCATATAACACAGCTGTCAAACGGAATACAGTTTCACAAATAGATCATATTGATAAAAAGTAAGATGAACAAATTTGGAAATTGTATATTCGGTATTAGATTCTCCCTTTATTATAATTTATGATGAGTTAATTTTTCCCATTTATTTTTTCCATTCATCACATTAAAATAAATAATAAGCTAAACTGAATAATGTGATTTTGTAAGAAGTGTAAATAGTTTTGTAATGTTACGTTTTTATTCAATCATTTGACATACATAGTAAGTATAGTACAAGGTGTTTTACAACACTAATTGTCTTTTTTACCAACACCCGTCAAGTTGGTTTTGACGATCATTTTGACGAAAGTCAAATCATTGACGCCTCGTTACGTTTCACCGACACTTTTGTGATAGAAAAAACTCCCTTAACTTTGACGATTCATCAAAGATCGTATGTTGATTTTTCTCCCTCCGTCAGAGGTTGGCTTCAATGTCAGGTTACAATACAGTTTCGCATTAGCTGCTGAAGTCTCATGACATGCGAGCTACTAAATTCCAAGTAGGCTTGTACTTATTGGACATTTACGGAAAAATACATTTTCGGTTTCTGAATCGTTCTAATTGATTTCTTCCGGAGACATGATTGACAAAAATGTGCAGTCTGTCTTTATAACTCCAGAAAAATTAGCTATTAAAAAAAGTATTGCCTGATTGCTTAGACTTCGGCACCCTGTGGAAATACTATATATATTGTGATCTTAATGAGGCATTTGAAACACAAACGGTCATTTTATTTATACAACATGGATGAGTAAAATTCCATTGCAATTGTCAGAGGAAATGCCATGCATAATAAAATCTTAAAGCTTTCAGTTACAGCTGTAAGAGCGCTAGAGGTTAATTTCTGTTTGTGGAATACTCCAGATGCGGGTCTATATATTTTAAAATCTTCAGGCCCTCCCCTTTCGATATACTGAATCTCGTTAAGAATTTAGCATTGTACAATTAACAAAAATGATTTTTTAATTGCTCGTTAGGGATCCATGGTTTCTAAATATACACAATTAAGTATCACAATTATCTTCCTGTTATCATACACTCACTACATAGTGCGTAAATATTAAAATAAATTAATTAATGAAATACAATGTAGGTATTTAATACACCTTCACCTCATAATAGCAATTTATCGAGTCGCCAAAGATGTTGATCGCAGGGCACCAGTCCGTCAAAATCTGACGAATATTTTGATGATCGTCAGGCGAAACCTCGTTGGTGAAGCGTGAATATGCCATTTAACGCGCCGCCAGTAGTTTGACTTCCGCGCCGCCTGTTGTTTGAGTTTGGTCAAACCTACTGATAAAGGTTGGTGAAACCGACCGTACGAATGACACTTTGATGACCATTCTTACAATAGAATTGCTTAGTACGTTAAAATTGCTTGCACATTTTCTACTTATTTTTTCACAGAGGCTGCACACTACGAAAGAGTTTGCCAGTTGCTTAGTTGTGCTGAATTGCCTTCTATTCGAGAGCCGCTTCTTCCGATCGGTGGCCGGATGCGCCGAACAGATTTACTCGGGCTCGTTAACCTGGCGGAGCAGCGCGTAGTATGAATAGGACATGCGTAACAGCTGAAATACGAAAAATATGTTATGGTGTGCTAATATTTTTTTTTAAAAAAATGGTATGGCCATGTGTCAAATGAACAAGATTTCCACATGTCTCAGAATAAATGTTAATATTTTTGGGGCATGGAGAGGAATTGACGTATTACATTTTGCCAATTAAAAAGGGAAAAACTTTCTAAAAAGTTATATGTTGTTTGCAGATGATTCATAGACAACCTCTCATGCACTAGTGTCCGTCAAGAAACGTTGTGACACAAAGTATTTCGTGCATTTGCCGAAAAGGGGAGCATGTCGAAGAGTCCAATGACATTCGTTTCTTCGATATATGAAATTCACAACAATAATTCATAAGCAAAACGTTAGCATCTTCAACCCCTTAAATGATCCAGAAATTTATAACATTTGTTCTGGGAGAGGTTCAATTCTCGAGCACATTTTCATCAAGCGTATTAATTAGTTATTCATTACTGGTCCATATTTAATCTACAAGTTTATCTTTTGGATTGTGTATTAATTCGAAACGAATTGTTGTTGGTGTTATTAATAGTAAATGTTTACTATTGTGAAAAGAAACGTATCGTATATTTTCTAAATTAATTGTCAATCAAACTATTGGAAATACACAAATACTTTATTTATTATTTTTTGATTTCGTAACATTATCATATTGCTACTTGTGTCCTATAAACACTTCCCCGCTGAATTCAGTGAACGATTATTGTGCTCTATTCTTACAGAAAGTTACGAAGTGAGGACCTCAATTATCAAACGACCACAGGAACCATGGCTACATTTAATGTAAATGGGGGAAGTATTATCACGGAAAGTTTTAATATTTAGAGAAACTTCTTCGGTTTTTAAAGCAAATATTTCCCCAAAAATGTATTATATCATAAAATGCACCTGTAATGCAACTTGTTTCTTGTTCTGCTCAATGTTCTCTTCCCCAAGACCCAAATTTTACATTTGTTGGTCTATAACGACGATCATTCATTCATTTTAAGTGCACCAAAGAAATGGTTTTTACTTGATTGTGTATCTTAACATCGGCTATTAATGCAAATGCGCTGGTACCACCTGATGACAGTAATTCACTTCACTGATGACGTTATTACGTTGAATTCCAAAACTTGTATTTCTGCAGATACATCGTAAAGAATAATAGTTCACTACATCGTATTCTTGCATTCCTACTGTGCATCTCTGCTCAATGATCGTGGTCGTACAATAGCAACGGAGGTAAAAGTGTTTATATTTGACGCTTCTGCAAAGTTTCTCATCATCCTAAAGTCTTACTAGACGTCTTAGTGTTGTTTCACAATATTTTTAAACGATTGTGCATTAAAATATTCAACGACCTAAGTTGAAAAATTTACTTCATTAATATCACATTTGGAAATTAAATATTGAAGGTGCAATATATGTTCAAAAATTGATTATTATAAATTTTTGAAATGTAGATGGTTTTTAATTAAAATGGAACCTATATACATATTACAAACGCATTCTTCTTACTGAAAAATAATGTTTAAAAAAAATTAAAAAGTTATTACTCATGAAATATATCTTGTAAAGTATTCTCTCGATACACGTATCACCATTTAAAAAAGGTCAAGATAACGCTAACATATATAATTTTGAAGAATACTTTCCAAGAAGGAAAATACTTTGTTTCAATAATGTTGATTTGTCGAAAAAGTTTGAACTTCCCTAACTTTTGAAAAATACAGAAGTGAAAATGAATATTAATTTTCTCTACCCTACGAAAATGTACGTACGGACATGAACAGCGGCAGCGAGAGCGTGGCGAAGCCCAGCGCAGTCACCCGGGACGGCTTCTGCGCGCGCATCATCATGAAGCGCAGCGACGACTTGAAGGGCGGCGCGCAGTCCTCCCACCCGCAGTCGAACGCCGCGTCCGCCACGGTGCTGCTCTAAACAGCGACAAAGTCGGGATGCATAGCCATAGAGGACATGCAGGTTTGTGGAAAACCATGGAAGACAGTGAAAGGCAGTTAAAGACAATGAGTTACAATGGAATTAAAAGACAGTGAAAGAAACTGGAAGACAGTGGGAGAAACGTAAACTTGGTGGGTTCAACTAGAAAGCAGTGGAATCTACAAAGATGAGAATGAAGGACAGTGCAAGGGAAGTCCATGGCCGCCAATGGAAGATATTTAAAGGCCACGGAAGACCGTGGGGTCTATGGAATATTTTGGATACCACGCAAGCTTCTGCACATTCATGTCCTGCAGGGCTGTGAAAAGTGGTTCTAGCCGCAGTCCAAAACGATGCCACTGGTCGATCGCAAGTGCGGTGGATTTGGCGCTGAGAAGAAACGACTATGAGCATAATGCAAGAAAGAAGTGTCAAAATATGAATTACCTCAATGGGTCCATCTTAAGAATGTGTGACACGTACCAAACTGTTGCTGTGACGATTTAACCTGGGTGTGCTAGTAATAGATCTGTGAACCACGGCAATTTTATGTTCCTGAATTACTCCGATGCATTAGTCGTCTTATATTCCATGTATTCGTTCTTTGTACTTTTCTGCGATCATCTGGCCTTTTATTTTTATCCTTTCGCTGAATCATTTCCCGTGAGCTTGTTCAAACTTGATCGCTGCGCTGCGCGAAATCTGTCACACGTTGGGTGCATGACGCCAGTGTATTGTGAGATCTTGGCCTGAGCGGTATGTATTCTAATGAGACGATTGAACACGTCAGGTTTCGACTCATTTTATAAATTTTCTTTCATTTAACGTTGGGAGCCTCCGATATTCGAGAGCCAGGACAGATGCATTTTCAGACCGCGGCGCTCGGCGCCGGGAGCGCCCGGGACGATTGCTCTTTTGTGTTGGATAGGGTTGCAGTCGGGCGCGCCATGACTCAGCGGGAAATTTACGCACGCCACACTGACGGGCGTCGCCACCCACCCAAACCAGGGTCCCGAGAATTCCCAAATCGCCGAAATTCATACAAAGATGCCGACGCCAAACATCGCCGATGACACCACAATTGGTTAAAACGCACCGAATGATTTTTAGGGGACCAATCACCGAAAAACGAGCGGGGCGATCACGTGATCGTGCCATTCGAGGGACGGCAGTGCGAGCTCCAGGAACGGTCTTCTGATTTTGGAAACGGATGAGTGCGGACGCGCATCTTCCAGTGTTAGGAACGGGCACGTGAGATCGAAGTTTCTTTTGATGTTGGGAACGGGCGCGCGAGGTGAGTTTGCCTCTGATGGGGAGAGACGGGCGCGTGAAGTTAATCGTTTGTGCCGCCTGGACTATGCCGCACGCTGAACTATCGTCGTGAGGTGATTACTGGACAACCAATGACTGCCAGAGCATACAAACTCGGGCTCGAACTTGTGAAGGGCAGAGGCGCGACCACTGCTACCTTGGGTCACGCCGCCGACGCTCGGAGCAGCCGCCGCTAGCGCCCGAAGCGTCAGGACGCCGCCCGCTACGCCAACCGCCTTTGGAGGGCGATGGCCCCTGCCGTCGGATGTCGGGGCCAACGCCGGCCCGCCTAATAGGCTTGAACGCCCGGACAATGACCTGAGAGGGCCTACGTTAAGATACGTTAGGTTAAGGCAACTCATTTTGTAATTGGGGTTTCACCTCCACTTGAAAATTATTTTTAAAATTCAATTGTAAAGGAAAAATGAGTTTCAGTGCTAATGGATGCAAAGGCCAGTCACGCACGATCCAGTCAAAAAAATGAGTAGCCGAGCTACGCTGAAGGAGTCAGAAGACCAGGAAAACAGGTGAGTCAGAGTCACCCTGGGATGCATTCCCCCTCCCTTCTACGAGGAGCTGGGGCAATGTCAAGTGTGGTCAGAACGACCAGGTCGAAACATTATCTTCAATATTAGAGTAAAAAGGAGGTGTTGCAGTATAGTGGTATTATTTTCAATTGTGTCTATAGAAAGTGCCTATTCAGAAAATGTAATAATTTGCCTTATCTACAATCGACTGTCACAAACGAGAAAGATGTGCAGGAGACTTCTGTAGGGAAATGAAAATATGGAAACCTTGCAAAATAGAAAAAATACAAAGACTTTCTAAATATTTTTGTGAAAACGTAAAATATATATTCGTTTAGAACATGCCAAAATAATGCGAGGAATTCGTATATAATATAATGTTTTATGATTTTTGCACGTACTTTGTCAATTTTTACCTTTCTCACCATAACTATTCAGACACGAATTCTGCAATTGCATTGAGAGACATGTACATACCGAATAAAATCTGTATTTCAGTAAATGAATATTCAAATCATTAGCACTTACAAAATGTTGCAGCTATATCTGATAGATACATTGCGGGCACTGGCGTGAGTCCAACTATCACGGGCACTCCCGGGTTAAGGAATGGCCAAAGTTTTACATTTCGACGGGACGTCGGCTATGAATCTCACGTTTTGGCGGCAGACAAATTCCATCATTTTTAGGCTACTACACTCACGGAACCAACGACCGGAACAATTGACCAAAAAAAACACGAAATACGCACCTCAAAAGGGTTATTTTAACATTTACTTTTCTGTCGAAAACTTGCCATTACGTAACTTTTTTTGTAATAACTAAAAAAAGTAAACAATTAATTGGTTCAGCATCGAAACATTTTTAAAGGAAACACAAAGGTAAAAAGGGTTATTTTTAACATATACTTTTCGATCGAAAACTTGTCATTATATAACTTCCTTTGTAATACGTATATGGAAGTATACAAGAAAGTAAGCACTTAATTGGGGGTTTAGCATCTGAAACATTTTTGGAAGGAGAGGTAAGCAACCTTGAGATAGCTCTGTAAGTGGCTCGCCTCGGCTAGGAATTGCTGAGGTACTTACTAGCAGTTCCAGCTGCGTTCCGACTGAGCAAAACAGAAGCAGCTCCAGCATCTCGAAAAAGAGGAAAAGCGCGAGAGCCAAAAATTTGACACTCGTTGGCGAGACCTGAAATCAAAGGTTAAGTTAGCATGTGAGAACTAAATTAAAGACTGACTTATTGATTCATTTAAGTGTATAGGCTCTTGACCAGTCCTGTTGGCTGTCCATGGCAAATTACGTAAAACCGTTAAAAACTATCCTAAGCTTCCAGTTCATTACATCAAAAGCAATGTCATTAAAGAAAATCTTATCGCAAGAAAGGAATAAATATTAGGAATATTACTGAAAATTGCCCTTTGAAGCAAATATTGTGTGTTCTTTTTTTAAAGATTTATTCATTTTTAGGAGAAATACAAATTTTATGTTTTTGCAATGAAAAAATAAAGAATATAGTGATTGCTATATAATTTGTATCTGAAGTTAGGAATAGTTATTAGAACACGTTAAGTATTAATAATCAGAAATATTCGATTAATTTTGGAAAAATACTCACCATAGTAGCTTGGAAAGTAACGCAGCACAACATTATTGACATCGCCAAACACTCCATGAACATAACCGGACCCAATAAATCTTGAACAGCGGCTACCAAACTGCAATATTAAGCACCAGAACACATAGAATACATAAAAAACAGTTAAGTAACTGTGGATACAAAATTAAAATCAATTCCTCGACCAAAAATGTAAATCCTCACACTAATAGAAAAAATTGGGAGAAGAACTAAAGTACCCTCAATGTAAGGAAACTCGTGGTATAAGTATGAGGGGAAAAGTATTTCAACAGACATTCACATTATCAGAAATATTTAGTGCCTATAGGGAATCAAACAAACGTGAACTAAAATATAGACTGCAGCAAGACCAAGAGTGTAAAAAATATGTTTCGGTGTAAATATTAAAGATGGCCATTTCGCTAATTAAAACTGACATCATGCATGACTTTTTGAGTGCACGACTTATTAGCCCTCTCACGCCTTGCAGTCGTAACTATTGAAGGAAAATAAAGATTAGAAACTCAGTTACTCCAAAGAGGAATCCTCTTCGCCTTTTGAAAATCAAGATGTTTACGAGAATATTGTACGAAATTATAATTTTTCTACTTCCATTGTACAATGATGTTATATGATGGTTGCATAATGATACTCATTACGATACAGATTTCATTATGAAACAGGACCTTGCCCAATCACAGAGAAGTTTACAAACTAACTATTAACACTTAATCATTGAGAATCGTTCTGGTAAATGTTTCGTTCGATTGTGTACATTAAAACTGCATTTGATATTACATTATTCTTGTCAGTTTTAATTTATTTTATTATAAGTATTTTTGTGAAATATTATTTAAAATAAATTAGATCGTCATTTCACTTTGATTCTATTTGACAAGCGCAGTTCTCCCTCGCAGGTGGACTAGTAACCACAGCCACCTGCGGCATCATGCGATGGTAGGGTTAACGAGCTGTACGCTAGGTGGCCTTAGCAGAATCTTGCATGTCAACTGTCACAAAATGATTCAATGTAAAAGCTTAACTCATAAACGCCGTAGAAAAATTGCCGTATGAAACTCAATGTTATGAGCATTAATACACTCGTGTGAAGTTTACCCGTTCATTCCTCGTTCGTGTCCTCACATCACACTTGGGTATTAATACCCATTATACCATCGTATCATAATGTACTATTAAATCATTTACGTATAATTTTTGGTGTAATGATAATGGATGCTGTATTTTATGGAGAAAACGTAAGGGGGTCGATGAAGCAAACGTTTCCATTAAAAGGGATCGATTAAAGGAAAAGTTTGGTAATCCCTCTCCATTAAAACCTTTTTGCGAACGTTGCGATGCCCTCAGCTGCAAGGTAGCCCCCAAATTCAGCAACAATTCCATAAATATTTGCTAGCTAATCTGATTGAGAGGAAGAGGATGGTTTGAACAGGAGAAGGTGAAACCGCGCTCACCTGATGATGGCCTGGTGGTGCAGCACGGCCTGGCGCAGGCCGCGGGCCATCTCCTCCCCCCCGGCTTAGGCGCAGCAGCGCCTCGGCGCGCAGCTGGCGCAGCGAGTCGTTGAGCGCGCGGAACTGCGTGCACGCGCCTTTTGGTCTGGCACGCGATCCCGAGTCCACCGTCGTGGACAGGCTCAGCAGCACGTACGCCAGCTCCCAGCCGGGGGACGCGCTGGTGTCGAACGGCAGCCAGCCCTGCCCAGCGAAGACCGATTCAATGATTGACACGTGTAGTCATGTTATGGCCCTAAAATCCTCCATTCAATGATTATTCCGTGACTTCGGGCACGTGAACTGTTATGCCAATTAGTTCCGTATGTGTAGTGCATGTTATATCACTGGTAGTTGTGTCAATCCTCCCACATGAAATCCGGAGGCAATCGACTGCTTGGCTTGCATTGTTTCGCTCTCCAGATATCTCCCCAACTGGGAACCATTCCAGCTGGTACAAGCCCTCATTTCCCAACAGTTCTTCCAACATTCGTGTTTCCATAGTAGGTATAAGTGTGTGAAAGAGAAGGGCGCACAAGAAAGATTAAGGAAAGACCGCGTACGATCCGTTTATTAACGTACTACTCCAGAATTCTTTTGATTTATTGAAACAAAAACACAGGAAATTACCGATCACAGTAGCCGATCGCTAGAATTATCTAGACGACAGGTGGCTTCGATCTAGTTCTGTTGCGTCTGACGTAATTGACCACATCGGAATAAGGAATACAAAATACAGGTATTTCTGTCACAGATGCTACAGCGCTAAATAATCTCTCTGAGCCATTTCACCCTGCTTAAATCTCTTGAAGGTCAGAAGGCGAGAATAGCACTCAGTTTTTGACTACGGGTATTGTTACTTCAGGAGTTCCACAGGGAAGTGTTTTAGGGCCATTACTTTTCTTAGCGTACATATATGATCTCCATGTTAACATGCAATCAAAGGTGCGTTTATTTGCAGACGATTGTGTTATATACCGAAAAATCAAAAGTAGCGCTGACGAACAAATATTACAGAAGGATTTAGATCATTTACGTGATTGGGTTGAAAAAATGACATGGGAATTAACGGATCGAAAAGCAAAACAATAACGTTCGGCGTGGACGAAATTATCAGGAACCAGACTATCGTTTTGGCTGAGGTCGTGATCTCAAGAGTCTTCATATAGATAGTCAATTAGGGTGGGAGAAGCATATTAATCAGGTAGTAAAAAATCGTGGAAGCCCTTCGTCGCATTTTGTCGCATTTTGTAATGCGAATTCTAAAGAAAAGTTCTGCAAACGCCAAAGGAATTAGCATATTTTTCGCTGGTTCGCCCTCTCATAGAATACGGAGTGGCATGTTGGGATCCATACAGAAAGTCGCACCGGAAAATCTAGATAAAATACAGAGGAAAGCGAATAAGTTTACCTATAGAACTAACGCAATAAAAAGGCCATGGAACCTTTAGAAACGAGAAGAACAAGGGTGAGGCTTTGCGCTCTTTATAGATCGTACGTAGGTCAACCAGCTGGAAGGAAATTCAGGTTAGACTAGAAGATCAAATTATTTCGGCCAAGCGATCACCACAAAATTCGACAAGGAAACAAAATTCAGATCTTGGAAATTTTCCTTTTGTAACAGAACAATTAAAAATTGGAACAGTTTACCGCAGCAATTTTCAAAGCTTTTCCTCTTAGTGTCGAAGCTTTAGAAAATAAGTTAGAACAATATGAGAGTAATAGACATTAAATGAGTAAGGCTGTGAAGTGCGGTGAGATGCTGTGAAGTGCTGGTCAGTGTAACTCAAAGCAAAAACAGTGTAGTGTAGTGCATTGCAGTTAAGTTTAGTGAACGCGATCAATGAATTAAAAAACTTAGCCAAACTTATGAGCTTGTATTAAATTTTAGCATCACCGACATATAATTATTGATATCACGACAGAGTTGAAATATTTGTTATAATACTTAATATTAGTAACTTTTTTGTTATTTAATGTCGCATCAACAGCTAGGTCATTAGCGACCACAATTGGCGTTAACGTCATGGTAACTATGAAGGTGAAACGAAATGGTGATGATAGGGCTGAAAGGACGAACATAATACAACCATGCCGAGGCGGACTCGAACCCGCGACCTTCAGTCTGAGATCACTACGACACTACTGCCTTGGGGCTCTGGCCACCGGCCGACACTTAAATTAGTGATAGTATGATTATTGCATGTTCGGCTTGTACTGTACTACTTTATTATTACTGTTTTATAATTATTGTCATTATATTGTTATTTTATTATTATTGTAAATATTGTTATTTAACTGCCATCGGGTCATACCCAATTGCAGTTCAAATAAATGTATGTATGTATGTATGTATGTATGTATGTATGTATGTATGTATGTATGTAATGTATGATGTATGTATGTATTATGTATGTATGTATGTAAACAAGAAATATGTCACGAAGTAGCCGTGTCTCAGGCCAAGACTCAAATTCAAAAACCTTTTGGCAGTGACACCAAAGAGATAACGGGAATTGTACCTGCAGTGGCAGCGGCTTGTGTCCAGTGGCGCCGTCGTCAGCGTCGAGCGCGAGCAGGGCGTCGGAGTCGTTGGCGGCGTCGGCGACAGGCACCAAGGCGGGGCCGGCTGCAGACGCGAAGGCGAACAGAGGCACCAGCAGCCAGGCGCCGCACGTGAACATGCACGTCCCGATCAGCAGGCCCCACGCGCGACGTGAGGCGGCGCGCGCCCACCACCATCAGGTGACGGCGCGGCGACGGCAGCCCGGCCGCCTCCATGCGCGCCAGCCGCCGCACGCAGCGCTCCACCTGCCGGCGCACACGAGCTCTATGCAAACGATTCCTACTCTATTGTTGAACATATTTGGAGTCAATGACTTCGTGGATGTCCGGGTGAAGCCGCGTGGTGGGCTGAGAGACAGACGTTTCGACTGTCAGGTCACAGCCATGCAGTCACTGTCCTGAGGAAGCCTGCGACATAACATGCGAAACGTCGGCCTCTCAGTCCACTATGCGGCATCCCCCGGACAGCCAAGAAGTCCTTCTGCCTGCTTGTCAGCTAGCGGCTGGCCGAGGAGAAGAAGTTCCGTTCAGAGGCTTCAAATGCTGATGATGTCACTGCAGAGTTGCCAATGCTTACAAAGAAAACTAATGGCGCTATAACAGCACATACTTTCACTCCCGTACTTGCACGCAAATTCACGGTGAAAATACTAAAATTTTCGAAATATTGTACGTGACTTTCTTTCAGAATCTATCTTTAAGGAACATATTTCTTAAGGAAAAATCTTTATCTTCATAATTGTAGTTGTAGGGAGACACCGAAAATATTATGAACTTTTGCAATTTTCTCAAAGTGAAAGCTTTTAACGAACATTACACCCGCGCCACTCCCTTAAACATCCTTTACATTATTCAAAAATATAAAAAACGATGGAGCCACTTGTTTTGAAAATTTGGAAAATACCTGAGGGTGTTCATGTAAAGTAAATTAAAATCCCAAAAATTAAAATATCAGTTTCAAATTCAAGGGGCCGCGACATCAACGTATCGATTGGGAAATATCAATTTTGGAAAAAATTGGCTGAATGGTTTAGCTGATAGCATTGTTCAGAGACGGACGGACAGACCGACGGGCAGAGGACGGAGGGACGTTTTGCCGGTATTGGATTTTTCAATATCAAGGACTCACAACACATTAATTCTTGCAAAAACAACAAAAGCATTTTTTTTCTAAATTTAGTAAGTGGATTTATCCACATTTTCGTTACCTGAGTCCCTGTATAATGAGTTTTTTGCCGAAAAATCTGCTGTTTTTTTCGGGCATTATTACATACTTTCTCGTTACTCCGTTCGAGAAAGTAAAATTACATCAAACGTGAAATAGCGGAAAATTGAAGAGCGCCATTAGGCGTCATTAGCTGTTTGGTTCTGCGTCGTGTGTGCGATTTTGTGTCTACTGTTGTGTGCTCTAATTGGTATTTCTTTCCTGTTACTGCTGCTGCTGTTGTGAACTGATACAAGAACGATCACGCGTCCGCCGCTCGATTATCTCAAATAATTAGAAATATTATTCGAACAATACGACCTACGTTCTAGTTCGGCCACAGCGTGTTCCAAATAAAACAACGCACGTACTTAGGCACACGTCGAACACGTCCGTAGCGCGTCAGCCTATCACGCACGTGTACTTTACGTGGGAATTCACCCCGGGGTGGGCACCTAGACGTTAGCATCTATCTGCAGCCCCCGTAGACGTACAAGTACGACCTTGGAATGGTATCTGGGTCCCTCCTGAACGCCGTTGACCCTCTCGGTATATATATATATTATCGTATGGGTTATTTTGCGGGGAGACTGTCCGTAGGCAGTATTCCGCACCCGAGTTCCCCACCCAGGCTTCCTTCGAAACCTACCCCCGACGCGGGTCTGGGGACTTTCATCTAAGAAGGCGCACCCCGAGGGCAGTCCCGTAACTGTGCCTGGGATTTGACTCTCACTTTCTCCGCCAGATGTCGGGCTCAGTTAACTATATCCGACATGTCTGGTTCGGAGAAAGTAAGATCTCGTTAGGGCGGGATGTTGTCGGAGGGATTTAATTTTGCCGGGCATCCTCCCAGGGTTCTTTTACGTGCCACAAGAGTGACCTGGCTACTGTGGATTTTCCGCCCTTCGAAAATCCGGGTTCCTCGGCCGGGATCGCACCCGCGCACTGGGGGTTCAGAGGCCAGTAATCTAACCCCTCACCGAGGAGCCACCCTCTCGGTAACCTCTCCATACAATGCCTGGGTCGAGTCCCCCTGCCAGCTCAACGTTCCTAGCTATCCAGGCTAGTAATGGAGTCAAGACAATGCGCTACTCACATGCGCCGGAAAAGCGCCCCTCCTCTTTGCCCAGAGTATCGGGCCACTGTCACGACGAAGCTGAGTGCCCAACTGGGGGCCGTCCTAACTGGGAGGCACTGAGCCCTGTCCGAGCGGCTCGGAAACCCCATCCCGTCTCCTCACTCCCAATACTTTTCGGCTAACGACATAAATATCGCCAGAAACTGGACAACCTGACAGTAGAGATTAGTTTCACACCGGACTTTTCTAAGTGGGTTCCAGAGCATTTAGAGAAATCTCCATCACCCAATCCTGCCCGAAAGTCAACGCACCAGACGCCCAACTTGTGAATTGCCGGGCAAGGCCGACATCGAGATCACGGAAGAAGGGGAAGAAAGCAAAAGAACGCACGAGGTCCTTGATTCGTTGGTTAAGGTACTGCTTCGACATTCGCCTGGAATTCATCGAATAGGCAAGAGAAACTGTTAGAGAAGCTGCATCCTTGCATTTCTCTTCCAGATAACGTCTACACTCGACCTTGACTTGACATATAGCTAGAGAAAATCCACCCCTTCGGGACGTGTACACATAGGCCCGCCGAACAGATATGCAGCGACGTTCAGTATTGCCTTGAGCTACCTCTGCCCATACACTGACTGGCGGACTGACTGACTGACTGGCGGACTGACTGACAGGCGGACTGACTGACTGGCGGACTGACTGACTCGCGGACTGACTGACTGACTGGCGGATTGACTGACTGACTGGTGGACTGACTGACTGGTGGACTGACTGACTGGTGGACTGACTGACTGGTGGACTGACAGGCGGATTGACTGACTGACTGGTGGACTGACTGACTGGCGGACTGACTGGCTGGCGGACTGACTGACTGGCGGACTGACTGACTGGTGGACTGACTGACTGACTGACTGGTGGACTGACTGACTGGCGGACTGACTGACTGGCGGACTGACTGACTGGCGGACTGACTGACTGACTGGCGGATTGACTGACTGACTGGCGGAGGAACGAAGGCGTACCCACCTTGTAGCGCGAGAAGACGAAGGGGAAGATCTTGGCGCCGTTGGTCATGCCCACCCAGAAGATGCCCGCGGCGTCAAGCACCACGGAAAAGTCTCGGCGCTCGATGAACATGTTGATGACGACGGAGACGACGAGCACCAGGTGCAGGAAGATGTTGCAGGCGGTGTAGGCGGCGTAGGCGGCCCGCACGCCCAGCGCCCAGCGCCCGTCGCCCCACCACCCGGCCAGCCGCAGCAGCAGCAGGTTGGTGAAGACGATGTTGCGGGGCACCTCAGCCAGCGCCTCGGCCTTGGCTGCTGCCTCCGCTCGCGCGCTCGGGGGGCCCATGGCTGCACAACGGCTTCCCTCACTTCCACTCTTTGCCCCTTCCTCCTCTTGCCCTCTTTGTTCCCACACTCGACCTCACGACACTTTTGTTTCTTACCGACATATTCTGATCCCTTTCTTTTCGGTCAAATGCTTTATTTTTGCTTTATTTTGCGCTGACTTACGTGCCTCATGGCCAACTAACGTCTTCTGCTTTACCGTGTCAATAGTTCCCTATCCCACACAAACTTTCCCTCGCATCTTCTTTCCATTTGTGTCTTACATTGTAGGGAAATGACGGTGTCATTATCTTAGGTGCCGCCTACCTACATATTTTTACATTTTCTCATTCATTACTTTTCCTTTCTAATACTGAACATTTGCTGTGTGTTATGCTTAGTTGTGACTACACAACGCTTTCTGTTTATTTCGTAATTAATTCCTTTTCATGACTCTTTTTCACATCGTGCCTTCTGTTTTTACTCTATTTTCGCGGTCTATGCATCAGTTCTAATGTTCTCATGGCCTGTTCTTTCTTTTTTGATTTTTTCCTGGCCTTCTTTCATCACTTATTTTTCGGCACAAATTCTTGTATTTTGTTCTATGTTATTCTACAAAACATGTATTTTTCAAATGGTATATTTTGTTTGTATTTGTCTTATGTAAATACGCGTTGACCTCATTCTTAACGGTCTGTTTTGGTTTCTCTAATTTTTCTTTCTAACATGTACTCATCACTTCCTTTGCTCACCTAATGGCCACACAATGTTATGCATTCTGTAACTCGACTTTTCCTGCGTCATTAGTTCCTACTTCGTCACTACTTCCTATTCATTACTTCGATTTACTACTTACTCCATATTTTTGCTTTATTTTCTCCATAGGTATTATTGGCTCATTAGATACAAATTCTCACTTACACATGTAGGAATGATATATCCATATCCGTATCATATATATATATATATATATATATATATATATATATATATATTGTTTTGCTTCTGGACATAAATGTAACTTCATTATCTGTGCACGTCTTCTGGAATTCAGTGGAAAGTATAGTTGTTCAAATTATCGTTTCCATGTTGTGACGGCAGGAAATATTATTCCTTGATAAAGAACATGATGGATAAGAGCCCAAAATTTATTGCTGATTTAATTATGGAAACAGATTTTATTACATCGAAGCCTTTCCCCTCTCCTTTCTCTGCATTCAAAATTCATTTAGTATATGAGTTTGTGTAGGGATCACAGAATTTTGAAAACGTGCACAGAATTCACTTCTCCGAATAGCACGTCATACACAGTTTTTAACTGTTTTTGACGTAAAATAAAATAAAATAAAATAAAATAAAATAAAGAAATATATCAACTATGAATGTACCGAGATGTGTTGATTTAAGAAAACTTGAGATTTTGAAATAATATTAATAAAGATTTAGATCAGAATTGTAGAGAAGAGTTTTTATGGATTTAAAAATTAAATATACAAAAAGTGTGTCACTAGTTATTGTACACACCGAACTTCATAGCAAATTACTTTTCTTTGCCTACTAATAATATTTTCTGCGTCATTAAGAAGAAAACATAGGAGATCAAAATTAGTTATTAGTCATGATGGCAAATTTCATGACACAATGGGGAGAGAAATATTTAACAGATCCAAGAAAATACATCAAGTGTGTAGCTATTTTCTTAACTAAACCATGATTTACCTTATCTGCCTTTCAACGATTGTTCTCTTCACGTGCCTTCTACTACACCTATCCTGGGATATATTTTCCTTCTACTTTCTCTATATTCATTTTTAACTCAAGTGATGAAGAATGCGTTTGGTTTTTTGAATATTATCAATTGATAATTATAATTATTAGAGATTTTGAAATATATACAAGGTAAAAATGATGCTGAGAGTCTTTGAGATTAAACATAAAAGCGGCTTCAAAGTTGTTACCTCAATTCATTACAAAGAAATCAGCGATTTACATTTACGCAATATTTTTCCAGATAGACCTCCTCATAACTTACACTTCCATTCTGTTTACTTTTTATATAAACACATTGCATATCGTGTTGCATCCTGACCTCGGACCTATTCTTTGGCTCCTTTTGGATTAAGAATTGGTTAGTAAGAGTTTAGTTCAGTTCAGAAAGTGCAATTGTGTATATTCCATATTGGACAACAAACTCGCAATCCCACTTTTAAATATTTGCTTACTCACATACCCTTTCAGTGAAATATTTCAATTAAAAATCGCTTATCTTTACCTCGTTTTTATTCTCGCAAAACACGCGCCCTCATTCGAATAAAATAATAATATTTCTTCTTACATTCTAAGAAACATCTAACTCGTTTTTTATTGTATACGTCATTCATCAATCATTCCGAAGGAGACAATCACAAATTAGCTTACATTAAATGTTTCACTAACTTCCTTACCAGATAAAATAAAGCAATGGAACCGGATGCTGGCGTGCGGGATATTCTTCTAAGGTTGGCATTAAGGGAAAGTCTATTGACGGAACGCGTCATGTGATCTTTTTTTAACGGGCGGAACAACACGTCCATGGCGATTTCTTTTCTTGTAATTACACACATAGCTGAGTGCTCAAAGAGAACTTCATCGGTAATTGCGACGTGGCTTATAATTAGAATGTCAAGTGCTTCAAACACGAAGGCTGAAAGAAAGAAAAGAAAGATCACTAGGTGTTCCGAGCATTAAATGAAGACGTTGAATACGAATAGTTTACAGGACTCATTTAGAATTATGTAATATATAAAAACTGTTTAGGAAGCGAACTTTTACTTATGTCAAATTTATTTATTGCCTTACAAGTTGTCACAAATGTCTGTTACTGAAATTATTTTAAACAAAAGAATTTTTCACAAATTTCAAAGTTAAATCATATTTACACTCCAGATAAACGCAGATCGTTTATAATGATTTAGTTTTACAGCTTAATTTGGTTTGTAAAATTTCACTAATTAATTTAGGTAGGTTTTGAAAATTACATCAATACCTTAGAAAAATCGGAGCATTAATAATATATTTGCTCTAGAAATTCTATTATATTTCAAAATCGTGGAATATGTTATTTATTCATTTCTTTCGATAATAATGATAGGTGGCATTGTAGTTTATTTATGTCAACCTATAATTACACTGAGAGCAATCATTAATTATTGGTTTACACAGTTTTCAGAAGCTCCCGTTACAAAAAATTACCATAGATTATATATTGATTTTCATGAAGAAATGCAGATCCAGTTTTTCCGACAAAAAAAATTGCCTTCGAGAAAATAGAGTTTAATTTTACTTCCGGGCACAAAATTCAAAACGGCTATCGCGTCAAGCAGACACTCGCGCAGTGTCTGCCAATGGGGCTGTGCGTAGCGTCGTTTCTGCGATACACATCCGTCCTATTTACGAAAAGAACCTATACCTTCAACTTCCACGCGTTGCCTCAGGAGTGGGGGCGAGAGATAGGGAAAGAAGACTGAGTGGCCAGGGCTACACGGCGCTGGAATGGGTACAACCGAGTTAACCGATAAATTAAGTAGATGTAAAAAAATGTACGTACGGACATGAACAGCGGCAGCGAGAGCGTGGCGAAGCCCAGCGCAGTCACCCGAGACGGCTTCTGCGCGCGCATCATCATGAAGCGCAGCGACGTCTTGAAGGGCGGCGCGCACTTCTCCCACCCGCAGTCGAACACGTCACAGGGTGACTTTGGGCGGCAACAAAGGCGAACTGCACAGTCATTGAGAAAATGCGACATCATGGGAAACAACGGAAGGCAATGGAAGACGGTGAAAGTCAGTTAAGGGTAATGCAAGACAGTGAAAATCCATGGGACACTACGGGAGATCAGGAAGATTATCAATCTTCTGCGCGCGCTTCATCATAAAGGGCAGCGCGTAGTTCTCCCCCAGCAGTCGAGTCCGCTACGGTGCAGCAACAAAACAGAGTGTATAGTCATGGAGAACGTGAAATATTACCGAAAATCAGGGAAGACACTGGAATTCAGTTCAAGACCATGCCAGACAATGGAACTCAGTGACAATCCATGGTAGATTACGGAAGACCTGAGAGATCATCAAAGCTTTGAAAAAGAAAAAGCATAAAAGAAATGAAGTATGAAAGAATTTTTCAATTCATGAAAATACTTTTAAAAGAGTTTACTGCCTCGGCGACGCCACGTTCAACTAGTATTGCGTAAGAAAAAGGATAATTAAGTTAACTGAACAGGTTACGTTAAGTGGTCTATACTTTTAAATATTAGTTGGAAGTAGAGTCGTAGGCTTCCGCGGCGGAGTCATTTAATTCTTGGCTGTCGGGATTAGCCGCGTCATGGTCGGTGTAGCTGACGTCACGGCATCTTGTTGTGGCCTTCTTCAGAGTATTTACTGCAGCAGTATAGTTCTGAAGAAGGCCACAACAAGATGGGCGAAACGTCAGCTCCATCGACCATGACGCGACTAATCCGGACAGCCAAGAATTCATTGTGGAAAGTGTTTCTTAAATTTTTCACTTCGTAGAGGGATTGTCTCGGGGATGACAATCTAAGTCACATTCATCAGTTGCACAACGTCATTTGTTCTGTACAGTGAAGGTTTATTTTCTGGGAGAACAGAAGTTTTTTCTTCAAATCATCTGCTTTGCATTTTTATTGCTATTGAAGAACATCAAGAAGAATCTTAGTACCAGATTAATTGTACTATATAATAGGGTGTTTTTAATGATATGATACGGTTTGTGAGTTTTCGGGCATACAGACATTTGCTGTAGGGTTAACTATACCACTGGTATGTTAGGTTAAGTGAACCGGTTCAGTGAACTCCTTTATTTATTTTTATGTAAAATTAGTATATTTGCAAATTACAACTTGAAATGTTATACTATTTATTCACCTTTTATTATATTAATTGTAATTCATTTCACTGTTATTCCTAAGTTTTAATTTTAGATGCTTTGTATTTGGAAACATACCAGTCTTATTCTGTAGACAATTTGAAATTAGAAGTGGCTGCAACTAAAGAAGGTGTCAGTATACGTTCAGCATCAAGACAGTTCAACAATCCGAAGACAACATTGAATTGGTTTATTGTCAACTTTAGTGAAGGTTGTGCTATAAAGTTTAGTCCATCCAGAGAACACAAAAGGTGTTCACTCCCGCAGAATAGGCTTCTCTCGCATTCGACAACAATTGCAGGTATGCACTATGGATTATCAATAACTGATACAAAGAATGTAATTTATGAATTTGCTGCAGGGATTAATAAACAACTTACAAATTGGCAACAACACAATAATCGGTTGGAAAAGAGTGGCTTCGTTCTCTTACGAAGAGGCATAAACTATCGCTAAGACAACCCGAAGCTACAAGTCTGATCCGAATATCCAGCTTCAACAATACAAATGTTAATATAGTTTTTCTCAAAGAACTTTATGAAACGTACCGGTTTGATTATTCACTTTCTACTGGTAATAATGTCACTACCACTACTATTTCTTCACCTTTTATTATTCCATTTCCTCCCACCTCTTTCACGGCTCTTGAACCAGTTCCTTAAACTCCTTGTATAGGTATTGTCATAAGTCCTTCAACTTTGATTATCAAAATCCACAAGCTTCACCATGTTTCGTCTTCCCTATAACTATCAAGCATTTTCCCAAATGTGGATCACGAAAAAGATGGTGGGGCCGGCAGAGAGGAAGATCTTTCAGTCTGACAAGCTCACCAATCAAAGCTCACTTGGGAGAAGAGGCGTGTGCCAGAGAATCAAAACGGAAGAAAAACGAGAAAATTGCACACCCAAAGCTAAAGCCACCACCATCATCATCAGACGACGAGAGTAGAATTGTGCCAAAAGAGGACTATGATTCCTCTTGGAATGAAGAAAGCGAAGATGACATTTTGTCTAAAATTACAGTGGATGACTTTATTATTGTAAAAGTCCACGAGTCACGAAAGACACGTAATGGAAATTCCTGGCTATGGTCAAAGAATTCGCTTTGGAAGGGTGTTCAAGTTACATCCTATAAGGAAACAACCCTTCTAACAAGCTTTTTGTAACCAACAAAAGTACTTCCATTTCAAAATTAGACTATTATGAAACTACCATGCCCTCTGAAATAAGTGAGGAAAGATTTAAAGACACGATTTATTTTGACGTGAATTTGGAAGATAAAATATTTGCTAAGCATTTTCTCCAGTTATGTGTTACAAAGGTCATGAGAATGTATAGAAGAATGATTTTTATTAAAACTGTCTTTTCAATTTCAATATTAATTTTCACAGCTTATTAAATTTCCGGTCCACTTATCCTTTCCGTTAGGTTAACTGGTGTCTGTGGCAAATATATGAAACATTCCGAATTTGACTACAACCGCAAGCACAATGACGTTGTTTGTTCCACAATATAAGGAGAAAAACTCACTCAGATACCATGTAAAATTTCACGTGTCGAAAGATAAGTCAAAATAACCCTTCCACATTAACATAAATATTCAATGTCACCTATATTATATTTATTTAACCACTTTTGTTAGGTTAAGTCAAACATTATGCCATTCTAATCAGTTTCGTAATGAAGTACTTTACCGCCCTGATGTGGTAATGTACTTCATTACAACTAGTGCGGTAAAGTACTTTGCCACTCTTCTTTTGAAAAATATTTTGAACTCCTTTTTATTGTATCCTTCACTTTTCCTCTTTAAAATTCTAATAACTGAGTAAATGTACTGACATCAATATTCTTTTAATTTGTTGCGTCTATAACTTGACGCAACGCGTCTCCAAGCCCCTTAAGGGCGTCGAGCGCTTGGCGCTGGGAGAATCCTCCTTTAATGTGCACTATTGGGAGTAATCCTCCATGAACTTGCGCGGAAGTAATCCTACATTACCTTTATGTCATGTCACGTCACGTCGCAGTCCGTTGTCAAGAGGACCGCGAGGTAGCCTCTTCGCGTACGCGCCTCCTGCTACGCGCTCCTGCGTCATTACCCAGCGGCCAGAATTGGGAAGGAAATAGGGTATGGGTATGGTTTAAGGCACTTCACAGTGGTTGGATCACCCACTAATGAAGCAGCCAAACTCGTTTTGTTGGAACAAATTTCACATGCGATTGTCTGCGAATCCAACCCGGACCACAGTGGTGAAAGGCTAGAGAATTCGCTATGTGCCACGAGCGGGCCTTTGTTATTGTTATTAAGTGCTATTGTACTGTTTAACATAGAGTAATGGGTCCAAAGACTACTTGTTTTCTTTTCTGACTTGACAGAAAAGTTCGCAATCAAAACGTTTTCGATATGGAATGAACTTTTTTACACCAATCTTTAAAAATTAAATACTTACGCTTATCTTTCTTGATTTGTTGAGTAATACTTTTTCTATAGCAGAATTATCTGCTATTTCTATTTCGAATCAGAACTATATTCACTCATGAGGAAAGTATAAACCAAGTGCGTTTCAATTGTTCTTGTTGGGAACAATGTCGCCACTACAGGAGAAAAATGTGAATACTAAATGAAAGCATTGGACGAAATTTCACATTACATCTATCAATTTTTTACAAAGTGGATAAAACGTAAGATATTTGTGTCGAAACATCTGATTACAATACTCAATTGCTTACCAAACTCAATTCTCAATCTCGCATTAAAATCAGATGCTTCACAATTATATCGTATCACACACTAATATCACACACACACACATCATATCACACACTAATATCGTAAATAACTTTTAGATTTATAGAATGGTGATAGAGGCGAAATGGACGAGTTTCTATGGGAACTGATATAAATATACATTACTCGAGGAGAACGTAAATGTATACGGTTATCATAGTATGCCCAGATGGAAGGGCAAAGCTATTTGTAGAAAAAGAAACTACGTATGCAAATAAAAGATACGTATCGTGGCCAGATGATAGAGAATCTGCCTTTATGCCGCTGGTAGTCATGTTGAATGCATCGCGTATAGGTATGCTCTAGTCCTTGCATTAGATGGGGGCACGTAATCACATATTGGCATGAATATAATGACAAATACATATTGGCATGGCAAGAATATAATGACAAATTTGGAAAGGGAATAGAATTGTTTGTAGCGATTTTGATACGTGGAATAGTATTAATATTACAATAACAACAATATGTAAATTCAACATTCATATAATATTGATGATTGTTTGCGATTTATCAGATAATATTTAGATTAGGAAGAAGCTCATAGTGATTCTAAGGGTTGAATTATTTATTTATAAATATTAGGAAGTAGTGATATGAGGCACCCGGCCGTGGTGAATATCAAGGACCTATAATTTATTCGACATTACATTCAGGCATCATTCGGTGGACTTCTTGAGAATTTGGCGGTATCACAAATAAGTGCTATTTAGTAATATTCCCCAGATAAGAACTTTTGAATAATATCGACGAAGTAGGTAATATCACGCGACGTGTATTGAGAGAGACATCACGAGACACTATTACTTGAAAACGTCCAATTATACCACGTAGCGAGCAAGGCACTGTTGGCAACGCAGCGTTGTCAAAACTACATGCATTCACTTGGCGAATAATATCACATCCTGGCAAAAATGCTTATTTCCATGTGTCATTCAGATTTCAACATGTTTATGGGTTAGTCACAGTACATCATACAAAGTTGATAAATAACTCTAATACTAATAAACTAATTAAATTACTAACATTCTACGATTTGTAGTGTTAAGTTTTTAATATATACCGCCTTTTTAAATATTGACACCGTCTCAAACGAAGCGAAGGAAAATAAAACTTTAAGGTAGTAAGTTCGCGAAATTGACCACGGGACATACTCTTCCAAAATACTTTAAATGAAAATAAAATCTCTTTATTCAGGGCGGATAAAACAATTTTGGCCTTCCGGCCTAATTTTTAATAAAGATGTTTAAATTAGTACAGCTTCTAATGGAAAAACTTTTTAGTTATTGAAGAAGAATGAGTTTAAATTATTGAAGAAGTTAGTGAAGACTTAGTCTCAGGCACAAATCTCTATTTTCAAATTTGTAGTTTTGAATTTTTTGCAATTTTCGAAAACACAGCAAAACCCAAAAGTGAGACTAGCACCATATATTTTAGCGGCCCTCATTACATAAGTGAAGAAAATTTTTTAAAATTGGAGAGGTTTTTAGACAAATTTTTGCGTAAATTTCAAACGCAAATTACGCGAAAACTATTAACTTTTACAAAGGTTTCTAACTTTACACTTTCCTAAGTAGGAAACGGCAAGGTCAGATGTACAATACTATCCTCTTCCTTTAAGATTTCACATTTGTACCACTTTATTTACTACTACCACTTTATTCACTGCACTAAATCTCTGAAACTTAATCTCAATGTTCACCGAATTCATATATTTCGTCATATTGAACTCGTCAAAATAAATACATTGCCATGACTATTTTTTCGCATTCCACCTGACAAATTTAAATACATCAGACACGGAAATGCACAATTCCGTTAATATTTACAAAATTTTCAAAATGTTATGACACCAGTGCCGTATCCAAGAGGGGGCTACAGTCCCTTCCCAAACGTGATACCATACGTATTATGCAATGAAATAATCTATAATATAATTTTTAACAATCTGAGAGATATTTAACACAAATACACTTGCGTAGTTTTTAAAATACAAAAGAATACATAAATATGGCGTTTCCATCGAGTTATTCAGTACCTTTTCCACTATCCATACGAGAAGTTTATACGAATAATTTGGAGTTGTTTCCAATGAAATCTTATTTTAATTTTACGCGCTCGGGCGGTCGGGCGTGCGGTCGGGCAGTCAGGCGGTCAGCGGTTATACGTTTTACCGTAAACCAATTTTTTAGTATCAAGTATTAATAAAACGTGGATTCTGACTACCCAACGTATTAGAGGAAGTAATTTACCGGAACATGAACTTCTTTGGTAGTATAAACAATACGAATTGTTCTGCCGAGAAAAAGCCGTTTTATGTTGCAGCTTTATGTTGTACATAACTTCTCTAAACCATGTATGTAGTTTGCAGAGAGAAAACAAGGAGAAGTTCAGAGGTAGGGAACGTTAAAAATAAAGAACACCTAATCTACAACACATTTTAGTTCTGCATGTTTTTGTGTATAGGGTAACCTTTTCTAATAATTCACTCTTTTGTAATGCTGTGATACTATTACATTTTTCTCAACAAAAAATTTAATTATTGATTATCTCGCAAATTGTCTAAATGTTTGCAACATTTAGCCATGATTACTCCACCGACCCTTTTAATTTCTTTGCACATACACGCTGTACACCGGCTGTACAAGGAAGAAAGTGTACGGCAGAAAATTTTGTTTTTTGTTGTTGTTGTTTTTTCAAATAGATTCAACGTCCTGTGCACTTTGATGTCTTGAAACTTCAGGACCTTGATGGTGAATATTTGAGCGAGCTTCTTTGAAAGACGCGCAACCAATTATCAATGCAGAAAGAGTTCCCTGGAATGTTCCTTGCGGGTTGTCTTTCGTTCGACATGATAACTAAGTGGGCTGATGTTACAGAGAATGACGTCGACAGCAATCAAAATATGATTGGATTTAATGCCACTGTTGTCTTACAATATTTACTAGAAGTCAATACACGAAAGAAAAGAAATGCCCAATAAAGTTCAAAATGTAAATCAAGTCTTCAAAACGTGCATTGTGGTGAATGTTTCGCTCTATAAATATTACTTTAATTTTATTAATTTGAATGCATGTTTTGTAATTGTGTGCAAAAGACATCTGAGAACCAGTTGCCGATTGCATGTCTCATTGTAATGAATTATTACATCTGTCAGTGAGGAAATGTCACTCTACACCTACAATTCTTCTAAAGAAACAGGCTTGATTAGAATTTCATGCTTGTGGGAGAATTTCATACGTTTCTTAAGATTAGCCATTTGTACTGACGACTAATATTTTCGATAATTTCATTTCACATTATTATAATCACGTGTAAGAATTCGCATTCGAGAATTGACCTAGTAACAAATTCTTACTTTTTTCTTTAAACTAATAGTTGACATTTATTTTTATTTTGCCATTTACTTCAATTATTTCATTGCATATGATTAAACTTCAAAACTGTAGAATTTGAAAAGAAGATTTGGAAACTATCACGGTGCAGAATGTAACACTTGTAGTCTGGGTACCTTTTGAGGTGTATTGTAAATATTGCCAGCGTATGTGTCCTTGATACTTTTGAAGCAGCATGTGACAAACATCGACGATGATACTTGAATACCCACCATAAAATTGCACAATGTTTGACCGCAGACTGTTCCACTACGATAGGGCTGGACAACATAATGAAAATTTTCATTTTTCTGAAATTGAGTTATACATAATACTGTACTCTGGTGCATGTATTATTTACCACTGCTATCAATATTGGTAAAATTGTCAATAGATTGACTTTTTCGTGTTTCCGGACACGCTTTGGTCATTAGTCCCGTTAGTGTAGTTCATGTTTTTCTCGGAGATGGCGGTGATCATCCCTCGTTGGATGGCGAGATCCGGCGCACACCGGCAATGAGTTTTTTCTGCCGAATTTTTCTGTCGTTTCTTCATGGATTACATAACTTTCTCTATACTAGGTATATTACTCGGTATATACGTACGTATACGAGAAAGTAAATATGATCGTTTTTGAATATATTTTTAATTTTATCCTGTAACAAGATAAGGCATTTCCGATGTCAATAACCTCGCCTATGAGTACGAGTAAATCACCTCATCCATACACACAGAAGGTAACTGCTAGGAAAAGCCAGAGGCAAATAAAATCAAGGATAACATATGAGGAAAGAACAAATCAACGGAATATAAATAAAATAAAAGTAAAGAGAAAGTTTCATGTCGCACTATTGGTAAAATTACGTAGTACATACTCTTTTGCATGCACTAAAAAAATTGACTCTGCTAAGGAAACAATATCTAATGCATTCTGAGATACAGGAGATTTTGATAAACAAAACCGTTACTTACTGAATGTTTTGAAGCTATCCCAATAAAAAGATGTTTACATGGGGCGAATCTATTGCAAGGAGAGGCAGCGATGAAATTTCCTATTGTATTATGAAATACATACAATGTAGATAAGTAAAAGCTACAAAACTAGTATTTTTTTGATAATTGTGCTGGCCAAAATAAATAATGGTATATGATGGCCTTAGAACAATAAGTTTAGTTTGTAAATTAGGTTATTTTAACATACTATAACACTTTTTTATTCAGCGATCCAACAACATATCCTCCAAGTTGAGAGCAACAAAATCGTAACCACAAATCAGAAGCACATCCTAAATACAATATACTTGAATTTCCTAAATAAAAAAACTTTGATTCCAATGCTGGAAAACCCTATTCATACGACTACAATATTTGGTTACAAAATACCAATTAGTGCATACACACAACTGAAAATTGTCGAGATTTACACAAACTTTCTTTTTGCTTTAGCGTAAAATGACAATAATGATTATTATCACTATGTTGCCCCGACCCCTTCAATTTGTAATGCGGCTTTCGGATGATTGTTAAAATAAAAAAAATTAAAGTCAGATTATAATGTGATTCATGTAACTTGGTTTTAATTACCATTTACAATTTTAATTATCAAATTAGTGTAATGTTTTCATTACGAAAACCTCATCACTTCGCCCTTACTCCGGTCGAGGCACGTCGCCCTCCTCCTTCCGAGCTTCTCAGCCCCATTCCCATGCGTTTGTGGAGGGTTCCTCATTTGTCGGTATGTGCAGTTGGCTAATTAATCGGGATACCCTGCTCTCGTCTTGGTATTCGGATTTGATGCAACTGTGGACATAAACATCATGATATAAACACATCACGTGATGTTGCTTCGTACGTGGGTGAGAGAGAATTTAATTCAACTGGGTCGTCTATAAATAGGAGTAATTGCGTCGCAAGGCTGTTTTGTATTTCAACTGAGAATTTTTTAATATGTCTAGCTCTTGAGCAAGCCTGTTTGAGAACCACATAAAAAAAGCATCTGCGCATTGTTCTTTGTAAGCATGGTGTCACTGGACTGCTTAGATTTTGGTTTCCATTTATTTGAGCTACTGACAAGCACGAAATTCACCATTTGTACTTCTGTCAAGTTGCAGATGTCACAGTGTAAATTTTGTCTCAAAATGCATACAAATTAATAACTAAAAAATAACATTTAATGCACAATTAAAAACAGGAGGATGTAAAGTTGATTTTTGGATAGTTAATGTTATTAATTTTTTTGCAGTTATAACTACTACACAAGACTGGCAGATACATTTATCGAACACAATTTAGTGTCACTCTACTCTAGACAGATAAATTTATCAAACAGAATTTAGTGTCACAAACGGGTGAACAGGTTGTAAAACGTATAACAAAAAATCTTAAAATAATATATTTTCGACATCCTATATTTCCCAAATATGATTTTTGATAGTTTGATGAATAAATATTTTCACAAATATTTAATCCCGTCCACTTCCTTAAAAGAAAAAAATAGATTCGGTTAAGTGAATAACGTTCTATATAATAAGCATAAATAGTATCAGAATATAATTTTCTGTTTTATTCAATCATTTTTATACATAATATAGTACAATGTGTTCTACAACACTGCGAATGATACTTTGATGATGAATCGTATGGTAGAATTGGTTAGTACGTTAAAATTACTTGCACATTTTCTACTTATTTTTTCACAGTGGCTGCACACTACGAAAAAGTTTGCCAGTTGCTTAGTTGTGCTGAATTGCCTTCTATTCGAGAGCCGCTTCTTCCGATCGGTGGCCGGATGCGCCGAACAGATTTACTCGGGCTCGTTAACCTGGCGGAGCAGCGCGTAGTATGAATAGGACATGCGCAACAGCTGAAATACGAAAAATATGTTATGGTGTGCTAATATTTTTTTAAATTCATAATGCCATGTGACAAATGCACAAAATTAAATATTTCTACTGGTGTCTCAGAATAAATTCTTTGGCACGGAAGAATGTCTAAGATTTTATCAATGAGCGTTACGGAGCAAATTTTGTGTAACAAATTATATTTGTAACTTTTGAACCTGACAAGACCTCATGCCCTCAGCAAGAAACTTTCTGAGACAGTCAAAGGGATTTCGTCTATTTATTGAACAGTTGAGTACTGAACATGATGAGTTGCTTAACAACGAGCAAATATGACATTAGTGTCTTCGATAACGAATTTTGAAACACATGTTCATTAACTAAGAGTAGTCATCTCCGAACCCTTTAATTGTTCTATAATTTTTTAACATTTATTCTGAGATAACCTACATTTGCAAGGGCATTTTTGTGGTGTGTACACTGGCACATAAGACTGAACTGTATATAATCTACAAATGTACCATTTGGTTCGTGCATTAATAGAAATCTAATAGTTATTGGTTTTATTAATAGTAACTGTTGCCTAATGTGTGCTGAGTCATATCTTACACTTCCTAAATTAGTTTTTTTCAAATGAAATGTCGACAAAACTATTGGAACTGCACGTCATACTTTACAGTGTTATTTTTTGTTACGTCAAATTATAGAATTGCAACTTGTATCCTACAAATGCTTAATCTCTTGAAAAGCTCTCACATCGAAACAAATCGTGAGAGATTAAGAAATGGAATATTCAAAGTTCCATTTTTTGCAAAAATGGCACTTACGCCATTGACTTTGGTATATGATTATTGTTCTTTATTCATCAGAAAGTTACGAAGTGATGACCACAACTACCGAGCTACGACTACCAAAAGACAACAGCTACCGCGGGCCGTTTTTAATGTAAAGAAGAAAATATTGAAATGCAAACTATTAAGAGTTTCAAAAACTTCTTCAGTTTGATATAGAATTTGTACTAACAAAAAATGTATTTTGTTATTAAATGCACCTGTAATATATAAGAAAGTATTTTACAAACTAGTGACATTTTTGATAATTCAAAAGTTTTAATGAAAATGTGAAGTATGTTATGTGATTTAGTTGCAGTGTGGTCATTTCGTACAAAGTGTTTTCAAAAATTTGAAGTCATTTACAAAAATTTTTGAGTTTTCATTGAAATTATGCTACTTGACGAAAAATATGCAAAAATATTTAAACACGTAACTAGACAGTCGGGCAGACATACAGGCAGACACACATACAAACGAACGGACCGTCGGACGGACCGTATCATATTGGGCGGGCGGGCGGGCGGGCGGGCGGGCGGGCGGGCGGGCGGGCGGGCGGGCGGGCGGGCGGGCGGGCGGGCAGGAAGACATACAAATGCAGACATTTTGACGATGCGCATTCAATCCATTTTTCGGGATCTAGGTCCCACTAAACAGGTTTCGACACAATGTGTTAGAGGAAGTAATTTACTACAAATAAGATTTATACACTCCTTCGTTACCAGAGTCGTGCAATTAGTGTTTTCTGTCAAAAATTCACTGTTTTTCGGGGTATGATACAAATACTTTCCTTCTTGTGAAGTAAGGGCGAGATGGTAAAAAGGCTCTAAATATTTATCAAATCTCTCTCTAATGTATATTTCCGTAAAGATTACCAACTCTTTCTGATTATAATTTCTTCTTAAGATCATTTGCTCTCCTCGTTACTACAGAATTTTTGTTAACACATGATACTTTTCACACTTTTCACGTTTCTTGGCTTTAGAATGGCGATCATCTATCCGTCATTTCAAGTTCACCATAATAGAGGTTATTTACTAGATTGTGTGAGTGCACCATAAAAGCGGATGTCCATGTAATTGTGTTGGTGTGCCTTAACGACAGTAATTCACTTCATTGAAAATAGTACTACGTTGCATTCCAAAACTAATATATTTGCAGGTACACAGTAACGGCAGTAGTTCAATACACTTTCCATTTACATTTGTACAGTGCACCTCTGCTAAATGCTCACAGTCACACCAGAGCGGTGATGGTTGGCGTTTCTATGGTTATTATCTGCAACTTTAGCATCTTACTAGTTTATTTTGTATCACAATATTTTGAAACCGTTGTGCAATAAATGATACACAGAATATACTCAATTAAAAAATATCACCGAACTCAATACTGAAAGTGAAGAACGGTACAAAAATTGAAGTATGCAATTTTCAAAATTTAATAGGTTTTAAGTTCTTAAAAATATATCTTTAGATAATGAAGGAAAATTGTGACGATTTGATTATACATTTCTAAAAACCTATTCACATGTTGAAAAATTGTACATGTTATCTGTTTACTCACGCCGTTAAATATTCTTGTGCTTGAGCGTCCTCTCTTCCTACAACCTGCGCCCCGCCTTCCCCGCCCGTTCGCGTACCTCCGTGCGGTTGTTAAGGGTGCCTCCGTGATCCTCAGAAACCACTTCGTTGCGATCTAGACAGAGACCAACGTTTTGGATGCCATTCAGCGACCTTTCTCAGGGCGAAATTTCAACCTAAGGACCGTGATCCTGAGAACTACTTCGCTGCGATCTAGACACAGAGGCCAACGTTTCGGATGCCATTCAGCGACCTTCCTCAGGGCACAATTTCAACCTAAGGACCGTGATCCTGAGAACTACTTCGCTGCGATCTAGACACAGAGGCCAACGTTTCGGATGCCATTCAGCGACCTTCGTCTAGGCAAAATTTCGACCTAAGGACCGTAATCCTCAGAACTACGTCGCAGCGATCTAGACACGGAGGCCAACGTTTCGGATGCCATTCAGCGACCTTCGTCAGGGCAAAATTTCGACATAAGGACCGTAATCCTCAGAACTACATCGCTGCGATTTAGACGCAGAGGCCAACGTTTCGGATGCCATTCAGCGACCTTCCTCAGGGCGAAATTTCGACCTAAGGACCGTGATCCACAGAACTATTTCGCTGCGATCTAGACACAGAGGCCAACGTTTCGGATGCCATTTAGCGACCTTCCTCGGGCGAAATTTCGACCTAAGGACAGTGATCCTCAGAACTACTTCGCTGCGATCTAGACACAGAGGCCAACGTTTCGGATGCCATTCAGCGACCTTCCTCAGGGCGAAATTTCGACCTAAGGTCCGTGATCCTCAGAACTACTTTGCTGCGATCTAGACACAGAGGCCAACGTTTCGGGTGCCATTCAGCGACCTTCCTCAGGGCGAAATTTCAACCTAAGGACCGTGAACCTCAGAACTACTTCGCTGCGATCTAGACACAGAGGCCAACGTTTCGGATGCCATTCAGCGTCCTTCCTCAGGGCAAAATTTCGACCTAAGGACCGTGATCCTCAGAACTACTTCGCTGCGATCTAGACACAGAGGCCACCGTTTCGGATGCCATTCAGCGACCTTCCTCAGGGCGAAATTTTGACGTAAGGACCGTGATCCTCAGAACTACTTCGCTGCGATCTATACACAGAGGCCAACGTTTCGGATGCCATTCAGCGACCTTCGTCAGGGCGAAATTTCGACCTAAGGACCGTGATCCTCAGAAATACTTCGCTGCGATTTAGACGCAGAGGCCAACGTTTCGGATGCCATTCAGCGACCTTCCTCAGGGCAAAATTTCGACCTAAGGACCGTGATCCTCAGAACTACTTCGCTGCGATCTAGACACAGAGGCCAACGTTTCGGATGCCATTCAGCGACCTTCCTCAGGGCAAAATTTCGACCTAAGGTCCGTGATCCTCAGACCTACTTTGCTGCGATCTAGACACAGATGCCAACGTTTCGGATGCCATTCAGCGACCTTCCTCAGGGCGAAATTTCAACCTAAGGACGGTGATCCTCAGAACTACTTCGCTGCGATCTAGACACAGAGGCCACCGTTTCGGATGCCATTCAGCGACCTTCCTCAGGGCAAAATTTCAACCTAAGGACCGTGATCCTCAGAACTATTTCGCTGCGATCTAGACACAGAGGCCAACGTTTCGGATGCCATTCAGCGACCTTCCTCAGGGCAAATTTCGACCTAAGGACCGTGATCCTCAGAACTACTTTGCTGCGATTTAGACACAGAGGCCAACGTTTCGGATGCCATTCAGCGACCTTCGTAAGGGGAAAATTTCGACCTAAGGACCGTAATCCTCAGAACTACGTCGCTGCGATCTAGACACGGAGGCCAACGTTTCGGATGCCATTCAGCGACCTTCGTCAGGGCGAAATTTCGACCTAAGGACCGTGATCCTCAGAACTACTTCGCTGCGATTTAGACGCAGAGGCCAACGTTTCGGATGCCATTCAGCGACATTCCTCAGGGCAAAATTTCGACCTAAGGACCGTGATCCTCAGAACTACTTCGCTGCGATCTATACACTGAGGCCAACGTTTCGGATGCCATTCAGCGACCTTCCTCAGGGCGAAATTTCGACCTAAGGTCCGTGATCCTCAGACCTACTTTGCTGCGATCTAGACACACAGATGCCAACGTTTCGGATGCCATTCAGCGACCTTCCTCAGGGCGAAATTTCGACCTAAGGACGGTGATCCTCAGAACTACTTCGCTGCGATTTAGACACAGAGGCCACCGTTTCGGATGCCATTCAGCGACCTTCCTCAGGGCAAAATTTCGACCTAAGGACCGTGATCCTCAGAACTACTTCGCTGCGATCTAGACAGAGGCCAACGTTTCGGATGCCATTCAGCGACCTTCGTCAGGGCGAAATTTCGACCTAAGGACCGTGATCCTCAGAACAATTTGGATGCCATTCAGCGACCTTCTCAGGGCAAATTTCGTCCTAAGGACCGTGATCCTCAGAACTACTTCGCTGCGATCTAGACACAGAGGCCAACGTTTCGGATGCAATTCAGCGACCTTCCCCAGGGCGAAATTTCAACCTAAGGATAGGATGCGGCGTCTCTCGGTCAGCCAAGTAGCTATTGACTCCGGTCGCGGAGGTCTACATTCAAGCCTTGATCCTCATCGCACTCCCGCCGTCCAGCCGCCGACACTCCCGCGCCCTCTGGGCGCTGCGCCTTTTCAAATTCTTGTTCGGAGTGTGAGGTTCTGTGATTGTATTTGCGCGTTCTTTCGGGAGTGCCCACCACTCCCAGGCGACCGCGCGTCTCTCCCAGAGTTTCCTCTGTCGGGAGCCTTCTCCCACGGCCTTCCAGAAGGCACTCCCTCCATCATACATCACCGCCTCCGCGAACGCCTCACCAATATGGAGTACGAGGGGCGGTTTTCTATAGGGTTTCCAAGAAGGAAACGTCGAACCTTTGAAAATAAGCTCTTAAGTCAATTTTAAACTTATTTTGCGCATTTGACTCATTGGATACTCCGAATGGTTGAGCAGCAAGAAACCCAAAAGTTAGTTTGAAAAAATACTTTCCATGAAAACATTTGTTTTATTTAAAAAGAAATGGATACATTTGTTCAAAAGGGAAATTAACACAGATTTTCCCAGACATTTGCGCCAGCAGTCTGTACTCTGAACAATGTGTACACGAAGTGCTCTACGCTGGTAGCTGGTACTTGTACTTTGAAATGCCTTAAGGTATCTTCATGCTGCAGCAGCATTGATTTTGGTTCAGGTTGCCAATCTAGCATCTAATTAGGCCTACAGGCTGCCCATCAGCATATGCCATACATACATATACAATACATACTTTTAACGTCTTCACTCACACATCGAAAATTGATTTCATACAGTGAAAATTAGACTCTGGCAGTACGTAATCCTGGTCATCATGTCTGGGGACTCTGAGCGTAAGCTCAGTTGGTGGTGCATTGTGTGTCGTGTGTCACCACACATCGCTACAAGTCTTCACTCTGACGGCATCTGTGCGGGTACAAAGACTCCATATACCAGGTATTTGTTTCTGTTTCCGAGGGTGTTGAGTCATGAATAACATTCATTCAAACGAGTGTCTGTCACAGGATTTATAATTCATCGATTGTATTTACATTTGGTTTCATTTGGGTATAAAGTTTCGTTTTAGTCTCTTTTGCTTATTTTAATTACTTTTATACACTTTGCTTTGTTGGTAGGTATGCTATTGGTTTTAAAAATTAAGGGTTTTTATTAGTAGTTCACCACTCGGTTTCGGCTTAATTTATAAATGGTAAAATAGGGTTTATAATTATTTATTCATTTTGTCTTCCTTATATCATGAGTTTTACTCATTATTTACATGTATTCCACGAAGTACATGTATTCCACGAGTCTTTTTTCTTTCGTTCTTCGAATGATAATTAAGCCAGCTCGCAATGTTCTTATTTATCTTCCGGCAGATCCTCTTCCTCGTACGAGGTATTTCCTTTCTTTCTTTTAGTAGCCTTTTGGCTACATCCCGAGCTACCGGAGGCTAATGTGTGTTTGTGTGTGTTTGTGTGTGTGCGTGCGTGTGCGTGTGTGTGTGTGTGCGTGTGTGTGAGTGTGTGCGTGTGTGTGCGTGTGTGTGCGTGTGTTCGTGTGTGCGTGCGTGTGCGTGTGTGTGCGTGTGTGCGTGTGTGTGTGTGTGTGCGTGTGTGTGTCGTGGGTGCGTGCGTGTGTGTGCGTTTGCGTGCGTGTGCGTGTGCGTGCGTGTGCGTGCGTGCACGTGTACGCGCGCGTATGTATCCAGCAGTTAAGTCCACCGACTTGTCTTTATGCAAGAGCGTCCGATCAGGCAAGTTTCGCATCCGCACGCACTCACACGTCACGTGCACACACGCATTTATTATAATATATATATATATATATATATATATATATATATATATATATAAAGATATACTATTTCAAGAATAGTTTTCATACAAAAAAATTTCGTACTTCAAGACGAAAGAGTATGGAAAAATATTGAAATTTTAAAACGTTCGAAACTTCAGATATGAAAATCGCGTCATTGCCATTTATAAATGCGATTTTCTCTATCCTACGAAACTGTACGTACGGACATGAACAGCGGCAGCGAGAGCGTGGCGAAGCCCATCGCAGTCACCCGGGACGGCTTCTGCGCGCGCATCATCATGAAGCGCAGCGACGACTTGAAGGGCGGCGCGCAGTCCTCCCACCCGCAGTCGAACGCCGCGTCCGCCACGGTGTTGCTCTAAACAGCGACAAAGTCGGGATAAACGGTGTGGCTATTCTTGGGGCATTCTATGGTATATATTGCAAGGCCATGGAACATCACAGGCCGTGGAAAACCGCAGGTGACCATGAAAGACCGTAACAGATCATGAAAGACCGTAACAGACCGTTAACAACATTAAAGAAACGTGATCGACAGTTTGCGACCATGAACGACCGTGACATTGGTGAACTATCGTGAAAAATCATAACCGTGAAAAACTCTTGAAGACCGGGAATAATGAACGACCATGAACAACGGTAAACGCCCGTGAAAGACCGTGAAGAACCATGGAATACCACAAAAGACCGTGGAAGATAATGTAAGGCACTGGAAGACAAAGGAAAACAAAGGAAGCCAGTAGGTGACAATGGGAGAAATTGGAAGACAATAGAAGAGACTGGAAGACAGATGAAGAGATTAGAAAACGGTGGAAAGTTAGTGGAAGAATACGAGACAATGTTCTGCACGCTTTTCTCCCAGGCACAATCCGAAACCGTCCCACAGCGAGAACGCCAACACAGTAGAATTGGCGTTGGGAAGACGCGGCTATGAGCCTGGAGCAAGCAAGAAGGGTCAGATTTTCAACGATAGAATATGAATGTTCTAAATCCGGGGAATTTTAAGTACGTGGGAAACTGCACGATACAAACTTTCGCGTTTAATGTCGCTTATTTTGATTTCATCAATGTTTAAAACATTATCTTGATAAAGATTAGAATGACAATAACATCAGTGGAATACAGTATTTGAACAGATTATAATATTTGTGTAGTAAGAAATTATCAGCTCCAAGTGGTGCTTTTAAAGACTGAAGACGACGATGTAATGGGTTTCCAACGTTTTACGACTTTTACGACTGAATCTAACGTTCTGGTAGGAGAAAACCTCCAATTCTCATGTATACGTAACACGCCTATACTCACAGAACTAATATACTGAAACAAAAGCCTACAAAAGCCAAATATTTACCAGAAAAGTGTTTTTGACATGATTTCCGTCATAATGTTGGCATCTAATCTTTGTAGCGTTATAAAAAATGTTTACATTACGTTTTTTCAATATTCAGAATTACATATTATCTATGTATATACGAGAAAGTAAATATGTAATTGAGGTATTTAGCACCAGAAACGTATTTGGGAGGGAGGGGTTAAACAGATATGAACTTTCAATGGCTCTTCTCGACTAAGAATTTCTCTGGTACTTACTAGCAGTTCCAACTGAGTTCCAACCCAACAAAACAGCAGTAGCTCCATCATCTCGAAGAAAAGGAAAAGCGCGAGTGCCAGAAACTTTACACTCGCCGGCGAAACCTGGAATGAAAGGCTAGATCAGCATATAAGAATTTAATTAAAGGACTGATTGAGATTTCAAGGGCGCTTCAACAGCTCAGACCATTGGCTCCCATTTCTAACAATTTACCGTAAACCGTAAAGAAGATTAAAATACCGTTGTAAATGCACATGGTGATTAAAATGAAGATATTAAAACCTCATAAGATATTAAATAAAAGTTCAACCATTAAAAAAATATAATATATGCCTTAACTGTACAACAGAGAGGAAGTATCGTATAGAATCGTATATTGTCCTCAAATCAAATGGTATATTCCTGTTTTCCGCAAAAACAAAAATAAGTTGAGAGCGCTAACTCGTCAATGCCGGGCACTTTCTCTAATAAGGTCACCAGAGAGACCTAAAATATCTGCCATTAAATTTCACACAATGTAAAAGGAAATTATCCACAGCATCGGCAGAAAGATCGTTTTTAGCTCTGAAACGAATAAATGAACCTATGCCCGAAACAAAACAAGTGAAAAGAGATCCAATTTATCTTCACTCTCTATTGAATCATCACTGCTAGAAGACACAAGACGCATTCATTTTTCGAAAAAACTACGCAGCGTTTTGCTAGTCTTGAAAGTAGAATGGATTTTATATTGCATTGATTACCACAATCAGTTCGGGAAGCAGACTTCATTTTCCTGTTCTATAAGTTACGACAATTTACTTTTTCTTTCATGTAAATATATCTTGTCCAAGAGTGATGTATAGCATGTTCGAATTTCATGTTATGTCAAAGACTCTCCTGTTGCGCGACTACTGTGCATCGGGTGGGGTGAGAGGGAATCTGGTTGGCCCCTAGCAGCTGGGAAATACAACGTAATCACCGTACGCCCCTGATACCTACAAGTAGTCATAAGAACTCGCCGGAATTTGCACAACGAACAGACTTAGAAGGCGTCTACCGTAAGCTTCCAGCGTCAAGGCAGACCGCGAGTGAAACCCACAGACTCCTCAACCCTCAGGTCACACATTACCTACGTCGCGGGTAGTATAGGTCGAGTCGCAGAATACCATAGAGAATAGACCAGAAACGCAGAAAAATGAATGAAAAAAGAATGATCGTGGCATGTAAAAAGTGGAGCAAGAGAATGGGAAATAGAGAAAGGAACACATGAGAGCCTTCTCTGCATCACCCCCCCCCATAAGTAGGAGTGCGACCCATTTGAACGTGTAAATTCAAGGATGATTCTTACAAAATTATTCTTTTCATATTTTTAACAATATTAATTTATATCTGCGGAAAACTAGTTCATGGAAGAGAACACAAACAATGAATTAAAGAAATATTAATAAAAAATACAAAGTAATACACATAAAAAGAAACAGCATGATATAAAATCATGTTTTTTCGAGTTACGCAAATTCTACCTTGAAGCAATAAAAAAATTAATAAATTAATTTCTTTGTATTATTATTGCCACCAATATTTTTGCGAAGTTAAGAACAGTTATTATGGCATTATTATTGTATAATTATCACAATTATTAAATTACTTTGAGAAGAATACTCACCATAGTAGCTTGGAAAGTAACACAACACAGCATTATTGACATTGCCATACACTCCATGAACATCACAGGATCCAATAAGTTTTGAACAGCTTCAACCAAACTGCAAAATTAAGACACTTGATATCTAGAAAACAAAACCAATCTCATTTAAATTTAATCAAAACATATTTTGAGAATAGGTGAATAGGCATGGAGGCATTGTAGACAATATCTCAATTGTTTCTCTACTGGTAGTATTCAGAAGTGTGGATTGGGAGTAAAGTTGAAAGCGGCGTGAAAGTGAAATGTCTCCATCAACACAAAGGAAAGGACATAATTAAAATCTTCATTTTAGGAAAACCAAGTATGATGACAAAGACTTTTTAGTGTAAATTGACGTTTTGGCTATTTCACAAATTACAAATGACGTCTTACATGATTCACTGTCTTACATGAAACATTCGTTTCACGAATAAATGAAATGGATTTCTCATGAAAGTTTTTTTCCCAGTACGTCGCACCCAGCGTGTCGCACCCACGCGTCCACCGCGTCGCACCCAGCGCGTCGCACCCAACGCGTCGCACCCAGCGCGTCGCACTCACCGCGTCGCACCCAGCGCGTCGCACCCAGCGCGTCGCACCCAACGCGTCGCACCCAGCGCGTCGCACCCAGCGCGTCGCACTCACCGCGTCGCACCCAGCGCGTCGCACCCAGCGCGTCGCACCCAACGCGTCGCACCCAGCGCGTCGCACCCACCGCGTCGCCCCCACGCGTCGCACCCAACGCGTCGCACCCAGCGCGTGCACCCAGCGCGTCGCACCCAGCGCGTCGCACCCAGCGCGTCGCACCCAGCGCGTCGCACCCAGCGCGTCGCCCCCAGCGCGTCGCACCCAACGCGTCGCACCCAGCGCGTCGCACCCAGCGCGTCGCACCCAGCGTCGCACCGCGCGTCGCACCCAGCGCGTCGCACCCAGCGCGTCGCACCCAGCGCGTCGCACCCACGCGTCGCACGCCAACGCGTCGCACCCAACGCGTCGCACCCAGCGCGTCGCACCCAGCGCGTCGCACCCAGCGCGTCGCACCCAACGCGTCGCACCCAGCGCGTCGCACCCAGCGCGTCGCACCCAGCGCGTCGCACCCAGCGCGTCGCACCCAGCGTGCCAGCGCGTCGCACCCAGCGCGTCGCACCCAGCGCGTCGCACCCAACGCGTCGCACCCAGCGCGTCGCACCCAGCGCGTCGCACCCAGCGCGTCGCACCCAAGCGCGTCGCACCCAGCGCGTCGCACCCAGCGCGTCGCAGCTGACCCAGCGCGTCGCACCCACGCGTCGCACCCAAGCGCGTCGCACCCAGCGCGTCCGCAGCGCTCGCACGCGTCGCACCCAGCGCGTCGCACCCAGCGCGTCGCACCCAGCGCGTCGCACCCAGCGCGTCGCACCCAGCGCGTCGCACCCAGCGCGTCGCACCCAGCGCGTCGCACCCAGCGCGTCGCACCCAGCGCGTCGCACCCACGCGCGCACCCACCGTCGCAGCCCAGCGCGTCGCACCCAGCGCGTCGCACCCAGCGCGTCGCACCCAGCGCGTCGCACCCAGCGCGTCGCACCCAGCGCGTCGCACCCAGCGCGTCGCACCCAGCGCGTCGCACCCACGCGTCGCACCCAGCGTCGTCGCACCCAACGCGTCGCACCCAACGCGTCGCACCCAGCGCGTCGCACCCAGCGCGTCGCACCCAGCGCGTCGCACCCACGCGTCGCACCCAGCGCGTCGCACCCAGCGCGTCGCACCCAACGCGTCGCACCCAACGCGTCGCACCAGCGCGTCGCACCCAGCGCGTCGCACCCAGCGCGTCGCACCCAGCGCGTCGCACCCACGCGTCGCACCCAGCGCGTCGCACCCAGCGCGTCGCACCCAGCGCGTCGCACCCAGCGCGTCGCACCCAGCGCGTCGCACCACGTCGCACCAGCGCGTCCGTCGCACCCAGCGCGTCGCACCCAGCGCGTCGCACCCAGCGCGTCGCACCAGCGCGCACAGCGCGTCGCACCAGCGTCGCACCCAGCGCTCGCACCCAGCGCGTACCAGGCCCAAGCTGAGTCGCACCAGCGCGTCGCACCCAAGCGAAGTCGCACCCAGCGTACACGTCGCACCCAGCGTCGCACCCAGCGCGTCGTCACCAGCGCAGCTGCAGCGCGCACATAGCCTCATTGAATGAATTCGTGTATTTGTTGCAAAATCGTAACAGCCTGACCACAGCCCATTCATCAATTCAAGGTTTTATTTCCATCTAACACAATAGATTTTTCTTTAGCAATAATTATAAAATATTCGTAGCGATTGGACTCACTTTAATTACAACCTCCTGCACACCACAGAAGAATCGAAATCGTTAAGAAAATGCTGTTCAGAGACAAACAATTCTCAGGAAAATGGCGTAAACATTTGCTAGCTAATCTGATTGAGAAGAAGAAGATGGTTTGAAGAGGAGAAGGTGAAACCGCGCGCACCTGATGATGGCCTGGTGGTGCAGCACGGCCTGGCGCAGGCCGCGGGCCATCTCCTGCTGGAAGGCGCGCTCGCCCTGCGCGTGGCCCGCGCCCGCCGGCAGCTTCAGGCGCAGCAGCGCCTCGGCGCGCAGCTGGCGCAGCGAGTCGTTGAGCGCGCGGAACTGCGTGCACGCGAAGTACACCAGCGAGAAGTAGATGTTGTTGGTCTGGCACGCGATCCACGAGTCCACCGTCGTGGACAGGCTCAGCAGCACGTACGCCAGCTCCCAGCCGGGGGACGCGCTGGTGTCGAACGGAAGCCAGCCCTGCCCAGCGAACACCGATTCAAGGATTGGACACGTGTAGTGCATGTTATGTCCCTATAATCCTCCCCCATTGAGACGTGAGACCCAAAGTCACCCTACATGTCAGCTTGCAGTGTTTTCCCTCTTCGGGTATCTCCTCCAGCGAGAAACCTCCACAACCAGTACAATCTCTCAACTCTTCTCCATACATGGTAGGTAGTGCGTTTAAGCGTTTATGGAAAGGGAGAGGATGGAACAAAGAGGAAGGACAGATTGCGCGCGATCCACGGTCTCTTTGTTAAGGTTCTGGTCCGGCATTCACCTGATATTCAAAATAGCAAATTTACGATCAGAGCAACCAGACGTTAAAATTATCCACTCAACCTAGCTATGTAGCAACAGTCGAAAATCCACCAATGTATCCAATCGGAATATAGAGTATAGGGCTTTCCTGTGAGAGACGCTGCAGCGCCAACGAGTGTCTCAGAGCCTTCCTAACCTAGCCCATATCGTTAAAGTTTCAGCGCCAGAAGAAGGACATATTTCACGAAGTAGCCATCTCTGCACGCCAGTGGCGAATGATACCCCAACAAACTGGAGGTTGCAGCTCCTCTGACTGACGGTACTGTACTTTCCAAAATTCAGAACAATTGAATTGACAAAACTTGTTCTTTCACTAACATGAGAATTTCATAAAATTAAGTTACAGCTAGTGCCAGACGAAGACAGAATATTGGTATTCTCCTCGGACGCCACGCAGCTCTCGGCGGCAAGATACCCACCCATTGGTCGTGCAACTGAAGACTCGATTGAACCCTGTGTTAAAGCTTGGAACCAATGAGTAAACTCAGTAAATCCAAGAGCGTGGCACGGTGCAGGCCTGGGAAAGTACCAGACACAGGAAAAAGTACTTGTTGCGCGCTCTTTGCTTCAAAACGATTTCCTATACAGCTATTTCGCTGCAATATCTTGAAAATTGAATGTCATTAAAACGAAAACGCATATTCCTAACTTCTAAAATATTTTTCCATTATCTGATGGTGCAACGTAAGCAAGAACCTCTACTGCTCACCGCCAAGGTCTTTGGTCTTAGATGCTGCAGAGGCCACTGAAATGGTACCTGCAGTGGCAGCGGCTTGTGTCCGGTGGTGCCGTCGTCGTCACCGTTGAGGGCGAGCAGCGCGCCGGAGTCGTTGACGGCGTCGGCGACGAGCGCGGGGGCGGAGGCGGACGCGAAGGCAAACAGCGGCACCAGCAGCCAGGCCAGGCAGGACCCCCCCGCGACGTGGGCGGCGCGCCCCACCAGCATCAGGTGACGGCGCGGTGACGGCAGCCCGGCCGCCTCCATGCGCGCCAGCCGCCGCACGCAGCGCTCCACCTGCCAGCGCACCTCGGCTTCATTCGACACTAGTGGAGCTACAATATCACATACTTTCTCACATCACATATTAATTTGCATTTTTTCTAAAGTCAGAGAGGTCAACGAAAATGAGACCGCCATTTTTTTAAGCGTTCCGGGAACAAAAATTTGAAGCGATGTTTCAAAAAATGTTTTTAATGGCATAAATTTCAAGCATTAAATACGCAAACACTGCTCTTTTTTCAAAAAGTTTCAATACTTTTTTTAGAACAGATTTTGTTGAAGACAAAAATCTCATTTTTGATTTCAACTTTGCAGTTATGAAATACTTTGCAATTTTCGAAAATATGGAGAGTTCCCCGGAAATTAGACTACCACACTTTTTGACCGTCCCTTGATACATACAAGGAGAAAATTTAAAGGAAATGTTGGGAGCCATTTTGAAGGAAAAATAGTTTAAAAATAAAAATTGCCCACATTTCACGAAAAATTATGCGAAAACTACTCAGATTTTCGAAAAATTGCATGTAATCTTATTTCAAGATCTACCGGTGATGAATAAATTTCATTAAGTAAACAAACCTGTAACTTCACTATTGTATTTGTAGGAAGGGCCGAAAAAAATTGTAATTTTGCAATTTTGGAAAAATAAGGGATTTCAAGAAAATGAGACCTGCGGAATTCTTTCAAACATTCTTTACGGCATCCCACGTCTAAGTTTAATAAAAAAATTGGAGCCACTTTTTAATCGAAAACATTGTAGAGGCGTATAAATTAGTTGACCCCCCCCCAATCAAAACATCTGTTTCAAGCTCGGAGACCTTCCAGTTCATTAAAATCATTCACGGAATGTTCAGTGTTTTAGGAAAATTGAAAATCGATAATATTAGAGAATATTGGAGACAAGACTGACTGACTGGCGGACTGACTGACTGGCGGACTGCTGACTGGCGGGACTGACTGGCACTGACTGCTGGCGGACTGACTGACTGGCGGACTGACTGACTGGCGACGACTGACTGCTGGAACTGACGCGGCGACTGACTGACTGACTGGCGGCTGACTGCTGACGACTGCGACTGGCGGCCTGACTGACTGACTGGCGGCCTGACTGGCGACTGACTGACTGACTGGCGACTGACTGACTGGCGGACTGACGCTGACTGACTGACTGACTGGACGGACTGACTGACTGGCGGACTGACTGACGACTGGCCTGACTGACTGACTGGCGGACTGACTGACTGACTGAGCGGACTGACTGGCGTGACTGACGACGGACGGACTGACTGACTGCGACTGACTGGCGGACTGACTGACGACTGACTGGCGAGACGTGACTGGCGGACTGACTGGCGGACTGACTGGCGGACTGACTGGACTGACTGGACTGACTGGCGGACGCTGAGCTGGCGGACTGACGGCGGACTGACTGGCGGACTGACGGCGACTGACTGGCGGACTGACCGACGACTGGCGGACTGACCGACTGACTGGCGGACTGACCGACTGACTGGCGGACCGACTGACTGGCGGACTGACTGACAGGCGGACTGACCGACTGACTGGCGGACTGACTGACTGACTGGCGGACTGACTGACTGACTGGCGGACTGACGGACTGACTGGCGGACTGACGGACTGACTGGCGGGCTGACCGACTGACTGGCGGACTGACCGACGACTGGCGGACTGACCGACTGACTGGCGGACTGACCGACTGCGGACTGGCGGACTGCGGACTGACGGCGACTGACTGGCGGACTGCGGATTGACTGACTGACTGGCGGGATTGACTGACGACGGCGGATTGACTGACTGACTGGCGGATTGACTGACTGACTGGCGGATTGACTGGCGGATTGACTGGCGGATTGACTGGCGGATTGACTGGACTGGCGGATTGACTGACTGGCGGATTGACTGACTGGCGGATTGACTGGCGGATTGACTGCTGGCGGATTGACTGGACTGGCGGACTGACTGACTGGTGGACTGACTGACTGGTGGACTGACTGACTGACTGGCGGATTGACTGACTGACTGGCGGAGGAACGAAGGCGTACCCACCTTGTAGCGCGAGAAGACGAAGGGGAAGATCTTGGCGCCGTTGGTCATGCCCACCCAGAAGATGCCCGCGGCGTCCAGCACCACGGAGAAGTCTCGGCGCTCGATGAACATGTTGATGACGACGGAGACGACGAGCACCAGGTGCAGGAAGATGTTGCAGGCGGTGTAGGCGGCGTAGGCGGCCCGCACGCCCAGCGCCCAGCGCCCGTCGCCCCACCACCCGGCCAGCCGCAGCAGCAGCAGGTTGGTGAAGACGATGTTGCGGGGCACCTCAGCCAGCGCCTCGGCCTTGGCTGCTGCCTCCTCCGCTCGCGCGCTCGGGGGACCCATGGCTGCACAACGGCTTCCCTCACTTCCCACTCTTTGCCCCTTCCTCCTCTTGCCCTCTTTTGTTCCCACACCTCGACCTCACGACGTCTTTGTTTCTTACCGACATATTCTGATCCCTTTCTTTTCCGGTCAAATGCTTTATCTTTGCTTTATTCTACGCTTAATTATCCGTTAAATACGAGTCGCAAAAGAAAATCGAAATTACTCACAAAATGTTTATCTAACATACGGCAACATTTATATCATTGGATTCATCTTTTTACTCTCGTCATGATAAACTATAAATATATGTATAGTTCCATTTAAAAAAACTATGTGAACTCAATATCACGTAAAATACATGGGAAAAAGGGATACGAATACATATATCAATTTGCCCCTTTCCCTCATACACTTCATTGAAAACTTCATTGAATTACTTCAATCGCTCAAAAATTCAAAGACTCACATCTGTATGTGTATACACAGGCTGCAACAACTAAGTGATAACAACTTTCGTATCTCCTCAATCGTGTCAGATAAGAAGATGCCGTCTAGACAGCCAATTGTTTGAACAGGGGCTACCTGAGTACAGCATACGTCTTGATGCTATTTTTACTACGAAGATATACAGTTAACTTTCTAATTTAAATGAAATCCTATACTAAATTTTAGCGTATCGTAATGGGCTTAAAAAGGCGATTTCAAATATGCGCATATCTTCGTATTTAAGCGAATCGTTTTTTAGAAATTATTTGTTTATGTAACGTATTTTTCCACTAATGCGGCGACTTTCCATTTGCCCTTTCCTGGTGAATAAATGGAACACTTCGATTCCATCCTTTAGACAAACGCGGTCATTTACTAGAGTACAATTACAACTACTTTCTTACATACTAATTTTGCCGAAAGATGACGTCATCAAAGGAAAACGCAAATGCTGCATACAGGATTCCGGGAAGTTCTTGTTTTGCCACGCAAATATTATTCTGTTATATTGACAACTGTGACAACATTCTATAATAAATTTTAAGTAAATAAATTAGTTTTCCCTTCCATAACTCACAAATAACACTTCCATTCTCCTGACATAGCCTCTTGGATTGCTCATGGGTAGCATACTATCTTCTTGTGATGTGGTCTGGGGTGCGATTCCCGTTCGTGACAAAAGTAGAGTTGTAGCTCTCCTTTAAAACTGTCTCACCTTTTGTAGCTATGTGAAGAAGAAAAGCCCAGGCAGGCGGAGTTTGCTAGTTACGGTGAAGGAAATACATCTTTTTCGCCACACTTACCCCCAAGCGTGGGAATTAAACTAGGCGCAGTCATGGGAGACACTGTTAACTACCCGGAGAAGTGGGACAATCGGCCCAAAATGCCAAACGTGCATATACGCATACAGACATTCCGCCAACATTTTATAAAACCTGTTACCTTATCGCGTTGCAACCTGTCCTTGGACCTGTTCGTTTGCTGCTTTTGAATGAAGAATTAGTAATAGTTTAGTTTAAAAAGTACGGTTTTGAATACTTGCTTACTCGCACAGACTTACAGTCATTGTTCAATTAAAAATCTGTAATATTTCCCCACTTTTTTATTCTCATTCTCTCTCTCTCTCTTTCTCTCTCTCTCTCTCGCGACGGACATCCAAATACATTATAAATACCTAATATTTCTTGTTTTAATTCCAAAAACATTTAATTCATTTTTATTGCATTTGCCATTCAGCAATCATTCTGAAGAAGTTAATTACAAATCAGTTAACATTAAATGTTTCACATATTTTCTTACCAGATAAAATAAAACAATAGACCTGGATGCAGGCGTAAACTCTTATTCTTCTTAAGTTGGCTTCCACTGAAAGCTTATTGGCGGAACGTAAGACCTCATCAAGTAATCTTTTTTTAACGACCAGGAAAACGCATCCACAACAAAGATGGCGATTTCTTTTCTTGTAATTACACACACAGCTCGGCTCTCAAAGAGAACCTTCATCGTAAATTGCAAAACGGCATGTAATTACGGTGTCAGGTGCTTCAAACACGAAGGCGGACAGAAATAAGAAAAGATTGCCAGATGTTTCGGGCATTAACAGAAGAATGTTGAATGAGAATAGTTTACAGGTCATGTTGGTGTAAATGTGCACATTTTTAAAACTTCGATGTAATATAAATACATAAAATTGTTTTCAGGGAGTCAAATTTTATTTATGCCCAATACATTTTTTCCGCTTCAAGTTGCCTGATATTGCAATAATAATGAAGGAAATAAATTGCTTACAAATTTCTAAGATTAATACGTATTCTTGCACAACATAATTATATATATATATATATATATATATATATAGAGAGAGAGAGAGAGAGAGAGAGAGAGAGAGAGAGAGAGAGAGTCCCTGTTTAAAAGTATTACGCGCATGATAATATGTGCTATTTGGCATAATTAATTGATATGGAGAAGGAGTTCAGATAGCTGGTGACAGAACAAAATGTGTGATATTTAAGGGAAGAAATTTATTCAATAAAATGTGGAAATTCATGGAGAATACATGATGGAAGCATTTGTTGCGGGGCGAGTGAAGAAGTGGCCGAGAACGCGTAGAAGACAGAAACCAGAATGTCAAGCTGGCACACTGGATATTCGGAGGGCTTCCAAGGCATCAGATGTATTGCTCGGTGGGTAAAATTAAATAATTATTGAGTAAGTGGCTCTCTCGCTTTGCAGATCAGAGATCGAATGCTCCGATCATACCAGCGAGGGTGCATGTACGCGGACTGCGGTGTGGATGGGTAATGTAGCACCGTTCTGAGAGGAGAATGTTTTATAAACAATTAATGGAAGAATTAGGGTGAATTTAATACGACAAAAATCATGAACAATACTACGACGTCCAGTAATTCAAGATAATAGCTGTGAGTAATAAGGCTATGTGAAGTTTTTGTTGAAGATGTTTTTTAAAATCGTTCAAACGTGTGCACAAACATTAAGAGACATTTAATATTTATTGGGGAAATAGGGGATCGAAATTCTGGTGTGGTACATTAGATCAGTTATTAGGGTTACATAAATAAAATTTTACTCTGTTAAAGAAGGTACAGAATGGTTAGTAATTAGTAAATTAGGGTTTTAATAGTTTCTGAGGTTTTTGTATCGAGGGGTTTTTTAGTATTTTCTTTAGTTTTTGAAGTTATGATTTTTTTTGTTTTGTTTTTTAAGTTCCATATGTATTTTTTCTTTAAATAAAATTACTTTCTGAAGTTTCCTGGAGAACGCCATGAGGGTGTGCTGTGGTAATCACCGACCTTCATCTTTCCCTATAACTGGTAAAGACATAGATTTGTCGCTAAAATACAAGCTAAAACTTATTTATAATGTGTTACAAATATATTAAATTAAATATATAGCACGCAGATGCAACCCGCAACACTACACAACACACTACAGTCGTGTATAACTCAAATACGATGCATTTTAGAGCCTTAAAACCAGATTTTTGTGGCGTGCAGTGACACAAATTTGATTTTCTATCCCTTAATCTACAAAATTAGATTTTTCAGACGTTTTATTCCGTGTTTATCAGTTAAGAGGAAGCTATTCTACTCCACATTTGTATTTGTGCACCGACAAGCAATTGTTGACAGCATATATGGCTTCTGGAGGACTTTGCTCTTTAGGCGGTTGAGGTCAAGAGACGAGTTTCTGTTGCGTTTCCAATTCCATGCGGGAGAGGGAGAATCTAAACGATTCTTCTGTTGGTGCATTACGGGAGATAATTCAAAATAATGTGATAAAATAAAACAAAAAATGCAATTGCCATTAAGCTGATATTCCTCAAAATACATCATTTAAAATGTTAAATGATCGTTTAAAAATTGAATGTAAAAATTATAGAATTCCAGTATTCTTTACGCCCACATATGTGCGAAATTTTCGCATGGGTTCAGTTGATATTTTTATTCTATCATTAAGCTGATATTCCTCAATTTATTTAGTGTGAGGAATCGTTGTATTGTCTTATATTATCATGTTGGTTTGACATCAAATAAGGCAATAACTGGAATATTTAACGTTTCAAACATTTATGAAAGTATATAGTTTTAATTTTTTTAATTTGCGGATATTTTTTTGTTCTGCAGTGGAGAAATTATCGAGTAATTGCATTTCTGTTGTGGAGGGTAGGTTGATGTGTAGATATAATTAATTCTGAAAAACAAAACGACATTTAATTTGTTTGTTTTCCCGTTTGTTAGTGTATTTATCCGGCCGTTACCTGGGATTGATAGGAGAAATCATGTACATCACGGATGATCATATTATTTTGAGAAGCATAAAAAGTGATCTTGAATAAATAGTTGTACATTTACAAATATTATTCACAACGGAATATTACAGATATGTTTTGAGAATTATTCACCACAATCAACAGTTTTCCTCCACGTAACGTGGCAAACTTGAGTTAGTAGTTATTTAGGAAATACCCCTTGCTGGTCCATTTTGGGCATTGTGGCCAAAATTAATAATATTTCTGAAAACAGTACGTAAACTAATTTGGAAAGCTAATGTTGAAATTTGCAGATTGCATTAAATGAAAAATCCCTACCTTCAATATTGAAAGTGTGTGTATGTGTTCCAAAAAAATTTACTTTTGCTATTTTCGAAACATCGGAGAGTCTTAACGATTATCACACCTCACTTCTTACACCGCATTTCTCGGGCACTTTCCCTATACGAGCTAATAATTGAAAGAAATAATTTGGCCCGCAGTATTTTTGATTAAATATTGAAAACGGTCTTCAGGTCAACTACTAAAAAACTCCAATTCGAATTCTTAAGACCTCAAGACACGTCAAATCGCTCGAGAAACATCCATTTCGGGAAAAATTTTGTGTACGAAAATTGCACAACTGTTCACTGACAGATGGACATGCGTTTAAAAAACACATCTCCATATCAGCGAACACCAAAAAAATATTGTGCCAAAATCCATACATCGATGATTTTGCAGCATTATATAACTCTCTTCACTTTGTATATATTCCGTATTTATAAAGCGTATAAACGTAGTCAACTGAATTAAATTTAAAAGAAACCTCAGTGATTACAGACATTTGCCCTTCATTGATAATGATATCCATAATTGAATTATCCCTCCCCCCTGAAATTAAACAAAATCTCTAAAGACGTTCGTTTTCATGCACACTTGCACCAACTACTGATCTTCGTGTAATTGATTAAGAACGGCATAGTAAGAATATGATGCTCGAACAAGCTGCAACAAGAATAAAACCAAGTGAATTTTAGAATTGAAACAATTCTTCCCATCGGGCCATGTTAAAAAATATTTCAGTATCATTTATATTATATAGAAGACATTCCAATTCTTCTCAAACATACTAATTAGAATCACATCAATCAATAGTAAAGTTATACTAATAAAGTAGAGTAAAATAAGTGCTTGATATTTCCATACACCATCGAGAAAGAACGCTGAAAATATCTTAGTTACAGTTGAAACCGATAAGAAAATTGGCAAATCTCTAAACCAGTAAAAAGGCTCAAATGAGGTTCCTACAAACACCAAGACCAAAAATTTATTTATGGGGACCCATTTCAGTTCGTCCCTCCAAAACATATTTTAAAATAAGTACAATTTGAAACTACGTACGGACATGAACAGCGGCAGCGAAAGCGTGGCGAAGCCCAGCGCAGTCACCCGGGACGGCTTCTGCGCGCGCATCATCATGAAGCGCAGCGACGACTTGAAGGGCGGCGCGCAGTCCTCCCACCCGCAGTCGAACGCCGCGTCCGCCACGGTGCTGCTCTAAACAGCGACAAAGTCGGGATGCATAGTCATAGAGCACATGCAGGTTTGTGGAAAACCATTGAAGACAGTGAAAGGCAGTTAAAGACAATGGGTTACAATGGAACACAATGCAAGACCAATGAAGATGGTAAAAGACAAGAAACCGGAAGACAGTGAAAGAATCTGGAAGTTATTGGAATTCACAAGAAGACAGTGAAAGAAACTGGAGGACAGTGGGTGAAACTTAAACTTGATAGGTTCAACTAGAAAGCTGTGGAGTCTACAAAGATGAGAATGAAGGGCAGTGTAAGGGAAGTCCATGGCCGCCAATGGAAGAGATTTAAAGGCCACGAAAGACCATGGGGGGTCTAGAGAATATTTTGGATGCCACGCAAGCTTCTGCACATTGATGTCCTGCAGGGCTGTGAGAAGTGGTTCTAGCCGCAGTCCGAAACGGTGCCACTGGTCGATCGCAAGTGCAGTGGATTTGGCGCTGAGAAGAAACGACCATGAGCATACTGCAAGAAAGAAGTGCCACAATATGAACGCGCAGTCCTCCCACCCGTAGTCGAACGCCGCGTCCACCACGGTGCAGCTCTAAACAGCAACCAACGCCAGATAAACGGTGTGGTTATTCTTGAGGCGTATTATCAAATGCTGTGGCATATAATGCAAGGCCACGAAAGTCGACGAAACTCCATAAAAGTCAATGAATGTCCATTGAAGGCAATGAAAGACCACGATGGACTATGCAAAACCACAGTATATTATGAAAGAAAATGGGAGACAACGGAAAGCAAACGACAAACCATCTAAATCCACGAAAGATCACAGAAGACCATAGATGCCAGTGAAGGGTCATAAATGATCATGGAAGAACTGGGAAGGCCGTAGATGTCCATGAAATACCATGGAAGACAGCAGGGAAGGAAGTCACAAGCCACGTGGAAGACCAAAGAAGTCCACAGCCGGCCGGGGAATACCCTCGAACGACTGCCGAAGTTCTACGCCGCAAACTTTTTGCGATAATGGTTGTTTATTTTACGTCAAAAACAGCTAAAAGTGCGTATGACGTGCTATGAGGAAAGTGAATTGTGTGCACATTTTCTAAATTCTGTAATCCTACACTAAGTCATATACTACTTGAATTTTGAAGGAAAAAAGCTCCCATGTAATAAAATCTATTTTCAAGGATAAAAGGCAATAAATTTTGGCTCTTATCCATGTTGATTGCAAGATGATATCAGTACGTTTTTGCGCACATTTGGCGCTAGCCCAATGGCTGTGCTCATACGACCTCTTGAGCGACCACTACCGCCATCACGGCCCAGACGTTTTAACACCTGAATTCACTAGTTTTAGAAAAATTCTACACCCTAAAAACCATTTACATGAGAAGAGCTAGGAGGCCGGAAGTCTGGACAGCAGCTACCGTGATACATCCCCTCCCCACCGCCCCCTATAGCGCAGAAGACAGTTCAGAGGACAGCGGTCTGTCAGGACTTTTTGCCGGGTGTGCTTCATGTTTTGAGATGGAAGAAGAAACAGTAGTTGTCGAAATATTCAAAGTATGTTCAATTGCCTCCGCGAATACATGCCTTACATAGACATACAATTACCCTAATTATATAATTATTAATAATAACAATTAACGACTACATAACTAATTTCAATTAAAATTCTTATTTGGTTTAACTATTTCATTACATTAGATTTCCATCTATTTATTATGTTTTGCAGTAAAATTGTAAGAAATATCCCAAATTTTGATTGTACTTTTTGATCCGATTGCTTTCTTGCACAGTGATCAAAATTTGTAATAGCTCTGTTCTAGTAGCAAATATTTTTAACTAAAGTTTTGCCAGCTGTTTACATTTTGATAAAATATTTTTAAAATATTGGAGAACTTGAGGAAATATTTTGTTCCAGGAAATAAATGAATTTCAGTTCATTGTCTGAACTATAATTGAATCTGATATATGTGTAGCAGTCACAAAAATATATGTTCATGTCGTGACATCTTTCATAATTGAGGGCATCCGTACATTTTCTACGTGAGCATATTATTAATCAGGAGCGTTCGTTGTTCTTGAACAACAAATTGCAAAAACATGTGATTGGCTAATCAATCAATTGATACGTTTCTTACCTGCAGAGTGAGATTTGTTCCCGCAAAGCAGAAGAGTGCCAACTCAGATAGATCGAAAACCAAGAAGCCGACTAAAGAAGCCATGGCATAGGCATCAGTCGTAATCTGCAAACATGCAATATATCACACACATTACACAGCTTACTTTACACTACTATTACTGTGTTAAATTTGGTAGGATAACAGGCGGTAGATGATAATGATAATGTATTGGGACGGCCGCGTACGTTGGAATTCAACATATTAAATAATAGCTCGCTTGGCATTGGAGCTCGCAAAACTTAGACGAACAAAAAAGTGGCGAAACTCCGGCCGCGTACTCGCTAATACGTGCAGGCATGCGGCGAGGGAAGGCCTGTCCGTTGTTGAGGGCTGGCCCCATTAAAACCGATGAGAACATCCCACATTCCGTATGGAACGATTTCGCGTACCACGACCCAATATACAAGTAATTTTCTGGACCCGGTGGACTAATTAATTACTAAAGAAAGAAAAGTAGTAGTGAGTTGGAAATTTATTACATTAACGCCTAGGATATACGAAATTGTTATTTCACTAAATCATTAAATTATTAATAAAGAAATATAGGATATATGTCGGCCCGGTGGCCGAGATCGCTGAGGCAGTAGTGTCGTAGTGATCTCGGACCGAAGGGTCGCGGGTCCGAGTCCTGCCTCGGGCATGGTTGTATTTGCGTTCGTCCTTTCACTCCTTATCATCCTCTTATCATTTCATCTTCATAGTTACCATACCGTTAACACCAATAGTGGTCGCTAATGACCTAGATGTAGATGCGACCTTAAATAACCAATTTTTAAAAAATATAGGATATATTTCTATTTATAATAGATTAATCCACGGGAGAAAGGTGATACAGGCTCCCAAGCGTGGGGCAAAGAAACATATAAATTATTATTAAATAATCCACAAGAACATTCACAATACCGTCATTCAGTGAGTTGTGATGAGAGCAACATTGGAAATGAAGTTAATTCAGACGAAAATATAGTTGTGAATTTAAACGTAGATCCCGTTTTGCACTGTCTGGGAAGAGTCTATAGATAATTTGAGTTTGACTAGAAAAAAATTATACAGTAATGTACAGTTGTCAGCATATGACAACATTTCTGAAAAAGGTTGGCCTGAAGATAATTTATGGGACAATGCCATATAAATATGTATATGTGGACGAAATAAAATGTTGGCCCACATTTAAAACCAGAACCTGGAAACATTTATAAATTAAATTCGTTATGTACGAACGCGTAATAAATCAAATTCAAAATGGAATATAGACACATTTTTGAGAACCAAAAGATCTCTTCCATTAATCCTTAATAATTATTAAAATGAATAGAATGACACTTACGGCTGCAAGGAACGTAATTCCACACAACATAACGAGATTCCCAAGGCACTGAGCGAAGACCACTAGTCCAATAAGATTCTGCAGTTCCTCTATGTATCTGTAGAAGAAACAACTCTTTTATGGGGAAAAGATGAATATGAAAAAATGAAAATACTGTTATTACTAAATTAAGATATTTTAAGAATATTTTGGAATAATGTAAAAACATAAATTGCACTTGTCTAAATTCTCGGCGGGAAAATGAATAATTAAATTAAAGGTAGCTCTGACCAATATGGGCAGAAGCAGAATAAATCTCATCGGCCTATTGAAAGGCAGAAAAGAAGTACGAATTTTTCCACAACCAGATAAGTAAATGAATGCTGTGAAAACGTAACAGGAAATTTATATTCAAATAATATTCGTGTTTATATTCATATAACTGTAAAACGCACGAAATAAACGCCCATGATAATTCATTAAACGTAAACGACGTGAGGAAATTTCTCAATTCCCGAAAGTATTCTCCGATTCGATGAAAACTAATGTTTGTCCGTCCTGTACTGTTAGGGTTTCGAGAAAGTGCGATAAAACACACACTTTTATCATGTTGTCATTAATGAAGAATGGATACAGTAATTAGTTTCGAATGATGAGAATGTCATGAAGATGAGAAGTAATTATTATTTTTCATTTTTTTAAGTATTAAATAAAAGTAATTTATACAAATACATTCTCCAAAAACTTGATTATCAAAAAGTAATACGTAATTATGTTTTAAAATTATTAATTATAAATTCAGCCACTGTCTGGAGGAGAATTCCTGCAACAGGCTGCTCTAATCGGTAGTTTTCCTTTGTTTCACCGATCAGCAGTAGGTCGGAGCCGGTTCTCGCAAGCCAGCGGGGGAAGAAGACCGTCATCTTCCGCGATTAAAACATACCCTGCACTTACCGGACGAACGCCCGGAATCAGTAATCAACCAATCGACCCAACTGGTCTGACGTGGATCCGCGAGGCCCCACCTGAGAACGGCCTGGTGGTGGTGCACAACATGGCGGAGGCCGTCCGCCATTTCGCGCTGGTACGCGGCCACCTCGCCCGGCGCGGCGCGAGGCGTGCGCGTGCGCATGCGCGAACGCAGGCCCAACAACTCCTCGCACACGGCGCTGAACTGCTCGGTGGCGCAGCGCAGCAGCGTCCAGTACAGGCTGTTGGTGACGATGGCCATGATGCCGGACTCCATGAGGCCGGCCGAGATCACCAGGCGTGCCGCCATGCGCACCACGGCGTTCGGGGGCGTGAACGGCAGCCACAAGCGCACCGGCAGGTCCTACATGGTCGCACTCTTAAATGTTCCAGAATCGAAACGTCAATGAAAGCTTAATGCTCATCAAATCCGAAACGCAATGCAACAAAGTCCCGAAACAGCATAACAGAATCCCAACATATATTACAGCAGACTTGCGAAAAGCAATACAGCACTCTCGAAAAATACAGTTACGCGTAAAGAAAGCAGTGCGGCACAATCTCGTAAAAAGCAGTTCGGCCGATTTCGTAAAAAAGCAGTTCGGCAGACTCCCGTAAAAACGCAGTTCGACACAATCTCGTAAAAAAGCAGTGCGGCACAATCTCGTAAAAAGCAGTGCGGCACAATCTCGTAAAAAGCAGTGCGGCACAATCTCGTAAAAAAGCAGTGAGGCACAATCTCGTAAAAAAGCAGTGCGGCACAATCTCGTAAAAAAGCAGTTCGGCAGACTCCCGTAAAAACGCAGTTCGGCACAATCTCGTAAAAAAGCAGTTCGGCACACTCCCGTAAAAAAGCAGTTCGGCAGACTCCCGTAAAAACGCAGTTCGGCAGACTCCGTAAAAACGCAGTTCGACACAATCTCGTAAAAAAGCAGATCGACACAATCTCGTAAAAAAGCAGTGCGGCACAATCTCGTAAAAAAGCAGTTCGGCAGACTCCCGTAAAAACGCAGTTCGGCAGACTCCCGTAAAAACGCAGTTCGGCACACTCCCGTCCGTAAAAAGCAGTGGCACACTCCCGTAAAAAAGCAGTGCGACACACTCCCGTAAAAACGCAGTTCGATAGCCACTCGTAAAAAAGCAGGTCGGCACAATCCCGTAAAAAAAACAGTTCGGACTCCCGAAAAGCAGTATTGGCGTACCTCGTCGGGGCAGCCATCGGGTGGGATGGGCGCCACGATGATGAGCGCAGCCCACATGGCGGCGGGCGCCAGGCACACGGACAGCAGCAGCCACGACCGCCGCCCGGGCGGCGGCGGCGGGGCGGCGGCGGCCGACCCGCACCGCGCCTCCACGCGCTCCATCTCCGTGAGGCGCCGCAGACAGCGACACACCTGCACGCACACACCGCGCACTCTGAAGAAATGCTGCCAAGGAGTCGGGCATGGAGGCGGAGAAGACAACATGGATAAGACCCAAAATTTATTGTTTTTTTATTCTTGGAAATGGATTTTATTACATAGGAACTGCTTTTTTTTTTCTTTTCAAAATTTAAGTAGTATATGACTTAGTGTAGGGATCACAGAATTTTGAAAATGTGCACACAATTCATTTTTCCCCATAGCACGTCATACGCAGTTTTACTGTTTTTTTGACGTAAAATAAATAATAATAATAATAATAATAATAATAATAATAATAATAATAATAATAATAATAATAATAATAATAATAATAATAATAATAATAATAATAATAATAATAATAATAATAATGAAGATCAGATTTTGCCATTAAACTTGTGGTGAAAAAGTTAATACTCGGCTATCCGGGATGACCCGCGTCACAATAAATGAAGCTAACGTTTCGGCCATCGTGTTGTGGCCTTTTTTGAGCTATATTGCGCTTTAGAAGGCAACAATATGATGGCTCAGCGTCGGCTCGAGCGACTGTGAGGCGGGCGACTTCCTCTGAATCCCCTCTCATTTCCACCACCAAATCCAGAAATGAGTGTACGCGCGAAAGCTGAAGCGGTTCGAGGCGCGTACAAGTGGCTTCATACGAAAATATATTTACCAGATTTGTTCTATCAAACAAGCAAGATTTGAAATACGGGTATATTCTTTACTATTTATTACCAATTCATGTGTGCTTTCCTTTTTAAATTCTGACTTGTATTAACATTTTTGCCAAGGGGCAAGCAGTTGTTCGAATGGCGTATTCTTTTCTTGCTTTTGTTTTGTAGTGTTTTATTAAATTTATTAAAATTTATATAATTATTTGTTGCATATAGCAAAAAAAAAAAACAAGTATCAATGAGTTAACAATTCTCGCTTACAGACGGAGAGTGCTTTTAATAGACAAGAATCTTTTTAACATAGAAAGTTAATGCTTTTATATCACTTAAGTAAACAGCATTACAAAATAAAGATACTTTCGATTCAAAATGTTTAATTTTACTCGCAATTGAGAATTTGAAATGTGACTGATGTATTATCTCATTTTAATGGATCATTACTTTGCTCTAAACAGAAAATGGAAATTAACGTAGCTAAACTTGTGACAATAACCGTCAATGAACTTCTCACAAAAATTGTCATGGGCCACTTATCCAGTGACGTACCGCTATTCCCAAGCTATTTGTACAACCCTTACTTTTAAATCTCGCGCCAATTTTTCATGATGCAGTGCCCGCGATCTCTAGGTTGCTTGTTACCTTACCCTCGACCATGACATGCCTGGTGTAGACGGAGTCTGCGGATAGCCATAAGAGACCCCGGATTTTAAGACTAGTGCCTATTTAGTTGCATTAAAAATGTGTTAACAAATACTTACAAATTAGGCGTACTCCAAGCTACTGATATTGCCTTTAATCTCCGAAAATATTTACACATGTGCTCCATCTAAAGACGTTAATACAATAAGAAGTGTTCAAATGCATTTTTAATGAGCATGTGGCTTTAGCACACAGATTCCTTACCAAATGAAATAACTTCAAAATAAATATTATTTACCTTTCCTTTGAAAAATAGGAATGGCATAATTTTGACGAAACTGAGGCAGTTCACTGTTATTACGTTGACGTTTGCCAGCAACGTTTCGATGCCGTGCCATTCCGTCAGCGAGCTGATGAGCATAGATAGCGTAAACATCCAATACAAGATAAAGATCACACCCGTGTAGATGTTGTACAGAAGACGACGGAAAGTAGGCCAGCTGGGATTCACCCACCAGCCAGCAGAACGAACCCATCGCATGTTCATGGCAGCCGAGTTTTTCTGAGCCTCGTCACTGTCCATCAGTGGCTCTCGCACCATATCTACGCCACTCTAAATAAGAGAAGAAAGTATTTGAAAGCTTCATGTCACATTACAACTCAAAAATATGAATGAAACATGACCCGGCAAGATGATTTACTCTGACACATTACTATTATTATTATTATTATTATTATTATTATTATTATTATTATTATTATTCATGTATTACCCGTTCAAATGAAGGCGAAATGGAGAATGAGCATACAAAGGATAGAAAAGTCACCAACAGTTCATAACAATCATAAAAATGCATTAATTATGATGAAAATATTGTAATTAATGCTGCTGTTTGGATAACAAATGCTATTATTGGATTGCACGGATAGTACGAAGGTGAACCGCCAATAAATTAGCCACGGAGTTGTGTGACCCAACCTCATTTATCTCACCTGGCGTAATCTCAATGGTATTATAAACAAGGTTAAATCAACGTGTAATTATTACTCAAGAAACACTAAACTCCTTCATAATTTTAAGAGAATGATGGGGCACTCACCCTGCTTCACTTCGATTCTGGTGGTGCGAATTGGAACAAGTGAAGGAGAGAACTTTCCAATTGTTCAGATACTGCTTCTGCACGTTAACACGGGATATTTCGAAAAAAAAAAATGTATTTTTCGAAAAAAATAGTCGTTTTGTTCTATTGTCAAACACCCGATGCTACTATAATATAAACATAATATCTGGATCAACCGAATTCCGATCAACTCCAAGGTACGTTGAAGCTAGTGATGCTATATCAGTACATACTTTCTCGCACTATTTCTGCATTTGCAATTTCCAAATATTCAGAAAGTTCAACCAAAATGAGACCGGCGAAATTCTTTTAAATCCCATCTATCCGTTAAAAAAGAGAAAAAATTGTAGCGGTTTTGGAGAAAATATTTTTTTTAGAAATAGGGTAAATTCCATGCACAAATTACGCGGAAGCTACTCTTTTTTTAAAAAATTGTACGTGTTTTTTTTACAGAGCTGATATTGTACAACAGGCTTGTCTGAGACCAAAATCTCTATTCAATTTGTACTTTTGAAACGTTAACTTTGGAAGTTTTGAAGAAAACGTGTCGAAAATGGGACTAGTTTATTTTTCCTGACTTATTACATATGATGATAAAGTTTAAAGAAAATATTTGGAGAGGTTTCTGAGAAAAGAAATGTTGACTTTTTTTAACTTGCCTGTATTTTGTACAAAATTACACGAAAATTATCAATTCAAAAAACTGAACATTAACTTATTTGAAAATCGGTCTTTAAGGAACAGAATTCGTTAAGGAAAAAACTCTTTCTTCAATATTATAGTTGTAAGATGACGCCTCCAAAAAATTGCACTTTTGCAATTTTAAAAACTTTGTGAAAATAAAATAAAAAAAAAAAAATTTTTTTTTTTAAAAAAAGTTCTAAAAAAATTTTTTTTTTATTTTTTAATACATCAAAATCCGCGTAAGACAATGGCGCAAATTTTCATTTTCATTGAACTCTGAATTTTAAAAAATTGTGTAAGTTACAAATAATACGAGAAAAATGTGCTATTGCGGCAGCACTAGTTTCGATATGGGCACATTTAGTTTGTTCTATCACCTCCTTTTTGAAGATATTAAACTTAGTAGTTTAAATCACTGATCAGAAACGTACCGCACCTAAATTCGTCAAAATGAACACAGTCGTCTCATTAAGTCTCTTATAACGGTAAATAAGCATTCCTTCTCTACATAAATATTCACTAATGTGTTGAAACGACCAAGAATCTCGGGGAATTAGTATACCTACATTAAATAAAACAAGGGGAGTGGGAACTGAATCCCAACGAACTGACAAAAGCTAATGACAATACTTCAAAAATGAACATAAAGAGTATTGGTCATTATCTCTTTGTTTATCAGGAAGAATGTTGTCTGAATCGATGCAATCATTTCTGGATGAAGAGGGAAATTATTAAAAAAATACTACTAATTTTGAAAAGTTGAATTTCCGAAACAAATTGCAAGAATTCGCAGCACATGCTAATAACACTTCTGTTTGAAATATCACATTTCCAATTAGGAGTTGGGAAGAGATGTGAAGCACTAACTTCAATAGCATTCACCGTTTCACCACGAACGCTAAATCATTGCTCTTTGTAAGACATGCAGCTCTGCTCTTTCTTAGGAGTTTTTTTTCCTTAATGAAATACTTTTCGAATACTTTGTGAAGTTCATGTACTAAATTATCACTAACACTAAGAATTTGCTGTGATAATAAAACATTCAAAACACTATGTATACAGGGAGGAATGTGAGCATATGTACAGTAATTATTTGAAATTGATTATTGATTTCCAAGGAAATGTTAAGGATGGCATAATAATTACTCGGGTAAAGAAGATGATCATCAATTTCTGAGAGCTAAATAATCATCTTAAGCTTCAGAAATACTCTCTATTTCGGAGCAATGCGTGGTTTATTAAGACTTATATTTGTCTTCTACATAAAGTCATGGTTATGATGTGATACAGATAACCATATTTTCTACATTAATAATTACTTCTAATTCAATTACTGAAAATAACTGCAGTATCTGAAAGGGCGTTTCGAGCAATCATGCATCATGCCTTATGCAGTCACTTACGAGTTATGTGCTACAACGAATATGCACATTGTAAATGTATTGCATTATCATTATGCCGATTAAATAAATATTTAGGTATGCACTACGCGCTTTTCATAGGACATTCTTTGCGAAATCTTACAAATTGACTACCTCAACCAAATTGGCTAATGCAAGAGTAGGTCATTAAGTATTTGCACTTTCGTTCTAATCGTCTGTGGGCTGACTGTGAATCTTTGTGCATTTGCCAGCCTTGAAATAACATCGTAAACTTTGTTAATGGTAAGTCTGTGCGTTATCACTTGAGTTGTTCGCTTTCGTTGTTGCGACATACCACGCACCATTTTCACAAAAATAATAGGCTTTCATACTTTGTTTTTCATCTGAATACGTACCAAAAGCTGAAATATTTACAAAATTATCAACACAATGCGAGTGCAGTGTTTTTTTTCTTGGGAAGAGTTTACCGGTGGATTAACCCTTCAAAAGCAGTCCAACAAGCATGCAGCACAAGAAACGAATAAATATCCAGCATTATCCACCCGAATCCCAATATCGAGCAAGTCGGACCTGACTCAGAATAACATACGAGAAACTATTAATAAAGTGGCAAATCTTATGCACGTCCGTCAGGTTCTGCATACGAGAACGCTTAGATATAGTCAAAAGACATTATTTTATCGCAAGACAGCGCGCCTCTACATACCGTCGTACAAGTTCTTCAGAATCTGTCTTTGAGGAACATCCCGGATACATGGAACTTTCCAAACATCCCGGAACATCCCAGAATATACCGGATAAAGTTCCGATCTTGTCACGCCTAATTAGTATCTGTTGCATGAAATGCAGGTGGAACACATTTAAAAATGCTGTAAGTGGCCTAAGATTTGCATCCGACCTATAGGTGAGGAAGCAGTACATACACTACTTGCTCCCAATCGAAAATCCTTTTCCGGAGGGTATTGGAAAACTGGTACTATGATGAACCAAGTACATTGAACAATTGACTGATAGCAAAGTGTATAATGCTGTAGTAATCAATTGTAAACACTGAGTGCAGATACTTATTGAATTACCCTCGTATAGTCAAGAAATTGGTTCATTTTAAAAATAAAAGTGATAAATTATTAACACAATTTTATCACATCATTTTAACAGTTATGAGACTAACAAAAGTTATGGGATTTAACAAAACTACAAAGAAGATGGTATATTTTAATGAATATTATTAATAAAAATCACTACTTTTAAGCTAATATACCGAATGACTTATGAAATTTAGATTATTAAATAATAAAATGAAGTTGTTTCATAGTTAAGACGTCTTTTTACGAATATGATGTGAAAACCTTTTAAAATAACGAAATATATTTAAAATTCAATTTGCAAAATATTCGTCCTTCGCATTCAGCCCTGTCAATGACCACCATCTCGATCATATTTTTTAACCAGTTTCCCTTGATTTATTGACGAAAAACTGAGATAGCAAAGCACCCTAGCTTTTTTTCTGTTCAGTAAATGTAACTTCATTATCTGCGCCCGTGTTCTTGAGCTCAAAGGGATGGTATTGGAGAATTTAACTATTTTGACAGTGTCAAATCTAGAGCCCATTCGCTGACGCAGATACTCGTAGTTAACATTACTGGAGTGAATACTGTTATCAAATCATTATATCAAATATATACTTTTATCAAATCATTACATTACAGGAGTGAATGTTGTTATCAAATCACAATTATACGCTTGTTACTGCCGCAATTCATAGTTCATCTGAGTATAGTAAAAGAAAGGATGAAGGGATATTCAGGAGCTCAAGGAAACGTACGCAGATTTTACTTCCTTCACATATCACAGTTTTTTAAAACTGTTTTGAACGCTAAATATATAAGTAGATTCATACAGATCGTAACGTGAAAGCGAATTACCATCAACAGCCTTCTGCTTATATTCTCAAGGCGGTCAAAGAGTCCGTCGCCAGCAGGTGCAACGTCAGTTCTGGAAGCAAGCGCTTTGCCGGCCTATGCGGCGCCTACAGAACTCCGGTCGCGCCCGGCACACCCACCCTGCCTGGCATTTCGTACGCCTCATTCATCTTTCAGAGTAGCTGAGAGACCCCGGGAGGATGACACTGCTCTTCAAGCACACGGTTGCTTGCGTTACACGTACGGTTGCGTGTACACGTACTTCCAGGGATTTATATTTTCAGGATCCGTTCCGACAATCCAATGTTGCATCCGACATTTTACGACTGTTTTGAATGGCACAAATTTCAAATATAATCATTGAAGTATTATTCGAATTTTCTATACACCCGTCAACGCCCCGCTCCCCTCTGCTGGCAGTGTACAGTTTGTCATCGCCTACGCTTTACCGTTGTGGTGCCCGAGTAGCACCTCGGAGTAAGCCATCAGGTCCCCAGTACCCGCGCGGATCATTTTCTCGTATATGATTTGCAGATAATGCAAGAAAACCGTCGCAAGATTACAACTACACATATGCATATTGCATCGTTTAAATAGCGAGCAATAAATAGAAATGGAACCATCAATATTTATTGTATTTCCAGCCAAGAAGCCTTAGCAATTTCGGAAGAAAATTAGATTTCATTATACTATTCCCGCCCTTAAATGATAAATCGTGGAGTACCCTAAGGATTCATCCTTGGCACAATTGTTCCTTATTAGCCTTACGGCAAATGTCTTCTGAAGCTTGCTAATTCACGAATTAACAGGTTAATACAAACTTTCTCCAAAATTAGTGAATAAATTGTGTGGCAGATTTGGTACATATTTCGGACTTTAGCATGGTAAAGTGTACATTAGACAACACGAGGCTGCAAGGGTAGGTGAAGTACATAACGCTGTCGAGAAATAGCAGACATTAATGTGATAAACTTGAATCAGTCTGCTAGTGGAAAGCTCATAAGGTTAGCGAGAGGCAATGTTCGTAGTTTCACGTTCTACTATGTCGGTCGAATGTTTCTATTTACACGATACCACCTAACATAACCCAATCTCTTTATACATCTCTATCGCGCTTCACTACGCATTTCCAAGATGGATCGTCGAGGTTCCGGCCCCGGCAATTTACATAAAACAACCTTCAGTCTGTGCTCCGCCTGATTTCCAAAGCATTTTTATGTCAAAATACCACTCGTGAGCACACAAGACGTTTCAAAATCAATCACCTTACGCCAGCATGACGATCAGCCAGCGCCATCCGAAACATTCCGGCCATCGCCTTACTCAGACCGCCTGATTAATGTGCAAATTAATCAACTAAAAGTCGAATTAGTTACATTTTGGACTTTCTCCTTCACAAATTCGTAAATTATTTGCGTTTAATTCTAAGTAACAAAATATGCTTTAGTCTGCAGACGACAAAATCCAAACGTAATCAAGAACATAATCAAATTCAAAACGTATCATCCTTAGAAAAAGGAAATTCACAAAACCTTGCGTGAGCTAGTAAAATGCTTCCAAGACTACAAACTCATAACAAACACCTAAGCGACTCTCTAAGCTTCGTGAATCCTCAACCCAAAGAAAACTGTCCACCACATTGGCTCATAAATAATAACCACCTTCTTTGATCTAACAAACCAAGAAATCCTAAAGTGGAAAAATAATTATGAAATCTTAAGAGCAATCTAAACAAGAACAAAAAATATAACTAACCATCGTGAGGGTATTGCCGGAGATTTAAATCTTTTAAACACAAATTGGAAAGAGATCGCATCCAATGGAAAACTATAGCATCCAGTCAACAAACTGGTTTGGGACTGCGAATTAGAGCAGGTACAGACCGGTCTACCCAACAGGACATACCCTCCATATCTGGAAGCGACTGCTGAAGAAAATTCGAGGAATCCGTAGCCGTTAACCATTCCGCCAGGAGGCAATACATTATTTCATTTTTACAAAGGCCACGCGTGTCTCGCAGGGAGTTAATTGGTCGCAACGGACTGCCGAAATTTGCCACCAGAAAAGTGCGGATGCAGCCGGTGCTCGATTGATTGATTGATGTTTCCGATCGCGTCAACTACCAAGGACTTTAGTCCCGTAAGTGTTGTGTATGTTTTCATCGCGAGAGGTGTCGGTGATCTTCCCCATTGGATAGCGAGACCTGCGACCAGCTATGTTGGCTTGCGGGAATTTCCTTTACGGTATTTCCACTAGCGAGACACCGCCTCAATCGAGACAAGCTCTAAGCTCCCGACCTGAGTGGTACTGTTGTGCATGTAATCCTAAGGGCATATAAGTAAGGGGTGAGAATAAGACGAGGAAGAGGAAGGAAAGATCCCGCGCGCTCCATGGTCCGTTTGTTAGGATACCGCTCCATCATTCGCCGGGTGTTGATCGGAGAAACCACAGAAAACTACCGATCGGAGAAGCCGGTCGCTAGAATTCTCCTTCAGATAGCGGATGAACTCGACGCAGCTATCTGACTAGTGTCGAAAATACTGTCACCGTTGGGAGTGGAACCCTAGGACCTCCCGGGCACAGGCACAGCAGTGACATCAGTTGATGTCCTGAGCCAGATAAGCCGGTTCTGGCGCTCGAAATAAGCGATTGATTTGTGATTCCGGACGCATCAACTACTGAGGTCATTAGTCCGTAAGTGTAGTGTATGTTTTTATCGGGAGGTGGAGTTATCTTCCCCCAATGGATGGCGAGATCCGGCGCCGACTAGAGTTTTCCACAACCAAGTATCTCCCACCAGCGGGGCACCAGCCCAGTCGGGATACGTTCTAAGTCCCCGACCGATCTTCCAGCATGTGTGGTAGTGTAGTGCATGTTAGTATGTGTGTGTGTGTGTAAGGGGAGAGGATAGGACACGGAAGAGGAAGGAAAGATCGCGCACGGTCCATGACCCGTTTATTAGGATACTGCTTCGGCATTCGCCTGGTGTTGATCAGAGAAACCACAGAAAACTACCGATCAGAACAACCGACCTCTAGAATTCTCCTTCAGACAGCGACTGAAATCGACCAAGCTCACAAGCCAAGAGTCGAAAATCCTGCCGCCGTCGGGACTCGAACCTAGGACCTCCCGGTCAGACGCACTGCAGTAACATCAGTTGATGCACTGAGCCATCCAAGCGAACGGATGGCCAGGCATTTGGGAAAGGATGGAAGAGAGAACTCTCCTGGTACAATCTGTGAGGCGCAGAAACACTCAATTTCCTCGAGACTCGTAGCGGTCGACAGCCCGCTTGGGAACTTCTAATCGCACGCGCTCAGTAGTGCCCGTGAGCAATATACTTAGGTTATTCTAACGTGGCATCTGTGGTAGTATCTCCAAGATGGAATATGGTACGAATTTTTGCGTCTTTCTCAGTCCTGTCGCAAGGTGTCGCATGATCGCGACAGTATCAAGCAGTGCTGCATATCAAGCGACTCTAACAGCACGCTCTGAGAAGATTTGAAAAGCCGTGCCTTATTCCATCTTGGAGATACTACCTCAGATGCCTCGTAAGAAAAATCCAAGTATAGTATTTCCCATGAGTCGAACTTGCACAAGTTCTTTAATTCATTATGCGGACGTGCATCCGTCAAAGGCCTCAGAGGAGAATTCACTGTTATGAGACCTACGGCTCTGAGATCAATACCACGCTTCAGAGTCTTATTTAGAGTATTATACGGTGAGTTCCACGAATGTTGAAAAGCATAGTATCAAAAGCTGCCAGGCCGGGTGCAATAACTAATCTCTTTAAACAATAAATAACTCTTTCGTGCGTGTATTGTAATCGGATACTCAGCGCATGTCCATCCGTCACTCACGGTTAGACCTGTCGCGAGCCATCATTTGAGGCAAAAGTGTTATTCGAAGCTCCTCGGTCTCGGTGTAGTCCAGTAGAATTAAAATCCAAATCAGAAATAATTACTACACAAGTTTTTGTTTAAATGACTACATATGTGGCCCATTATGACTATCCTAGGTTTCCCTCTCGGCGGAGTTGCGCCTAAGAGTGTTTAAAATGTACCCCACAAGGGGTATTTTTGTGGTTACATATCGTAAAGGGGTGATATCGTAAACATTGTCTTATTAAAAGTGGTAGGGCATTTAATTCTGCATTGAATGAGATCAGACACAAATTTTTTGACCACTCGTTCCCGCACACCAAACTTGGACAAATTTGACATATTATGAAAATTTTTTGTTTTAACTTTTGCGTTTTGGTAATATCAGCTAAACTAACCCATCAATAAAGTGGTATGTTGGCACATACGCAGCCAAATTATTTCAAATTTGGCGCCGTACTGCGAATACAATAATTTATAACCATTCTTCGGAGTCGAATTAATAGCAAAAGGCATACATTTCAAACATATTGAGTCCGATATAGTTAATTTTCCCCTCAAAAACCCGCCGATTATCTTACAAAGAGAAGAATTTCATTCCTGGCATGAAGCTCTTTGAAGTGCTGTGAGAGCGTGCCACAGACCAGAAACCAAGGGCGACCAGCGTAGACAGCGCTGTACATTGTCACAATTTCTCCGAATCCGACACTTTTCAGATAAGACGCGACAGAATCACGCTGATTGAAATTCTGCAGCCGAACGGTCTGATGCTAGATTCGTAGCTTCGCCAGTGTAAAAAATTAAGTAATACGCACTTAATGACTGCACTGAAGGTTGTATTACTACGTAAAGTTGGTATCGTATTCCGAAGCCACACGCCGATAGATTCTCCATGAAACTGTGTTGGCGCGTCAATTCCTTGTGAATTCCATTAAACACGAGAGTATCAGAAAGGGAAAACTATTTATTTTCGCCCACATACAGGTAACGCAGATATTTTCTTCAATACTTAATTATCCAAACGCCGAGTTGTACTGTCTTAATACGTTTTTCAGAATCTTCCCTTATGACCAGTGCAAAAAGGACGATTAGCATTTTTCCGTGGCCCAGTCTCTTCAAAAAAAGGTCTCCCAATCTTTTGCAACCTCAACATCGTCCATACAAAAGTTAATAGAACAATAAATTCTGCATTTAAAGAGACCAAAAGTGACTTTTGGATCACCTTGTTCCTAGCACTATTTCATTTCGGTCAATCTGTGTCTTTCTCTGACTCTGGAGTCCCATTCACATAAGAAACGGAAATTGGATGTATCCTCCCTGTTGTATCAATGAAATTCTGCACATCTTAGATCACAGCATACGTACCACCGATCTCCATTTTTTTTTTTTTCAATAATATACAAATTTTGATAAGTTTTCTTGAGCTATTTAAATTGAAGCGAGTTTATTACCGTTGGGCAAAAGAACACCTTTAGACTTTTTTATTAGCGGCAATAAAAAGACACCAATCTTCTGGTTTATGTTTTTCCTAGACGACCAATCAAGCTAACAATGTACGGACAGGACAAAAGTTTCCCTTCCTTTGCAAAATATTGAGTTCTTCTTTCCGATGTCTGTACCAGTATAAAGTCGTTTCTGTTTCTAAAAGATGATTTTCTTTCAATCTGAATAGATAACACTTCTGTTTCGAAAGACCCAAGTCACGTACCAATTCGTTTAATTGAGGTTGTGTCGATAGATGTAGAGTGTGATATTTAACTCTGAGAAATTATCTGGATCATATTCTTCTGCACTTGAAGATTAAAAAGAACAACAATTAGGTGTATTGCTCATTTTCCAATGCACTTTTGTTTTCATTTGTTTATAATTGTCAGAGCAAGCAATGCAAAATTAGCAATTCTCAAAGAATGTACAGTAGATGGTATGTACATCGTAATTTGGAATACATAAATATATAGTACGATGTCGATTAGATACCTCAATTGATCTACCTTGTTTAATCTGTGAAACATCGCATCCTCATGCTCACTGAGCAGGAGATGCCACAGGTTCTTGTGGTTATTGACTGTTGACTGTTTTAGAGAGAGAAAGACCTTTGAAAACAAACCGTGTATTGGCCGCCCTACAGTGTTGACTGTTCAGGAAGAATGGCGTATGCTGTGGGCAGTTATACTTGGGTTTTTCTAACCTGGCTGATGACACTTCATTTATTTATTTATTTATTTATTTTACGTCAAAAACAGTTAAAAACTGCGTATGACGTGCTATGGGAAAAGTGAATTGTGTGCACATTTTCAAAATTCTGTGATCCCTACACTAAGTCATATACTACTTAAATTTTGAATTTTGAAAGGAAGAAAAAAACTCCCATGTAATAAAATCTATTTTCAAGGATAAATAAGCAATAAATTTTGGCTCTTATTTCTTCCTGCCGCGACAACATGGAAACGATAATTTGAATAATTGTATTTCCCACTGAATTCTAGAAGACGTGCACAGAAAATGAAGTTACATTTATGTCCAGAAGCAAAACAAGGGGCCATCTCAGCATTTGCTCAATGGATCAGGAAACTGGACAAAAACCTGATCGAGATGGGGTCATTGACCCGGAAGCTGTGGTACAATAGTTGTTACAGGTTGTTTATACTCATTTATATAGTCCAAATGGTAAATAATGCATTATGTATCACTGTTAAAATTAAGGTTACTTTTCTTGTGATGCTCAGTATAGTCTCTAATTGTATAGAAACAGTTATGCAGCAGAAACGATTTCACTTGGGATTTAAACTTTTCTATTGAATTTAATCGTTTAATGTCATGTGGCAAAGTGTTGTAAAATAATGTACATGTATTGTATGTGAATTTTATGAGCTGTTTGTCACCTGATGATAGATTCTACGGAGTGTTAAGTAATAACTTGGAGTTTTCTGAAAATATATTCCCGCCCTTGAGCAAGTCATTTTTACAAAAACCACTGATTCGTAAATAAAAAGACACGGTAATGGTAGAATTCCTAGATTAATGAAGAGAAGCTTACATGAATCACGTGGGTGGGATTTGATTATTATTCGTACAATTCGTTTTTGTAATCGAAAAGTCTGGGAGCTATAAGATGTATTTCCCCAGAATATTATGCCATATCTCAGGCGGGAATGAACATTCGCGAAGTATACACAACGAGCAGTATGAAGGCTGACTGAATTTGCAAGAATTCTGAACGCGTAGCATAATGAACTTAATTTTGTGTTCAATTCATTTAAATGGACGTTCACTTCATCAGCTGCTACGGTGTCATTCAATCGGGAGATAAAAAGTCATCACGGTGATGTCACTATGGTGACATTAAGCTCCTGCTTGGACGAAACCCTAACAGCTGATCAGCTGCCATCAGCCAGGTTACAGAAACCCAAGGACCTCCTGGATATTGGGACCTTGGCAGCGGACCTCCTGGAGATCGGAAGGGAGGGAGGGCATTTCTCCCAAGTACGGAACGTGTTGCAATGCATACCACGGGAAAGCGAGACATATGTTTAACTTCAACCAACAGGAAGAAGCGTCTGGAATTTCCCAAGGAACGTAAATTTTGATGCTGAATTTGGGCGGAAGGTCATCTTTTCAGATGAGCGCCAATTCTCCGTTTTTGGTATGGCGTCTAGTGTGGAGAAAAAATAACATAGAATTCGAGCTGAGGAATTTAATTCCGACCATAAAGCACGGATGTGGTTCGGTTTTGGTATGGAGACGTATGAATGCTAGTGGAGTCAGGAATTTGCACTTCGTAGCTTTCAAAGCTTTCATTTCTCTTTAACGCATGTTTTCCTATTAAAAGAGAAAATTAAACATTTCACGAAAAAGTAATACTTGGATCACAAAGGAATTAGAACATCGTGTAAAAATAAACGTACTCTCTACTTTATTTCTAAACGTCATGATGTATCTCAAGATTTTCTTATCTACTTTAAAAATACAAAACATTGTTACGAAAAGTCATAAGGCAGGCTAAAATCATGAAAAACGATCAGGATATTTTGAACTCAAATAATAAAACAAAAGCAATGTGAATATAATAAAAATACTACCAAATCAACTAGAAAACCCGTAGAGAATGTTGTTTTAAAATATAACGATATAAATGTGAACGATCCGGCAACAGTGGCTAATCTCTTTAACCAATACTTTTCGAGAATTGCTGCCGATCTCACTAAGGGTCTTCAGGCACAAAATTCAAAACAGACAGTTCACCCAAAATTTTAGACACAATGTTCGTTTCCGAAACTTCTTCCTATGAAATTCTCAAAATAATCGGGAAACTAAAAATACATATTCGTCCGGTTTAGATGAATTCCCGGATTCTTTGTTAAAGACTTGTGCGTATGCCATTATACACCCGTTAACTCACATGCATCTTTATGCACTGGAACGTTTCAGATATTTTCAAAACAGCTAAAATTAAGCCGCTTTTCAAAAGGCAACAAAAATGAAATTCAAAGTTATCGGCCCATTTCTCTTCTATCAGTTTTTCAAAAATATTAGAGACTTTTTACGTACGAATGGAAACCTTTCTCACTAAACACGACGCGCTTCCAGATTGCCAACATGGATTTAGAAAATCAAAATCAACGGAAACAGCTATATTTTCTTTTCTTAAAGATGTCGCCTCATCATTGGATCGAAACGAGGCACCTATTGGATTATTTTAGATCTCTCAAAAGTTTTTGACGTCATTGATCATGACATTTTACTTTCCAAATTACCTTCATATGGAATTCGTAGTATTGCTCTAGATTGGTTATGTTCGTACCTTAAACAACGATCTCAGAGAGTTGAAATACCTTAGTGGATTGATGGAACATTACGTACGCACCTTTCCGACTCTTGGCCCGTTGCATGTGAGTTCCTCAAGGATCGATTTTAGGCCTTATTTTGTTCCTACTTTACGTAAACGATATGCCCTCGACGATTCGAAACGGAAGAACAGTTCTCTTTGCGGATAATACGAACATCCTTTGCAATAAAGAAACCGTAAATAGTACAATATCAGATGTTTCAAATTGGTTCTGAAATAACAAATTAATAGTGAACGAAAAGAAAACGGTTTTAATGCAGTTTTCCATTTCAAATAAACAATTCTGTGCCCCATTGAAAATGAACAGTGTACCATTGACTGATGTTAAGGCAACAAAATTTTAGGTCTCTCAATTCAGTCAAACCTTAAATGGAACGTCCATTTAAATGAATTGAACACAAAATTAAGTTCATTATGCTATGCGTTCAGAATTCTTGCAAATTCAGCCTTCATACTGCTCGCTGTGTATACTTCGCGAATGTTCATTCCTGCCTGAGATATGGCATAATATTCTGGGAAATACATCTTATAGCTCCCAGACTTTTCGATTACAAAAACGAATTGTACGAATAATAACCAAATCCCACCCACGTGATTCATGTAAGCCTCTCTTCATTAATCTAGAATTCTACCATTACCGTGTCTTTTGATTTACGAATCAGTGGTTTTGTAAAAATGACTTGCTCAAGGGCGGAATATTTTTCAAAAATGCCGAAGTCTATTACTATAACACTCGACGTAGAAATCATATTCATCAGGTGACAGTATCAACAGCTCATTACCAAAAATTCACATACAATACATGTACAGTATTTTACAACACTTTGCCAACTGACATTAAACGATTAAATTCAATAGAAAAGTTTAAATCCCAAGTGAAATCGTTTCTGCTGCATAACTGTTTCTCTACAATTAGAGACTATACTGAGCATCACAAGAAAAGTAACATTAATTTTAACAATGATACATAATGCTTTATTTACCATTTGAACTGTGTAAATGAGTATAAACAACCTGTAACAACTATTGTACTACAGCTTCCGGGTCAATGACCCCCATCTCGATCAGGTTTTTCGTCCAGTTTCCCTGATCCATTGAGCAAATGCTGAGATGGCCCTTTGTTTTGCTTCTGGACATAAATGTAACTTCATTTCCTGTCACGTCTTCTAAATTCAGTGGGAAATACAATTATTCAAATTATCGTTTCCATGTCGCGCAGGAAGTAATAAGAGCCAAAATTTATTGCTTATTTATCTTTGAAAATAGATTTTATTACATGGGAGTTTTTTGATTGTTTTTCTCCTTTCAAAATTCAAAATTTATTGCTTATTTATCTTTGAAAATAGATTTTATTACATGGGAGTTTTTGTTTTTTTTCTCCCTTTCAAAATTCAAAATTTAAGTAGTATATGACTTAGAGTAGGGATCACAGAATTTTGAAAATGTGCACACAATTCACTTTTCCCCATAGCACGTCATACGCAGTTTTTAACTGTTTTTTTGACGTAAAATAAATAAAAAAATGCAGTTTTCACGAATGTGCACGAGGGAATGGGACTAATTGATACATGTATTCATTTCCATTTTATCATTTGTATTTTACGAGATATTGAAGTAACTATGTTTTTTCAAATGGAACTATACATATTTTTTAGTCTCTCATGATGAGCATAAAAAGACAAATCCAATGATGCACGTATTATCATATGTTAGATAAGCATGTTTTTAAGTAATTTTGATTTTTTGCAACTAGTGTTTAACGGATATTTTGAATGTAACTGTCCGCCACACAAGGTCATGTATCGCTCCACCTGCTAACATGCTAGGGCAAGGAAACCGGATCAAAGTATTTGAAGATACGAAACGAAACATATTCCATATTTTCACAAAATGTTGCAAGTTTTTCTAGAACTCTGTTTTCCATCCTTCTTCATTTTCATATTTTTTGTCTTGTTAATATTTGAAGGATTGTAATAAAATTGCTTGTTACTTCAACTCCATTTAATGGTATGTCATACCACAAGACATTAATGGGATCTTGAAACAAAACACAATAAGAATAAATAATGAAGATTGTACGAAGAACATTCACATTTGAGCAAAAATTGTAATGTTATTGAGCATATATCACTTAGGGATCAAAAAATCCAGTGAAGTACTAACAATAATCACCAAATAAAAATATGGTAAAAAAATATAGTAAATAAAGATATTACTTCTATACTCTTCACACTATATTACTTCTCAATTTATTTGAGAATATGTTCAAAATGTTCATCATCTACAGAAACACATTTACAGGCATTTTTGGAAAGATTTATTAACTGTCTGTGTGATATGCATTCTACACAGCTACAAATTTCATCCTCATCACATTTGCCTTCATCTGGGCTGTAAAGATTTTGAAAAGCACATGGCATTTTGTGTATTTTCGCTGGGTCAGATAAGGGATAACAACACATTTTGGGAATGTGTATTATTTACTGATAAGCAACATTCTCTAACTATGGCAACTTCAATTTAAGAAACATGCATTACTGGGCAGTGGAAAATTCATACTGATTCTGGTGTGTAGAGCTCCAGCACTAATGGAGAGTGAGTGTCTGGTGCTGATAAGTGGATGAAAAATCAAAAAAAATTCTCTGTGCTTTTGGTTCTAATGAGTGATTTGAATTAATTTATACTAATAATTAATAGATCTGAAATCCATTTTTCTCTTCCATATAAGATTTTCTTGTAATTTCAAAGAAAAGACTGGTAAACAAAAACTCTTGATTTATGAAACACATGATGAATAAACAATTTAAAACTAGATATATAATTCTTCTAAAGGAAAAATAAGTGTAAATATGTACATAAGTGGTACACAATTTATGCTTATTGACAACATTAGCAATAATGTTATATTTATACCAACAATGCCAGAGACTCTGCTAACTTCACCTTTTGCTGAAATTTTGCCTCATTGGTCACCTTCTGTGCAATTCTATGCTTTCTCTCTGTAAGGATCAACAGTCATCTGCAATCATCACTTCAAAATATCTGCCCTGAGAACGTTTTCGCATCTCTTTCAGGTCATGAAACTGCTCTCCATGTTCATAACAAATCTCCAGATTATAAGGGAAAAAATCAATGTAGTTGAGAAGAAAATGAAGTTTGATATTCATGTTATATCCTAAATTCTTAATGGATATTAGCATTTTATCCCCCGTAGATTTGAAATTGGATGTTTTTTATTTCCTTAAAAATTGACAAAGATAGGTTTGAAACCTGCCCAGGCCAGTCTTTCTTCATCACTCATTCAAGTTTCAAAGTGTTCATCTTTCATCAGATTTCTAATTTGAGGTCCAACAAAGATGCTTTCTTTAAGCTTGACCTCTGAAAGAAAAGGAAAATTTGAACAAATATTTTTGAAGTAATCTCCATTCTTATTCAGAGCCTTGACAAACTTTAATTATACCATGCTTGATTTGGAGCAAAATAATATTTTCACAATTCATTTTTATCTCTGGGATACAAAACATTTCTGATTGACCCGTTGCAATCCACAAACCCTGCTATTCCATTCACTTAGAAAGCAAAGGAACATAGTAAATCCAAGGTGAAGTCCCAATAATATTCCAATACCTTTCAAGTCTCTGCAGACAAACCATTACTGTCCTTCATAATTCATTTTTTAAGTTCTCATATGGGTTGGTTCTCTTCGATGTTTTCGTAGGTTTCCTTCAAATGAACAGTATGAGCTACTGGCACTGAGGCATATTGATTTCTGTTATGAAGCAGAACAGCTTTGAGGTTGCGTTTTGAAGAATCTATAAACTACCACCATTGATCACCAACATATCTTATTCCAAATTTTGAAAGTACATCATGAATGTTGTTGCAGTATAGAAACTGACTCTTTTTAATGAAATAACCAAGAAACTGTTCTTCTCTTTGTCGATACCAGTAAAACGTGCCTGGGGCGGGCATATTTTTCGCCTTCAACCTTGAGCATAAAACCTGCACCAATTCCGTTGATAGGCTTAGATTTTGCACCAAATCATTAATTTCTTCTTGGTTAAACAACTGGGCTCTTTCCACTTCTTTGGGGAGAAAGTAACGTCCATTTCAGTATCACAGCAGACTGAATAATACATAGATGATCTACATGGTAGGTTATGTGGTAGGTTTGGTATAGGAATGTGACCATGTGGTACAGGTCTAATGGTTCATCTAAGTTATTGTAGTAATATATTGCCAATGTTAATTTGAAATTGAATAAATCGTAAATTTTATAGACAAATTTAATCAAAAGCGGCAAATTGTCACAGCCTTGCATTTACGTATGACATAGCACGTGCTAATTTGAAATACGAAAATCTGAAAATTTTGCAAAACCGTATGTGATAAAACTAAAATTACATATGTAATCAAGGTGAAAAACTTATTCATAACAACCCATTTTCATTAAAAGCTGCAAATTGTCGCAACCCTGTGTTCTTGGATTAATCTTTTCTCGCTCATCACAATAGACTTACAAAATAGTTACAGTTCCATTTGAAAAAACAAAGTTACCTGAATCTTCCATAAAAAACAAGTGATAAAATAGAGATGTATCAATGAGCTCTATTCCCTTGTGCACTTCTGTGAAAACTGCATTGCAATAACTTCAACCGTTCAAAAACTGCAGGAGGTGCCAAAGTTACACAACTCATCCTGTATACTATTATCCCTTTTTTTTTTTTCCAGATTTGAAGCATATAAAATAGAAAAAAGACACAATCAAATTGTAATAAATAACTTTCAAAACTTTACATAAATAGAAATCAATCTGTATACATTCCCTACATCTACTTACCTAGTTGACAGTTTACAAACAAAATCAAAACTATAATGTATATTTCAAAATGAATTAGTACGGGGCATTCCATCAACCTGACATATCGAACAATGCATGTTTGAATAGATTAAATGGTTTTCACACCTGCCAAGGCCCTGGATGATTGTACTTAGCAAGTTGCTTTGTCTTCAGGTGAATATCTTCCTTCCCTTCAGTAACTTTGATCTCTGGAATGCTGAACTTCTGTTCTATGCACTGTGGTCTCAGTGGATAGAACCCTTGCCCTCTAATGCTTATCTGATGGTGGGTATGATGTTTAACATTCTACAACAAAATAAGACCAGCAGTAAGTAAGAAAACTATTTCCAATTTTTTTTTCTGTTACCTTGTCAATACCACGTGGTTATTGTAAAGAGTAGAAATATTTTTTTATTTAAACAATATTTACTTACGTTGATTTCTTGTAATTCTCATCTTCTTAGAAAGTGTCATGTGTAATTTAATTTTAAAAAATAGAGCTATGACTTTCTCAGCTTTTTCCTCTTCTAATCTCATCACAACAATTGTCCTTATCACTATCTTAAATACACATCATTACTCTCGCAGAAAATAAAGCTGATTGAAAATAAAGATTACACAATTTTATAAGTATATTTTCACCATAAAACTTACGTAATCTGTGAAATAAATATTAGTCACTGCAGTATTAATCCAAATTGCTTCTAACCAACAGGATAAATGACAAAGAAGTCATTGTTAAAAGAAAACTGTAATAAAACATATCTACATTTTGGAACCTTTAGTTATTTTAAACCTTTTGTGTATGAATAACTGTTAGAATTAAATTCATTTGAATAAAGAACAGCAACATACTTTTATTCATGTGGATAATGTTCAATAAGATTCTGTGTTATGCAAAGAATTACTCAATTCACCTATATATTGACAACAACAAACATTTTAAATAGTAATTAAAAACTGCTGCAAGAATTCTTCCCTTTGCAAACTGTCTAAGTGATGCTAATGAGTGCTGTCAAATGAAAATATTGCAATTATTCAGTAAAAATTGACTGTTTAAGTCTGTGAGGTATTCTAAGAAGTAACATGCTATTTTCAATAAATACATCACATTGAAAAATTTCATTTATTGCACACTAATATGAACATTGAACAAAAAAATAGTAATGATTTTACAATGTAACACTAACATTCAGAGAAGATTTTGGTGCCAGATAATTACAAATTATGAAATCATACACACCTAGCAGATCTCTTAAGGACAGTCTGAACACATACTTTCCATTGTAAAGATTTCTACACAAGACTTTTTAAGTAGAAAAGATTCATCACAATTGTACTTTTTATTTAATGTTATAACTATTTCATTAAAAGACAAAATTCTGGCCATACTTAAGAAATTCATTACACTGTAGCCTACTACCAGTTTAAAATTCTTGAGTTTCATATTTTGAGTTGTGCATGTGCCAGTACACATTTATGGAAGGATTTTCTTCAACAAAATCATCATTAAATTATCAGTATCTCCTCTTTCATAGCTAACTTTTCTTTTGTGGTACCATTGTAAAACAAAACTTCTTTCAATCATGCTTCGGCTCACCAGTGTGACAAATAAAAGTACAATACAAAGCAGATTATTCTGGAAGAAGTGTACAATATTTGGGGCAAATATAATTCCTCTGTTTAGGTTTACAAAATATTCAGTACAAAACAAATTCCTAGTCTTTCTACACCATGTTTATCATAATTAAACAAGAAAATATGTAAAATGTGTAAATACAATGAATAATTATTTCCAAAGTATCTTGTTTCATTCATTACTTCAGCCTCCCTCAAGTTCTCAATCTCTGTACAATATATCACACGTGTTGCACCACAAAAGTCAAATTCATACAATAGGAAAATTTCCTATACACAAAAATTTAAAGGCTTTACGCACTTTGATAGTTTTTGGCAATTTGGTCCTATTTGAAGAAATACTGCTAATATAATTTTTGGTTTCTGAAAAGTACCAGAGGTCTTTTAGCTGCTGCCTGATTTTAAGCCAGACCAACTTACCAAATATATTGTCACAACACAACTGTCTTTGATCGTTTTCAGAATAACTGAGATTATACTCCTGAAATTTAACTCGCTTATGCCAAAGGTTTTAGAAAATCAATAATAAAAAATTAAAGATAAAACTTTTCTTCAGTGTTTCTATTATGTGCTGTGTGAATCTATTGCTGTGTTATCTTATAATTTGCTCTACTTTGATTTTAAATTCAATAACACTATTAAAAAATATGAATTTGTCCATATTAAGACAACCAAACTTTACTTTTTTATCTAAATTCACAGATAGATAACTAGTATAATACTATTTGTAATTCAAGTGAACTACTTCTACCACTCATTTTCTTCATAAACAGTACTGAGTATTGTGGGAAACACCTATCAGAAAAGAATTATCACATAATTTCTTATTTAAAAACATCTAGACAAATTAAAAGTACTTTGTTAAGAACCTACTTGGCATACACAAGTTAAACTATGTGGAATTGCTGGTTGCTGGGACGGAAGGAGTATAACAGGAGATATGATACTTTCAAGATACTGTAACAGACTAATTACTGAAATTTTTAATATTATTAATGATATGAGCAAGTTATAATTCACCAAACCAAACCTTTCTGTTTTGTAATTTTAACACTTGATCAAATTCATACACCACTTCTACCATGCACCTTTTCGACGCTTGCCTCAAGGCAACCTTCCCTCAACAAAAGCATATTCTTTGGCAGTGACTAGCATATATCATCACACTCAATCCTGTCATACAGAACCGACAATCAATACTAGTTTCTGAAGTACAGGAAAGTTTCATTTCATATTGAAAATCCTACTCTCTACTTTGAGATTCTAATGCTCTGCTTCCCGGAATGAACAAGAGAATTTAGAGAAATTTAATTTCCTGAAAATTCTCACTGACCTTTAAGATAATATCTAGAAGAATGAAAACACAAACAGGTAAATATAACATCTTATATGCAAAGCTTCAAAAAAAGCTTAACTATTTTGATTAATCTTCTCTGCTACAGTTATATTCCTCCTTATTCATTACACAACATAAGAACCAATAATAGCAATCAATAAACATCAAACACCCCAAAGATAAAGTAAAAAACATTACTTTGTAGAATTATTCACTACAAAGAAATAATTTCAGTATCTATGGAATAAAATACAATTTGCTTCCCAATTACAAAATGTGAAAAAGTAGGGAGAAAAATTAAATATATTGAATTACTATAAGAAAAACAATGAGGTAGCTAAGTATATGCTCCCTTAAGAATTCTCTTTCAAAAAGTATAGAGAAAATAATACCATTTCATTACAGCTTATCAGAAGATCGTTCTCAACACCATTCCATAGTTTAACATCACAGTGTTAATGACCGTTGTAGTTTATAATGTCATTTTCTAACAAATTAGAAGACAAATTCTAAGTGTAATTTAAGGCAAGTAATTGTCCTGCACTGAGAACTTGAGGGCTACAACAAACTGGACAATGAAATATGTTTGTAAGATCTTAAACATTCTCTTTATAAATCTCAGATTAAAAATAATTTGTTCACTTATTAATGCAATTAAATCAACTAGCTCATTTTCATGTTTTTCAAACAAGGACTCAGTCGTACGAACACAGTAACAATATATTTTAACAAGACATGGACACCATTTCGAAGTCGGAAGTTCTTTCCTGAGATGATCCAGGATGACTTGTATAATGTTCAAAGGAAGTTATCACTAAAATGTTAAAATGGGTCCTTCACGGTGATCTAGAATGTCTAGAATGAAAGGGAAAAATCACAATCACATGAATTAAAGAAAAGGTTAACAATATAAGGTCAATAATAAAAAAGGTTAACAATTTTATCAAGTTTTTAATAAATCTAGATCCAAAAACTCAGAACAAGAAAATATACACTCATTACTAAAAATGTCATGTGAAGATCCCACAAATGAATTTTTCAGAACTGAAGAATTTCTTAAATATAAATACATAAATATTTGTACAAGGAAATAAACATTTATCATTGCTACATTTTAGAAATAATTCAAGTACTGGTAAAATTTATTGATAAAAGTGGTGATTACATTCATAATTCTTCTTCAGTTTGAAATAATTTTTATTCAGGAATATTTGAAAGAAGTGGAGTCTTACCTTTAGCAATGCTCCACCATGGTAAAGTAATGTACGTAAGAAAAGCATTCAATGGAACTGACTGGGCACGTCTTGATTCTTTCCAAAAGTGGAATGTCTGTGTGAAACCTCTCATAGTCCACAAGGGATTGTAAGCTCCATCGTCCAGTTCTGCAATCATCAATTCATTTATATTTTACAAAACATGCTTGAAGAGAATAGTACACATTTTGTAAGGGAACTCAAGGCCAGATGATTAACAACTAGTTTCCAAGAATGAAACAACATAGTAGTCTATATAGTACATATGTATATGTATATATAAAATACAAATAAAGTGCTCACACCCGACCAATGGGACAGTATCTCTTATTGAACAACCAGGCATTCTCCTGTTTGTTGGGGTTCAGTTTGATCCAGGGATGCCAGTGGATCACACGTGTCAAGAACTGCTCTGTGTTATTGTCCTCAGTACTGGACAACACGCTTCTCTGAGTGTTATTTGGATAGTTCAGTTATGTAGTCACATGTTTTTTTCATAATACTTGTTAAAAATTGTTTAGTTGAACAATCAAGAATATTATTACAAAACTTGCATGATATGTGATATTTTCTCACTCATCAAATACTTACTTTTAAAAAAAAATCTCAGAATTCTCCTAACTAGTTTTCAAAAGATACAAAGATATAAGTAAAATAGCAACGCCATCAAGGCTGTCTAGCTCATTGGCTTCTGAAAATACTACTCTCTGGTGAAGGTTGAAATAACTCAGGAGCACAGCAACAGTTTCAGGGACCAGTGAGGACGGATAAATTAAGTGTGTAATAAACAAAAATACAAATATTCAAAAGCAAACAAAATTTGTGAAATAATTAAATAATATTCCATTCAATATGTTCAGGATAAAATTTGTTGTTGTTCTCAAAAAGAAGAAAAAAAAACACTTACATTATTCGGAAGAGATTACTCCACCAGTAAAGAATATCTAATGCTTAGTTATAGTTGGTCAAGTTGTAGAACATACATTACAAAAAATATATGGCATTTAAATGAAGACAAGATTACAAATTTGTTACAATATCTACTTGGTATTTTGCTCAAGAGTTGTTTGATTTAGCAGGAATGTTTTAAGGAAAGGTATATTTCTCTGAAAGATTAAAAATTGGAAAATCAATCCAGAAACATTTGGCTGTGGAAGAGCATTTAGCTTCTCTGAAGCAATGTTTGGAAATCGCACAAAGACTTCTTTTCTTGACCCTTAACATGGCACGTTACAGCTTTTATGAAAATAAGGCAGTATAAATATGATAATACAAGCCTCATCATAAAATCCTCATGCTTAAAACCCTCAAAAGCACATTTGTTTAGAAAACTCTTAATGTTCTGGAAGGATTTGGAGAGAGAAAAAAAAGAGGTTAGTTCCCAATCCTTTGACAGACACATCAATTTGACACCTCACATGACCCAAATAGTGGTCAGGAAAATATTAACCTGACACTACCTCCAGGCTACTTGATATGAAGGATTTTTGTTTTCTGAATTATTCCTGTTACTGGGAAAACCGTGCTCTGTCACAGATAAATTAGTAGATAAAATTTTGTAATAAATAACAATAATGAGTTACATAATATACTCAAATAGTCAAAATGAAATTAAAAAATTACAAGTGCTTAAAACAGTTCTTTTCAGTTTTATCAACTCATTAACACCAAGTAAATTTAGACACAATTTACAGAAAACTACAGACAACCACTCTAACATAATGCTTCACAGGACTAAATACAGTTTTCAAAATACGTATCAAAGTTCACAACACACATTTAAGGGGAAAAGCAAATGATCACTGAAGATTAGTTAAAAAAAAATATCAGGAGGAAAAATTATCTTAAGTAGTTCTTTTTATTAGAAGAGAAAAGTGAAACAAAAACAATGTACTTATGATTTGAGCTGAAGTATTGAATACATGCATTAATTGTTGAATCACAAGGTTTAAACTCATGTTCTACATCCCTTCAAGTGAACAACTTTTCATTCAAGAGACTATTCAAGTGTAAAATTTAAGCTGACTCAACCCTTCGACTCTGATCCTTTGCCAAACCAATTAGTGTTGGTATAGTAAAATCTGTCTATGCCAGAATAAATCGGGACACAAAAAAATTCCGGTTTAGGGAGGTTTCAGTTTTATCCAAGGTTGTCTGTTTTATGACACTTATGATATTGACATTTCTGCCCTGAAAGTAGTAAATTACATGACTATTATAATTATCAAAATACATTAACATACAACTTATTTATGGAAGAAATCACCAATGAATACTAAACACTTTATTGACAGCTTCCAACTTGAAAAGTACACACCTTATTCACTGAATTTGGACTGCTTGCTGACACTTTCAACACACAGTACATCACAACCCAGTCTATGACTTTCTGATACCATAATATGGCCTTGAGCAATAAGTATCTGGTTGAGGGCTTATTATTTTCAAAGCATGGCAGGGAGATGCCTGAATAGAAGCCATGCACATACACTATCCCACACTCAGAGAGTCGGGAGAGAAGGAACTCCCCTACGGTCTATGCTTTGAGAGATAAGTGACCCCCCAAGGTCGAATTCTACGTTGGCAGCTGAAGCCCCCACCTTCAATGTCTGGCTATCACAACTAAATCACATGTCACAGGGAGAATTTAAAACAAGCTTGCAGATGCATTCATTTCATTAAGAACATTTCGTGTCTCTCTTTCAATTGCATTAATTTCACAGGAATTCAGTTTTATAAAGATTTTTTCCTGCAGGAGTTGCAAAACCGTTCCATTTCTGCGTTGGAAAGGTTATGTTTTAAGCTGTGGAAAATGCCATTTATCTTCACAGGCCAAAGAATTTTTCCAGTTAAGGCTTGTATTGGTTTCGGTTTAGACAGATTTTACTGTATTTCAGAGAATATACTTCAAAAACCTCATATGAAAGAGCCATTCATTGTTATACAGACAATTATAGTTTATTTATTTATTTCATTTTTAGTTTGACTTCTCAAATTTCAAATTATTAAAAAAAAAAATTAAATTTAAAATTTTAAAAATGTAAATTTTAAAATATAAAGTCACAAAAATTACAAAAAATTTTTAGATATTTAAATATATTCTACATTAAATTCACACTTTTTTAAAATAATCAACAGATTGAAAGATGAGAAAGGAATCAAACTTTTATATATGACCACACAAGTGCAAACAAATATTAAATATAAGAACTATATACTATGACAGAACATTGCATAAGAAGAGCATCACTAACTACAACACGCAGTCATCATCAAATCAAAGCCATGCAAGAGCTTACTCACCCCGAGCTCCTGGAACACCTCTGCGGGGCATATCACACCAATAATTTACAAGCGTACCATCTGGTGTCAGCCGGAATGGTGGGGTCACACACCTGCCTAAGGTTTTTGTACGATTGTTCACGGAATCCTTCAGACGTTTAGGTAAGGATCTGGTACAATATTCTGATACACACGGCGCTGGTGTCACTGGTTCTTGATCTACAGTCAAACTATCTCCTGTTTCATTGAGTCTATCAGGTCGGCTATTTCTTCCCAGTATACGGTTACCTGTGGTAGGCCCATTATGGGTTTCACCCAGTTTTAGGGAGTTTTCAGTTTTTCCTGTGGCCGAGAGCTTTCCTTGCACAACACCAGAAGCAGTGGCAACATTGTCACCATTTTGAGGAGAGCTGTCTCCCAAGGAAATACAGGATTTTTTTGAACTATTAGGCCTACATAGACTTGCATCTAATGTGGTATCCAAGGTGCCATTGCATTGTGCATTATTATTGACACATGAGGAGCATCTCTGCATACTTTCATCACTACAGGTCCCAGTTGAGCATTTGGTTGTATTCCCTTGCACTGGGGTGGACATTCCACAGTAACTCTGTGACATGCCCATGCTTATTAAACCTGTGTGCGATGCTCTCTGACTTGAACACCGAATACGGGGAGAGGAGGAAGAAGAAGAAGTAGAAGAGTGCAGGCAAAACCCGAGCTCTACGGACAAAAAAAAGCAAAAAAGAGAAAACAATAAAATAAATAACCAAACACCAATATTGCAACAGAGGCCATTTTCAAAAGAATTAGAACAACTATAACAAATCAACACATTTAATAAATGTGTCACATACTTAAGTTGTATAAAATCATGCTTCAATAGTCTATGCATAATGGCCTCTGTGCCTCTACTGGGATATGATTATTCACTGCTGATGGAAATAACAAAAATAACACAGTGAATAATCTCAGTCAATCCTTGATAACCCTTACATTAATTTACACTTATTTAAAAATGCACTAGATGTACTGCATGTCCTTTAATATTACACTACAAAACATTTAATTTTCTATTTATGTATTAGTTATGCCTTCCAGTTCAAGAAATCATGACATAATACATTTTTACAATCTGACAACCACACAGTATGTTCACATTCAAACAGTGTCCTCCTCATTCATCAATTTGTACTTATGTCATGCATATAATCATTTTACAGAAACCTCCATAAGGAGGGAGAAAGATGGAAGAGAAAGTACCAGCTGAGTGATTTGCCAATAAAGTGCACAAATTGAATGTCACTCCTCCTGAGCATTTAGTCATCGAGACTACCTTGCTAATTTTCTAATTTTGTACACATGCATTTTCAGAAGACATTCTACAGGAGAATTTGATATGAAGGTGCATACTTGTATAACATGTGATTTTAGGAATATCTCAGAAGTTGTTATGCATAGAAACCTTTTTGTAATGTGCACTACAATCCTACACTCTGCTAATGTCCCTGAATTCCTCAAATTACTATTGAGAAAATGTTTTCAAAAGATTTAAGAAGTAGATACATAGCTTGTGAAAAAAACCTAGAAAAAAATGATCTGAATAAACCTAAATATGAGTATCTTGGTTATCAAGGGCTGACTGATTTATGTAACAAAAGACTGCAAAAGAAAACGACAACTACAAAATAAGTATTTGATAGAAATAAACAAACATCTGGAATTTGCTTAAAAGATATGCAAGGGAAAAAAATAAAGAAAAATGGAACAGACACATTGGACCATGCTGCAAATTCTACGAGGAGCAATCTGCCATCCAACGACTACCCTGCAATCAACAATACTGTCTGCTCAGTTGGAGCACAATGTGAGAAGCAATCAAATGTAATCATCTGATTCAGTGAATACAACAACTTCGAAGTGCTTTTGGATTGGTTTTGAAGCAAGCACTGTGAAAGGTTGGGAGGGGTTAAAGAAAATGTTCAGACATGCAAACCGAGTTTTAAGGTATTCTTAGGAAAATTACTCATCTATTCAAATGTTACTCTCTGAAAACCCACTCTACATAAATCACTAACTGGTACATCTCTGGACTTGGATTGTAAACAATACCTAGTTGGAAAGCATGCCAAAACCTCTGAATTTTTCAGTGCTTACTTCTCAAAATTCAAATTAAAGTTCTTACCATCTCTCACATCTCCTGCTTCAATTTCTGTCAGACCATTGGCCATAGAATCTAGACCTTCATTTTCAGATCGAGACTTGGCACCTGCAGATTCATAAGCTTTTGTTTTCCACCCCCCGCGAACAAAATTATTCAGATTCGCACTAGGATCACTTAGTCTTCTCTGAAACGGGTAAAAACAAAAGAAAATAAGTTTAAACGTATGCACAACAATTCTCATAAATAAATGCTTATATAAACACAACAATACAACTACTAATTGGTAGTTATTTCATGAAAAACAATCTATTGTGTACTACCCAAATAATATTGATATTTTATTCATAAAAAATGTATGCATAATGATATCTAATGGTGCATAATATTTCATTTATAATTTGCCATGATCTATTCTTTTGTATTAGTTCTTATATAAAGAATACAATAGAGCCACACCTGATGCCTGTACACATAAAATTCTTCAGGATCTTCATCCCAGTCAGAATCCCACATATCAGTGGCACAAAGTCCAGGCTCTGAAGTTGGAGTTTCAGCACCTGACCCTGCAAATACATGCCAAAACAGACTGAGAATTTCAGGAAGAGTTCTTTACCTAAGTTAAGATGATCATAGTCATTATGCACTGCAGAGATTAAAGGCCTGAGGCCTGGTCCTAGTGATGATTCAATTCTCTGAAAAACTCTTCATATTCTTTTCTAATTAAACAACAATATTCTGTTTGTTCACAATTCTTATTCATGTACATCTCACTCAAAACAGTTGAAAAAAGTAAGAAGTAAACAAATATCAAATATCTAGCAGCATTCCACAATGGTAGCACGAGCAATTAAATAGCAAATGACCATGAGAATTATCAATTAGAAACAATATCTTAAGAAGATCAACAGCCTTCAGAAATGAATTGAAAATAAAGACAATATAATTCTTGAGAGATAAATCAGAAAGATTGATTCTCAGAAATGACTATTTACTCAACCTATTTTAAGGCAAAGTTATAGCAATATCAGTAACTTAAATTTTCAAAGATTTTCACATAAACTACAAAAGAAAATGTTACGACAAGTACCATAAAATTAACAAACAAAAGTTTGAAACATACTCTATTTATTCAAAAAATAATTTATGTTTTTTTTCTTTCTTAACCTATCCTACCCTACAATACACAGCTTTCAAAAATTACTTTACTGAAGAGGATTATCTTTCTTTTGATATTTTTTAAACATTTTATAGTATTAAATAAGATTATCTTTATGATTGATTATATTTTCATCACTATTAGTTTCTAACAAAACAGCTGCTTTCATTTTGAAATCTGAATAATTTTCATGAATTTGTCAATATAAATACAAAAATACGTACCATGTGTTCAGAATCTACTCCTGAGATGATAAAAATATTACACAAAGAATTTCTAACACCATCATTTGTAAAATTACAAAAAAGCCCTCATGATGCTTTCAAAAATCTAAATTAAATAGCACAAACAACTTGAAAATCTTAAACTCGACGTTTTTGACAAATAACTTTACCTTTTGGTTTGGTCACAGCCATTTCAGCATGACCCTTGCCTTGAGGTCCTTTCATTCGCACAAACTCAACCCTTTGTGTAGTAGCCCCAGAGAAGAGTCCAAATGTCATCCTTTGTGCCATTTTGCTACTCAAGCTAGACTGTAAATTAAAAAATTATTACTTATTAATTTCTAAGAAGAAAAGATAGAAGCAGTAGGGTGTTCTAGTATCAAACCCTCACATTCATCTCATAATTGAAAAATACAACTATTACACAGTATACATTAACATATTTTTTGAGCAAATATATTTCATCCCTTAGATTCATACAGAATTTACATAAGCAATTGATAGGAACTGGAAAGTTTTATGATACTTTCACTTATCTGAAGAATTTTTAATTCTAACAACAAGTTTTTTTTTTTATTAAAATCACTAATATATATTTTTCATTCAGAAAAAAAAATTGCATTCCTTGTTCAGCATGGCACCCTTTAAAATACGTTTTGTAATCTAGACTACCATTTATTCAATTCAATTGACAAGAGTGTTCGGAGCCTAGTATTTGAAGTTATTGAGAAAGAATAGACGAAGTTATTAGGAACATTTGAAATGTATTATGCTTACAGGAACAAGACACGAAGTGAAGAAATAAGTTGAGGAAATAATAATTAAGTAATAAAAATTATCATGCCTGTTAGACTGCAACCAGAACAAGTGAAATAATATTTATTTTGTAATAACAATGCATTAGTTACCTTTCATTGAAATAATTCTAAATAACCAAATACACTTGTAACAATTACTGTAATCAGATTCTGGCACAATGACCATCATTTTCATCACGTTTTCCTTTAGTATCCTATGATCTATAGAGCAAATGTTGCGATGGTCCTTCGGTTTGCTTCTGAGCACTAAATGTAGCTTTGCTCCCTTCCAATCCCTAACAATCAGTTTTTACTTCTTTTGATGCGAAATCAGTAAATGTTAACAAGTAACAAAAATATTTTTTACAATTTGCTTATAAAACTTGCCTTGTTCCTCCCCTTAGAAAAAATTCAGCTCAAAGTTTTGTTGATTATCAGGGATCTTGACCAAGAATTACTTGAAATAAAGAAACTACGAAACATAATGGCAATTACTCTTTACTGAACTTTTATGTTCCATTTATGTCTATGAGATAATATACTTTATAACAGACAACCATTTTGAGAAACTATTTTAACCCAAAGTATACATCTCAAAAGCACCAAATCACTCTCTAGCAAGAATTCTGTAGTTAAAATTAATTTTAAATGAGAAACAAATTTATATTTGTAGAAAGTTCAGGAAATATTAAAATTATGTGAAAATGAAACAATTATTATATTTTAATTACTTTTGGCAAAAAATTCCAAGTCATTAAAATCTTTAAAAAGGCTGTAGTTCATACAACACATTTTCCACAGATTTATAGTTTGTATGTCCTACATATGTCACCATTTTGCATAATATTTTGATATTAAAGTGTTGTATTAATAAGTTTCAATTAGCCTAATTCAATAATGTAATTTTTAACATTAAATAAACATGTTGTTTGAAATTACACTATGAAAAAGTTAGAGTTATACTTACTCTAGCATCATATACTTTCTTCAAAGCATCATACCGAATTGATCCAAGAAAAATGACTCCTTGTATAGCACCATCTCTATCAGATGCCACCAATTCCACACATACCATCTCACCATCTCTTACCAATATGTCACAAAACACCTATGGATGAGGTGACATAGTTTGAATAGAACAATTCAGTATATTTCCATTCTAAATATCAAAAGAATTGAGATCACAGCTTTTATTTGAGGTACTTACTTCATCAAAGTTGTCCACCATGAAGCAGATATGAGGGTAGGTCATTTCCTCAACTTCCCCTTTGGCATCCATTCTTCTACGACTAGGAGAAGCATACACTTTCTAAAAATATATCAAAAAAACCATATCAGATTATTTAACACAGTTTTTGACCTTTAATAAATAAATGTCCACTTTAGATGTTCTAGACACTTAACCTATTCCCTAGAAAAACTGTTTCTTTTGTAAGTCTTTTATTTGATCTAAACTATTTAAAATGAGTGCAGTTATGCTAAAACATAATTCCACTGCACTTGTTTTGCTAAAATTCACTGAATAATTCAAATGCATCAAGCTGATTATTTTATCAAAATAAAGTAATGTAGTGGCATATTTCATACAATTATTAACAGAAGAGAGTTATAAGATTATCAAATATCTCAAAGCTGTGTCACACTTTCCCATTATAACATAACATTTACAATACTTTCCTACACCTCTTCTTTTGTTTGTTTTAGTTTGTGTAACTATTCTCTTTCTCTCTTCTGATATTATAAATGTTGATAACAGTTGAATACAGAAACAGGGTAAAATAGATATCACTTCAATAGAATATATCTTCAAATAAATTTCCTAATATAAAAGTTTTTAAATGACATTGCTCTTCATTACTTTTTCTATTACTAAAAAAACACAAATTTCGTCATATAAAAGGTTCAAATTAGTTTTAAACAATCCTTTCACACATTCTTTTCTCTTTAGTTCACCAGGCCAGGAACCTACTCACCAATACCCACTAAGATAGCCACGACCATTCTCAGCTAAATCCATGTTTATAATTACATAACAAGTCAACAAACTTTAAATAAGCCTGTCATTTATATCATAAACAAACATACTCTATGAAACATGATCCTTAAGATTATATTTCAAGAACTATTACAACTTTTTTATACACTACATATAAAAATGTTATTCAGATAATCTGAATCTTGGCCTAATTCCACAGAAAATCTTGAACTAAAGTTCTATTAAAACAACAATTTTATGAATTAAACATATCAAAAGAATTATTATATTCAAATAATCAAGTTCTGATTTTAACCTGAAAAGTAAATCAATGTTGATGTGAAACCCTTCTTTGTGTACACATTATCCTCATAGTTTTAATTTTAATTTCTTTCGTTTCATGAAATCTTTGAAAAGTGTGTGTGGTGTGTGTATTTTTTTTTTTTTAAAAGGCTTTTTTTTTACAAATATTTAATTCAAAAAAATATAAAGGAAATACATCCAAGAAAGGGGGGAAAAAATGAATTTCCAATTATCACCATATTTAAACAAAGAATCATTATGTACACACAATTAATTTGATGAAGTATTTACAAGGAGGGTTAAAAACAAACTAATGTTTGGTGTATATTTTTTATTCCATGACAGTTCTTTTCAACATGTTTCAGATGCTATGCACAACTCCTTTTCAAGTGATAAAATGTTCCTATACACACTTGGAATATTTTACCTCTTGACAAGGAGTTGACACATTATGGTGACATGAATCATCATGGAATAAAAAATATCCTCCAAACATTTTTAATTCCAAACAACCTTTTACATAATTCATATTTTAAAATAATATACAAAATAATTTAATTCTTGGGATTTGTAAATTGTAACTTATACCTATGTTCATAATGTCTTTTCCTAAAAAGTTACTTGCAATAACAACAAAATGAAAATTAAAGCAATTTATTTCATTTACCTGTGAATGTCTTTTGAGAACCTGAAGTTCCTTTGGGCTGGTTCTTGTGCAAATAGCGAGAGTTAATGTGTAATCAAATTGATGAATTATGAGATTGAGGTATACAGTTTCTTCCCAATCAATGTCTGGGTCACCGATGGGTAATTTACGGCTATCTTTGCGGAAAACATCAACTTCTGTCTAAAGAGAGGGGAAAAAATTGTTGTTGAAACAAATATTTCTCTATCTCAGAAAAACTTCACAATATCAAATACTTACCTCAAATTTAGGTAAATATCGAGAGGAACCTTTAATATGACGCTTTCTCACAAAGAATAAAAGATCATCACAGTCAATGCAATGCTCTGTTTGAAATAAGAAGTGTCGGACAAACAAATCGGTCCAATAAGTGGTTCCTTGCAACATCACAAATCCTGAATCTGAAAGTGAAAGTTGATTATCATTCGAGTTTTTTTCTTCTCAATTATGCCATCCTTCAATTTTAAAAAAAAGAAATTCTCTCTCCAAGAAAATTGTAAGGTCATTTTATTGTGAAAAATATTCAACGTTTATATTTTCTGTTACTTTTTTCATACGACTTACACGAACTTGAAATGCAATACATTTTATTTACAATGTTCACGGCATATTTCAAAAAAATTTAATAGCAAATAACTATACCATCTTTCAAAAGCTGCCTCATTTCTTTTGTTCTTTGAAAATTAATTTCTTCAAGAAGTTGTTCCAACATAGTTGGTGCCTTAAGCAGACTAGATGCGCTACCAAACGCCATTGTCTTTTATTTTGAATGTATATAGGATTTCTCACTCGCTCCACAGAACTGCGGATTTCTGTCAATACATGTCACGGAACTATTTCATTGGTCTTCATTGTGCAGTAACTGCATAATATATCTAAGAAATCTTCACAATCACCAAAGCCGGCAACCAGTAAGTCTTGCAGAAAAGGCACACAACAATAATCCTCTAACATCGCAGTACACCACGGGAAAACTGGGGAAAACCGATCTGTCAGATCATCGTTCACAGCAGCTGGGCCTCTCCGCCCTCTCATATGCTGCGACGAAATATGACAGAAATACCACCATCGTCACACGAAATTGAAGTTCTTTCAAAAAAGGAGAAATTCTATTATTCTACTATGTTTTGTAGTTCATGATTTGAAATAGAGTCACGATTTAAAATTCATTATTAAAGTAAATTTGTTTCACACGATACATTTTTTATTTAAATGTGTAATAAAATAAAAATATGTTGGCAAAAATGAAGACCAATCCAAAGCAGTTCTGCTAGGTGATCGATAATACAACCGCCCAATTCGAAGGACGTAGAAGAGAGACTGCATGATCCACAACTTACCTTCGTTGTTTGTTAGATGAATTCATCCTCACTGAACGTTTAAAGACTGGAAATGGTGATCGGGCTTCTATAACACAATAAATCGAACTTCCCAAATCACATATTTCCGGGCACCTCAACTGCTGTGGTCATTAGTTATGTTAATATAGCGAATGTTTTATCCCGGGAGATGGCGGTGGTAATCCATCGCTAGGTAATGAGATCAGGCGCCGACCTACACGTCACTTTGGGGGAATACCTGGGATTTTCCTCCAGGTATCTCCTCTCAGAGGCAGCACCCCAGCCAGCACAAGTTCTACGCTCCCGACATGCGTGGTAGTTTAATGCATGTAAGTGTGTAAGGTGAGAGGATAGGACAAGAAAGAAGAAGCTAACAGCTAGAATTATCTTTCAGAAACTGAATTTGACCAATGCTCTTTCTAGAGGGCGTTGATTCCATCCAGCTTTATAGCGAATGTGTCAAAAATCCACAGCAGCGGCTACAATAATGCTGACTCAGCTAACTCAGCTTTTTTTTTCTCCCTCCGACACCCACATTATTGAAGAAGAAGTGTTTGTTTCTTAATGAAATATGTTCTTCAAAATTAAATCTTTAAATAATGACAGGGGTGCCAATTTTTTCACATTTGCAGATTTTGCATCATTTTGAGTTAATTGTGGCAATGTCCCAAAACTCTCTAAAGAAGATTGTACTCCTTTTAATCTGTACTAAGATTTAAAATGTACTAAAGAATCTGTATTCCATTGAAAATGAATGGTGTGACTAATGATAAGGTAACAAAATTTTTAGGTCTCTCAATTCAGTCAAACCGTAAATGGAAAGTCTATTTAAATGAATTGAAAATCTTTTCTAGTGCATGACTTTTGCTATACAATTAGAGGCTATACCGAGCATCAAAAAGGAAAGTAATTTTAATTTTAATATTCTTATTATTAACTATTAGGACAGTATAATTCTAAACATTAATAAGCATTGTACCTCACATTCTGGATCAAAGACCACCATCTCGAACAGGTTTTTTGTCCTGTTTCCCTGATCCTTTGAGTGAGTGCTGAGACCGCCTCTTATTTTGCTTCTGGATATAAATCAAACTTCACTATCTGTGTATTTTCCCCATGGCATGACACAAACAGCTTTTCACTGTTTTTGACATTAAATAAAACTAAGAAAGATTTTTCAACACCAACATTTTTCGCCCCCGACTATTTGTATGGAAGGGGGGAGAGGGTAATATTAGAACTAGCAAACTATTCTTAAAATCTTCTAGAAATAATAGAGTACAATACCTAGAATTCAGTGACAGCCATTTTCAGTAAAAGTTTTGAATTTTAAAAATTAAAGATATTCATTTTTTTTTTGTGAATCTCTGGCACTGTATTTGGTGAAGAGAGTTTTTCAAGAGATGGCTGAAGTATTCATAAATTCAAATATTTCTTTAATTCATAAATTTCTCTCAGTGCAAACATCTAATATTCATTTACAGTTAGGCATTGTTTTTCTTCTTATAAATATTTACAGGTTTTTAAATAAGTGTTTTATTTTTTGAGAGATATAGGACTTGAGAGATATACTCTCTGGGACTTGACCATTATGACTTTCCTCCTGGATACATCACTGCTCAAATTTTTGTGTTCTACAATATTTTGTGACTAATTTATGAATTTTAAGGAAAATGTTTGCATGTAAGTGCAGACTTTAGTATTGAAAGCTTTGACTCTTTAAGAGTATTCTTACTGTGATTAATTCTGTTAAATATTTTTCAAATCACATTCACAGATTCAGGTTTTAGGTGTGATTGTTGGATGTATGATGCAAATGTCAAATTTTCTTATGATTGAGTTTTATAAAATGTCAGGAAATTGATATACTTGTGAGCTATATTTCAAGAGGTTCAGAGAAGAGAGTTGCAAAAGAGAGCTCAAATATTCCTAGCATATAAATTGTAAAATAATTAGCATTCTAACGTTACACAACCATTAGAAATATTATGAGTAAGTTTGTGCTGTTTTGTAGCACCGCACCATTAGTTTTATAGTAACATGGTAAAAGTGGTGCAGGTAGCATGATATACAGACAAAATTAAGAGTACAAAATTGTTTTTAGGGCTTGTATAAAGGATTTGTACAAGTTGAACATTAAAGATTTTTAAAGAAAATTTCCTTCTCTTACCTGACGCTGATAAACAACTAGTGTAGAATATAAGCTATAAAGATTAATAGGGAGATTTGAATAAATATTTTTTTTATTTCTGTTTGCTTGTTTTGTTTTATGTACATTTACATAAATACTGTAGGCAAAATTCTGTGAAAGGAAAATATGAATTTTGCACTCAAGAGGAAATTCCATAAAGTACAATTGAAAGCCTATGATGGAAAAGTCTCATAGACAGTTTCAGTGGCAGAGAAGTAGGGGTAAACTTGTTCTTAACCTTTTTCACTGCAGGTAAAATTTGATTTTTTGGTTTATCTCTCTGATAGTTGTGAATCAGAACTGAATGCTGCATGATCAGTTTCTCTATTACTCTAAGGGTTGCATTGCAGTTGACAAAATCCAATTTGAGGTATTTGTAGTTGCTGGTATTGGCTAGCAGATTTCATTATCCACATACTATTAATGATTTTTATTTATCACTATTCTTTAGGATTTCAAGACAAGTTGCATTTGCAAATAGTGAGGCAAAATATTGTAATAAATTAATAATAACCCAAACTCAATTGATTGTTCAAAAACAAAGTTGTAAGAAGATGAATCTATTTTCACCTCTCTAACATTTTACTTCTTGGATCACATTCTAAATTTAGTTTTGTGCTTTCATTCTAAGAAGACTATTGAAGATTTTATCTTTCAATAGAAATTTATTTCAACAGTAAAATAAAATCTTATGCAAAAAAGAAAAAAAAATTCATAAAAAAAAAGAAGATGAAGAAGAAAAAAGAAGAACAAGAGGAAGAAGAAAACAAGAAAAAGAAGAAGTAAAAGGGAAGAAGAAGAAGAAGAAGAAGAAGAAGAAGAAAAAGAAAGAAAAGTAGAAGAATTAAAAAAGAAGAGGAAGAAAAAGATGATTATGACAACTTATCTTTTGGAATCCATACCCTTTTAAATTGAGGTTGCAGAAGTTTCACGTTAGTGCCTATTCTTTGTGTTTTGAGAAGAACCTTAAAATAGCAGAAGAATTATTACAAAAAATCTTTGTTAAAATATGAAAAAAAAAAATTGGGGGTATTTTCTGTAGTAACTTTCTTTCCCATAACGTAATAAAATGAGTGTGGGCCCGCCTGCAGAAAGTTTATTTGGGCATCCTTCATAAAAGGTTTAGCCAACAGAAGTAGTGTTAGTACCTTATATAATAAAAATATCCTTTAACAAATTCATATTTTTCAGTCTATGATTACTACATAGACATTTGCAAAACCTTATGCTTGCAATTCTTATAATTGCAAAATGTTCAGCTTAATAATACTAGGCCCTCTTTTACCTGGGACCGCCTGCATGGTGGCCTGAACATTATGCCACTGTTTCTTTCATTTTCAAACAAAAACCATCTGATTAAAAACTGAATTTGTTTATATTTCAATTCTAAACAAAAGTGTATAATGCTGAGTGGAAGTATTAAATAAACATTCAAGGGTGGTAATATTAGATCCTTCAAAATCACAAATATTCTTTTCAAACTTTTTTTATATATCACTAAGTGATTACTCTTGTCAGAAGATCTAAAATATAAAAAGGACAGTTGCCAAACTTTCCATTCCATATTATGAGTTTTTTTTTAAAGTTTGGGTTTGGGTCATCTACTTAATCCATTCACAGTGAGGCTAGTTTGGCTGAATTTTTTATTAGAACAATTTGTGAACCATATTTGTGCTTGTTCTTTTTTTCATTGACATCATTAGAATTATCCTAAAAGATATGATAAGAAAGATGATTTCATAGTTCCACAGTACTTTTCAAAATGGAAAAATATACGTATTAAAAGTTCTTCTGGGTGTTTCTTCAAGCAATGATTTTTATTTAGTTTTTTTAGCTTCTGATGTGTATTTTTAGTATTTTAGAACTTTTTCTTTCTTTTTTGTCATTTATTCCTTTTTCTCTCGGCATCAATCTAACAAGAAGCATATCAGCAAACCAGGACAAAATAAAAGCACTATTGTGTTTTGTCTTTCTCTGCAAACATAGGCATGATATCAGACAAGAAAAGTTAAACCTCAACTCCAGGACCAGAAAGTGTTGAAAATCAATGTGAGAAGCCTGTCTAGATTTTCATTGTTGCCAACTGACTGTGTTTGCTCACAAGGAATTTCAAGCTATCACTGAATATGGGCTTTGGTCCCTTTTGAGGACAGAGCTCTCAGTTCTTATTGCTAGTGATTACACAAATTTGAAGAATAAAGTAATAGTGTTTTCATTGTGCTGTTCCAGGATTTGAAAGAAGAGTCCACAACAGCAGTGCTAATGAAACAAATTTGTAGTCATCATTAGGGAGAGAATTTTTATGCTCTAAAAAATCTTGAAATATGCTTTTAAAAATATGCATTTATGACCTAAAAATTTTGAAATATGCACTTAAATATGCAACCAAAATTAAGAATATTTCATTTACTCTATAAACCCTTCTTGATAAAATTCAGGAGAGACATGCTTGAAAAAAATAGATATATTTTTGTGAAAACATTATATAATCTACCTTACTTTGCAAAAGAAATAATGGAAGTAAATATTCTTTTAGTAAAATACATTGTATGTCTTGCTGTATTTCTTCTGAATGTTAAAAAAAAGTTCTATCAAGAAATATCTTACATTTACACAAGAATTCTATCATCTGTAGAAAACAAAAAAATGCAAACTGTGTCATGCTCATTGGAATCAATGAATGCTCTCAAATAAATAGATTCAATAAAAAAAATTTGAAAAAACCAAAAAATTTCACCAACAGGAAAAATCAGCCAAATATGCACAAACACGCACTAACATACTAATCTATAAAGCATCTGTGAGCACTAACCAAATGTAAAGAAATTTCACTTAGCTATGGTCTGAAGCAACAGACAAAAAAATGCAAAATCATAGAAATCTGCTCCTTAGTCATCATATGAAAATTTAGTGTGCTACTAAGAAAAATTCTCAAAAGTGAAACTGAGAAGTAATTTCTGATAGACGAAATGAACAAATAAATCTGGTGATCAATTGCCAAGAAGATTACAAAGAAAAGATAATTTCCCTCCTTGTAATTGCTGATGCAAATTTTAGAGTTTTAATAATAAATTAATTATTTTAATTATTATAATTTTTTCTCATAATTTCTTTTTAATGGTGATTTTCATTCCTTATGTGCCATTTAGCATCCCGATTTTAGTGAGAATAAATGCTTCTTTTAGTAAAAATAAATGCCGAATCTTTCAGGCTCTATTCAGGATCTACAGACTCTTATCAGTGAACAACCAAAGGTCAATAAAAGGTGAAGAGGACAAGAAAACCTGGAGTGAGAATAATTAAAGTTTGGTTGACATTATTGATTACCATATGCATTGTGTATTCATTTTACAATTTTATAATTTCACAAATTCAGACAAAATCAGAATATTGCTAACTGTGAGGTATGATAGTATAATTAATAATTATAAACATTACTGAGTTTCATATTACTCAGATTTTTTTTCTTCTTCTTTAAGGTCACTTTTCAAATACTAAGAACATATAGCAACCACTGAAAGTAACATTGGTGGTAATGGTAATGGCATAAGGACATAAGCAAATATTTATGCCCCAGGTGAGATTCAAAACTGTGCCACTTAAAGCAAGGCAGATGTGGCTCTTCAGCCTTAGTGACCTCAGCTATCCAGTTACCCAGATTGTTTTAATAAGTGTGAGAAAGGAGAAAGTTATTTCTAAACAGTGCTCTCCATGCGTGTTATTTTAGTAAAGAAAATTGATTTTGAGAGAACATTAATTTCTTAATATTTTTTATTATTGTATTTTATTAGTTTAATTTTTAATGTTGATTATTATTTCATGTTAACACCTCATTAGTTGACAATCCTTAAAATTGTAATTTATTTTCCATAAAAAAGGTACTGGAACTTACATCAGGCTAGTCCCTATTTATTAAACCAATTTTCCACTATCTGTTTTTAAAAAAATTCATGAAATAAACAGTACTTTTTTTAAGAATGTTTTAATTGACTTCATATGCCTTACTGTAGCTCAAGAGATGAAGATTAATGCAAGAATACCTCACATTTGAAAATTTGCTAAACCGTGGCTGAATGTCGGATTGCCAAGAATTCAGCCAATTCAGCAGCAAATATTTTTTCCTCTTCATTAAATTGATAATAAAATTCCTTTGATTTCACTGGGAACAATTTATTTTCTCTTCCAACTTGCACATAAATTGTTAGAGCAATCAACATCTCAATCATTACAGAGAAAAAATTCACCACCTTATTATTTTGGTAGCCAGCCCAAGTTCTTAAACAACTTGTCTTCTTTTGTAACCACAAAACTATTCACAAACCAGATCAAACTCTACCAAAACCAATGCATGTAGGGCCTACTATTAAAACATTCCATGACTGACACTGTAAAAGTGAAAAGTGGAGAAAAGAAAGTGGCATACATGCTAACTCTCCATTAACAATAGCTTCTGTTTTGGATTTGAAATTGGGTTAAAAGGTATTGGAACTTACAACAGATAAGTCCCTATTTATTAAACTAAACCCACAATGGAATGTGTTTAAGAAAATTTGTACATGTCTTTTGAAAGAAGAAATCCAAAATAATCAAGATTTTCTTTAGGTTCAACAAATTTTGAAATCTCTTCTAGACTTTGCAGGAAACAGAAGTCAATAACAATTAAAACTCTATCATGAACTCTTGCATTGCACCTGCATTAATTGCCTTGCTTTTAACAAGTTGTAGTAACTGAGAAGCCTAAAAAGGTGTCAGAGGCTTAATGGAGAGAAAAATTCACCACAATGCATTGAAAGAAAAACATCTACAAGGAAATTAGAAATAGGATGAAAATACAAGGAAGTCTTTTTGAACTTTTATGGTCAAGTGGTGACCATATTGATTGCCAAGACCCGACCAGATGGTCACTTTGCTATATTCTGGGACATGAGAAATGATTGGCAAAAACACAGATTACAACAAAATGAAGAGTATGACATGGCAAGAAGAAAGATAATTCAACATGGTCTCATCTGGCAAAACACAGACAAGTAGCTTAAATATCACATTGAATGTAGGGTGAAAGTAAGGTGATATGTTACGTATTTTCAATGTTGCTTTGTTTGTCTTGTCTTGTTTTTGTTGTCTTGTACTATTTTGTGTAAATTGATATGTATTTTGTTCAAAGATCAAAATGGTTTGTTAACCCATCTTCTTGTTTCAGAAGGAGGCTTTCACTCTTACAGAAATCCATTAGCATTAAAATAAATATTTTGGAATTTTTTCTCTTGTTTCACTTCTCATCTTTTACACTTCACAGGTTAGGCTACTGCCTGTTCCATCCTCACAGTGTCTCTCCGTCTTTTCCTTGGTCTTCACATCTCTTCTTCCTTTTGGTGCGTAACTCAAAGCTGCCTTTGGAAGTCTATTATTATCCATTCTTTCTACATGTTCTTTTTTTTTTTTTTTTTGGTTCCGTTCTTCTCAGAAACTTATCTCACTACTTTGTTAAAGATCTTTTTGTAGGTACCAAAAAAAGGTTATGTTTCACACCAAAAGAGTAATGAAGAAACTGCCATTGTGTTGCAAAATTTCATTCTTGTTTCTGGTCTTATTTTATTTTTTAAGGATTTGTGTATAGTGCCACATATTGTTAGATATTTCATCAATTTTCTGTCTATATTTTTTTCCTTTTCACCACTAACTTGGCACCCTAAGTAATCGAAGGAGAGAACTTGCTCTAGAATGTTGTTTGCAATGACAATTTTTGACCATATATGATATTTTCCCCAGAATGCCATCACTTTTGTTTTTTCTTTTGAAATAGTCATGTCATAATTATTGCAAATTTTACAAATGTGGTTCACAGCTCCTTGCAGTTTGTATTCTGTCTCCTGAATAATGATGACGTCATCAGCATTTAATAAAATCATTAATCTGTCTTCTTTGGTTATTTTAATACCAGTGTCAACATTTTGTTTTAGAATTTCACTTATGTCATTTACATATATATTAAAAAGTGAAGGTGACAGAGGACAAGCTTGTCTTACACCTTCATTAGTTAATATCTCATTCATTACAGTGTTCCCTACATTTATTTATATTTTAGTTTTTCCATAAAAACTTTTAATCACCTTTCTTAAATGTTTAGGGTAGCTCTGATTTGCCATAATGCACCAAAGTTTTTTCCTTTTGACAGTGTCAAAGGTTTTTCAAAATATACAAAAGCAGGCAAGTTCTCTTCTCTCATAATATTCTCTTCTTTTTTCTGGTACTTTTTGTACTATGAATATATTATCTGTGGTTGACCTTCCTTTTCTAAAGCCATTTTGCTCTTCACTTCTGGAAAGAATTTTTTTTTTACATAAAACACTTCTGTAACACTGTTCTTTTATCTTTAGTATGTTCACAATTATAAAATTTATATTACTTTTTAGGCTTCTGCATTTTCTTCCACTGCATCTTTTACCCTGTTTAATAATTTATTCTAATATTATTCAATATGAAATTTTCTATTATTATTCATAATATTATTAATTTTAAACTGCATTTCCCAAGTTTTTTGCTTTCCGGGTTACACCGCGTTTTTTAAGACACTGCATCCTAGGCACAGTTTTCACCTGGTATCGTAGGCTTCCGCGGCCAGAGTCATGATCTGGGCTGTCCGGGTGACACCGCGTCGAGGGCCAGATCACAGTTTTCACCTGTTCTAATTGTGAAATTAGAATGTGCACTGATGACAACTATGCCTGGTGCACATCATCTGGACAGCCAAGAATCTATTATTCAATATGATTTTACTTTAAGTGCATTTCACTTCAGCCAAAATATTAGGGCATTCTTGGTACTTTTATATTTATCTTTTTAAACATTCCAAGACTTATAAACCTTTTAATATATTTTGATGTCTCTCTTCTACAAAGTTTTAATAAGGTAGACCAAAAATGATTGTTTATCTATTCAATATTATTATAGTGATATCCTTTCATATTACAGACAATCCAAAATTTCATTTTTAAATTACTTATGTCATTTAATTTTTATTATATAATTTAATTTAATTTAAACAAAATTAATTAATAAATTATGGAATACCTGAACAATTGGGTCATGAATCGTTTTTATGCAAGATACAAATTAAACATAAGTAATTTAAAAATGAATTGTTTTGTCTGTAATATGAGAGGATATCACTGTATGCAATAATTTTATGTAGGTAATTTAGTAACTTAAGTACCATCTCCATTCTGAAATTCAGGAGATAAAGAGGTAGCTCCACAAATGAAATACGAAGTAGAATACCTACAATTAATTAAAATAGAAAACAAAATTATTAAAACGTAAATTAAATATCCCAAAATAATTTGTAACAATAATATTTTGTAACTTTGAATATTTCCTTTTAATACAATAAAATTTGACCAAATTTAACAAACAACGTTTTTTATTTTCATTTAAAAACATTTTCTGATGAATTTGGTCAATTTATAATGTATTAAATCAATACAATAGAAGGAAATCATAACACATTTGTTTTTAACTTTAAAGTTACAGAGATATAAGGAATCAACTGAAAGACAAAATTGAAATCAATGCAAGTTAATTAGTTAAGAACACAAAAACAATAAATATTTCCTTTCAATTATTTTGAGCTCATAAATAAACTTCTACTCTGAAACTCACTATACTTTGTTGTCAGCTATGTAAAAGATGCATTCCAGAATCTTACACTAAGAAACATTTGTATGATCAGAGATGCGTTTAAATCAAGCGAATTACCAATTTTTTCAAAATAAAGAGTATAAAACATTAAATAGAGGAAGTCATGGAAATTAGTTCCAGCATTTTGTATGTGTATATGTTTCTTATCATGCTCTTGGTCATAATCTGAAAAAAGAATTTATTTGGTTTAAATGAAGTACTTTAAAACTGGAACACCCAGTGGTGTCATTTCTTCTCCTGGCACTATTTAACTGTTTGTTAGTTCTTTGTTTCCATAGATAGAAGAGTGTAACAGCATGTTTTTTTTAATGATTTTGAATCATCTAATATGTAGGGTATAATTATGAATATACCCTATAAATTCACTGAATTCACCTAGAATGCCCAGAGAAGCAATTTGTTTACCTCCTTCATTTCTGACCTAATCCTGATCTTCAGTTTTAAGTATTTCAACAATGAAAAATTTGCAGTGTCTCCTACTATTTTAGATACCCACAGAAGAGATATTTATACATACTTTCCTATTTGCATTGTTTTCTAGTTCTTTGTATAGATGCATATTGAGGAACCATGACCTCAATGACCATAATACCCAAGGACCCCAAAATACTAACTATGAATCATTACGTACTTGTTTTGTAACTATACAGCCAGCTTATCACAATATTTTGAAAGGCAAACCATTATCACAAGAAGGAATAGCTTTTGCAGGGTTACTCACAATTTTAGAATTGATGAGATATTTGAAATGAAATCAACCAGCTAATTATTTTCTCAAAAATATTAGGTTTTAATATGAGATGTAAGGAGCCATTTAGAAAAAAATAGTAATAGTACAATAGAGTAGATAAAGCAGCTATTCCCTAGCACCCCTCCCTAGATTTGAATAATTCATGCATTAAGACCAGATGAATGCAACATTCAAATGCAATTTTTTGTGGCTTACAATGAATGATAACTACAAATGAGTATGTAAATGCATTCCCATATTGTGGAAAGATTTTAAACAAATGATGTGAAAACTCTTTTAAACAATGCAAAGCAATAGAATCTAGACAATGTAGCCAGAACTCACATCACAAAATACGGAATAAATGCTGATCCAATGGCAGGGCAATATTCTACATGCAGAACATACAAAATGTATTTTAATTCTATGATTGTACTTGTCATTATGTTTTTGGATCTAACAATCATGAAAACTAAAGTGGCAGATGGGAAGTATTCAATTGAAACTCTGGATTAATTTAATTTCAAAATGTAGTCATGTAACATAAAATCAAGTTCCCTATGTTGAAATTTAAAAATGTGTTCAATAAAAATGACAAATAATATATACAACACTTGTGAGATAATAGTACTTACAGGGGAAGTGTAATGCAAAGGAAATGTATTTGTCATGTGTAAAATTGGTAATTGTTTGAAAATAATTATTTTTAACAGTTTTTAAATGATATTACTACAAGCCCTTAACTACAGTTCATGAAGAAATGTTTGCTTTTCAATATTTTTTCCATTTATCTGCATATTTCCTTTAATATGCATCTTTTTACTTGCAAATGATGGCAAACAATGTTTAAAAAATGTGACATAACAACCATTTTATAAAATAAATTATTCTTAAGATTGTTATTGTGATGCAGTTAAAAATTTTTACAATATTTTCTCTTTAAATGTATTATTGTTAAAGGCTTGGAGTTGAAATGCCTCTGTTGGATCTACTAGGGGGCAGCCAGGCCTTCTAGTGTTAAGGTGGCAATAAGTAATGATTGTTTAAGGGTGAGTTACCATGGCAAGTTACCATTTGGAATTATGAAAGATATGAAATTGCAGTCCAGTTCATCTTGCTTCATCAGCTGTCATCTTGCAACACTCTTTCTACTTAAGAATTACTAAAAGATCTGAAAAGTTGTACAAAAAATATATTTTAAATTTAAAATGTATCTAACATTTTAATCTGTCCCATGGTTTTTTTAATAGATGATTTATTGACCTACTCTGAAGTATACTCGATGTAACTACAGCATAACTGGATTATATTGAAATTTTAATTTGGATTGGGTTCAAGGAACTGTAATAAACTCATCAATAGTATCAATTTCATATAGAATTCTTTTGTACACTGTAATGAGTTGTGAGCACATTGTAAAATTTATTTGTGATTTAATCAATGTTTCCCAGCATAATTATGACATGCATTTTAAGGAGACATGAGAATTGCTTGAAACAAATTGTTCACATTACAGGCTTTGCCAAGGGGAGGGATGCAAGAGGGAATATTAAAAATAATATTAAAAAAGGGCCTAAGAATGTTCTGATAAACATTTGCCCTTTAAATAAATGTTGTTAAGACATTACATTAAAAAATTTCCTTGTGAGAGCCAGATGGCAACTCAGTGTCACTTCTCTTCCATTATTTCTGTTCAGAGCAGAACGACTTGTATTTAGGTTCAATTAATGGGTATAAGCCCTACATTATCACTTCCAATATTTTTTATATTGGGTATATTTCTAAGTGTAGTTTGTCAAATTAATATTGATTTTCCCTGAACTTTGAGATATATTTAACATCTTATGAGATCTTTTTCATTATTGGACCCTAGATTAAATTGCCCCTCTGGCTCCATAAAATGTTTTGTTCCCTTTTGTATATTGTTTTGTATAATTTTGTACAATAAAAGGTAATGCACATACTTAAATATAAAATGTAATGTAAATGTATTGATATTGTATTTGAAATGTACATTGGGTATTGCTGTAGGGTCCCAAAAGTCAATACTGTTATTAAAGTAGTGGAAATTGTACCTAACAATACTTACCATTCAACAGGGATGAATATAGTTATAAACTGCTAGTTGAATTTTTGTTGGAGCAAATGTATTCAAGGGTAAAATAGGAATGTATTAATGGACATGCATGTTTATTCTTTAGGGGGTGCCATGTGTTCTTTGTGATTCTCTGCTATCACAGATAATTTCGACAATCTTTCAGATTGATTTTCTGAAAACTGTCTCTTTATAAGAGAAGAATGTATTTCATGTAATGACACATCAATCACTATACATTTGTTCCAAGTTTTGACGTACACTTATTTAAAACTCATTGGGGAGGTCAAAGAAAACATGCGCACTTCGGTGCTCAGGCAGTCTTCACGATCTCGAAGTCCGGCGAGCACGCGCTTGCCGCAGGGACGTTGCTGCACACAACAGGACACAGTAAAGAACTTTTAGGGAGTATTCGTAACCGATCGTGCGCAACGGGGCCTTCTCGTGCGTTAAACAAGCTCATTCCGGCACAATCAGGCTCCCCCTTGGGCATAATCGTGTGGCGTCGGGCACAATCGGGTAACTTCGGCGCAACTTCGTGCACCTTCGTGTACTTACGGGAGGCACCTTCGAGCACGTGACTAGGAGCGTCCCAGGCACTAAGCCGTGCTGCGAGAGGTGCCGTTAAACGCGAGGAGCCCGCTGTGCCGGACCCCATTTTTGAGTTTGAACCAACCCCACACCTCGGGAAGCCGCACCGAGCGGTTGGGCAGGCAGGACGGATGCACAGACACACTCTCATAATCCGAGTTTCTTAATATGTCTAAAATAAACATTCGTGTAACAAAAAATATTTTCAGGCAAGAAATTAAAACGTCAGTGCGTGAGTTCACTCGGCCGAGCGGCCCACTGTCGCACACTGCGCCGCGGGCGCCGGCGCGTGGGGCCCGGGCAGACGCCGTCGAAGGGGCTGGGAGGCCGTGGAGGCCGGCGTCGCACCCAGGGCCCTGCTGGCGGCCGGTGGCGCCCCTCACGGGCAGTGGGCGCGGTGGCGGCGACTGCGGGGGCGGTGACTCACTGAAACAGACAAAGGGTAAGAGCAACTGAAGCTTCCAGACGCCGTCGAAGGGGCTGGTGTGCCGTGCCATCGGAAAGACGTAACCAAAGAGAGAAACAAAGTCTTACATTCAAGGGTTTGGGAATCGAGATCAGCTGGATGTGGGACGTAAAAACAGAAATATCTAAGTTCTAGGATTTGTTCCGCAAAATCTTTGTCATAACTTGTTCAAACTTCTAGGTCATTAAAAAATACTGGAAAGTATAAGACTTCGCATTATTGGAAACATTCCGTATTTTTCACAACGAATTGTAGAGGTATCCACAGTAACTAGATGTGCTCCTTAGAAAGCTGGATTGATTGATTGATTGATTGATTGGAGTAAATTTTACATTTACAAATCGTCACAAGGGGCTCTTTACTTCTAAAGGCCGTTCGAAGAGCTGCCTCGGTAGCGCAAGTGGTTAAAGCGACTGAGCGTATACTGGGAGATCCGGGTTCGATTCCCGACAAAGGCAGATAATTCTTTGAACAGTCGAACATCATTTGTGACGTTACTTCTGCTAAGTAATTATGCAGTCGCAAAGGAGTTGGAATTGCGAAACAGGAAACACTTTCCCATGTAATTGTAAAACTTACGATTGTGATCAATAATAATAATAATAATAATAATAATAATAATAATAATAATAATAATAATAATAATGGCGATGATATTTCAAAAATATCTTTACCAAAAAATGTTTTTTTCACGTACATTGATTTTCTGTTAACTTCTAAAATTTTACCCTCCATTTTTGATTTTAATTATAAAAATACTGCATGTTAATACTGAAATCTATAATCAGCTTTTTTACGTGAAAACTCTCAAGTAATTGGATATAATGGTTGCGTAAGTTTTTGTAACAGCTTAGTTATGCAACTTGCAGTACACTGCTGTCACACTGGTTGCATTTAGTGCAGTCTACAAGTAACCGTACTACAGGAGTGCAGAAGCGCCTCCGTCCTGTTAGGTTAGGCTAGTATTTCATTTTTATGATTTTGACAAGTTTTTTTTGCTATACAAATTACTGGTGATCCATCCAACCAAACAATCACAAATCACCCAACTCCAGCATCAAAAAACCGTTACAACTGTACGTTTTGAACAAACTATTTGACAATAAAAATACTGAATTGATAGGGGAATACTTTACCAGAAGCATTTTTAACCACTTTAATTACATTATTTACACTTTACTAATGTTATTCAATTACGGTTTTAGATTTGGGAGATAGTATAAAACATAACAGCTGTGCTTCTTTATCCAACAGATAATATACAGAACGAAATATATATACACAGGATGAAACAACTAAGCGATAACACCCCTCGTATCTCCTCAATCGTGCAAGTTACGAAGATGCCTTCTGAACATACGATTGCAAAAACAAGAGCTTCTTTAGTACAGTATACTTCGTCTTACCCACGGGGTTCAAGTTTAACAAATAAATTTGCGCTCAAAATTTATCAACTTGACTATCGTTTTTGTATTCGCTTCGTTTTCTGTACAAAATTAATTTGACTACGGAGCTTGTGGCGGCACCGAGCAACAATGCAAAATTTGATGAAGCCATGACGTGTGAGAATTTGGGGTTAGGTGAGGTTCATACTTAATTTTTATGATTCTAATATTTTTTTCCTATCAAAACTACTGGTGAATCATTCAGACCCAAAATCACTAGCCACCCAACATCAGCATCAAGAAACGTCATAGCTGTACATTTCGAACAAACTTACTAGTTCACTAGTTCACTAGTGGTGCTTAGACAGCACATACTTTCTCGCATTATTAAATTTGCTATTTTAAAAAATTCAGAAAGTTCGATGTAAATGAGACCTGGGCCATTCTTTTAACCCTTACTTGTTCTATCCGTAAAAAAGAAAATACAGAAGAAAAAATGGGGACTGGTTTTTGAAAGAATGTGTTTTCAAAAAGTGCATTAAATTCAAGCACATATTACACAAAATTACTGTTTTTTTTTCAAAAAATTGTACTGACATTTTTAAAGACTGATTTTTAGAACAGATTTTGTTTAAGGCAAAAATCTCCGTAATCAATTTCGTAATTTTTTAATGTTAACATTTTGCAATTAGAAATGAGAGTTGACTTAAAATGAGACTAGCACCAGTTTTTACCGACCTTTACGAGGAGAAAATTTACAGAAAAAATTTGGAGCCCTTCTTAGGAAAAGTTTGACAAAAAAAAAAAAAAAAATTGACAAAAATTTTGAAAATGTTGATGCTTCGTGGAAAGTATTCTAAAAATCATAATATCCTTTTCAAACTTAGAGGACCTTGAGTTCATTTAAATCATCGGGGAATATCCATTTTGGAGGAAATCGACTGAACAGTTTAGGCACTAGCGTTGACTTCAGACGGGCAGACAGACATTTTGCCGTCAATCGATTTTTCAGTAACAAGAACTCACAAAAAATGGATTGTGATCACACAATGTGTTAGGGGAGGTAATTTACTACATATAGAAACAACATTTATCCACTTTTTTGTTACCAGGGCCGGCAATAACTGTCTTGGGGCCAAAAATTTGCCCTTTTCCGGAGAACGATTACAGCACTTTCTCTTACAAAGTAAGTGCGAGGAAGCAGAAAGACGCGGGTTCGCAATATTCCATGCGATATTCAACTTGCGAAACTTGCTGTACTAGCAATAGTGTGAATTCACTACCAGATGCAAAACCCCTTCATTTATTCACGGAACTTCTGTTCAGACTGCATAGTGTTGAGTCGCCGCTGTGCAAGAAACTGATGGCAAGCGGAGTGAACCTTGCTTCGGGGCGACGGTGGCGGCGCGAGGGGGCGCGAGGGGCGTGAGGGGCGGAGGAGGCGCGAGGGGCGAGGAGGCGCGAGGGGCGCGAGGGGCGCGAGGGGCGCGAGGGCGCGAGGGGCGCGAGGGGCGCGAGGGGCGCGAGGGGCGCGAGGGGCGGAGGGGGCGCGAGGGGCGAGGGGCGCGAGGGGCGCGAGGGGCGCGAGGGCGCGAGGGGCGCGAGGGCGCGAGGGGCGCGAGGGGGCGCGAGGGGCGCGAGGGGCGCGAGGGCGCGAGGGCGCGAGGGGCGCGAGGGGCGCGAGGGGCGCGAGGGGCGCGAGGGGGAGGAGGCGCGAGGGGCGCGAGGGGCGAGGGGGCGAGGGGGCGCGAGGGCGCGAGGGGCGCGAGGCGCGAGGGCGCGAGGGCGCGAGGCGCGAGGGCGCGAGGGGCGCGAGGCGCGAGGCGCGAGGGGCGCGAGGGGCGAGGCGCGAGGGCGCGAGGGCGCGAGGAGCGCGAGGGGCCGAGGCCGGGGCGCGCGAGCAGCGAGGGCTCACCTGTGGGCCGGCGAGTTCGCGTGGGCGGAGGCCCCGGCGGCGCCCCGCGCGCTCGCCCGCCGCGCGGCCGCCTCTGCAACACACCACGCCCACACACCGCTTTCCCTTCCTCTTCGAACATGAAGGAATCGTCATTTCTTTGCCAAGACGGTACAGAGGTGCTTTATGTTTGATTGATTGATTATTTCGTGTGACCAAGCGCGCGAACTTCTATTACTATTATTATTATTATTATTATTATTATTATTATTATTATTATTATTATTATTATTATTATTATTATCTGAAAGTCTAGTGCATGTTGTAGGTCGGGAGATGGCGGTGTTTCTTCCCAAGTGGATGGCAAGTATCGGCGCCGACCTGAACGTCCGCTCGCGGGATTTCCCCTTCCATTTATCTCTCCTAGCGGAGCACCGCGCTGGTTGGGACACGCTGTAAGCTCCCAATTAGACTCCTGGCATGTGTGGTAGAGTAGCGCATGAATAGTGTAGGTGTGCGTGTAAGGGGTGAGGATAGGACTAGGAAGAGGAAGGAAAGATCGTGCGCAATCCGTGGCCCATTTGTTAGGGTACTGTTCCGACATTCGCCTGGTTTTGATCGGAGAAAGCAAGGAAAACCACCTATCAGAGGTCTCTAGAATTCTTGAGAGAGTCGAATCTAGGACCTTCCGGTCAGAGAAACTGCATTGACATTAATTGATGCCCTGAGCCATCTCTCCCGGTCTACATGTAAGCTTGCTTTGTTTCCCCCTCCAGGTATCTCCCCCTAGAAGAACACCGTCCCACACGGAAAAAGCTCTAAGCTCCCGATTGGATTCCTGGCATGTGTGGTGGAGTAGCGCATGAGTATTGTAAGTGTGAATGTAAGAACGTGAGAATAGGACAAGGAAGAGGAAATAAAGATCGAGTGCAATCTGAGGCCCCTTTTTTAGAGTAGTGCTTCGACATTCGCCTGGTTTTGATCGGAGAAACCATGGAAAACTACCGATCAGAGCAGCAAGTCTCTAGAATTCTTCTCCAGACAGCGGTTGAATTTGACCTAGCAAATAGCTAGTGCCGACTCTAGTACCTCCCGTCAGAAACCCTGCAGCGGCGACGGTCGCTGGCGTGTTGGGGCGGCGAGCGCCACTTACCGGGACCGGGAGCGGTAGCTCAGTGCATCAACTGATGTCACTGCAGCGCCTCTGACCGGCAGGTTCTAGGTTTCCATTCCCCACAGCGGCAGGATTTTCGACACTAGCTTTTCAGCTAGGTCGAATTCAGTCGCTGTCTGGAGGAGAATTCTAGCGGCCAGCTGCTCTGATCGGTAGTTTTCCGTGGTTTCTCTGATCAACACCAGGCGAATGCCGGAGCAGTACCCTACCAAACGGCCACGGACCGCGCGCGATCTGTCCTTCCTCTTCCTTGTCCTATGCTATCCTCTTACACACACACTTACACTAACATGCACCACACTGTCACATATTCCGGGAGACCGGTCGGAGTTTAGAGCTTGTCCGGCTGGGGCGGTGACCCTGCTGGTGGGAGAGTCCTGGTTAGGGGGAAATCCCACTAGCAGACGGTAGGTCGGCGGCCGGATCTCGCCATCCATCGGGGGAAGATCACCGCCATCTCCCGATAAAAAACATGCACTCCACTGACGGGACTAATGACGGAAGCAGTTAACGCGCTCGGAAACACGAAAAAAAAATCAATCAATCCAAACTTACCGGGGTACGGTGGCTGCCGCGGCGTCGGGAGCGGGTGAGGAGGCGGCGCCGGGGCGCGCGGGGGCCGCCGCTGATATGTTGGGGGCGCTACTGCCACCGCAGCAGCCGGAGCAGCAGGAGCAGCAGCGGCGGCACGGCGGCGGCGAAGGCGGACGCCAGCACGCCCGCTGCCCGCAGCCCGTCCGCGCCGCCGTGGTACATGGCGGCCGGGTGTTCTCCTAAGGCACACGCCCCTCACTCAAACAACGCAAAACACGAGGGCACGGGGGACTTACAATTAAACTACTTCTTTCTAATGGGAATTTCTGTTGGTTTTTTCGAAACACATGACATCATTATACAGGATATCAGGATCATTATCATCATCATCATCATCATCAGGATCATCATCATTATACAGGACATCATTATACATTTCGTGTTTTCGTGATACAGGATAAGTCACGTAACTTTAGCACATCCTGTAATTTTTAAACGGTTGAAGTTATGGTAAAGGAGTTTTCACGAAAGTGCATGAGGGAATGAGGCTTATTGGTGAATGTATTCCTTTCTATTTTATTACTAGTATTTTAAGAGATATTGTGGCAACTTCGTTTTTCCAAGAACATTTTTTTAATTCTCCCGTGACGAACGTAAAAAGACGAATCCAATGATATACACATTCTCATGTTAGAAAAATATTTTTTGAGTAATTTCGATTTTTTTGCGATTCGTGTTTAACTTACATTTTAAATGTAACAGTCCACCAACCAAAGTTGCACAGCGCTCTCCCTGCAAGCACGTACTCGGAGCGTTACAAAATCTGTTAATTACGAGCCGCAATATATCAATATTACTGAAGATAATGCTTATCTAACATATGACAATATATATAACCGTGGATTCGTCATTTTACGCTCGTTATAATAAACTAAAAAATGTGTATTGTTCCATTTGAAAAACAAAACAAAAAACGTTACCTTAATATCTCGAAAAATACAAATAATAAAATAGAAATGAATACATGTATTAATTAGCCCCATTTCATCACGCATTTCGGTGCCAACTGCAGTGCAATAGCGTCAACCGTTCAAAAACTGCCGGAGGTGCTATAGTTACGTGACTCATGCTGTATATCACCATATGTCTATGATGAAAAACGAATATTTATGCTGATTTTTATATTATATTGGTAACTTGGCTTATGATAGATCTAACCTTGTTAAGAGATGAAATAAAGAATTTCATAGAAAAATAACTCTAACTGATTGTGAATAATAAGAGAAACATATACGTTTACGTACCTACACTTAGACTAACATTACTTTCAATAATATTATAATTAACCTCCTTGATATTGTGAGTTCAGGCAACGCCGGAGAGATCCAGAGCCGAATGTCAGATCATATATTTCCAATCCAATGTCTCGATACGGATGTCTTAATGCGGATGTCGAGATATAGTTGACGTGATCTGGATGGCAGAGAAAGATGCCTAGATCCGAATGTGCAGATTCGGATGCCCAAAATCGGGTATCCGCATCCGGATGTTGGGACACGGATGTTCAGATTCAGACCCGAAATTTTATATCATAAACGCATTTCTCCCAAATGTCCGACCGCCCTGCGAATAAGGAGTAATATTGCAAAGTGAGAGAAGCCAAGAGAGGTACCTTTCTCGCTTTCTGAGATTGCAAGTGCTCATTGAAACGAACATACTGATTATAAGCCTTTTAATACTCGAGCGGCGTGAATGTTTCATTGCAATAATAAATAAGTGTAAATAATAATAACATAATTCCTTCTTATCTATTATTTCTAAATTTAACAATAAATTCTTCTTTCATGACATTAAATTTTCTTTTTTTTGTGTACCAGCAATATAAACACCTTTTCCGTTTCAATAAATCTTTTATAAAATCACGTATTATGGCACAGATTTTGACTTATTATCCGTTTAGCAAAAATTATGGCGTCTTTAAACATACAGCCAATCGCAGCGACAGAATCGTGGTGCGGTGGCGGTAAATAGCACAGCCGACCGAATTGCAATGAGCAAATCCTGGGGAGGTGGCTTTAAATCGCACAGCTGATCAAATATGCCTGACGTCATAATAAAGTTCTTAGCAAAAATTAACATTGATTTTTATAAATTTATAATGCTGTTATACAAAAAAATAACGTATGCAATTCGTCGTATAATGTTGATTGATTGGATTGATTGAAAAGTGGCTTCTAACGTCGCTGTTTTTAAAATGTGTACCTACTTATGCAATAAAGCTTAACATTGATCTGGGCTGTCCGGGTGACGCCGCGTCGAAGGCTGGGGTGCCGACGTTTCGACCGCCATATCGCGGTCCTCTTCAGGGCTGTACTGCCGTGGCAGTACAGCCCTGAAGAGGTGCCGGACCCCGTCACCCGGACAGCCCAGGTCATGACTCTGGCCGAGGAAGCCGACGATATCATCGAAGCTTAACATTGTAAAATTGTTGGGTAATATGTGTATTATTGTCCAACTTAATAAATAGTTACAGTGACGTTTTGTTTACATGTCTTTATTTACGTGTCGGTGACCAAGACAGTCGTTCCATCTTCTGCCACATGAGTGCATGGCGAGCGTTAGGCGACCACTCACCGTTGAGGATGTGCACCCTGACGCTGGCCGACTTGGCGTTGGAAGGGTCGCACGTGTACAGTCCCGAGTCGGTGGGGATGGCCTTCTGGATGAGCAGCCGGCTCGTCGTGACGGGCCCCTTCTCCGTCACGAGGCTGATGCCCCCGCGCGGCGAGTCGAAGTTGATCACCTGCGCACGAGCACAATCCACGGAGTAAGCACCCGGACGAAATGAACAAAATAAATGTAACTTCATTTTCTGTGCACGTCTTCTAGAATTCAGTGGGAAATACAATTATTCAAATTATCGTTTCCATGTTGTCACGGCAGGAAGTATTATTCTTGAAGGACAACATGGATGAGTCAAAATTTATTGCCTTTTATCCTTGAAAATAGATTTTATTACATGAGAGATTTTGTTTTTAAATTTAAGTAGTATATGACTTAGTGTAGGGATCACAGAATTTTGAAAATGTGCACACAATTCACTTTTCCCCATAGCACGTCATACGCAGTTTTTAACTGCTTTTTGACGTAAAATAAATAAATAAAATAAATAAATAAATAAACAACTTAATAAAACGATGCAACGATAGTCAAGATTAATTCGGACTGCATTCCTTCCAGATTAACAAAACGTACGTATTTTCGAAGTGCACAAATAAAAGGGATAATAGATGCTTCCAATAAAAAAAACTTGCTAAAATCATTCATAATTGATTCTGATAGTTGCAAAGTGAAACTTAGGAATAGAAGCGTTAATGTAGTAAAAGTTGAAGGGTTTCAATTACAAAACATATTGTACTGCATGTACAGTGCAAAACCGATAATTAAAGGCATTACCATTGTCAACATTTTTGTTTATTATTCTATTATTGAAGCTTTCGATAGCAATAAAGAAATATATCGTTAGGGCGTTTCAGAAAAAGCGCAATTTTGTGTTCATTTTCACAGAAAACTTCACGAGGAATCTTTTGAGTCTTTTGTATTCACAAATGCTATAATATATAGAAAACTCCCGTAATGGAAATATTAACGACACGAGAGAGATATACGAAACGCACTTTTTTAATTTTTGAAAAATCAAAAGAATTCATTAAAGTAACGTTTATGACATTATTCAGTGCATTTAGCACTATCCATTAAAACATTTTAAAGAAAAAATGGAGACTTTTGAGAAAATAAACGGAGTCCGAAGCCGAAACGAAAAAATAAACGGAAGTCCGAAAACAAAAACGGGAGTCGAAGCCTTCGGATTTATAATCTGCCTAGTGCAGTGTCATTCAGCAAGTTGCTCCAACTTCTACTATTGTCTTTAAAATTGCCTTTATTTAAGACAAAAAAATACGTGAAAACTACTCTTGTTTCGAAACAAATGTACGTGAACTCATTTAAATATCTAATTTTGAAGAACAGATTTCATTCATGAGAAAAATCTCTATCTTAAATATTGCAGATGCCGAAAAAAGTTCAACTTTTGCAATTTTCGAAAATTCAGAATTTTAACGAAAATTGGACTTGCGCCGTTTTCATAGATGTACTCTATCCTATTTTAGATGTACTCTATCCGACAAAAAACTTAATTAAAAAATTTGGAGCTATTTTTTAGAAAAAATTAAAATGTCATTGAAGCTTTATGTGAAGTATCGCATAAAATTATAATATCCTTTTCAGATTCAAGGGACCGCAATACCAGCCAAATAGATCACAAAATATCAATTTTAGAGAATATTCTGCTTACGGTTTAGCCGCTGGCGTCCAAACACAGATACGTGGACGACCAGACATTTTGCCGAAAACTAAGTTTTCTGTATAAGGACCAAGAAAACGTCGACTATGTGAAAAAAATTAGTGAAAACAACCACTACATATAGGAACAGGAATTACGCGCTTTATCGGAATTGATAATTTTTTCTTCATTTTATGTATTGAGATGTTTTGGGTTTCTTATTTTCTATACAAACAACTCTGGCGATACTTATAACAAAAAAAATGTTTTTCAGATGTCTCTTCTCCCAGATCCATATTGCCTGATATTACCAAGATATACGTTTATTTTAAGTATTATAAATTTCTTCAACCTTTTCCCATTTCTGTACTATTATAGGCTTTTTATTAAAACACTCCACCCGCCGCAAAATGTCCATCGCATGCGTTATGAGAGTAACGCAGGATCAATCGCGCCTGAAGTGGAAATTTTAGAAGCTATAAAAATCCTCAGCACGGTCTCCTGAGAGAAGGTAAAAAAGCTCGCGCGAAGTTGCAGATTTATGGCATGTAAAAACGTCTAAAACCAAATTCATGCCCTGTCGGCAAATTTTGAACCTCTTTTTTCTGTAACCTCCATTTCTTGCGAGCAGGGTTTCTGCGGAAAATTGGATTGAGTGATTTACTTAGTAATTGCTACGCGTTTTTAGCTGCAGAAACTGATCCTTATATGAGCTATAACCATTGTGACAAATAACTAGACAACGTTTTAACAACAAGGAAGTTATTTACTACTTGTGGAGGTATCCGGAAAAAAGTCGTATATTTGAGCTTATGAAAGTTCAGTTATTTACAATAATGTTGGTGTTTCACTCCAGAATAAAAATAAAACTACTTTGAGTCTTTTTCTTCTAATAGTAGTTAAGTTGAGACTTTTAGGTAATCTGCAATATGTAGAAACATGCTTTTTGCCTCGAAGACTAAACATTCTACTAAAATATCTACGAAAGTTTGAAAAGTATAAACGTAATTAACTCACGTCGTCAAAACGAAGAGCACACAAGAATTCACAACCATGAAAATTGTTGAGAGAGATTATAAGTAATGCTAAAATGCGTAAGAAAAACTATCAAAATATTTTTGTATACTGCAGAATGTTACCCATCGGAGTAAATATTAAAAAATAGAGAAATAATAAATAACAACCAAAATGTCTGTTTAGTCTTGGTTATCACACAAAATTCTAGTTACTTATATTTTGAATTATTCAACTGCAACACTAGTTGTGAACCAGTGTTGTTGCCAGAATTAATGTTTTATCATATATTTGAAACAACCGTTGGAACAACATATTCCTCATTCTACACACTCATTTTCGTGTATCTGTACTGAGAACTTGGTACCTCTCTGTTGTGGCTCCAGAGCATGGCGGGCGGCGGCTCGGGGGCGAAGCGCACCAGGCACGTCAGGTTGATGGTGCTGCCTCGGTCGATGAAGAGGTCCGGCCCGCCCAGCACCTCCGTCACTGGTTCTGCAACACAACACACGCACACACACAGCGTAAATTTAGCATTCACCGTTTACAGATACATCGTTTATTTTGTTTTCATCTTCCTTCACTATATTATTAACTGAATAAATTGTGAATTTTGTTTACGGGATTTGGGCGGAGTAAATAGAAAAAACTAAAATATTAATTTGCTGATGTTTTGGAATATTTTCATTCTATCCTCAGGGCTTACTAAATAATTATGATAATTTTTAATCTTTCAGTGCTATTTAAGCCCTTAGGATGGAATAAAAATATTCCAAAACGTCGGCAAACTAATGGTTTATTTGTTTTCTACTCATTCTAACCAAATCCCGAGAAATACATTCCTAATTACATGGTCGTAAATTCTACAAGGGGCAAGTGAATGAAGCACATCTTGCACCAGTAAAAGTTTACTGTATTCAGATTGATTACTCTAACTTTAATGAAAATATGAGGTGCCCCTATTCAAGTCATTGAAAATAAAAACTAAAAGGATGATCTAACTTCAGATGTGCCGGGTTTTAACTTGGTTTAGCGATAAGCAGTTTCTTTCCTTTTTAATGCCAGTCATCAAATGACTCGTCTGACGGACGGTCTTGAAGAAAGATAAATGAGAAACATTGTTTGCACATAGTTCAGTTTACCTTACGGCCTAAGCAGGTAACTCTCTGTCTTGCTCTTAGCCTTACTCTCCAGGCACCTCGTGCTCCGGAGCCAGATGTCCCAGTTTCCGCTGCCCCCCCCCGTGTCGCCGATGCCCGCTTGTTCGGGGCGACCCAGCCCGGAACTGGTGCGCGTCATCTGTGATCTTGGGAGTAATCGGTTCGGAGATAGAGATCCAGGAGGCACGATGACGAGAAGAGAAGAGGAGAGGAGAGAGGAGAAGAAAGAAAGAGAAAAAAGAGGAGAGGAGAGAGAGGAGAGAGAGACAGACAGACAGACAGACAGAGAGAGAGAGAGAGGTGGCAGTGGTTGTTGTGATGGTGGTGGTTGTGGTGGTGGTGGTTGTGGTGGTGGTGTTGTTGTTTGAGGTGGTGGTGGTTGTGGTGGTGGTTGTGGTGGTGGTGGTGGTGGTTGTGGTTGTGGTGGTTGTGGTGGTTGTTGTGGTTGTTGTGGTTGTGGTTGATGTGGTTGTGGTTGATGTGGTTGTAGTTGATGTGGTTGTGGTTGATGTGGTTGTGGTTGATGTGGTTGTAGTTGATGTGGTTGTGGTTGATGTGGTTGTGGTTGATGTGGTTGTGGTTGATGTGGTTGATGTTTTTGTGGCGGTTGTGGTTGTGGTGATTGTGGTTGGGGTGGTTGTGGTTGTGGCGACGACGACGACGACGACAATGGTGTGTGGATGAGAGTGGGGAAGTTGGCGAGAACGAAGTGAGGAGAAAAGAGAAGAGACGGGTTCGTGAGCAGGGTGTGGTGGCGGTAATGAGTAAGGGCATGAGGTATGAGTTGAGGGTGTAATTGCGGGGGTGTTTGGGTGGAGATGTTTATGGATGGGGATGTGTACAGAAAGGAGTGGCGAAGATGATGGCGAGGTGAACCTAGCGAAATAGAGGACAGTAAGGCTGGATGAAACGGGAAGAACTACCCAGAATCCGACATAATTCACGGCATCGCCGCTTGGGGCGTTACGATATTGGGCGCTAGCGCCTCTCGTGGCCGCGACGACTACTGCGATCGTTAGTCTGTGCCATCTGCCGTTCACAGATTTCAACGCTGTGTCTTGCTATTCTCACTATTATTAAAGATAATGTACGAGAATTATTTCTAAATGGCGACGAAACTGTAATTTGGAACAACTTGAATTTCCAAGACGTAATATAAGTCACACTTTGATGAAAAAAATTAAAACATCGCATGTATTCAATTAACGCTTTATATCTCTGCGATAAAGAAAAAATAATCACAAACAAGATGACCAGTACTTCATCTACCTGTTAATAACTATTACATCTATTATTATGTAATATTTAACGAAGATCACCTCAGCTATTTTCCTAGAAAATCTACGATCATTGCAGAAACGTTTATACACTTGGCAAAATATACACTTGGGAAAATCGACGGTTTAATAACGTGTATTTGATATGAATGTTCTTAGTTGTTATTTGAAAACGAGAGCACTTTCTTCCATTGATATTGAATATCTTTTTGAACGATTTTAATACATAATTGCTTATTTATAAACATGTCAAAACAAACTCATATAATGTTGTTTTAGAATATGACATTTCACTCAATTATGGTGCACGCGGAAGGAAGGGGAAAATTCTCAAAACTATTTATTAGAGACCACTCTCAACACATTGCGTTCAAAAGTGTGAAATGAATGCAGAAAATAGCTCATTAATAAATAAAGCAAGAATTATAATGAAATATATTGTGGACAAATAATGCTAATGAAGTATTCACTGCTGTATTTATAATCCACTACCATCTGACATCACATACCGCTGCCTCTAAATATCCACTGCAGTTTATGTTCGAAAATTCCGAGGAAATGAATGGCCTTGTTAATGAGAATCCACATAATTGTATATAGTACTTTATGAGTTAATGCCACAAATTAGTTTTTAACATGCCGTGGACGAAACATGGTTTCTTGGGCTTGTTTTTTACATATTAGATATTTATTTAGTCAAAAACAGTCAAAAACTGTATGTGACGTGTGGGGGGGAGGAAATCATCTGCGCACGCTTTCTTGAGTTTCAGAATCCCTTCCCAACAATTTAACTATTAATAGTTGAAAGATGAAAAAATAATACTAATAGTAATAATATTAATAATAATAATAATAATAATAATAATAGTAAAATTAAAAAAGCGCGAGATTAACATTTTAAAACTAGATATTTTCCTTTCCGGTTTGTAGAAAACTTATTTGCAACGGTAAACGACCTACAGATTTGATTTTTCTGCATTGCTAACAAAATAGTGACTCACCCTAAGCTCTACTACCACTACAAGCAGAAAGAGGGCTCAACAAAATGTGTGCATAGTCAAGCTACATTTACATCCAGAAGCAAATCAAGGGGCCATCTCAGCATTTGCTCAATGAATCAGGGAAGCTGGACAACAAATCCGATCGAGATGAGGGTCATTGACCCGGAATCTGAAGTACATTACTTGTTAAAGGCATATTAAGTCTTTTTTAAAAATTATACAATGCAAATGTAAACTAATTCATTACACTATATCATTGTTTTGTTAAAATGAACATTATTTTTCTTTTAGATGATGATTTTGCGTGCACAAGAACGAGTTTTTAAATTTAAAAAAATTACGAAATATTAGGAAGAGTGAGTGAAACATCGCGAAATGGGTGTGAAACGTCTTTCGCTCACGACGACGTGTAACACGTGCGCGAGATGATTGTAGCTCTTGTAACATAACTGACAGTTCACTGGATGCCAATTCTGGGTCACATTAATCTTAAACCATACGTTGAGGATAAAACAGCCGTCTTCAGAGACACAGCTGTGAAACACGGAGAAAACGTGCATGCTACCCTCAGAAACACGCAGTTGGTTACTTATTGTAAAGCAATTCACGAACAATTACTTATTGAAATCATATATTAAACAAAGGGTTTTCGTTTAGAAAGAATTTTCAGCTTTCTACTCAACCAAATTCCATGGTTTTTTCTTTAAATGATTATGCTACTCGTATTACCCCGATTTATCGTATAAACACTAAATTTTAATAACATCTTTAAATTAATAGAATGAGCGCTTATATACCGTCATCTGTTTCTTACTTCATTTTCAAGTCGTTAGTCTTAATCTTTTTTTTTGTTTTTTTTTGTTTTTGCGAGGGCTGCAAGTGATTTATTGAAAGTATAAGTGTGAGTTTTAGTGAAAATAGTGAGAATTTTTAGTTCAAATCGATGATCGTTTTTAAATGCAATAATTAGTCTGTGTACTCAAACGCCATGTCCAATGTCGTTCGGCATGCCCTTACAAACAAATCTGAGGAATTATAATTATATGTTATGCCTTGTGGATAGAAAGATTCCCTGGTATGGTTAAAACATACTGTTGCATTTGCAGATCTTTATAAACAATAAACATTTCAATGACAATTTCAGAAACATATTTATCTCTGTGTTCACAGAGAAAAATGATTCTCATGTTCCAGCATTTGTGAACTTCTTTCATTTAATTAGTCTTGAAGAATAAGAGCGGAACGACATGAATCAATATGTTAGGTTTTCGATTTTCCATATAGTGCATATGTAGTATTTTTTATAATATTTCTACAGTTCTTAATTTTGGGTGATGTACTCGCAATTGTTCAGCTAACTGAAAATTAATTCACAAAGGTTCATGTTTTGAGAAATTTATCAGATACGGTACATACAAATTTATCTAAGTGTGCCGACATTTCGAAATATATAATAGTTTCTGTAAAAAGTAGCCCTAATTACACATTTCGAAACGTCGGTACACTTAGATAACGCATTTCTATGAACAGTATTTGACCAAGTATTATACAATGAATTCTTCATGATTTGAATATCATGAATTTACTCTTGGTAATTTACAATAATATTAAAATATTTTTGTAATGTTCATTAGTGAAATCTAGCGATGAAAAACATGCATCTATTTGTTAAGAATCATAATGGAGGCGGCTGCTTCTACGGTGTTGTTCTTCCATGAAAATAACACCAGACAGAAAAAAAGAAAGAAAAAGAAATAATGGAATGTGACAGAACTTAAGAACACACAGAGAACATGATATTTTCCAGCATTGCCAGTGAATGCGACGTCGACAACCGTCGCGCAGAGGAAATAACGTCGTAATATGATCCTTTTAATTGTCTTACTGTGGAATTTGCCCCGCGGAATTTTTTTTCTCTTCCAACATTCTTTGAAAGAAGAGAAGACATCTCTTTTCAAACGCCGACTTTCGAGTCAGAACCATCAGAATGCCACAAAAGACCTCAAAAACAGGATTTCTGCGGATAAATGGTGCGACCGAATACGCAAGCGAACAAAGACGCGTGGTGAAATATTATGAATGTGGCAGTGATGATTCTACATTTGTGTACGTGTTGAGGAATTCAATATTCATGTCACTTTATAATTAAGGTAATACATTTAATTAATGAATGTGGTCAGAAAGAATAAGTACATGTTGGTAGGCATTAAATATATTATAGGATCAAAAAGCCTTATTCCTCGCTTGTTATTAACTGAATTAATAATAGTAAATGAAACGTTTACACAATAATCGAAAATTGTTTTGTTATGTCATGTTCGGAAATGTCTGCTTTATCGGGTGATAATCATCCACGAATTTGAAGCACTATTACCAATCAAAATATCTTTATTACACAAATATTGATATTGCAGAATCATCTTGACAGATTTACGCACATTTACGTGGCATTAAAATGTTGATAAATTTTCTAAAAAAAATTAATAACAATAAAAATACTGCAAATTATCTCGGTGCAGAACAACCCTCCCCAATACTCCCAAGATACTAATGGATTTTCTCAGACATTCCCACGGAAGGGAAAAATTAAATTACTTTTCAGCAGATCTTTTTTGTATCGTTCTAGCGGTTCTCGTCAATTATTTCCACAAGCGCGAGCTGTAAGGTGAACAACCAGTCGAAGAGGGAATTAGTTGGAGAGGGTGGTTAGGAAATGGGGTAGCGAGGGAGAGGGGGTGCGAGAGGGCGCCAGGTCAAGTAGCGAGGGGTGCTGTTGAGAGAGAAGGCTGGTAAGGCGTCAAGGGCCGTGAAGCGTTAATGGAGCAGATTTGTGGTTAAAGTAGGAGCTTACGAAGAGAAAAACTCTGGGAAAGAGAAACTATCAGGAGAAAAAGTGCGAAAGAAATGATGGAGAAAAAAAAAACCAAAAAAAAAAAAGTTTTGATTTGATTTCTGCTACACTAATATACATAATATTTAATAAAATGTTTTCGTTTTCTAGAGCAAGTAAATGATAAAACAGAGGTACTAGAATGCTTAAATTCATCTAGGACTTAGAAGTTTTGAAAATATTAGAATTGCTGTGACTTGGGAGCGTCTAAGGATGAGAATGTTGAACGAGGTTTGAGAAGGTTTGGAAGAGGGAAAGTGTAATACAAACATTCAATTTCGGAAGGAAGGAGCTAGTAGTGAAGAAAATTTTGTGGAATGATTGTAAACATGAGAATGACGAACGGAAGGATCAGAAGGACAGAAGAGCGGGCCATCGTCTGAAGGAATTAGGTAATCAGAAGAGGAATGTGCATAGAGAAAGAATGCATCGAATCGAAGATAATAAAAATATTATGGATGTTTTGCACAGCGAATCGTTATAACAATCGACACCAATATCGATTTTCTGCGCATGCGCAGCTCGAATTTCGTATCGGTTTTGTGCATCTGCGCATGCGCAGGAGATCGAAAGTGCAGTGCAGAAACTCAGTACTGCAGCACTTAACCGGGGAGAAGATCGATCACGGCATGATGTGTTGAAAATGACAGGCAGCTAGAAGTGTTTTCGAGAGTGTAACGAGTGAAACATAAGGACAAGGGAGCACCGAAGCCGGAATTTGAGCGGGAGAGGCCACTGGCGGGAGCTCCAAAGCGAGAAATGAGCGGCGCGCAGCTGGGGCAGTCCCCGGCCGACCCGCGCGGCGACCAACGGGGGTGGTGTTGGTGGTGGTGGTGGTGGTGATGAAGGGTCGCGGCAGGAGAGGGAGGAGTGCGGGAAGGGCAGCGTTGGGAGAGTGTGGCCGCCGGAAGGGTACAAGGTGGCAAGATCAGGGGAACCAAATGGGAATGGTGGGAGAAAATTGAAGGGGAGATGACGGTGGGAGGGAGAGATTTTGGGGGGAAAAGGGGGGATGGAGGAAAAGGATAAAAGGGAGAAGGATGGGAAGAATGAAAATTGTGGGAAGGGTGGGAAAGGACGAAGAGGCAGAGAACGTCGGAAAGGTGCAAGAAAGGTGGGGAATGGCGAGAAATGCAAGAAGGGCGAAGAGGGAAGGGTGACGAAGGGTGGCGAAGGGTGGCAAGGGCGGGGAAGACCAAGAAGGGAGGGGAAGGGTTGGTGAAGGGCGGCGACTGGTGGCGAAGGGCAGCAAGGGCGACAGAGCGCTCGCGCGGTAGTGTCGAATGCCGCAAAGCACAAGCGCCGAGGCCGCCTCTGCCGGATGATCGGGGCATGCATCTGCGCCCGGACATGATTACAGAATTAGTCAGCGCGTCCGCCGGAAGACAGATGAGAATCGAGAATTATTCTGACAGGGCGAGATTGCGCGCGCGGCCCATTGGTCGGCCGACACCATCGCGCGCGGTCGCCTGCTATCGGCCGTTGCCGCCAGAGCGGCGCCACTGTCGCCGGCGGACGAGTGGGTTGCCGGCGGCGACGGCGCCGATGCAGCGAATTTTCGTTTGGCGCTCCGGAGCTGTCGCCGGAGTGAAAACTCCAGTGGGCGCGTTCGTAAATACATCAACGTGGATTTCTAGATCCCATTTTTAACTGAACTTAAACCCAATTCGAGTAAAGCAGATCACGAAGTTTGTACTACTGTTGATGTTCGTAGCTATTTAGTTGTTCTTTGCCTCACATTAAATATATTAGCAGAGGACTCTTGTTATATCAAAATGCGATGAAGAAGGAAGAACTGCTCATGTACGCTGCCTGTTAATGTACTTTTCTGTAAGTTTCATGACCGTGATCTGACAAAATACATTGCAAAATCAGAATTTGTCTAATATTTTTTTACGGACATATGTTTTATTCGATCTTCTGTTTAGATGATTTAGCCGATAATAAAATACTATTGGATGCAGATTGACAGAATTATATTTCGTGGGGAGTCATTGCACACATCTATTCAAGGTTCATTGTTGTAGTATCTTTGATAATTTTTGATTTTGCTTACGCCTCAACCATTTAAATGTAGAAAATAATTAGTGCCGTTATAAAAGCGTTCTTCTCTGATAAGCTCAAAACATCTTGCTGATAAAACTGATATGTCAAGTTTTAAAACATTTAAATTGAACACACTGTTTGAGAGATGGGGGAACATGTATTGCACACAGGAGTTTGTGAGTTTCTTTCTTTTTCTTAGCATTTGAACCAATCTATACGAAATCTGCTACTAAAGATCAAATATTAGCGTGGGAGTAATGTAGATTTATTGATTGATTTATAATTGTTAGTGCGTCCGGACGGGACAACTACTATGGTCATTAGTCTCGTAAGTGTAGTGCGTAATTTTGCTCGGGAGGTGTCGGTGGTGATCCCCCGCTGTATGGCCAGATCCGACGCCGACCTACCGTCGACTAGCGGGATTTTCCCCAACCAGGTATTTCCCACCAGCGGGGCACCGCCCCAGCCGGGACAAGTAATAAGTCCCCGACCGGTTTGCCGGCATGTGTGGTAGAGTAGTGCATGTTGGTGTAAGTGTGTGTTAAAGGGGTGAGGATAGGACAAGGAAAGAAAGATCGCACGCGGTCCGTGGCCTGTTTGTTAGGAGGTTTCCAAGCTGCTCCAGTGCATTCACCGGTGTAGTGAGCACGACGTGTGATAAGCTCATCGTCTCGAACCTACACTGGAATTTTTAAACTGCGAACACTTATATCCATTCCCATCGAGGAGCGCTGCAGTATATGAGCTGTTCAGTTTGCACTTGAGCCCACCTTCTCCGAGAATAGTTTAAGCCTTCTACTGAGGTTTCGAACGTGGACTTAGAGTACACCACGCATAATGAGCGAGCCGAGACAATCAGAGCATCATTTTAATGGGACGAACATCGATTAATAGCTGTCACCATCATCCGAATGAAACTACGTGTAGGCCCGAGCGACGCAAGACACAGGTGAATCTGGGCTGTTACAAAGCTTGCCTCGCCATGGTTTTGCGGTCACCGAACATTCCTGGCAAAAATCCATATTCTTCAAACGACCAACCCGACATTGTCGGTCGGATGCGGATCGCGGGCTGGGATATGACAGGGGACACGCGACGTGCGGACTGCAGGAGGGGACAAACCTACGACCGAATCATGGGGAATGGAGACACATAGAGCGGACATAGCGACAGCGCACACCGCGAGCACAGCATCAAGCGGGTCACCGATATGGGACAGCCATGAGCATGATCATGAGGCTGGTACCAGATCGGGCCCCGAGGACACCTGTCCGAGAGGACAGCGTCCCGGGACATCGAGCGGACGTCGAGCGGGACCAGAGGCTGGAACGACACGACGGGGACTTTAACGGACACGATGGCACACGGCAGGGGGCCCCAGCAGCGGTCAGCGCGACACGATCCTCGAGCAAGAAATGAGCGGGACAACGATATACTAAGAGAGGGACAATGACATCGAGCGGAACATTGTGCGGACTCGAGCGGGACATCGAGCGGATATGAGCGGATATAGAGCGGACATGAAGCTGGGAATAATGCGGGACATGGAGGGGGGCACGGAGCGGGACATGTAGCGGGACATGGAGGACATGGAGCGGATATGTGCGGACATGGAGCGGACACGGAGCGGGGCACGGAGCGGACATGAGCGGACTTGGAGCAGACACGGAGCGGGACATGGAGCGGGGCACGGAGCGGGACATGATGCGGGACATGGAGCGGGACTTGTAGGGGGACATATAGGGGGACATGTAGGGGACGGAACATGGAGCGGGACACCGGGTGGGTTCTCGAGCGGGACATCAAGCGGGACATCGAGTGGGACATCAAGCGTGACGTCGAGCGGGAACCAAGCGCAACATCACGTGAAACTTCGAGCGACGCACCGAGCGGAACATCGAGCGCGACACCGAATGGGACACCGACCAGGCCAGGGAGAGGGCCAACCGAGCAGCAAGGCAGCGCGCACTTCCGCGCCATCTCCTCCGCGCCAATGCAAATGCGCCTGGCGAGAGCGGGGGGAGCGAAGGCTGCGGCGCTCCGATAAGGGCTACCAAGGCTGCGCTCGCGGCGCGCGCCGCGCCGGGCGGAGCGTCTCCGACGCCGCCGCCGTAAGTCGCGCTCTGTACGAGCCCCCGGCCACCCGCCCCAAATAGAGCGGAAGACGCACCAGCAGGGCCCGCCCTTAACCCTCTCTCCAACACAGTACATCTCTCAAGGCAATTATCATCATCATTAACATCTTTATTCGTATCCTCACTTTAAAATTTGTATTTGTCGGAGCATTTATACGCCACAAACGTGAGATTGATTTGATTGATTGAATTTTTCGTGTTTCCGGGAGCGTCAACTGCTACGGTTATTAGTCCCGTTAGTGTAGTGCATGTTTTTTTCTCGGGAGATGGTGGTGATCTTCCCCCGCTGGATGGCGAGATCCGGCGCCGACCTACCGTCGGCTAGTGGGGTTTCCCCCTAACCAGGACTCTCCCACCAGCGGGGCACCGCCCCAGTCGGGACAAGCTCTAAGCTCCCGACCGGTCTCCCGGAATATGTGTAGTGTAGTGCATGTTAGTGTAAGTGTGTGTGTAAGAGGAGAGACAAGGAAGAGGAAGGACAGATCGCACGCGGTCCGTGGCCCGTTTTGTAGGGTACTGCTCCGGCAATCTCCTGGCGTTGATCGAAGAAACCACGGAAAACTACCGATCAGAGCAGCCGGCCGCTAGAATTCTCCTCCAGACAGCGACGAATTCGACCTAGCTGAAAAGCTAGTGTCGAAAATCCTGCCGCCATCAGGACTCGAACCTAGGACCTCCCGGACAGAAGCGCTGCAGTGACATCGGTTGATGCACTAAGCTACCGCTACCGGTACAAACGTGAGCTTTGGCGGTCTAGACCAAGAATGAATTTTAGATGACGATTACCATGGCAACGTTAAGTAAACAAAATGAAGTTCAAATGACTGTTGACACATTTGCAAAGAATATTTATTATTTTTTGAATACAGACTGTTTTTAACTTATTTATTGTTAACATTTATATTAAAATACAATTTGATGTATTCTGAAATATTATATCTGGAACTGTTATGTCTTCGGACATTGAGCGCTCGTGCTAGGAGTTACAACAGAAATTGAAGTAGTCTCAACTCTAACTGAAGGACAATTTTCGTTTTGCAAGATCATCCTAACTACTTTGTTTTTATACTCCACCGAATCTTCCAGGTATCCTTGACTTTACAGGTGGACATTAGCATTAAATATTTGCTCCATAATGTTGACGGTTTTACTGTCTGGGACTATTGTACAAATAAAGTTAGTTATCTTACTGAATTAAATCAGCTCTATTTATGAAAGTGTAATACCTTTTCATACCATTTCATCATTTTCATTCATTACAGAATGTTGTTTGGGTGTTCCTTTGCGTTCCTTGCACGTCGAGACTAATCTTGTAAGGCTCCAGATAATATTCACACACTCCAGTTTGTGGTCACATTTCTTCTGCTATTTCACGCTTCTTCTCTTCCTATTCGAAGAACTTATTTAAAAAAGCATGAATTTTCCGAGATAAAGAAAGGATATTATTACTATTTTACGAGGCTGAGATATTAATTATAAATTGTGAATCAACGTATTTTTATGTATTGGCTCTTGAAATGATGAAAATCGATGAGAAATTCTCCAAAGAGAACTGAGTTTCTTTATGGAATATTATAAAAGGGGATACTGCGATTAAACCGTTTTTAATGAACTTCGTTCAGTTTGTAAAAGAGTAATATTCCTGCAAGTGACATTCTGTCATCTCCCTTGAAGAAATCAAACGTTAAGAATAAAACGAAATCTTCAAAAGGAAATGAGATGCGGTACATTCCGTGGTACTTATTCCGATGGCGCTCGAGTCCATTTTGAGCCTTGGCCTGACACTCGCGCACTCGCATGTGGGTCTTCCGAGATAAAGGGGGATGCGCTACAGGAGAACCGGAAATTAGATGATTGTCTGGTTTAAGAATGGGAGAGTGTGAGTTTTTATTTGAGGGTGCGTCAACGACTTTGGTCGTTATTACAGTGAGTGCAGTGCATGTCATAGACGGTAGGAGGCTGCGAGTGCCCGTAAGAGCGGGCCGCCTCCTCTGGACGTCGCCGGCTCCTCGGCTTTTCCTCCGCCCCCACCACAGCTCAGTTTCAAGCTCCCGTACATTGCCAAAAGGAAATCGAATACACTGAGGGAGAGGAAAAAGACGTTCAAGAAGAGATGATTTCGAAGTCTATAAGGGGAAGAAATGACTTGAAAGTGATGATTGCAAATGGCGACGAAGGGGTGAGATGGAAAGCCAAGTAAGGGAAGATAATTCGTCGTGTTAATGGTACGAGATGATATGGAAGAAATGGCAAGGAAGTTTGGAAGCGATGACAGATAGCAAGAGAAATGTTAAATAAAAAGTGCTGCGGAGAGGGTTTGTTTCATGTCGGTGCTAAAAAACGTGGGTGCGACAGAGATAGGATTTTCTTTAAACGTAGAAATCTTACTTCTTGATTACAGCTGTTAAACTCATATTTTTCATGATTATAGGTTTGGAACAAGAAAACATTTTTACAAATCATAGGTAATACTAATAATGAATTTTCTAAAGTAAAGTGACTCATCTTGGTTGCCGAAGCCAAACTGCAGTATTTTCAATTTGGAAACGACGAGGAAACTTGTTGATGAACTTAATTTCTTCGCCTTACATCTTGTCTAATATTCCACCTGGATGCTTTCCAATAAGTTTCATGAGATGAAAGGGAGGGAAATAAAGTTCAATATGACATTTAACTGAAGGGGAAACTCAAATACAAATTGAATCTTCGTGACAAATCTTCGTATCAAAGACAAATGCAACGAAGCGTAACTTAAGTCTAGCATTGATATTTAAACTCTGCAATACGCCTACGTTAAAGACTCTGAAGACCATGACTAAGGCAAAGTGAAGGACATGCTTCATACAGACGCCGATTCATTCCTATAGTTGAGAGCTAAGATCAAGGTGGCAATACAAGGGTGTGACAAAGGCGAAAATGCAATAACAAAACAGGCGAGATAAAACATGTTGGGAGTCGCGAGAAGCGGGCAGAAGAGTGGGAAAACTTTGTATATTTTGTCTTTATTATAAAGGGCTTCCGCATACCTACCCCTTCTCTTTTATTACGGATCAATTAAGAATACATGATAGAATCTATAGAAGCTGGCATTGTACAACCTATATTACTAATTTTTAAATCGCGTGGAAATTGATAGAAAATTATAGTCTCTGCCCATATGAAAAGTATCAATGGTCAGGTTAGATATACACACACGCAGACATGCAAACGCACGCATTTACACACACGCACACACACACACACTTATATTGCAGTATAGGTGATGAATATTTTTGTTAAAATATTTAATTCATTGTAATGTTATAGTAGAGTATTTTATTTGTTGGTCTTGAATAGTGTGTTTGTTTTAGGAAAATCAATTTGCATGAATTTGTGTAGCAGAAATTGTTTTTCTGCAGGGTATTTACAATGTACTACTATATTCGTTCGCATGTTAAAGGAACTATTTACATCGACAAAAAAGCTACAGATTTAATTTTACAGTGCCGAGGAAATAGCCACTGCTTTTCTCCATCGAGAGAAACGAAACCTCGAGAAAACGTGTGCGGATAGTACACATCACTAACATAGAGTTTAACCGCCTGTTCTCTCGTTTTCGCGGAAGGAAGGTTCCGGGTTGAGGGGGTGGACGGTGTAGGGTTGCAACAGTGGCTATATTGGCCTCGCTCCTAAGTGCACTAGTGCCACGTAACTAGACGGAGAAGCACTCTCCAGCGTTTTGCTAAGCGCGCGAAACCAGGTCACCAAACCGCAAGGCAGCTCCCGACTTGCCACCCCCCCCACACGGCCCCTCCCTCAGCGCGCCGCCCTGTTGCACGGTCAAGGGCGTAAAATTCACATGAAATGGGCGTGGTTCAATCTGCTCACCCATCAGACAACATTTGCGAGCCAATGACGCCAACCTAATTTGGCGGTCGGCAATGACATTTGTGTCGAAATCTGGCAATATGGAAAGAGAAATGTAACTTGTTTGTAAATTTCTGCGCAAGCTGCGCTTTTAACGTTATTAAGCTTTGTCCGAGGTAAAAGTTATGTACAAAAATACCCGCAGTATCTACGTAGCTTTTTTATAAATAAAGAAAAAAATGACCCCGCGCGTAAGATGTAATAAAGAATTAAAAATCCTGCAAAGCTTAAGTATTAGTTAAATTTCTACATTCCACGATTTTTCTTCTCTTTACGTTAGCGAACTCTTGAATTTCTTCTAAATTGATTTCTGACCACGAGTTTAAAATAATCTGATAAGTTATCTATTTGTGGATTTCTTATTTCATTTCTTTGGTTCACTAAGTGGTACTACAGAAAGTACACTGAAATCATAATCGTGAATATATTTCATAAAATATAATTTGAAAATGCAATGCATTTTAAAAATATCATTAAGAATCTGTGTTATGCAAAAGTTGTCAGCCGGAAAACTACAGGCAATATGGCCTAGTTGAACTTACGTTCGAAGATCCTCCACGTATCTTCAGTAATAAGGCTTCAAGTTATCAACCAATGAATGCCAAGACATTCGGAACACGAACTCACAGAGAACACATGGGAGAGGGAAAGAAAAGGAGGGGAAGCCATAATAAAAAAGTTCTTCTCGTGTATATTCGAAAGCTACAAAACATCGGATGCATAGATGACTCGCTTGGTGAGCTTAAACGGCAAATTACCTTCAGGGATCTCAGAAAGTTATCTTCATCTGCCTTTGTGATTGCTCTAAATATTCCTAGATTTTCCCCTCGTATCTGAAGATCCTCCTTTCCACATTGACCACCATAGTGAAAGACCATACATTGCACCATTAAAGATTAGACTACAACCATGGGTCTTCTGCACTGGCAATTCTTAAGAGATTATATTAAACTGTCTTGAAGCTCCGTTTCACGCACACAAATATTGACAAATGGGGATGGGCCCTGACTGACATGTGTTCCTACAGCATGAGAGTTGAACCGAAGACATGCAATGATCTCGCAAGCACTGCCAGGGTCCGTGCCAAGGGCGCGGATGGGGCCAGCACGCGTTGCTCTCGTAGCTATTTCGCCTCGTGCAAAGCCCGTTCGTGCGCGCTGCACTGCCTGGCGCGCTCTGTGCGCCTGTGGCTCAAACGCGAAGTTCGTGTCATGTCTTGGGCAGACATTTCGTTATCTTTCTCGAAAGCATGTGCGCTTTAATCTTTGCATTACCCTTTTCCTTCATCCGGCGAGTTTCAAATTTGGATGTCGTAAAGAGATTTTCAGATAACTTTGCCTTTATTTCATAGAGCTCTATTATCTTCGCTATTTGAAAGCATCTGATTACAATACGAGATTGGAAAATTGCTAAACGAGGCCGTTAGGCAGAGTTTGGTAACCAATTTAGTATTGTAATCAGATGTTACGATACGAAAATCGTTCAAAGTTTTATCCACTTTGTAAACAGTTATTAATTTAATGTGAAATTTCGTCCTACGCCTTAATTTAGTATTTACAATTTTTTCCTGCAAGTGGAAACACTGTTTTCAACAAGGAGAACAATTGAGACACATTTGGTTTATACTTTTCGACATGAGTGACTGTAGTTCTGATGCGGAAATATCAGCAAATGCTAATATATAACCATTGTTACCCAACAAATCAAGAAAGAAATGAGTGTATTTTATTTTTAAAGCTTGGCGTAAAAAAAGTTCATTCCATATCGGAAAAAGTTTTGATTGCTTATTTTTCTGGCAAGTCAGAGAAGGAAAAATCAAGTTGTCTTTGGACCCACTACTCTACAGATTACACTACCACTTAATGACATTATTGATATCAGTAAATTTACTCAGTTATTTTTACTTAGTTATTAAAATGATTATAATTGGCATCATGTTTGACTTTATCTAACCAAAGTGGATAAAAATATTAAGTAATTTAGGCAACTAGTTTTGCAAGATAAAGAAATGAATCATGAAATTGAGAAAGAGGTGAATAATTTCACAAATTTGCAAAAAAAAAATGGTCCTCGGTGTCAAATCGACCGTAATAGTTCAGAAGGAAGACAGTTGCCTAAGCAGCCTAGTTGACCCCTAGTATTAGTGTCGCGTTGGTGATAGATTTTCGGTACTAGTTACTAGCCGAGTTAAATTCAGCCATCGGCTGGAGGCTGCTCGAATAGGTAAATTTTCGTGATTTCTCTGTTGTACACCAGACAAATGCCGCAGCACTATTCAAACAAATGGACTACAAACCGCGCAAGATTTTACCGTCCTGTTTGTTCTATCCTATCCCTTTACTTACTGTACATGTACTAAAATACCACACATATTGGGAGACCTGCTGGGAACTGAGAACTTGTTCCGGCTGGATACACCTGGAGGAGAAAAAAGAGCAAGCCGAAAGAAAATCGGTGCCGGACCTCAAGTTCCAAATAGAGAGGAATACGCCTCCTGGAGGGGGCATATCCCGGAATAAAACATCTCTGCACTTACAAAGACCATAACGGTTTACAATGGCCGTAACAGCCGACTTACTCGGTATTTGGTTAGATAGTAGAGGTCTTTGCCGGGAACTTTTTTAACATAAATAGGATACACAGGATTAAGATACTCGTAAGATTAAGATACATAAGATTTCGAAAAATGTATTTTCTAAGAATCCATTATTACTCTGACGTTTTCTTTTCATAAACAGTTGTCGCAAACATTGTCTCGACCTAGGACCTCCCGGTCAGAGGCGCTGCAGTGACATCAGTTGATGCACTGAGCTACCACTCCTGGTCCCTGGTTCGGGAAACCCCACTTGCCGACGGTAGGTCGGCGCCGGATCTCGCCATCCAGCGGAGGAAGATCACCGCCATCTCCCGAGAAAAGACATGCACTTCACTAACGGGACTAATGACACTGTAGTTGACCCGCCCGGAAACACGAAAAATGATTAACTGCCTATCCGGGAGACGCCGCATCAGGGCACAGGTGCCAACGTTTCGTCGCCATTCTGCAGCCTTTCTCAGGGCGTAGTGACTACGCCCTGAGGAAGGTGCAGAATGGCGACCGAAACGTTGGCACCTGTGCCCTGACGCAGCGTCTCCCGGATAGCCAAGTTAATCATGACTCGGCCGCGGAAGCCTACGCTCTCACGAAAAAATATAAAACCAACTCACCGACGACGGTGAGGAAGACGGGGTGTCCGATGGGCGGGGTGGTGCTGATCTGGCACTCGTAGATGCCCGAGTCCTTCTTCTGCGGGTAGCGGATGCGCAGCGTCCAGTCCTCCGTGTGCGGCGAGTGGATGGCCTCGAAGCGCTGGTCGCTGGTGTACGTGTAGCGCCCCACCGTCAGCAGGTGGATGTCCCGGTGCCGCACCCACGACACCTGCCACACATAACATGGAGGAGGTCAACGATTTTTTGTTCTATCGGGTTTTTATTTATTTTCTCATATACATACGTATATACGGAGTAATATACGTAGTATAGAGAAAGTTCTGTGATGCTGCGGAAAATCGATTTCAAGAGTTTCATAGAAATACACGTTTCGGGGTAACAACGAAAAAGTGTTTTTTTTAATGTCCGTCCGTCTGTCTGTCTGTCTGTCTGTCTGCCTGTCTGCCTGTCTGCCTGTCTGCCTGTCTGCCTGTCTGTCTGTCTGTCTTTCTGTCTTTCTGTCTTTCTGTCTTTCTGTCTTTCTGTCTTTCTGTCTTTCTGTCTGTCTGCCTGTCTGTCTGTCTGTCTGTCTGTCTGTCTGTCTGTCTGTCTGTCTGTCTGTCTGTCTGTCTGTCTGGAAGGATAGAAAGCAGAGTTCAGGAAAAAACTGAACAGTTTGGTGAATATTTGGAAAATGTTTCGCATCTTCATGTGCTAAATTCCTGCCCTTCCCCGAGCGCGCTTTTGCTGGTGGAGCGCTGCGTGGCCTTCTGCAGCGGACCCTTACATTCAAAATATCCGTTAAATACGAGTCGCAGGAAATCAAAATTACTTAAAAAATGCTTATCTAACATACGAAAATATCATTGAATTCGATTTTTTCGCTCGTCATGATACAATGAAAAGATGTATTGTACTATTAAAAAAGTTACCTCAAATATCTCGTAAAATACAAGTGATAAAATATAAATAAATTCACGTGTCAATTAGCCCTATTCCGTTATGCAGTTTCGTGAAAACTGCATTGCAATAACTTCAACCGTTCAACAGTTACATGAGGTGCTAAAGTTACGTGACTCACTCTGTATATCGTTTTTGGTGCATCGAGATTTTCTTAGATTTTGGGGGCTTGAACATCTCTATCGTCGTTTAGGATAGGTTAATTGATTAATTTATTAGTGATTCCGGACGCATTGACTTAAGTCATATTCCTGTAAGTATAATGCATGTTTTTAACGCTGGAGGTGTCCGTAATCTCCCCCTGGATGCAAAATCTGCGGCCGACCCGGCTTGCGAGTTTTCCTCAAGTAGGTGTCTCCCACCATCGGTAACCGCCCGAGCGGGGACAAGCTCTGTGCATGTATGAATACGGCTATATACGTAAGGGGTGATGATAGAACAAAGGAAGGGGAGGAAAGATCGCGCGCGGCCCGTGTCTGTCACATACCAAGGACGGAGTGTAGGTAGTAGAAGAAAGTTTTGTAATACTGCTAAAAAACGACATATTTTCAGCAGGAAAATCTCTAGTACAGGGACCCTTGTAACGAAAAAGTGAACAAATTGAATTGATAAATTTTTAAAAAATTCTACAAAACATGTTGTATCCATAATTCATGTTTTGCGTATCCTTAATAGCGAAAAATTGAATGACATCAAAACGTCACTCTCTCTCTCTCTGATCGTATCTCGCCCCGCCTCTCGGCCCGCCTCTCGGCCCGCCTCTCGGCCCGCCTCTCGGCCCGCCTCTCGCCCGCCTCTCGCCCGCCTCTCGGCCCGCCTCTCGGCCCGCCTCTCGGCCCGCCTCTCGGCCCGCCTCTCGGCCCGCCTCTCGGTCCGCCTCTCGGCCCGCCTCTCGGCCCGCCTCTCGGCCCGCCTCTTGGCACGCCTCTCGGCCCGCCTCTCGGCCCGCCTCTCGGTCCGCCTCTCGGCCCGCACCTCGGCCCGTCTCTCGACCCGCCTCTCGGCCCGCCTCTCGGCCCGCCTCTCGGCCCGCCTCTCGGCCGGCCTCTCGGCCCGCCTCTCGGCCCGCCTCTCGGCCCGCCTCTCGGCCCGCCTCTCGGCCCGCCTCTCGGCCCGCCTCTCGGCCCGCCTCTCGGCCCGCCTCTCGGCCCGCCTCTCGGCCCGCCTCTCGGCCCGCCTCTCGGCCCGCCTCTCGACCCGCCTCTCGGCCCGCCTCTCGGCCCGCCTCTCGGCCCGCCTCTCGGCCCGCCTCTCGGCCCGCCTTTCGGCCCGCCTCGCCCCGCCTCTCGCCCGCCTCTCGGTCCGCCACTCGGTCCGCCACTCGGTCCGCCTCTCGGCCCGCCTCTCGGCCCGCCTCTCGGCCCGCCTCTTGGCACGCCTCTCGGCCCGCCTCTCGGCCCGCCTCTCGGTCCGCCTCTCGGCCCGCACCTCGGCCCGTCTCTCGACCCGCCTTCGGCCCGCCTCTCGGCCCGCCTCTCGGCCCGCCTCTCGGCCGCCACTCGGTCCGCCTCTCGGCCCGCCTCTCGGCCCGCCTCTCGGCCCGCCTCTTGGCACGCCTCTCGGCCCGCCTCTCGGCCCGCCTCTCGGCCCGCCTCTCGACCCGCACCTCGGCCCGTCTCTCGACCCGCCTCTCGGCCCGCCTCTCGGCCCGCCTTTCGGCCCGCCTCTCGGCCCGCCTTTCGGCCCGCCTCTCGGCCCGCCTCTCGGCCCGCCTCTCGCCCCGCCTCTCGGTCCGCCACTCGGTCCGCCACTCGGTCCGCCTCTCGGCCCGCCTCTCGGCCCGCCTCTCGGCCCGCCTCTTGGCACGCCTCTCGGCCCGCCTCTCGGCCCGCCTCTCGGTCCGCCTCTCGGCCCGCACCTCGGCCCGTCTCTCGACCCGCCTCTCGGTCCGCCTCTCGGCCCGCCCCTCGGTCCGCCTCTCGGCCCGCCTCTTCGGCCCGCCTCTCGCCCCGCCTCTCGCCCCGCCTCTCGGTCCGCCACTCGGTCCGCCACTCGGTCCGCCTCTCGGCCCGCCTCTCGGCCCGCCTCTCGGCCCGCCTCTGGCACGCCTCTCGGCCCGCCTCTCGGCCCGCCTCTCGGTCCGCCTCCGGCCCGCACCTCGGCCCGTCTCTCGACCCGCCTCTCGGCCCGCCTCTCGGCCCGCCTCTCGGCCCGCCTCTCGGCCCGCCTCTCGCCCCGCCTCTCGCCCCGCCTCTCGGTCCGCCACTCGGTCCGCCACTCGGTCCGCCTCCGGCCCGCCTCTCGGCCCGCCTCTCGGCCCGCCTCTTGGCACGCCTCTCGGCCCGCCTCTCGGCCCGCCTCTCGGTCCGCCTCTCGGCCCGCACCTCGGCCCGTCTCTCGACCCGCCTCTCGGCCCGCCTCTCGGCCCGCCTCTCGGCCCGCCTCTCGGCCCGCCTCTCGGCCCGCCTCTCGGTCCGCCTCTCGGCCCGCCTCTCGGCCCGCCTCTCGGCCCGCCTCTCGGCCCGCCTCTCGGCCCGCCTCTTGGCACGCCTCTCGGCCCGCCTCTCGGCCCGCCTCTCGGTCCGCCTCGGCCCGCACCTCGGCCCGTCTCTCGACCCGCCTCTCGGCCCGCCTCTCGGCCCGCCTCCGGCCCGCCTCTCGGCCCGCCTCTCGGCCCGCCTCTCGGCCCGCCTCTCGCCCCGCCTCTCGCCCCGCCTCTCGGTCCGCCACTCGGTCCGCCACTCGGTCCGCCTCTCGGCCCGCCTCTCGGCCCGCCTCTCGGCCCGCCTCTTGGCACGCCTCTCGGCCCGCCTCTCGGCCCGCCTCTCGGTCCGCCTCTCGGCCCGCACCTCGGCCCGTCTTCGACCCGCCTCTCGGCCCGCCTCTCGGCCCGCCTCTCGGCCCGCCTCTCGGCCCGCCTCTCGGCCCGCCTCTCGGCCCGCCTCTCGGCCCGCCTCTCGGCCCGCCTCTCGGCCCGCCTCTCGGCCCGCCTCTCGGCCCGCCTCTCGGCCCGCCTCTCGGCCCGCCTCTCGGCCCGCCTCTCGGCCCGCCTCTCGGCCCGCCTCTCGGCTCGCCCTGGCCCGCCTCTCGGCACGCCTCTGGGCCCGTCTCTCTCTGACCGTCGCTCTGATCGTCTCTTAGGAACTTAATAGTAAGGGATTTGCTTGAAAAATTCAATCAAGAAATGTACAAGTTCGAGAGTTAATTGAAAAATTGATATAAAATTGCTTTCCATGCTATTATTTCAATTTTACAGTATAATTTCGAGTGCTACGAGGTTTGCTGTACGATAACATATCAACTAGTTTATTTTGTATTGTTGTTTACTACAGAATTCACATTATAATTGATTATTATTTATGATGGTTTCGGATGTGTTGTGTTATTTCAATATACAGGAAATATTTCAAAACCGGAAATTATTTTTTTATTAAAAATTCTTAGAAAACATTCACAAGGGAAAGGTATCACTATTTAAAATATTAAGGAACAAAGTAAGTTTAGAGTTTACTTGAAATTAAAGCATTAATTGAGAGAGATATGAATAAAATTACTCTAATAGATTCAATCACATATCTTCCAGCCTTCAAATAGACGTGAAATAATTCACATATATTAATAATCTGCTTCCCCAAATCTCCATTGCTGACTCTTGCCTGACGAACACCAACCCCAGCGTATTCAAGCGACGCGACTTGGGGCCCGAAGCCAATTACGACAAAGCTCTTTAATTCGTCCCTTCCATCAACAGATCGCGCGCCCCATCCCACCCCGTCGCGTGCGCCGCTATCGCACTCGTGCTTATAACATTCCGCGCTGGCGTGCGGAGGGCGACCGCAGCGCTGGCAGAGCCCTCGCGGCACGTCCGCGCAATGCAATCGCGGAGGGCGAGGCTCCGATTCCTCGGGCGCGTGAAGGGACTCACGCGGAGAAGCGACTAAAAAAAACACTCTAGGAGATGGAGGTGGGGGAGGAGGTAGTGGTGGTGGTGATGGTGGTGGAAGGGACAGCGATGGTGGGGGTGGTGATGCACGCGACAGTTGAAGCTCGGTGGGGGATGTGGGAGTGTCAGTGGGGGATGAAATAAGTACTGACGATGAGTCTCTAGCGACGACGGCGATGGAACTAGTTATGACGGTAGTAGTGGTAGTCCTGGTGAAGATAGAGGAGGTGATAAGCGAGTGAGTGAATGAGTATTTATTGATTCCAAACGCGTCCACTCATTTGGTAATTAGCACTGTAGATGTAGTCTATATTATATCCCGAGATGAGGAGATGCTCTTCACTTCTGCATGTGATATCTGACGCCGACCTATAGGGATTTTCCCCATAGGTATATCTCTCAGCGAGACATCAAACCATACTATACAAGCTCCAAGTTCCCGACTGGTCTCTCTAATGGGAGACGAGGATGAGAAAGGAAAGATCGCGCAGTCCGTGATCCATTTGTTAAGGTACTGCTCTGGCATTCTCCTGGTATTGATGGGAAAACACCACGGAAAACTACCGAACGGAGCAGCCGGTCATTAAATATTCTTTTCCTGATAGTGGTTTAATTTGACACAGCAATGTGATAGTGTTGGTGGTGGTAATAGATATGGTGGTGACGATAGAGGTGGAGGTGGTAGAAGTGGAAATAGAAGACTTGGAGATGGCAGAAGTGAATATGGTAGAGGTAGAGACGAAGAAGGAAGAGGTGATGATAGAGGATAGAAGTGATATAGATGATGGAAGCGATAGAGGGATAGAGATGTGAGAGGAAGCGGCGGAACGAGCAGCAGAGACAACGAACACGTCAGAGATGGTGACGGCAGCATTAGTGACTGCTGGAATTGTACGCGGCAGTGACGATGGAGGTGAAACCGATACGAGCGACCGCACTTACAAATACTGCAGTGGTAGTGATGGGGACTGATGGAGTTGGACGACGGTGAAAGTAGCGCTGTCGATGGAATCGCGTTGGCACAAGCAACGGTTCTGGTGGCGATGGGTGCGGCGGAGGTGGTGACGATGGAGGAACGACCCCAGGGTTAACGCGATGCGGGGATGGAAATTTGCTGGTGCGATTGAGGTGGGAGGCAAGGACATCTTCTTCCCGGTCTTCTTCGCCCAACACCCGACACGCAAGCGCGTTCGAAGGGGGAGAGATGGAGATGAATCTGGAAAAGGGATGTGGAGGAACATGAATGCAAATGACGTCCCCGCTTTTTTGCTGTATACGTCGGTTGTGATTTGGTATCCCTATCGGAAAAGGGTGAGACAGTTTTTCAAGATGTGCGCGTACATCCTCTTTTAGTACTCCATCTTTCCTAGAGAGAATGTTCTTTAGAAAAAGTGAAGGAAAATAGGAAACGAATCAACGAAAATTGTTAAGACATCACTTCAACCTCCATCCACGGTGAGGCCAAATTTTTCCAAATGCGGATACGGAGATGGAAAACATGTGGGAGAATGATTGGAACGGCGCGAACACCAAGTACACAGTTTCTTCAACAGACGTGTCAAATGAAGACGATTGAAATATTGGGATGAGGATAAACATGTCTTCGCTGCTAACTTTAAGCAGTATGAGATTTACTGTAGGCGAAGGAGAGTGTATGACAGTGCACATCGTTTCCTATATTATTCCGGTAGTATAATACATTTTGTAGTTTTCACACGCAACCAATATTTATAAATGAGCTCTCTAAAGCAAGAGAACTTCATGAAGACGTGACTAATTGCACTTTGACTTTAAAAATATAATGAATTTGTTTAATAAACGCATTTAAATATTAATATGAAATGCAACCCGAAACACTGAGTTGTATTTTCTAATCTATATCGTTAAATAACTACTAAATGAAGTGGTCTAGGGCCTTAAAAACATTTTGAGGCCTTTGACCTAAATAGTGTAACCTTTGGCATAAAAAATGTTTATTACACCGTAATCTATAGAATAAAATCTTGAACATTCTATTAAATTTTTGCTCATTCGACTCTTCTGGATTCTACCCTAGCTGTTCAGAGACTGTAGAATCTGCAACTGTATGTGAAAGTAAAGCAATTAGTTGATATTCCTCACGATTGAATTACACGGGTGTACATATCTGCTCGGTAATAACTTTAAATAAGAATAATTTTAATTGACAAGGGTGTATTTTATTATTTATTATTATTTAGAACACGTCACGGAGGATAAGAAGGTCACGAAGAAAATATATATTTCAGGCTTAATATGGAAATGGCAAAATTGGGAAGAGGGTTAATATGCGAGACGTCGCACAGGTACGCTAGTCTTCCTTAAAGAGGCGTCTGGCTTCACATAACGACTGTAATTGATAAACCTCTGGAAAAGAAGAAAAAGAGTTCAGAAATTTGCGAGCGAGCAGTGATGAGTGAAGAGTATTCGTTCTTCTTGCAAAGCGATGGTGGAGCTAGGACTCAGAAATTAACCTACACGTGTGTGGAGATATTGTCGATAAATCCTCCTTGACCACTTTTCTGTGCAAAGCTTTCTATGATATTGAGTCCCGATGCAACAGTCTCATGCTTACTACGGGAGAGGGAGTGATACATCGTCCTTCTTCTGCCCCTTTCGTGGCAGCGGCTGCGCGTATTCCGAGGGAATGGGAGGTGAACCGTACTCGTGCCCGCCCGCTCGCGCTCGGGCCAGATCGGCGCGCCGCCAGCCGACGCGGGCTTGTCGTTAGGGGTTTTACCGCCGGAGGGCGCGAGATACGGGCGGGGGAGGCGCGGGACGGCGGAGGGATGGGGGTGGGGGCGCGGAGTCGAGCAGGGAGGAGAAATCGTGACCGCAGGGGCCAGGCAGACAAATGGAGCCAGGGGCTCGCTTCTATGATCTCCAGGGAGCGGGGCAGGGCCTTCAGATCGCTGGTGACCTCGAACGAAAAATCCTCCCTCGTGGATTTGCTTCCGAACCTCGCTTTCGTTCGGGGAAATATTCCGTTCAGGAGAAGCTTTGATGGAGTAAAAATGACTCATTGTAACGATGTTTACAATATCCGACAGCTCATATCATTTCGTTTTCAACAAAATTAATCAAATGGATTCAGAAATGGAAAGATAGTTTTAAAAGTCGGCCGATTATATTTTACTTATTATTGCAGAGGATGACAATTCCCTGATAATTGGGGATATTTTGATACTTTTTCAGTTAAATTATATGAAGTGACACTAACAAGTGTAGGTAAAGATGACTGCTTTATTAGGTTTGCGAGAATCAATGTTTGAAAATTACAACACATTGTCGAATAGCCTAATTGAAATCATCCATTTATACGAACTCACATTGATCATCTATTTAGAAAACCTGCTCTATAGTGTCAGAACGTTTTTGAAAAAATAAGAAAACTTATCTAAGTTTTGATTCTATAACCCATTGTTTCCAGAAGACTATGAAATTTACACCGAATTTACAATTTTAAAATTATGTCTAATTTATCCGAAGCTCTACTTTCATATATTACAAAATTCTGCAGTTTACAACGTTTCGGAGCTCATACTGCGTCTCCATCATCAGGTAAAACAACAATAACTAAAATAAAATAAATCATAAGACACATAATAGTTAAATTATAAAAAATAACTTTTTTTATTGTTAGGCAAGCAGAGGGCATAACATTAGGTAGCTTACCTTAATTCATGTATGAAAGTCATAATGACGCAAAGCCAAACAATTGATCTTACGTAATAATATTCAAAAATAATAAAATTAAACAAATTACGTAAAAAATCATATCAGAAGTCAGGAAACATCAACAAATGAGTAGATTAAACATGGCCCCAAAGCCATGACTGAATCTTTCAGTTATATGTACCAACGCGTCCGTGGTCTGGACGCCGGCAGACTGAAGAGATTGGGAGGGTAGGCAGCAATGGGTAGGACGGGAGGGGGAGAAAGGGGGGCGGGGAGGAAAGGGGAGGAGAGGGGAATTGAGGGTTAAGATAAACATATTGAGAAACAAGATAAAAGATCACAAATTTAAATTTTGTTTAATTTGATACAAGATACTGTCATAGACATTCGTGAAGAAGTTACTTTCCACCGTGGTGTTCATAGTCTTATACAGCTTCATGTGTAATGTTTCGGAAACTATTCGTCGAAATCTTCTGATTTTAGTGTCAACAATTTTAACATCTTCAAAATCCATTTTATATCCAGTATTCTACGTCTCGTGACCGAGTTTTGTCTGCTAGAAGGCTATGTTCAGTGTACAAGTCTGTCAGTGTATAAAAATAACTCAGTGTATAAGACTGTCAATAATCATCATGAACCAAACATAATTTTAAAACCAAGGAAAAAAATAAGAATAGAAATGAACATTTTAGTATTAACAATTTTTATTTCTAGACTTTCCACCACCGTTGTAAACTCGAAATTTGCGGGAGGAAAAGTTTTCTGTTTCGCGCTTATCATCTACCGTTGCGACCTTCTTGCTTTTGAACGGGAAGCAAATTTATAACAATTATTTCTCTTTCTGTTCAAGTATGAAATGTGGACGTTTCCTAAAGTATTTTTCAATTGGTCTCTCGACGCCCAGTTTCCTTTAAGTCACAGCTAATCTGCATCTTCAACAGGAATGTTGTTCTCTGTCGCAAAAAGTGTGCTAGATGTAAAGGAAGTATACATTTCTGGAAACTGGGATTGGATATAAAGATATCGGAGATTTTAATAGAAATAATATAAGATCGACTGACTATCAACTAACTGGGGTAGTTTTAAATCCGTATTCTAAGCTGATTTAATTCGAATCATTCGTCTACGAATCATTCAACTCTGGCACGTTCAATGGTCACAAGTGACCTTATGCAAGTTTCAGAGCAAGATTTAAAAAAAATGAAATTTTGAATGTACATTCACTCTCTGGCTCATTTACGTAAAATTAACTTACCTCAATAATGAACTCTAAATTCTAATATATTCTTGAGAATGTAACTCAAGCTTTTTCGTTTTAGTATCAAGAAAATACTTGCATCAATAGTATTTTAACCTTACGTTTGATACTTACTTGTACAATTTTTTTTACCTTGATATAATAAAATTCCAACTACAGTTATGAAAAATTATATTAAATATTAGAACGATGTATTTGTAAACTAATACAGTTCCTATTTTATCAAAATGTAAGTGTAATGAGTGGTACAATATTGTTTAAATGTGACATATCAATATGTGGGTCATTTTATATTAAATGTTATTTGTCGTAAATGGGTGGAAATGCTAGGGTAATTAAATAGGATTATGGCGCCTTAGCAACGGCGCCCAAGTCGTTGTCAAGATAAATGAATATTCATCTGGCATTCAAAATGTAAGTGTAATGAGTGGTACAATATTGTTTAAATGTGACATATCTGATTTATGTAGTGACGGTGTGGCTAGTCAGATTTGAAAACGATTTGGCGATTGGTTGGAGAGAACAACGATAGTCTACTACTGCGGAAGTATGTCTGATTTTTTTTGAGACAAAACAGTAGAAAGGGGAAGCCGAAGTCTGGAGGGCTGAGCAGTAATAAAAAAATCACATTCTGTCATACGTCGTGACATTGTGCGAGTAGCTCGCGGATAGATAATTTGTGTAATTGGAACTTGTAATTTTTCATGAGATTGAGAAACGTTTGACTCCGAATAATTTACAGTGTGTTAAAAGTATAACTTGTTATACTGGAAGAAGTGCGGATCAGTGGCTCGGCAACGTTCGCGTGGAAGAACTGGAGATAAGAACGCGGTACTTCGACTCTGGAATTCGCATCACCGGAGAGAAGAGAAGATGGTACTTCGTGGCGTCATCGATCAAGAGCGCGCGAAGTATAGTGCATTATAAAGGTTCGAACAAGGTCATGACCAAAGGACTGCCTTTTTATTTTAAATTTCCATTTAAAATTTTTATATTGCAATAATCAATAAATCTTAAGTTTCTTTTTGAAAGAAAGAAAAATATTTTCATTGGCCAATTCGAGCTAATAAGTAGCTAGATAAAATATTTGTTTTATTTATTTATTTATTTTACGTCAGAGAAAGCAGTTAAAACGCGATGACGAGCTATGGGAAAATTGATTCTGGGGCAATTTTAAAATTCTATCCCTAACTTACTCATATACTATTAAAGTTTGAATTTTTGAAAGGAGAAAAAAACAAAGACTCCATGACAAAAAATCTATTTCATGGATAAAAACAATAAATTTCGAATTTGAAATTTTGAAAGGAAAACAAAAACTCCTGTAATAAAATCTATTTTCAAAGATAAATAAGAGTAAATTTTGAATTTTGAAAGGAGAAAACCAAAAAACTCCATGTAATAAATCTATTGTCAAGATAATAAGCAATAAATTTTTCATATTCCTCGCCACTCTGTATGGATCGGGTAATCGGCTATCAATAGGTAATAGCGATTATTTCGGGCGAAACCCATCGATCCAGCTAGCGGGACAATATTTAGTTTTCTTTGAAGCAATAATAGTTAAAAATATTATCGTAACCTTTTTCCTGGCGCCCATGTTAACATAAATTTGGAAACGGGTTACGACGAAACGCCCAATAATTGTGAGCAGTTTGTGAGCAGGTTTCAATATTATTAAAAATATATTATACAAACAAAAATGTGACTTACATTGGAGTTGAAAATAAAAATTGCGAAGATAAAAAACATAGTGCAACTAGCCAGACTGGTTCAATCGCCACAGGGTTTGCTAAAAATTGCGAAACGAAAAGTTATTGGTTAGAAACAAGCAAAGGTATTTTAATTACGTGAATAAGCATCAGTAAATTAAAAATCAACATCCCATTTGATTAATGTCCCATTATTCGTTACCTTCCAAAAGAGGTAATTGATCAACGTCCGCTTACGAAAATGACTCTCAGAGATAATTATGCTATGCAAAATATATGGTATTTTATGCATTTTACCTTGAATTACAGTAGTACGCTAATGCAAGCTCTAAAATTTTGTTTTCGGGTCCTCTAACTACAGAATTGCGTAATTTATACCATATGCGGTCGCTTTTACATACAAAATTACAGAAAAACACCACGTAAGAGTGATTTGTACCTTGCTGTTTCGCATCCCCGCATACCAATTTACTTTTTACGCCAGAATATCGTTTAATCAACGGGTTTGCATTTATCTGACAGACTAATGCTGGGTCCCATTTAACCGCCTCTTCGTCATTCGATTAGCAGACGCCTGTTACCCTTTCGACGTTTGATCGACTTTGCGTTTTCAAAACCCATTTCCTCCCCAGCACAATGGTGGATATTCGATTAGTACGCCACGTTCGATTCGTGCTACTGTGAATATCGTCCAACCTCACAGATACACTATGACGGCTCGGATACGAAGCACCAAGTATGAAACTTTCGAACGCGAAGAAAAAAAAATTGAAACGTAAGAGCAGACTTCAAGGAAGCTTTTGGCTGCATCCTCAAGAAAACAATTTAGAGAGTCATAGTATTAAAATATGAGAAGAGGCAGATAGTTTCATTATCTTATCGAACTTTTGGCTTTTCGGCTGATGCACAATTTTCAAGGCTTCTAAAGTATTCACGTCAGTTTCCTAAACTTCTATGATTCCGTACATCTCTCACCATGAGAGCTCCGAGAAGTGAACGCTAGTGAAGAAGGGATTGAGTGAAGAGGTTCACATAAAAAAATGAGAACAAAACATTTTAAAAAAGCGTTTATGACAGTATTGCACGTTATATAACACGTGTATTACACTGAAAAGCAGAGGGAAACTAATTTGAGACAAATTGATATCTGAATAAACACGTTACAATCACATGCGGCTTCTACTTTCTTCTTCGCTAGTATTTCCCCTCATTTACAAATATTTTTGATTAAGTATATTATTGAAATAAAAGTGAAAACTCTTCAACTTTATTGATTATATTTTGATTAAATTTCCTTTCTGTTTTATTTCATAGGTGTGAATGTAACTTGGAGATAATCTGCGATCCCGAGAATTATTAACGAATAATTTGACTGAAAAATATTTCATGTATTCACTTCACTACAGGTTGGTGGAGAATGACAAACAAAAATGTCCGGATACATTTCGGACGGATTCTGGGAATTTTCACAGAGGAATAAATCAACGCGAAGCTGTTTCCACAACGTTAGTTCACTTTTAAAACCCTATAAAAGCATTCGCGTCTCATATTCCGCCCAAGAGACATTCCGCGACGTATTTGGGTTTCGACATGTCGATCAATGGTGAAAAATTGCAGCGGCATCGTTCTTCATGTGGATTCCAGGCTCCGCCAAGCGGTGCCTCACACATCCCAGGCGTCAGGCGCTTATTTTTATCAACCCCGAGCTCATACACGCAAAATATCCGCTCGGCGTAGCTGCCAACGACGTCCCCCGCCCCCGGCCCCGCCCCCGCCGCGCGCGGGTCACAGCTGGGACTGCGTTCACGCTGCCGCTGTCCCGCCCGCCCGGCCCCCCAACTTAGTGTTGCCAACTTCTCCTGTAATCACCGAAATTGCCTCCTGCGGGGCGGCGCGTAACCAGCCGGTCTGGCAACATTTCACATTCTCTACACCACCGCCGCCGCCGCCGCCAACGCCTTTTCCTGCCCTTCCGCCCCACGCCGCCGCTGTTGGGCGCGCCACGCCGCGCCCCTTCCGCGCTTTTGCTTCGCGAGCCCGTCAGCTCTCCATCAATGGGCGGGGCCGGATGGGAGTGCAAAGAATCATCGCAAATATCGGGAGCTGCCTCGTGAGCGCCGGAGGGTTCAGGGGGCGTGGCAGGGGCCAAGGCGAGGAGGCAGGCGTGGGATGGAAGGGGGGTCCAAAGGTGAGGTGAAATTTGTGTCGGGGTGGAGTGTGACGGGGAATGGAGAAATGAGTTTGTAGGGGATGGGAAGAGCTGGGTGGCAAAGGGAAGGTGGGGATGAATATGACACGCCGTATTAAGTTGTTATTGTTATTTTAATAATAATAATAATAATAATAATAATAATAAAAGTATTATATTTCTTTATTCCTATCTTTCTGAAGTTACAGTAATCATACAGATACAGATAAGGGCATGATCACATAATACTTAAAATATAAAAGTTACAGTGATTACAATAGTATATTTATAATAAATAATATCTAAATTATTATTATTATTATTATTATTATTATTATTATTATTATTAATGTGACGGGGGAAATGTGCCATGATTGGAAAATTCAAGTGGGAGGGAAGGGTGCATTGAGAAGAGGGTTGGTCGTAAGGATGTGGAGAGCGGTGGTGAGGTGCAGTGCGGGGGGGGGTAGGGGACGGGAGGTGGGAGGGGCGGGCAAGCGATACGCGAAGCAGCAACTGACGTATGGCGCGGCGAGTTTCGACAGCGCAATCATATTTCACGTATAAACGCGCACCATATTTCTGGTGCGCCGGGCGAAGGCCGTACACGAAACAGCTTTCAGGAGGCCCAAGGGGGGCGGGGCAGCGAGGGAGGGCGAGGTCGGCGAGAGAAGGGGCTCGGGGTGATGCAACTCCGCCCGCCCTCGCCACCTCCGGTCGCTGCGGCAACTTCCGGTTCGGTACCACTTCCTCACGCAGGTTACGCTCTGCCAGGGTTGCCAACTTGCTGGAGGTGAAATCCTCGTTCAGCTGCCCGATCTCCCCAATTCATTTACGCCCTTCAGCAGGTAAGAATATTGTAAAATACTTTTTTGTTCCTTTCTAACGTTATACATGAATTCAATAAATACATATTATAAGATAACTGAACGATTTTTCAATTCGGTTTAGTAGATATTGTTCAAGAAATTCAGTTATCTTTGAAAGTCGGTGCCGGAAACTCAAAAGGAGGATTTATTTCATTTGACAACATTTGTAAACGTTTTATTTCATTTGTAACCGTTTGTGACTCCATGCAATATTGGGGTTTAAGAAATAATGTATCTTAAAATGTATGATACTTTAGTATCATTTTTATTTTAATTATGATTAGTTGAATGTGGTGCGCCGGCGCAGTAAACTGCTTTTAAAGTATTTTCATTTGTTGGAAACTTCTAAATATTAGGCATAGTTCAAATAAATTCTTAGAGTCTCTGGTGTTGGACATACCAATGAATCGTAGTAGCAAATTGTTACACAAAGCTCTACAAGAATGTCGTGTGTATTTTAAAGGAAGATTAAATTTAGTTCATTATCACAATAGAACACTGAATACTAAATTTTTGTCAATTTCCCACGTTCGCAAATGCAATTCACGAAGTTTAAAGTAAACACTGAAGTTAGCGACTTACACATTTCCCTTTTTATCATAATTCCCTCACCTCCGGACCCCTTATTCGTCATTCCCCTCATTCACCATGATCCTCACTATTTCAACAACAGACCACATCTATACAACCACACCTCGAAAGCTACACTTAACGTACGCCACTGGACTGCGTCCACTCGAACAAGTCGGCCTTCTCTAGCCGCCATATTGGCTTCGAGTGCGCAGTTAATATGTCTAGCTGGCGTTGCTCGATTGGTGCATGGGGAATGGTCTAACCATGAGTGGCCGATCCACACACACGCACACAGGAAGTTACTCGAATACTGTGTAGGGATTAATGAAGTAGACGCCCATCGGTCGTCATTTGTTCATTAAGTAATTTTAATGATCAACTTCAATAGTGGGCTTTGCATCGTTTTGAAGCCCGAATTACAATAGATACATCAAAACACTCGTCGTTTTGCTCGAAGTGTGACATTATATTTAACGAAACTAAGATAGCGGGGTTTTAAATTTCAAAATTCAGTGTTTTTTTATGCATTTGTGACTGAATATACACTCGATATCGAGAAATCGTATTACATTTGCATTTTTTAAAAATGGTGCTCCTTCCTCTTCCTTGTCCTATCCTCTCCCCCTTACACACACACTTACACTAACATGCACTACACTACCACATATTCCGGGAGACCGGTCGGGAGCTTAGAGCTTGTCCCAGCCTGGGCGGTGCCCCGTGGGAGAGTCCTGGCTAGGGGGGAAACCTCACTAGTCGACAGTAGATCGGCGCCGGATCTCGACATCCAGCGGGGGAAAATCACCGCCATCTCCCGAGAAAAAACATGCACTAAATTAACGGGACTAATGACCAAAGCAGTTGACGCGCCCGTAAACACGAAAAAACAAACCAAACCAAACCAAAATGGTGCTACTAAAACATCAGGCACTTTGTCGCATTATTTTCAACTTTTGCAATTTTCAGAAAGTTAAAAGAAAATTGGATCTGCGCAATTTTTAAGCGGTTTAACTCTACACAATTTTTTTACGTGGAGCTGTTTCCACAATTTTTTAATAAACTTAACTTCAACAGAAATTGGGCGAAAACTGCTCGATTATTCCCCTAATTGCACGTGAGCCATTTTAAAGAAATAATTATTTAAAACAGATTTCGTTTCTGAATCTTTATTTTCAATATTATACCTTTGTAATGTAAAATTTTCGAGTTTTTAAAACTGTAGAGAGTATGCCGAAAATAGATCCAGCACTACTTTTTACTGTTAGTGCTACACATCTTGTCACACTGTCCATGCTACACTATTTGCTGATAGAATAATGGCACGCAGTTTATAATGCAGTTGACTTAAATGAAAAATATAATTTATTTTTCTCAAATATTTCATTTTACTTTAACGCATGCTTTCCTCTTAAAGAGGGAAAATTAAACTTGGATCACACGAGGAATTAGAACATCATGTAAAAACAAACGTACTCTTTATTTTATTTCTAAACATCATGACGTATCACCCGGTTTCTATGTCTACTTTCGAGAATACAAAAGAATTTTAAGGATAGTAATAGTTCAGGCAAAAATAATGAAAAATAATAAGGATATTTTTAACGCTAGTAACAAAACTAAAGCAATGTAGAATATCGTAAAAATATATAACTATCTCATCTCGATGCCTTGCAGAGAATGTTGTTTTAAAGGATAACGAAGGAGAAGAAAGTAATCCGGGAAAATTTGCAAATCTCTTCAACCAACACTTTTCTAGAATGGCGGCTGCTCACACGAAGGGACTAAAACCACAAAGTACAACATCATACGCTTCCCCAAAAATTTCCGAAACGAGTTATTTCCGAAACTACTTCTAACAAATCCTCAAGATAGTCAGTAAACGAAAAAATAAATATTCATCTGGTGTAGATGAATTTCCGGACTGTTTATTAAAAACTTGTGCATCTGCCTTTACGCATCTGTTAACTAAAATTTTCAATGCTTCTTTATGCACAGGAGTATTTCTAAATATTTTCATAACAGCAAAAATTAAAACCACTTTTTAGCCACATTTTAAAAAAGGGAACAAAAATGTCATTCAAAATTATCAGCCTATTTCTCTCTTGTGAGTTTTCTCAAAAACGTTACGCTTTTCTACACTCGAATGGATGCTTTTCTCAGAAAAAACGAAGCGTTTTCAGACTAGAAACAGGTTTTAGAAAATCTAAATGTGCGGAAACTGCCATTTTTTTCTTAAAGATGTTGCTTCATAATGGACAAAATGAAGCACCTTGGAATATTTTAGATCTTTCGAAAGCTTTTGAGTTATTAACCATAACATCTTGCTCTAAAATTACCTTCTTGTGGGATTCGTGGTATTGCCCTAGATTGGATAACGTCGTACTTTAAACATCGACCTCAGGGTACAAATACCGTACTGGCCAGAAAGAACATTATTTATTAATCTTTTCAATTCTTTGCCAATTGAGCGCCGAGTTCCGCAAGGTTCGATCATAGGTCCTATTCTCTTTCTGTTGCACGTAACCGATATGCTCTCCTTTATTAAACATGGAAAAACAGTTCTGTTGGCCGATGACATGGATGTTCTTTGCGAAAAAGAAGCAATAAATAGTACAATTTCAGAAGTTTCAAATTGGTTTCGTAATAACAAATTAATAGTTAACGAAGGAAAAACGGTTTCAACGCAATTTTGCATTTTAGATCGGCAATCGCATGCTCCGTTGAAAATGAACAATATGCAATTAGCTGATGTTAAAGTAAAAAAAATTCTAGGTCCCTCAATTCATTCAAACCTCAAAAGGAATGCAGATATATCAGAATTAAACACTAAATTAAGTTCATTATGTTACACATTCAGAATTCTTTCAAATTGTCAGTCTCCAGGCAGCTCGTTGTGTGTATTTTGCGAATATCCCGCCTGAGATATGGCATAATATTCTGGGGAAGCTCATTCTATAGTACCCAAACCTTTAGATTGCAAAAGAAAATGAATCGAATAATGAAAAAATGCCATTCACATGATCCCTTCAAACCTCTTTTCATTGAGCTTGGAATCTTATTTCTTTTTCTACGAGACGAATATTTGTTAAAACTTATTTACTTAACGGTGGGAACCTATTTTCATGCAATACTGATATTTAAAATTACAATACACGTCGTAGAAATTCAAGTATCAGTATCAAGAACTCACTACAAGAAATCTACATACAGAACATGTACGTTACTTTACAACGCATTGCCAGATGACATTAAAGAATTAAAGTCAGTACACAAGTATAAGATAAAAGTAAAATCTTTTCTGCTGCATAACTGTTTCTATGCAATTAGAGACTATACTGATCATCCAAAAGAAAAATAATGTTGATATTAACAAAACAATGATATATAATGGATTAGATTACATTTGTATGGTATAATTTTAAAAAAGAATTCATATGCCTGTAATAAGTAATGTACGTCAGCATTCGGGTCAATGACCCCATCTCGATCAGCTTTTTGTCCAGTTTCCGTTATCCATTGCTGAGATGGTCCCTTGTTTTGCTTCTGTACATAAATGTAGCTTCATTATACGCACGTTTTGTTGAGTTCACCTTTTGCTTGTAGTGGTAGCAGTAGAGCCGAGGGTGAGTTACTATATTGCTGGCAATGCAGAAAAATCAAATCTGCAGTTCGTTTATCGTTGCAGATAGTTTTTCTATAATTCGGGAACGAAAATGTCTATTTTTCCGAATGTTGATAATCTCCCGCTTTTCAATTTATTATTATTATTATTATTATTATTATTATTATTATTATTATTATTTTTTCGAGGGTGAGTTACTATATTGCTGGCAATCATACAGATACAATACATCAAAGCATGACAACAATAAAAATCAACAGTAATAGACTAATAAAAATTTAACATTTATAATATTCATAAATGCTAATGTGATTAAGATAGCAACTAAACACACTCATTACTTCCCAAGAATTTTCGGACCAATGTGCACGTACAAAGTATGACACATTTCTGGATATTATTATGGCATTTTATTTATTTTCAGCGATTCTAGTGATTCTTTAGTCTTCGGGATGACGCCCGTTGCTGAAAGAACCACGGGAACGGTTTTGATTTCGAGATGTTCCATTGCTCTTTCAGACATGTGCCAATTTATTATTATTATTATTATTATTATTCTTATTATTATTATTATTATTATTATTATATTTCAACTATTTATCGTTAAAATGTTGAGATGGGAAAGATTCAAGAAAACGTGCGCAATTATTCTTCATCCCCATAAGTCATATGCAGTTTTTTGATTAAATAAATCAAATCAAATCACATGAAAAATTAAAACCATTTTTGAAATAATCATAGTTTTAAAATTTCCCATCTTTCACGCAAAATTACCTGAAGACTACAGTAATTAAGAAAAAAAATTAAAATTTCTGAAATTTCAACGAAAATTAGGTATTCACCTCTTTTTAGCGTCCTTTACGATATCCTCGAAAAACGTATGAAAACATTGGAGCTATTATTAAGAACATTTCGAAAACATTGAACTTTCATATAAAGTATCCCTTAAAATCAAAATATGTTTTATATTCGCAGAACCGTTAGTTCATTCGCTATGATCGGGATATATCGATTGAATAGTTTAAGCGCTTGTGTCTACCAAATACGGAGACAGACAGACGAACGGACGGACAGAAGAATGGATAGAAAGACGATTACCGTCAATCGATTGTTGATATGAAGAACCGGCAAAACTTAGATTCTGACTACAAATTTTATTAAAGAAAGTAATACACAAATTATAGTAACAAAATGTTTCCTCTTTTAATAATTCTACCAATTATAGATGTTTGTGAAGGACGAAATTTTATAAGGAATTCTGAAAATTCTTTCATTTGATCTTATAGCGAGTGCTTCTAAAAATTATGAACACGTCTATCAAATTGTCAAACAATGAATTGAATTACTCAAAAATAAAACACGAGCCTGCCGACGTGCCTTTAGATCCTCCCCCACCCCCTGACACTCACAATGTGGAGATTTATAGTCGATCGTTGTGAACATCACAAAACTAACGTAATCGTTCAAGGTTTACGAATGAGCAACGAATACAAACCGACCCCCAAAATAAATTCTGTTTGAAAGGCTCATCCTGGGTGAATTTTGTTTGCACACAATTTACTTCCTGGTATTAGTCATGTAGAGAATACAGCTTTGAAGCGAAAATATTGAATTTTCACATTTCACAGAAATTGCCAGCCCTTCAAAACGTTATGTGGCTGTAGTAAATCAAGTTTGTGCAATCGAGTCATGCAAATTAAGAATCTAAAACATGCAACGTATTGTATATCATCAATACCTTATTTGGGTTATTAAGCAGACAGTAAACGTTTTTCAAAGAACTGAATTTCAAGTTAAACCCTTTGCTTACATTTTAAACGAAATATTTTTAACGTCGATTTTGTTGCAGGAGTTTCAGTCCAAGCAAAAAATGACGATATTTTATTGAAACACAATTCGCGGAAACAAATTTACTTTGCGATTCTCTTTTGTAGGTGTTTATTTATTTTAGTTCACTGGAAATTTTCTACTAATATTTTTGTAGAGCTTTTAAATGTTAGAATAACTTGGGAAGAGAACATTGTGTTTTTATTGAATGCAATAAATACCGTAGAAATGGATGTTCATTATTAGTAAATATCATGCCCGAAGCTTCTAAACTTCAGACATTGTTTGAGAAAAGCAATGCCAGCTTGGCTGCAGATAATTTTAACATTAAAAATACAACAAAAAAACAATGAATATATTTAAAGATTATAACACTTGAAACAGCAGACTGGCATACACATAGGAAAATCTCTTCACACTCGGATTCTCGATGTTCCATTAAGAGAAGCGCTGAAAGGAGGAAAGCGTTAAGGAATATATCGAGATTCGAAGAGAAAGGTATACAGAACAATATGTATCTGAGAAGAGGGTATATACAAACTGGGAGGTATCAATCTGCGTTAAGGATGTCTGAGATAAAATGTTACAAATTTATAAGGCATGTAGAGACGTCGGAAATGATCACTTTTTTTTTCAAGGAAAATGTGGCACGAAATTTCATATAACGAAGTTGCATATGTGGTATTTGCACCTCACTGACAGACAAATCTTCATTCATAGGTGTTCGGCAAGTCTTGTTCTAACGCAAGGGGATTTCGTCTGCTTTCCAACAGTGGTGCTGGAAATGTTACACGTTATGTGATATTTGCTCCTCACTGACAGGCAACTCTTCATAGACAGGTGTTCGGCAGTTCACGTATTAACACAAGGATATTTCATCTGTTTCCGAATGATAGCGCATGAGTAGTTGCCGCACAATCAAAAGGAGATATCACATGTGTAACTTACTTATATGAAATTTCTCATCACGTTCATCATCATCTCATCAAGTTCTTTGCAAAAACGATTTGGTTTATTCTTTTTTTCGTGTTTCCGGGCACGTCAACTGCTTTGGTCATTAGTCCCGTTAGTGTAGTGCATGTTTTTTCTCGGAAGATGGCGGTGATTTTTCCCTCGCTGGAGATCGGGCGCCGACCTACCGTCGGCTAGTGGGGTTTCCCCCTAACCAGGACTCTCCCACCAGCGGGGCACCGCCCCAGCCGGGACAAGCTCTAAACTCCCGACCGGTCTCCCGGAATATGTGGTAGTGTAGTGCATGTTAGTGTAAGTGGGTGTGTAAGGGGAGAGGATAGGACAAGGAAGAGGAAGGACAGATCGCGCGCGGTTCGTGGCCCGTTTGGTAGGGTACTGCTCCGGCATTCGCCTGGTGTTGATCGGAGAAACCACGGAAAACTACCGATCAGAGCAGCCGGCCGCTAGAATTCTCCTCCAGACAGCGACTGAATTCGACCTAGCTGAAAAGCTGGTGTCGAAAATCCCGCCGCCGTCAGGACTCGAACTTAGCACCTCCCGGTCAGAGGCGCTGCAGGGGCATCACTTGATGCACTGAGCTACCGCTCCCGGTTGCAAAAATTTGACTATATGAAATACCACTACATGCTCTTGTAGTTTGTAACATATATTGTGAGAGACCTGTAAAAGCAAAGCTATTCAGAGAGTTTCTAGTGGCAATACAACATTAAAATATTCAGAATAGCTGACAATACTAATTGCGGATAGATTACTTATTAAGGAGTTGGGTGTTTAATGAGCTAAATGTTCCGAATGCGCTCTGAGATACATCGAGTCATTGTCCACTGTTACAAAACAATAGTCAAATCAATTATTTTATACTAGGATGAATCAGTGTTTGAAAAACTGTATAGTACATAAAAGATATTCATTTCATTTCATTTAAATAGTCGAAAGTGTTTTGATATCTTCTGGAAATAGAGAAAGAAGAAAACGAAAGGTGATTGATGGGTTGTATTGATTTTACTGAATGAAGACGAATACGGTTTACGGTAGGTATTGTAATAATTGAATTTAGAACCGTGAAAAATATTAGAAGTATTAAATTGTATAATTGTGGATGCCAACGAGTGTCGGTAGTTTGTCCTCAAAATGGATAAACGCAGAGAAAAAATTATCAAGTTGGATCTGAACTCCATGTACAGGATTGAAAACTAATTTCTGGACACGACCAAGTACAAATAAATTGTGGTTGGTGTTTGAAAGAAATGTGCCAATTAATTTGTTGCATAAACAAGATCTTCATGCTACCTTTGAGCTGAGATAAGCATTTATATATATTTAAGACTTATTAGTGATTATAGGTAGAATTATAACGTCTAGAGCGTATTGGGATAGTGTCTAATTGAAAATAGATGGATTATGGTACGCGTAACATTATTGTCCTAGAAAAGAGGTGTGGGAGCAGAAGATTCTCTCGTCGTGTGAATGAGAGTATTTGGCGCCTTGGACTTACTTAACAGCAACCGATGGATCGATGGATTTTACTGAAGACCACGTCAGAATACGAAAGATTTGATGTACGATATGAACATGTGCGCATATGTGTGTTTTATTTATTATTAGCGAAGTGATCAAATAAGAAACATTACTGGTGTTTCTTATTGGATATCTTTTTAATCAGATACACTCATCTAAGATGTTCATTTATTTATTTTATTTATTTATTTTACGTCAAAAAACAGTTAAAACTGCGTATGACGTGCTATGGGGAAAAGTGAATTGAATGCACATTTTCAAAATTCTGTGATCCCTACACTAAGTCATATACTACTTAAATTTTGAAGAAAAAAAGTTCCCGTGTAATAAAATCTATTTTCAAGGATAAAAAGGCAATACATTTTGGCTCTTATCCATGTTGTCCTTCGCAATAATACTTCCTGCCGCAACAACATGGAGACGATAATTTGAATAATTGTATTTCCCATTGAATTCTAGAAGACGTGCACAATAAATGAAGTTACATTTATGTCCAGAAGCAAAACAAGGGGCCATCTCAGCATTTGCTCAATGGATCAGGGAAACTGGACGAAAAACCTGATCGAGATGGGGGTCATTCATCCGGAGGCTGCAATACAATACTTGTTACAAGTTGTTTATACACATTTATACAGTTCAAATGGTAAATAATGCATTATGTATCATTGTTAAAATTAATGATACTTTTCTTGTGATGCTCAGTTAAGAACACATACTTTACACGCTATCCTATTGTCAATGGTTTCCATTCAATTGAGTGTAATAAAATGTCTTACCTGAGCAAGGTTATGGAGAAAATATGTCAAACATGCAAAAACTCTTGGCCAGCACATAGGAAAATCTAAACTTCCTTTAAACGGAAGGAAAATTTCCTCGCAGTAGCTTTAATACATTACTAAAGCACATACAAGAAAATCCTGCAAACGTGAGTCCAGAGGTGTTGAAATTAAAATAAAATTCTAGTGTATCACTCTTTTTGGTAACGGTCACTTTTTGTAATTAACTACAGATAAGCAAGTACTGTCATCAATATTAAGAAATACTTTACGTTCTTGATATTATTCGAACTTGTGGTTCAATCAACGGTAGATTGAATGAGGTGGAATCCCACTCGGTTGCGTAGTTGTCCTGTAGGTTCCCCCAAGCGTCGGCTCGTATTAATTTATTCAGAAAATTAGCTCTCTGCTTGCTTTACAGAGCCTCCGTTTCGGCGAAACTTGGCAACTCGGAGGTGAAAGTGGCGCGCGGTTTGGTTTGTATCGCGACATCTCTCCCCCCCCCGCAGGCCGCGCTCGCGAGCGCGTGGCGCATCTCAAACGATACACCAGATCCCCGTCGCAGGAGGCAGCTTGGATCGTTGTCTCTGCCTTCGTACCTCCATCTACTCCCTCCACGCTTCGGAGCAAGCCGCTGGCGCTGTCCGACGTTCTACTCCATCGCCCTGACTCACAGCTTCGCCTTGCTACCTGATTCATTGTCCTGTCTCACTGCCCGGACATACTGTCCTGTCAAACTGTCTTGCCACACTGCCCAGGCATCCCCACGTGCCACCTGACCTGCCAAACTGACATGCACACCGAACTGCTACACTTCCCTGCCAAATTGCTCTAACACACTGTCCTGCCCCACTTCCCTGCCTCACTGATCTGCCCCACTTCTCTACTTCACTGTCCTGCCGAATTGCCCGGCCATACTGCTCTGCTACCCAATCCTGCCCCTTTTCTTTCCCTCCCCACCCAGTTCCACATCTCTTTGCCCTGTTGACCTGCTTTGTCCCCATTTCCCTTCTCTTCTCACTGGTTTGCCCTGCTGTCTGGCCTCCCCTCCCCTATGCCCCTGTCCTGCTCTGCCTCGCTCCACTTATTCTGCTCTTCTCTATTTCGGTGCCCTGCTTAGCTGGTCTACCGTCCGTACTACTGTACTGCGTCACTTCACCTGTGCTCCCTCCTCCTCCCCTGCCTCCCATCCCGTGATGCTCCGCTGTTCTTCGCCTCACCCCCTTGTTTCTCCCACATCATTTTCCTTTTAAGCGCTTCCATTTCAAACATTTCTCTAGCCCCTGTACCCGAGCCCAGTCCTTTTCTCTCGCCCCACGCTGCCGTCGTCGCCGTCAAAACCCATGGACTTGTTGTCGGTAGACTTCCCACCCACAGCTTGTGAGTGCTTCCGTTCTACAGGCGCGCGATGCCACACCGCGAACAAGGATGGCGGGGGGGGGGGGGGGGGAGTGGGCGTGGCGACTTGCAAGGCCTAACTCCCACGACGGAAACTTCAGTCGAACTTAATGGTTTGAGAGGGTTTAGATTCGGAGAACAGCGTCGAAGGCGGAGAGAAGATCTGGAAGTCGCCCGCACGGCTTCTTGGGTTTGTGCCCCGCCCCCTCGCATGGCATCGGCTTACGCGGTTAGCGACATGGAGATAGCAGGTCGCGAGCGCGGGGCTCCGAAGATAGAGTTCGGCGGGAAACTTTGGAGACAGTTACGTGTAACATTACTTGAATTTGCGTTAGTTGTTGGGTTTGTTCGGATAATGAGGAGAAGGGAATATGAAAGAAAGTTTATCTTTCACTTAAATACTTTTCATAATACTGTACTAAGCAATTCCAGGTTCATAATTAATTCCTAATTAATAATAATGATACTACTTTATATTTCTTTATTAATTTTATATAAAATACATGAATAAAAAAAAACAAACTTCTCACTCATTTACTTGAAAAGATATAATATATATATATACACGCAATAACTACAAATATACTACATACCTATAAAATAATTGAATTTGATTAACCTAATAATAATTTATTTATTACCATATACTAATAATCTATTTAAACTAACTTTACAAATACTAATTTTCCAGAATTCCAATTCGATTCAAATGATAATATCTAATGATAAACTATCTGTATTATATATATATAATATATATATATATATATATATATATATTATTAGAAGTGAATGGAAAGAATACAAGTGGGAAATGACGAACTCCACACAGGAATAGGGATGCATTCATCAATGTTTAGGAAATTGAATACGTGTGCTTACTGCTGGTGGATCATTTCGTAGCTAATAATCAAAGGAAAACAACGCTTCCAATGTTAATATTGCAATCGCAAAAATCGTTGCAGTTCTATTTATTCTCTTTTGCGCATAATTGTTACCTTCGTTATTTAATTCACAACAACTCCCCCTAAATTGCTCCAAACACACTGAAAGACTTTTGATAAAGTAGAAACAATGATTGCTTTGGAGAATTCTTAAAAAAGGAAGTATCCAAATCACTTAATAGGAGCTGTTAAATACCCGCACACTGGAACCATAGTATGCTTGGATATAAACGGTAAGCTAAGGAAGGAGATTCCCACAAATAACGGAGTGAGACAAGGTTGCAGCACCTCGCCAACAATTTTTTAATATTTATATGGATGTGATGTTCAGAACTTGGAAAGGAATTCATCTAGAGGACAATATTTATTTAGCTCCTTCCGGTATGCTAAAGAGACCAAGTTATCCTGCAAGAAGGCGAAGATAAACTACAACACGCCGTGCATTTTAAGTAATGTTGAAAAAATATTCAATTTTAAAATTTCGAATAACAAAACAAAGGATATTGTGAAAAGGGTTATTATATGTACTGTTTTCTGCTGTTATTTGTTAAATTAGTTACAAGTAGCGAGAAGATTCTCGCCAACATTAAAAAGAAAATATTGAATAAATTAAGAATCAAGTTATTTGGTTACAATTAGAAAACTTATGAGTTATTATTACGTAAATAATTACGTACGGGTTTATTTACTTGTGTAATTTCAGAAGAGGATATTTTAGAAGCGGTGGGAACATATATTTATGATAGATATATAGAATCCATGACACTACAACACTGCATGAGAAAAACATAACTGCATTTCTCTTGGAGGAGTTTATAATGCGGGAATCTCAAATTTGTATTCGCGTGGACGTAGAGAAAAGAATAAAAATAAATAAATAAATAACTGTCTCTGTAAGTCTATGTAAGTAACTAATACCACCAAACATATTTATATAAAAGAAAATGATAATGTTGCGCCAAAAAATACAACGGAATTTAGAAAATTCTGTTTATTACTAGCAGGGTGGGTTATTAACAAGGTGAGAACTATTATTTGAGCAAATTCTCATTAAAAAATATGGCTAGCAAATATGATTTCAAACTTTGATGAAATTTCTTTTTCAACTCAGACGAACTCTGAGTTTTCATCCTCTGCATATCTACCAACCCAAAGGAATAATGGACGCCTGAAAGTCCATCAACCTAAGGCTAAGAACGCAGAAATCTCAACGGGCGAAAAGGTCAAGAGAGATCGCAGGCTCGTTCGCGTGATGGAATTCCGAAGTACATCACCACCTCTTGCCCCCAACGCAGCAGCCTTCGACATCCAACTTTTCCGTCACCAGAAGTACCACTACCCCGCATTGGCATCGCCTCTTATTCAGAATCAGCTCGATCACTCGAATATATTTTTCTTCTTTAAAGTATTTTATTGATGCGAGAAAAATATGCTTGGAGATCGTATTTATTATACTAATCGTGTGAGCAAAGTCTAAACAAATACTTTATACCCTCGCAATGAAGAGTTCTGCACATAAATTTCTGAAAAGCTTGCGATAAGTGGTCCTAATCTAACTTCGAGTTGCACAAAAACAGTCAAACACAACACACACACACACACATACACACACACTAATGCGCGCACGCGTTTATACGTCACGTAATGGCCACATACTGAATGTACTACGTAAATCGTAAAGGAATGAAGTCAACGAATACCTCCTGTTAATTTCATAATGTACCATTGCCACCAGTGAAGGACATCACCACGTCCGCTAAATAAACTACCTCTGTCACAATCATTTCTATCGCTAGCCGCTCACAAGAGACATTCCGTCGGCTATCGCCCCCAACGCTGTCACACTCGTCATCCCGTCCACGCCAGTAATAGTCATAACCGCGGCCGCATCTCCGCCTGCGCCAACGCCAGCGCCGGTCTCATCCCAGCGATTCGCCGCCAGCCACCGCCAGCAGCAGCAGCAGCGGCGGCAGCCGCTTTCCTCTCTCCCGCAAAGGGCTATTCGCCTCAGAACGCGGTCGCATTGTGTGCGCGTGACACGACAACTCAATCACACGCGAGGGCCCTCCGACCCAGATATACGGCGCGCAACTTGTTCGGGAGCTCTGCAATCTACGGCGCCGCCGCGACTGGCGCGCCATCAAACGGCTGTAAATCCAATTAGGAGCGCCGACGGCAGCGCCACCACCATCCGCTCGTCCGCTCCTCCCCTCCCCTCCCCGCTACCCGCCCCGCCCCCGCGCGTGGCGACCGTTGGATGTCTGCGCCTCGCCGTCATTAATTCCCGCCATCTTCCCGCCGCCGCCGCCCGCGTCGCCACCGCCGCGCCGCGCCGGTCCGCGCCCGCTTTCGCCTTCCTTCTCCTCGCGCGCAGAAGAATCTCCAGTTAATGGCTCAAGACTGACTCGCTCACTCCCGCTAACCAGCCGGCGGTCTCTTTCGTTATAATTTACCAAGATTTATCGTCGCCATGCTGCCGAGCTTCCGTAGTGCGCGCGACGGCCGCGGGGCGCGCTGCCGTCGGCGCCAAGGCGGCTGCCGGGCGACGCCGAAGGAAATTGCTGCCCGGGCCTAAAATATCGCCCGCCCCCGTTTTTTTGCCCCCCGTCGCCCGGTCTCTCTCTCGCTCTCTCTTTCTGGGCGGGGCGGATCGGAAAGAGGAGGGGCGACAGGACGCGACGAAGGGGGCGCTGCGGAGATAGACGTTGAGCGTAAAACGAATGAGAGGAGCGTCGTGTTTCCATAGAGCTGAGCTTCCTCCCGAGCATCGTCCCTCGCCGCGCTCCGCCCTGCTCTGCCTCGCCCGCACCTCCCAGTTAGGTCCCGCTCCGCCTCGTTTTGCCCATCATTCCCCGCTCCACCCCGCACCGCTCCACCCTAACTCCCAGCTCCACCCCGCCCCGCTTCGCCCTCCAGACCGCCCCCCCCTCTCCCGTCCCCCCCCCCCCCCCCCCCCTTCTCGCCCCTGTACCCTCCCCCCCCACCTCCACCTTCCCTTTCGTCACGTCTCCTTGTTTGTCTCGCCTTGTCTTTCGTCTTGTCTCCCATTGTTACATGCTGCTGCACCCCCCACTCCACCCCGCTCCGCCAGGCCCCACCGCTCATCCCCATCTTCTCTCCTCCCCGTTCCGCCCCACTCCCCCGCTTTCCCCCGCTCCTTTCCTTTCCACGCCACTCCACCCGTTCCGCTCTGTCCCGCCCCTCTTTACTTTATCACACCTTGCCCCGCCCCAGCAGTCGAGACGACGGCGTCGCGAAACGCTAATGAAAGAAAGCTTGTAGCCCCCCGCTTTATCACGGAGCGGATATGAACATCGCGGCGGACGGCTATAGGTTATACCTCCCGCTCGCCACCCGACGCTTCTTCCCGCCCCTGGGGGACGAACCGTCTCCGCGATTCGCTCCTCGCCGCGCCGGGCGAGGGACGGAAATTTGGTTACATCGGAATTAATGTAAGAATCTGCTGCGCCAACTCGCTTACGGAACTCGATGCCCGCGCTTAATTGTATCGCTCGGGAATCGCTTAGTTACAGAGGCCGGTCCCGAGGAAGTTTTGCCTTCCGCTGCTGCCGAATCTCGCGTTTCACAAACTCGCAATAAAAACATCGCGAGAGCGCAAGTTTTCGTTGGGCCGAGTTATAAACTTCGTCGAGCTGCAAAACAACTTGCTTGTCCGTCAAGGGGAGCTACACGGACTTCATAATTGCACCTGCCCGCGCCGGGAAATTGAGCATGCAGAGTCGGAACGCGGGGTTCCGGTTCGTGGTTTCGTTTTGCTTTAAGAGCTTAGCGTGCTTATCGAGATAGTCTTTATGCACAATATTGTTATTCACTTTCCAAGTTCCAATTTACCCGTTGATCAGATTACTACAAGAAATTGTGAAAAAACAACTACATGTTTAAAGGTAAATATTAACTTCGAAAATCTGGATTTTATGTGGTTAAATTTGATAAATCTATCAATTGAATGCAGACATTAAAGAATGTTCTCAAAATGATTAGAATTTAGGACTAAAACTTTGAATGGGAATGTTTAGATGTTCTCCTGAGTAGAATATAATGTTTGAAAGTTGTTTAAAATTTGATCACGATTTATCTTTTAAAGATATTTTCTTTAAGAATGGACGTAGAAGAGTAGTTGACAGCGGTTTGCTTTATCCAGCGCACAGTTCACAGACGATATCGAGTTGCATTCTGGTGGCTTACTAAAGCAGAACCTCTTTCCTACTTTTCGGCCACATTTCCATAAGTATATTTAATGTTATTCTCTTTCAATTTTCATCCGTAGTATTCTTTTCTCTACGGTTGTGATCATCTTACTGATCTTTCTTGTTTATTGAAAATGAATATTTAATATTGAAGAAATCTTGAACAAAGTTACATATAAATTAGCGTGGTATTGTGCGTATATATTTAAGATATATGAAAATTGTAATTAAAACTCTAAGAACATCAGTATGCATCAGAGACGCAACATTTCAACACAATCATTCAACAACAATAAAACATTTCAACTTATGTCATTAAATGTGCACCAAATCAAATTATTTGAAATTGTGGGAATTATAATAAAGTTCTCAGCTACTTCAATGAAAACAAATATTTGATAGTGTCGAGAAATTTCTCATCGTAGTAACAATATCTGTGACATCGTTTGTTATTATAAGAATTTGAGTTATTTTAATCTAACCAGTTCACATATTTTGTTAATTACCTTGTTTTGACACAATTGCAATGTTTAGTTTCTTGCAGGTTATTTCTGGTTAAAATATTAGAACATTATAAATCTTGGAAAAGTCTATAATAAATTTCGAATCTGGTAAAAAGTAAAAAAAGAAGAAAAAAGAAAAAAAACTGTCAGAAGAAAGTAAATTGCGATAAATATACTTAATTTTCCAACGCTTCATTGAAATCTTTTGTGGTAATATCGAGGAATTGTTATACTTCGAGAGTTTGAGTAATATTTGTGGGGGTGCACTTTCAGAGGCAAGGAAAACTGACAGCTATGGAATACATCAACATGCAAACCTCCACCTGATTTTCGTTTGTAGGCCAAACTTTTCAGAAGTAACGAGACCGGCAAGCGACGGTGCGGTGTCCTCCTCGAAACAGAAAGGAAGAGCGTCGCTGGCAGCGCGAGTTATGAGCAATCGGCGGCGCAGGACGGAAGCTGCCTGCGTCCACGAGAGACGCCGTCCAAACGGATCGATGGCTCCTTATCTCCGCTTCCTTTGGCGACGGTCGCTGCTTGCTTGACGGTTCGACATTGACGGTGCCGGAGACACAGCCGTCGCCAGCACTCAAACTTCCCTCGAGCGCCGAGCCCCTTGTTAACGTGGCGTGAGGCAACACGCTGTACTCTTCTGTTTTGTGGGCCAGCCTACACTGTCGTACTGCAGGCGGGTTACGTATCGCTGCAATGATTTGATACTGAACTTTTGTAGAGGGGGACACTTTCAAAGAAGGCATTAGATGTTGATATTTTTAGTATTATTTTTGAGCGTGGAAGTTAATGAACTGAACAATTTTACATTCTTGTAGCAATAGAATAACGAAGAAATCCATGATGTAACGTGTACTCACCACGTGAAAGCTAGTCAAGGTTAAAGGTCAAGGAAACGTAAATATGGGCGACAATTGGAATTCATTCACATCTAATTGCATTCATTCAGTCACGTCTAATGCATTCATCTAATGAAGCAGCGTCTGACAATGTATTTTTAAAATCACAAGTTCAAAATCTTAACAGCACCAGGACGAAAAACAGTTTCAAAAACAGTGGAAAGTTAGCAATGAGATTGCATGAAGACATTTTACTTAAAGAATAAACACAAGAGTAGAGAAGTGAGAGGAAGAAAATAAATCAGCAAATGGCTTGGACTTATACTCTCTACTTAAGTTTCTACAACAAGTGAATTCTGTTCACATTAAAATTAACTCCCGAAGCTAATTTCTTCTTTTTCCTTGCTCCATTGCTTTGATGTATTTCAGTTATACGTGTATTTGAGCAGACGCTGGTACATAATAACGAGTAACGAAGATTAATTAATCGCAGCGTCCAAATTGTCGTTAACATCTTTAATATCAGTCTACATTTTCAATGAAATGTTTCTAGAAGGCAAAAGAAATCTGAAAATTAAATTTTCAAGGAAAGACATACAGCTCACTAAATCATTACAAATCAGATAGCCAGTTGTCAGAATTTAAAGACAAAAGTAAAATAAAAGATAGAAAATAGATTGGGAAATAAATAATGAACCAGAAAGAAATAGAAAGAAAACAATGCTAAGGAGAATGAGTGAGGTGAATGGCGAGAGAAGCACGATAAGCAAAACAGAGGAGGTATCAGAAGAATAATGAGAGAAACGATTATTTCAAGAGCTAAAACTTCGGGGAACAAAATACACAACGGACGAAAAAGATCCTGGGCCCTCATGAATAATCGGTTCGCGTTGCTTTTAAGCATTTCCGCACTAGCAACGCTCTCAAATGCACCGGACGCGACTGAAGCAAGCACAGAGACTCCCCTACGGCAAAGCTTCGAGAGGGAAGAGGAGTGGGGAGGGAGGGGTGAGTGCTGGGCGGGGGAGGAGGCACTCCCGGGGCCTCTCGCTCTAGGAACTCATCTAATTTTAATTAAAAGCAATTCAAACGGGAAGCTTAGCGCCGTTTGCCTACACCATCTACTCTTACCGAGAGGGGACACGCCCCTCTTGGCCCTACTCAAACATTGCGCTAGGGCGGAATACTCCAACCAAGGCATGAGGAGTACTTCTCGGTACACGAAAACGAGTCTTGATACTCTTAATGTGTTTCCAGCGTAATTAGAAAATTCCGAAGTAATTGGGTTTCGTATTTATAATTTGTACCCAATGGTCATTAATAATTTGGAGCTTCAAAAGATTGGAAATATTTTTGAAGTATATATTATATATCAGCATATAAAATGTTGTGACTACAAATATTTCAAAACATTTTAGATGCTGATGTACATAATATACTTCGAACATGTATCCAATTTTTTCCAACTCCGAAATTTTTAATTACTCACTACAAACTATATTTTATTACCCATTCCAAACCATATTTTAAAAATTACCCTGCCCTTTATACATTCAAACGAGTGTCCAATCAGGATTTAATGAATTATATATAGTAACTCCTATTATTTTTGTTATGAATTTAAACGTTTACGTACTGGCTCCGAATTTAAATATCTGTAAATTGTACAACCAACAACAGTAGACCATAGATGTAATATATATCTAAAAGATTATAATACTAAAATATTAATAATACTAAATAGTGAAGGGAAAGAGAATCACACTTTTAAATACATACGTGCATTCACAACGAAATAGGAAATTTGTTTTCGGCAAAAATACAAACTAGATTTTCATCCCTAAATTCTCTCTTTGATGTTCTCAACGGTTAAGAATAATACGACCTGGTTTTATATATCGGTTTATTTATTCATGATACTTCAGAAGGAAAGAGAAACAGATAAGAGGATTAGGAAAAAAAGGGATTTTATAAAACACCTCCGCATCTCTAAATGAAATCAGAATTCCCCAGATCGGGGGAATCGCCAATCCCTGGGATTCAACCGTGGGGCGCCACGTGCATCCGAGGGACAGTGCCCGATGCGCACACGAGAGCGCGCTGTGAATCAATAAAACATCAGAGATCGCGGGGCGCGGGATGCCGCGAGCCGTGCAGGAAGGAGGAAGGGCGGGGAGGAGGAGGAGGAGGAGGATGGAAAAGCGCGGCGCGAAAAGGAGGCGAGGATCGAAGAGAAGGGCGAGGGGGCTGCGAGGAAGCACGCCGTGGCAGAAGGGTCTCACGTAAACGGGGTGAGGTGGACGAAGTAATGATGAGGGCGAATGAGGCAACGAGGCTACGAAATCAGTACTTTGGGGTGATATATTGAGAGGGGAGGACAAAGAGAGAGGAAGAGAGGGAGGAAGAAGAGAGGAGGAGGAGAAAGAGAGGGGAGGAGAAAGGAGGAGGGAGAAAGAGGGGAGAAGAGAGGGAGGGAGAAAGAGAGGGGGAGGGAGAAAGGAGAAAGAGAAATGGAGAGAGAGACAGACAGACAGAGGGAGAGAGGGAGAAGCAAAATGCGGAATTTCTAAAATCGTGGTATTGCAAGCGATGGCGATGTGTGTGCCGCATGGAGATACAGAGGGAATGGGAGAAAAGTAAATCGTAATCTCTCTGAGTAAATGGAGGCGGAGGAATGAAAGAGATGAAACGGAAGCTAGAGAGTGAAGGTGATGCAAGTGAACATAGCAAGCGTAGAGGAGAAGAAATTTTGAGATGAAATCGTTTATGTAAAAGGCGACGAAAAGCGGTGAATATGGAGATGGCAGTATGTGAGCTCCACAGAAATTCTGGGCAGTGGAAGTAACGGCGATATAGCTTAAGATGAAGATGGGCGAAGGTTTTGATGGAGACGGGAGGAGGAGGAGGAATAGAGTGAGAGAAGTGGGAATGACTTAAAAAGTCAATGGCAGAAGCAGAAATGGATGATGATGAGGCCAGGATGAGGATGAAATGAGAATGAGGGGGGAATTATTGCGAAGCACGAGGAGGAATAGAGTGAGAGAAGTGGGAATGACTTAGAGAGGCGGCAGGGAGGCGAGGGCGAGGGCGAGGGCGAGGGCGAGGGCGAGGGCGAGGAGGGCGAGGAGCGAGGGCGAGGCGGGAGGGCGAGGAGCGAGGGCGAGGGCGAGGGCGAGGGCGAGGGCGAGGGAGAGAGAGGCGGCCACGAAGCGTGCGAGGAGCAAAGAACGGAGCTCAGTTCTCAGAGGCGGAAGCAGTGGTGCTAGATTTGGAGATGGGGGTGATGTCAGAGGCAATGGCACAAACATTACGGGGAAAGGCGAGGGGGATGGAAAGGGGAGGGCGGGGAGGCAAAGCGTGAGCGGAGGAGGATTCGGGTAGAAGCAGAGGTGGGGATTGATGCAGAGACGGCTCGTTCAGCGAGATCTGGAGGCAGAGACACAAGTGGAAATGCTAGAGGAGACGGTGACAGTTTTGGAGGTGTGGGAGGGGTTGATGGTGAGGGGGGGGAGAAGGCGATGGTGAATACTGTAGTAGTGGCGACAGGTGGTGTGGAGGGGAGTGATGAGGGGGCAGAGTGGAGATAGTGGTGGCGGATGTGGTAACGGATCGCGAAATGGTGAAGCTGGAGGGTGGTGGACGAGGGGAGTTTACGCGGCGGGGCGGGGGGGCCGATGGCGGGAGCGCATTGGGGCCCGGAGGCGTGGATTGAAGCGGTTATGAGAGGGGACGCAGACCGGCGCGGTTATACAACTGTGCGCAGAGGCGGAAGCGGAGACGTAGAGGAGGCGAGGGGGAGATGGTGGAGACAGGAGGGGGTCGGAGGAGATCCTTCCGGTACGCGCCGCGAGCGTCGTGGAAACGAAAGTTGGCTGCCTTCCGGCGGCCGCCCAAGTTTCCGGCTGCGATATTTGTCCGCGCGCAGCCTCCGCCCCCCCCAACCCCGTCTCCACGAACCAGTGCCTCGCACCCGGCACGCTGCTCCGGGGAAGCGCTGCTCATGGATTGAATATCGATTTTGACCACTCGCAAGGAGCGCACTTCATGGAGGAGAGGCTCTGTAAAGAAGTAAGAGGTCACCTTCATAAATTTTTATTTATGTAACTTCTACAGAAAACGAGTCTTTGGCGTACGAATGAAACATTGATGTGCAAAACGACGATAATAAGACCCGAGTCTGACTTTTTGAAATGAGTACGCCAATTACATTTTCTTACCAATTGATTACGTAGTAGATAGTTCGAATTCATGGAAACGTATAAGCGTATAATCGTGGGCTCATTCTTTATATTCGAGGCAGCAGCGATATTAATTCATGTCACTTGTGTTCATTTTTGTTCACTTTGTAGTAACCAGTTGTTTTAGAAAGCCTTAATTTCTTTGCGTACGCATACGGTAAAGTAACATTTACAGAAAGAGTTTTTGGCGTATGAATCCGGTAAATGTTGACGGGGAGGCGATAATAGGACACGAGTTCAATTTTTTAAAAAGAGTGCGCCAAAAGCACTTTCTTTCAAGTTGCTTACAAAGTAAAATACTTGGAATTCATGTAAACGTACACATATATAATCTTCGGCTCATTCTTAACTTTTGAGATGGCAGGCGTAGTCACGCAGCTTGTAGTCAGTACTGTTAATTTGCAGCTCCCAATTGTTTCATTGTTCTGTTTTTTCGCGATACGCGTACGGTAAAGTAACGATTTCCGAACAATAAACATGAATGTAAATACTAGCTTGGAAAAGCGTGTGTGTTGAACACGAAATTTATAATCAACGTTAAGTGAGGAATTATATCGATTGACCAAAGTGTTTGTACCAATATAATAAAAATATCTAAACATTTTGCTAAAACACGAATCGATACTGCTTAGACGTTTGCAGTGCAGTTGTTCAATAACATCTACAAATTAGTGATTATTAAGAATTTTGATGAAAATTACAATAAATAAAATCTGTTTTTGGATATTGAAGGAAAACAAGTCGCGAACATTTTGAATGGACTGAAAGGGGCCGCAAACAACGAGAGTTCTTAATCGAATCACAGCATGAGGAGCTTTCTGTCAGTATTTACAGAGACCAAAATTCAGAAGCTGAAGTTAGTTTCGGTGGGTTTGTCAAAGAGACTAGTGTGGGGTTTCGCGACTCGGAAAAGGGCGGGATAAGTGACAGGGTAAGACAACGTATATGTCGAAAATAATGCAAAACACCTTGTGTGAGTATCTCTGCCTCTTAAGACGAAAGTAATACAAATTCATTGGACATATTTAGGGAAAACGCCATTAATTTTTACGACTGAATAAACTTCTCCTGGTTATATTTATATATGAAGGCTTTGAGTTTCGGCTACGTTATGTTCATCTTCAGTATATAGTAGTGGTGGAGTGTAGGACATGTGAGTGACCTATTTTATATTTAAGGAATTTATAATACGCCTTGAAGTCTTAACAAAATTTCACATTTTCTTAGAATATATAGAGAGGAGAATCGAGAATAGCATATTCATGTTAATAAGCGAATTAATAAATTAGAAGGAAAATAATTAAAAGAAAACTAAAATAAATGACTCATGTAAGACGCGAAGTACCTATAAACAATATTATGATTAAAATTTTTAAAATAAATTCAGAATTGGTGTAATTCCCTTTGCCAGTTATGATAACAATGAAAAGTCTTACAACACAAATTTTTGCATTTGTCACAATTTATTTCTATTCTGCAAATATTTACATATCAGTAACGGAACTCCTGTAGGAATTGAGACTCTGAACACTGAACAATGTGTGGGATGCAGAACATGTGTTATTCAGAGTGGGGTGAGACTCGTAGCTCTCAGATATGCTTCAAAGGGCGGCCTTCTCGAACAACAGAAACGCATTTAGCTCAGAATTAGACACAAAAACTATGAAAGGGCTTTTATTTTCTTACTTTTAATTGAAAATGGAGCGTTCAGAGAGGTGAAGTCGTTTTTGACTTGGATTGTTAGACATGTCATATATGTATTCTATCATTATATTCCTACAAAATCTAAAATATTTATGTTACTCAGTAAAAACTGTTTAATGGTTGTAATAACTATTATCATCTTATTGGCATAATTCGATGATTTTTTCTACTGGTAAAACTCGACCAAGGGCGCTTCTTTGGTTCAACAGCGTAGTGTCATGAATTCAACAGGATAGTGTCTCTATTTTAATTTTTTGAGAGTTTTCATTTCTCCAAAGTTGCAAAGAACATTATACCATATTATTAAAATACCTAACATAATGGTCTTCTATTATGTTAAAAGTTTGCTTTTATTTATTTACTTTTAGATGCATACTGTACGACATTATTGTCGTAAATGACCTACATAACTGAGTGAAACAAGAATCAATTAAAGGAATTGATGCTGTGACAAGATACACCATGCCATCCACAGCAAGCCTCCGCTATTCATATATATATATATATATATATATATATATATATATATATATATTATATAATACCTCGATTTTGGTCAAAGTTTGTATGAGTTTGTTTGAACAAGGCATATGAGATATCACTGTCATCGAACTGAGACATTAACATTTAATAACATTTTGCGGTGGCTTGTAGTGGTAGGTGTGATTCATTACGTTTCTGTCCCAATCTCTTCAATAGTTACCAACGATTTGCAGCGTAGTAAACGACAATGAATGTTGCATTCTTCCTCAAGGTGTAGATTACACATCCGCTACCAAATCTCAGGGCGCGGTTTATTGGCTTGGCAAAGGGAAATCGATAACACGTGATTGGCGATCAGTTACAGTGGCTTTGAATCATCTTTCCCGACAGCAACGAACTTACAAAGTACGTCTTTCATTAGAAGGTACAGTTTTAAGTTAGAACTGGAGAAAATAAAAAAATTACGAAATATTATTCCCGCTCACATGACCTGTGTCTCGCTCTGCGCCTTCTGTGCACGCAGAATAATCGTGGTTAAAGAACATCAAACCGTCACTGATACCAATCGCTCAGCGGCAATAGTATGAGGTTGGAGGGGATGTAAACTCGGCCACCTGGCCGTAGCCGATGGTTTTCAAGGGGAGAAAAGCTGGCAAATATTGCTTGAACGCATTAGCAGTTTTAAAGACGATAAAGAAATACTTTATCTTCTACAAGAAAGTGTTACCACGCGACCGACGATAGGAGCGAGTATCCTTCTCGAGTTGAAGTACTTTTATCGCAGTGTCTAAAATTGGATATCATTTTATTCCCATTTTTAGTAAAATAAAAAATAAAAGAACATGTTAGTTTACTGTATGACAAATAGTTTGTTGAGCTTCTGTCAGGAGCGTGTGCGTCACTGCCCAGAGCACTTAGGAATGTCGATATTTTTTTTATTCTTCATAGATGACGGAGAGGTACTGTAGCAGTAAATGATTGCCACAAAGAAGCGTCTTTATCCTCGTGAATAAAATAAAAAGTTTCCCCTTCTCAGTGAAATAAGCGAGTCCCGCCCTTGTGTGTGTCTTCAACCATACATACGAAGCAATCGTGCACAACGTGCATCAACTGTCTGATACCTATGACGCGGTGGCTCATTGGTCGATTGAGAATTTAAAGGTGAAGCCCTGCCCCAACCGATGGCTGTGAAGGGGTTGCACCTGGCAATTATAGTTTTGGCACATGAGCAATAAATATCAGCCTCGTACTTCCAATTGAAGCGTTTAGTTTCGTAAAGATCTGTATGAAGAACTCTTTATGGAGAACAAGAAAAGTAATACAAACTAGCAATTACGACATAAATATTGTAAGACATCTTAGTACAATACGATATTGGAAAAATTCCAAACGAGTGCCGTAATAATTTTTTTATAATTATTATAGAAAAAAATCATGTTGCTAATAGTAGGTCATGGATTATTACAAACTTGTATCGTAATGACTGTTAATACGACACTGATCTCAGTTTCGTCTGGCTTGACTTTCGACAATCAAAGAGGACAAAAGATTGTTTCCTGCTCGGATCCTCCAAACCGAGAAGTGTTTATTCAAATTATCGTTTCCATGTTCTCGCGGCAGGAAGTAATAAGAGCCAAAATTTATTGCTTATTTATCTTTGAAAATATATTTTATAACAGGGAGTTTTTGTTTTTCTCCTTTCAAAATTCAAAATTTATTGCTTGTTTATCCTTGAAAATAGATTTTATTACATGGGAGTTTTTTTCTCCCTTTCAAAATTCAAAATTTAAGTAGTATATGACTTAGTGTAGGGATGACAGAATTTTGAAAATGTGCACACAATTCACTTTTCCCCATAAGCACGTCATACGTAGTTTTTAACTGTTTTTGACGTAAAATAAATAAATAAGTAAATAAAGGTACTGACCGTGCGGTTGCCAAGGTTCTTGACGCGGCAGTTGAGGTAGGCCGTCTTGCCCACCAGCCCCGTGAGGTTGTTGGGCACCGACGTGTCGAAGTATGGCCCCGTGCCGGGTGTGGGCAGCTCCTGCAGGAACTCCGTGCGAAAGCGGCGAGACCCTTCTGCGCCTGCGCAAAGCGAAACAAACACTTCATGAGTCACTCATGTCCTCGTGGCGGCTTAAAATTTAATGTCGTAAGCGCTTGTAGATTGCGTGAAAACTATCATCTCAGCAGGAAAATTGCAGTACAATATGAGCTATTTACACAAGTAAAAATTCATTAAATACACGATACGAGGCCGGTAACAGCAAATACGAAGCGAGTCTGTTATTTGTGTTTTTGTCATTCAATAAATTCATAATAGCAACTTCTCCTGAGAAAAAATAAACAAGAAAAATATAATTTTTTGGAATAAGTGTTCTTATATATATTCGGCTAATTCATTTAATTCGATTGTTCTTAACGGACGGTGGATAGTAAAATCATTACCTCACGCTCAAGAGAGTAAGAGTAGCTTAGTTACTAGCTTAGTTAGAGAGTAATGAAGTAGAAAAATCAGAAAAATTTGTAGCCACTACAGATGTGATTGACATTTCAGCTCCTCGGATTAGAGACTTTCAGGATTGATAGTGAACGTCAGAACAGAACATTTTCATAACGCTCTTGATATACTTATAGTAAAAGTTCTCTGTGTTGCTTGTTAATTGGGAAAAATAACAAATGTTACTTTTCACCTTTAAAATCATGCATTTAAAAGATTATTTGCGAATGGGAACGCTAACTAGCTGAAACATTATACAGGAATGCACCCTCCTAAATTTATTCAATTATAATGAACACCAGTTTTATACGGAATGTCAATTTTCATGTAAGAAGTCTGTGTTTACATGATTCTCATTTACAATTTTTTCTGACCACACTACATTTCATTGCGTCGCTTATATAAATTTGAAGAATTTATCACTCTTCAGAGCAGATACATTTCTCGAAGAATGTATTTTGAGTTCCTAAAGGAATAACGACACCCTCTAACTTATCGCCTTCTATATTATTTCAGAAGTATACATACCTTTTACGGCTCTCACACGCAATAAATCTTTATAAATGAGGGCTTTAAATAACGATAATTTCACGCAGACGTGACGAATTGCTTTTCGACTTGAAAAATGTGAAGGATATGTTTAAGAAAACGCATATAAATATTCGTGTCACATACAACCCGAAACATTCGACCAGATTTTTGAATCTATATTGTTAAATAGCTCCTAAAAGAAGCGTTTTTTGGGCCTTTTAGTAAAATTTTTAGGCCGAAGGCCTCAAAGACCTCAAAGGCCAAAGGCCTCAAAGAAACGTTTCTCACGCCATATTTTCCAGAATGAGATCATCATGAACATTCTATCACATTTTTGCTGGTTTGACGCTTTTCGATTGTACTTCACCTGTTGAGGGTCTATAGAATCTGAAACTGTATATGAAATTAAATTAATTACTTGATATTCTACGTGATTGAATTACACGGGTGTACCTCTCTGGGAATAATTAAAAAAAATTTTTTTAAAAGCTGTATTTGATTGTTATCAATTACAAGGAGACTGAACTAGTGACAATAACAGGGTTCGGAAAAGAAATTACATGATTAGTATGGAAATAAATAGATAGGGAAGAGAATGAGGTTTAATATGCGAAAGTTCTCGCACGGGTACGCTAGTATTTACTTTATTCCGAGAATTTGGGTGAATGAGCGGGCCAGAAAGAACGCTCTTTTGCAACATAAATAACGTTATTTCCAAAAAACGTAAGAATCTTTACGGGTAGCAAAGATTGACAATCACAAAAAGACTATATTTGAAAACTATTGAGAATAAAAGTGGAAGTATTACTTCCAATAAATTGAGAAAATTAAAATAAAATGAAGTGTAATAATAGCTACTAACGACAGTATTCGACACGACTTATTTAATTTTTTGAAACTATTGTTGCCTGAACTTTATTACATTAGTAACTTTAAGTTTATAGTTATATATCACTATTTAGATTTTAATTTGACGATATCTAATACATTGTACTGGTTCAATTGAAGTGGTAATAAATCTAGTATGTTTTAGAAATATTTTAACTAGTTGAAACGTTGGGTATTACTTTTTAATTAAATGAATTTATTTAAAAAGTTTAGACTGTAAACATAGAAACAGGCGTACTATATAAATATGATTTTAGTAACAATTACCACAAAATAATAGGTGGAAATATCCTAAACCCAATACCTTAAAGCGTGTCGCATGACATTACTACATGAAGTTGCTATTTCATGATCGGAGACAGCGAATTTTAATGAAATATATTAAAAAGTTACTTTAATATTACAAATGAACGCCCTGAATGAAGTTTATTTTGCTCTGCAGCAGAGCAATTGCGCAGCAGCGCGCGCTCAGAATGCCTTAGTTGGGAGGTGAACATACCCCCTCCACACCGCCGCGCCGATCAGTAACTTTATTAAAACTTAATGAGAGTTTGCGCACCCAAATCTAATAGCGCAAGCATAGCTTCCCTTCACACGTCCCGAGCTCTTAGAGGCAAAGCCACGACGAGGGCCTGCTGAGGTTTCTCCACTTTCCGTTTTAAACTCGTTATATTTTTGGAAGCATCATAGCATCTCAATTTGGAATGAATTTGTGATCACTCATCATTGCTGATGAATTACTAGTATTATTAACTGATTACGTGTTTGCCGTTATTAAGCGGCGTTAACAATAAGAATGGTACGATAACATTATAATTACTTTAAAAATAAAATAAAAAGCGTATGAATTAACGATTTTCAATTAAAAATCGTTAATGAATTATATTTGTTTCAATAGCCAATTAGTAAATATAAGTTTTAAATGCGGAAATTTGTGTTGATATTCGTTTTATTACTGTTGATTTCTTTTCCATTTGATTCCAGTTTTATAAATTTTAATTCTAATTTTTGTTTAATAATTAACATAAAGTTAAGTAACGCAGAATCATATTGATTTCTCCACTAACATTTCTGTTGTGAGGTTATTATGAAATAATTACAATGAACAAGTAAATATAAAAAATACATATCTTGAAACACAAAACATACAGGGCAATTTAGATTTAATTTTAGAAAAGTATGATAATGCTGTTTCATTCATTTTCATAGTATTCACTTGACATTTGTTTAATGTACTCTTCCAGAGAAAAACTATATTTCGGTGATATACTCGGCCTATTGAAATATTTACCGACGGTTTAGTTACGAAAAAATGCATCTTGCGGCCGTTATAGTCATCATTATGAAGAATGATGCTCTAACGCTGCTGTGAGGAGAAGCATAGTTGCGATAGTAGCTACTAATTAATTTCGTTACTTTTGTCGATATTGAAATTAAATTATGTCTGTTTTAGCGTAAATTACATGAAAAATCAAGCAAGAGAACAGTACGGAGTTGCCTGCATAAAGTTTCTACGAGCATTATCATACGTAATACCACGAGTGCTTTGGAAATGATCGATAAATCCCCGACTCGCGAAGTGAGGAGAATTTCCAAAGTACAAGTGGTATTTAATAGGACTATTTCAACGAAATAAATTATGTACAAAAGAGTTCCAAAGTGCGCCAAATATTGGAAATAGCTGAAAGCTGTGAGTCATATCAATCATACCGGTTATGCATACGCGGTAGTATGTACGCAGTTTATTGGACCTCGACATAGCGATCGATATATACCGCCTCCTAAGATGGATGAGTCCCAGTTTATGATTGGCCAGTAGGGAGAAGCGGTGAGAAAAATCGGATAGAAAAAGCGATAAACAATTTGAGATACACCGTCCTTGTAGGTGCATTTTTTATGTTTAGTTAAACACTATTGGCTTAAATTTTAGGAGTGGTATAATAATTGTGAAGATTATAAAATCCAATACACATTTACCACAAGTAAATAAAAACCTAAATTAAGTGCTAACTTGATTAAGTAAATAAAAACCTAAATTAAGTGATAACATGAAGGCTGTTCTGACGACCTTTTAATTATTGTGATCAACATTTCTGTGAAAATATCATTCTACAAAAGTAAAACGTGGTATTAAAAATATATGATATCATACTTAGCATTTCCTGGAAACTTCGTGAACATAGAGTGAATTTGAATACGAAGAGAATACACAAAGAGTTCTTTGACTAGTTGATTATTAAGCTCACTAACCAGCGTTTACCTCAATTAAGGACACTCATACACGACCAAAACGTACAACACCTCACGTAACGTGCCAATGGCGAAAGAGGTTTGGCAAAGCAACGCACAAATCCAAGAAGAAACTCAAACTTCCAGATAAAGTGCACTCAAACTCTTACCTTACATCCCGGAACGACCCAGGAGAGCACAGAACTAATACTTCTAATAGTCGGCATCTCTGGGGACCGAGAAGAAGCTGCAGCAGGAGCAGGAAACGAGCCAAAAAAAAAGTCCGGCGCAGCACGCACTCAACGGTGCGAGAGCCACAGTGTACGTCGGCGCGTCGCTTCCAGCGAAAATACAACGCCAACGTGTCCTGAAAACTGAGAGGCCGGGGCGCGACGGCAATCGTCCCCTGCAAGCGGGGGGCCCGGCCGGACGCATTGTAACAAAATAGAGAACCAGGGCAAGAATCTTTGGTGTTCGCTGGGAATTTCGCCGGAGAAGTTCCGGTCAGGGGGGGGGGACGCCCCGCCCCGCCGGAGAAAAGCGAACCCCAGCGGCTCCGGGCCGCTCCGGGCTGCTCCGGGCCGGAGACAAATCTCGAAATTTGTTAGCAGAGCCCGCAGCCGAGTGAGCGGTGGGGCCCGAGGCTGGAGTCGACACGTGATGCTGCGCGGGGCTCGCCAACGAAGTTTAAAGTTCCGCCGCTCCCCGGAAGGAGGGCGCGCGCGGCGGAAGGCCGCCGGCCAGTGCACGCTCGGGAATATGTTGCCCGGGGAGTTTCAGGTTTGAGAATCGCCTCCCTGCGCAAAAAGGTCGGGGAAATCACGAACTAGCGGTTAAAATGTTGAAATGATTGAAGGCGTTGTCATTGTCAACAATAGTTCCTTCAATCATTTCAATTATGTAAATGTCAACTACAACTCACCACTGAATCAATATGGTTAAAATGTTGTTACGGCGTTTTTAATTGTGCAGTTAGAATAGGAGTTTAATGAAAGAATCTAGTTTGAATGTTGTGTTTCGTAAATGACACTGCCTTCATCGAGATCTAATTAAATTTTACCACGGCTTGTGTGAATAAAGTAATTGCTAGAGATACTGTATATCTCGAGAGCAGAAGAGATATTAAAAAACGTACAATCAAAAGAATTGCATCGTAATAATTATTTCCATTTTCTGGAAAATAATAATTTCCCCAATTATATTTAGTTACTAGAAAACCCTGTTTTGCATAAAGCTGAAAAGTTCGCCTGGCAGAAGTTTTGTTGTTATTGGGTAGAGAGAAAAATAATGTAGAACGTTAGAGAAAAAGTAACGAGGAAAATATTCGGGTTCTGAGAAAGGGCTTGCCAAGTTTTCCGAATATAATATTTTAATTTTTGAAATAAATATGTCCTTATACTTTTATTTATTATTTTTGAAGTAGTACAATATATAAATTATTTATTTTAGATGAACTTCAAATAATTTAATACTTCTGGAATTTTTTTAAAAGTTTACGTAAATAATATTATTTTAATACGCATCTCTCATAAAAAATTTCAAGTTAAATGCATTTACAGACTCTCGAAAATGTGCTTTATAAATATAAAAATGAAACACAAGCTCACTTCTGAATTTATTTCGAATGAAACATTTTCTGACATGACATTTTATGCAACGCTAATATTTCAATGTCGAGTCTCAGTTCCTTTGAATAAACCAAACGTTTTCTAACTTACAAGTCTATGAGATATAGTACGAGATAATTAACCATAGACGACCGTCCGTATTTCGTAAAGTTATTACTGGCTACCTCTCTGGATGTCATTCCTGACTTTTACCATCATTCCTTTATTAACTTTATTGACTCGTTAACTTTATTCCGCCTGCGACACGACGCTTAGAGCCTCGATCTGCTTCCTTGTGGAACACCTAGATTATCTCCACCACAACACGCGAGGGGGGGGGATCGTGCTTGCTGGCCCCGTCCGCGGAGGGTGAAATGTCAGCAGTTGCGAGTTGGAGCAGCTAGTGCCTAGCAGCGAAAATAAGTAACTTCTGAGTGCGGGAGATCGCTCAAATAATGTCTGGGTGGTCATTTCTGCAGACCACCCCCGCGGGTGAGCCTGTATGGGCGTCGCAGCACTCTGCGACCACTCGGAATTCCCTCTTCACTCGGTCTACAAGATCGTTAACCGGCCATTACTCGAGCATATATTTGTTACGCGATTACTCGGTCTTCGATTTTATCGAACAACTGTTTATGTTGTATTTATTGTTTTATTATGAATCGAATTCGAGCATTACTATTTCGAAATATTTGTTATTGAGGTCTATAACTTGTTTAGATGTAATTATGGATAAATATGACTTGCGTGCTCATAATTCTTGTTTATAATATGCATTCGAATCAAAATAACAGTCATGAAGTGAAGTATTATGTAAAGTAAATTTATTTAAGAAAGGCAAATGATAGAATAAATTAATGCAATAAACAATATAATTTCACCACATTGAAATGTACAGGGACATTTATGAATTAAAATATGCTTTCTTAGAACTACATTCATTGCAAACAAATAGCCTTTATTGGGTGTTCTTGGCAGAGGGGTTGGGAGCAAATATTTCAACAATGCTGCGTGAACCTGGTGTGCCTCTTCGGACAATAAGCGCTTCTTCTTTTCTTTTTTAGTTCCTTCCCGACATAACTATTTACTCTAAAAAGAAATCAAAACTAAATAACAGAAACTACAGTGATGTGATGGCAAACGATATTCTTGGTAAATATATGAATCTTACCTTTGATTTTAGGTATAAAAAATCACAATCAAGATGCGACACTGAGCTTTTCTGATCAAGTAAGCATTCAAGACAAAAAAGAAAATGAGTCAGAAGAGTGGGTACGATAATCATATAGAAATATAACACGACTCCTCGCGCGTGAGAAAATATCCAAAACGACACGCCGCAACAATCAGCACCTCGTGTTTGTTGTATTGTTTCGCTTTGCTGAACTGATAAGAACGAAGAACGGATGCAGAATCGTTATCAACGAATACAACATCAGATAGTCATAATATATATGACATAAGAATGTACACGTAAGCTTCCGCGGATCGCGTTGATTACTTCTTGGCTGTCCGGGTGACGCCGGCCGGACAATATACAACACCCGTCGCACAACTTCGCGATGTCAATCCCGCCTAGAGGCGAAACGTCGGCCTCTCAGCCCACCACGCGGCGTCATCCGGACAGTCAAGAAGTAATGACATACGAATATTATGACAAGATAATTATTTTCGAATTTTCCAAAATTGAGAGGACTAAAAAAATATTGCTTGATATTCCAAAACAATTTGTTTACCTCTGTGAATTACAATGTTAAATATGGAAGGTTATCTACTACAGTAGCAAATATTGTATCATTGATTTGAAATGCATATTACATCTAAATAAACTACTATTATAACATTATTATTTTAATTATTAAAAAAAAACCCTCGAGTCAGCTACATGTAAACTCTCCACAAACTGTTCAGTAGCGTCTATTGCTTCATAATTTCGACTCGACATATGATTTCTTGTACGTAAAATAACGCGGAAAATAAAACCGCAGATAAGAGGAAACATACGAAGGGGAGTTGGCAGAAGGGGGGGGGGCTTAGCGGTGCTGAGGTCGGGGTTCGAGGGCGGGCACGGCGAGCGCCTCATCGCGGGATTTATGATCCTCCACCTCCGCCGCCCCCGCCGCTGCCCCCGACGCCGCCCCCGTCGCCGCCGCCGCAGCCACGCCGCCCTTATCGAGAAATATCGCCGCACGTGATAACGATCGAAGCGCGGAACGTGCTCGGGGGCGGAGAGCGGACGGCGGAACGGACGGGTGGGACGGAGAGGGGCGGAGAGGGACGGAAAGGGAAGCCACCGAGGGAGCGGGGCGGTGTGGCGGCGCCTGCATACAGACAGCACATAGCTGGGAACGTGGGCTACATTGGATGGAGTATTGTAATCAGAAATAGCGAGAAGGAAGTGTGGAAGTACAGTTCCGGTAACCTGCGGATTATCGTGGTCTTCATGATAGGATCAGGATCTGGTCGGATTTTGTATGAGAATTGAAGATGAATAGCTAAGAGAGTGAAAGAGTGAGATTGAGCCAGAGAGAGCGAGAGCGAACGAGAGAAAGAGGAAAAGTGCAAGGGATAATGAGAGAGAAAGTTGGAGAGCAAAAGAGAGAGATCAAGAGAGAGCGAGAGAGAGGAATCGAGTCAATGCGAAGAGGAGAGAGAGAGAGAGAGAGAGAGAGAGAGAGAGAAAGAGAGAGAGAGAGCGGGAAAACAGGAAGAGACGAAAGTCTGGAAAAAGCCATGAACAATCGGATCAGAAACAATGAGATACGGAGTTGGTTAAGTTGACTGATGTTTCAGGGTTCCTCAAGACCTATGGTAGCTGGTGTCCGGAGATGAAAACGAAAGGGAATGCAAAGTTGAGTTGGGCGCATTACGTGGTCCATTATTTAGGGCACTGATTCAGCATGCACCTGGAAATTTTCCGGGAAACCATGTATACTACTGATTTTAGAAGTCGACCAATGATTTGCTTTACGGAAAACATCACAAACATACTGACACATCAGTAAAACTTCCGACTGCTTGCTAGGATAGAGCAGATGACTCCCAGCCGGTACGCTCGACAGTCTGAAGTGCAATAGACATGGCATGTCTTTGTGTGGTCACCATTGGAAAACCTAGAAATTGGGTAGATTCGATACTAACGACTGTTGGCGAGAAAGCACAATTTGAGAGGCGGGAGGTCAACACTTTACACTAATAGTGGGCGGGGGTTCAGTAAACGAAGAAGTTTAACGTTAAGAGATAAACAAAAGAAGGAACGGATGCATGTCAACAAATCTAGGAAAAGCAAACATACAACATACAATGCAAATGAAAATGTTTCAGTTAAAAAGATGAGAATGAATGCAGAAGATAGAGGCGACTCTTTGGAGAGAGAGGACGTCAAGACAGAATGATGTTCGAGAATGGGATAAGAGCAAAGTAGGAAGAGCGAAGTAGGTCAGGATGGAACCGCGACCCTGCACGGCATCTCCTTTAAAGAGCGCACTGCAGGGCAAACCGCTTGATCAGGGTTCTCCTTTGGGAAACAAGGCATTCAGGAGAAAAACGAGATGCAAGATATTTCTCAACGAGTGCACTACAGTAGGTGATGGCGAGTTCGCAACAACAGCTGCGTACATCCGGAGGTCTTAGGCCCAAAGATGAATGGATTTTTGAGTCCAGTTGCGTTGCTCGGACGAATCATGTCACTGCCTCCGTTAGAATTTCAGCGGCGGTTGCTGTGACCGGTAGTTTCTTTGAAATCTAAAACCACTATATGACGAAACAGAACCGATGGGTTCCAAAAGGTGAATGACGAAGGCTACAGACAGAGCACAATTTTTCCTTCCCAACACGCTTTTGATCCTACGTTAATATCACGTTTATTTGCAAGGTTTAACGCCCATGATTTAAAAATACTTCGGCAATATTATTATTGCGTGGATGTCAGATAAAGAATAGAACTGAGTCAAGTGGTATGAGTAGTAAATGAAAGTGATTTTTGAGATATAAACGGAATGCGGATTCTTGCAAAATATGTCTCATACATTTTTATTGAATTTTCCTGTGTCCTACACAGGAATTTTAAGAATTTTCTGATGTGAACACGTCTGGGTGATCGTTACAGTGATTGTCAGTCAAACTTTTCTGTGTAACAAAATCTCGAAGATTTTTTAGCTTATATTTTCGAGTCCAATAATGTGCGAGTAACAGTTAAGGTTACAATAGTCTGTTTATAGTACAAAATGTGATTTTCCTGTGGCGTAAGTACAGGCTTACAAGCAGGCGCAGGCATAAACTTATGAAACGTAATTACATAACGAAATTTTTAAGATTTATGGAAATATATACTTTATCTTCGTTATAAATTACTATATATTACAAAACAGTTAAGAAATATAAACAAAAACGAGACAAATTAAAAGAAGTTCCATAGCCGAAGCTAAATGCCAAATGTAAAGCTCTTGAAGCTTGGACCATCATTTCTTCTTTATGTGAGCAACTTGTCCCCCTTTAACGTTTATTTGATGAACTAAAATGCTTTTTTCTTCCAAACAAACAAGCTTTTACAAAGATCTTTGCATCAGACATCGAAAAATGCCCAGCGTCTTCTTTGCAGATCGTAAACCGAAATCCAGAATCGGCGATGCCGGCTGCTCACAAAAAGAGCGCTTTCTGCTCCCGAAAAGGACACGAGAAGGCGACTCAGCGATAACGGGCCGCCGCTCCGCGCCCGTCGTCTCACAGCGCCGTCGGCTGCGGCGGCGGAGGGTGTGTGGGGGCGAGGGGGAAGGGGAGGGTTGCAGGGAACAAAGCATCGATCGATACGTTCGCCTTTGACGGATTGCAAGCGGAACCACTGTGTCTCCGCCTGCGGTTCGTCGATTGATCAACGTTTCGTGCGTGGGGAAATATTGGTGCGATCACCGTTTTGTCCACAATCACCGTCGGCCCTCTTCCTTCCTTCCTCGCGGCGCATCCGTCGAACCGGCCCCACACCGCAACGAGGGAAGCCACAGACCACAGGGCGACGCCCACCGCCCACCACCCACCACCCACCTCCCGCCGCCCGATTCGTTATTAACCCAGAAACGCCCCGCACGTCCATCAATAATGATCGGTCATTCCACAACTGTACGTTTCACACGCGCGCCTAATGATCGCCCGCAAACAATATGGCCAATGGCGAACGAAATAAACAAGTCCAGCGCCCGGGCGCATCGAATCCGGAAGATAAACGAGATTAAGTGAAAATATATTCAACATCAATTTCCAGCCAATATAGTAGCTTCCAGCTGCTCTGCGCGGAACGATAGGTTGTGGGTTCGAACCCCTAATGAAAAAAATAGTTAAGGGTTAAAAGGCATTGAAGAACTCCAGTCTCATAATATCGCCCATATTGATCAAATTTATTAACGAATGTTTGTTTAGTGGGGTAAATCATGAAAGTTGTCGCAACATTAAAAACTATAATCATCGTTATCATTCTTTTCCAAGTTCCACTCCAATTATCATTAGGGTGTGCTGCATCTTTCTGAGTAAATGCGTGTAAACAGTTTTATGATGTTCAAAGAGAGCGGTAACATTATCCATCTGCAAAATTACTATTGGCGAGTATCTGTGTTGTCAAATTTGTAATTTATTTATTATCAATCCTTGTCAAACTTTTGGAGATCCTGTTATTTTTTTATCCCTTATACTTCAGAGCAAGTTCGTTTCTGCTCAGCGTGTGGTATGCACATTGTATATGTTATGTGTGAATTGGTATTAGTAATAAATTCTGTCATCTCATACGTGTAATCTGAATTTGATGTACACTTGTTAATACATGCTGATATGTTAATACATATGATATAATACTGTAAGAAAGAATTAAGGTGTTGCAGAACGATCCAAAGTAACGTCTATACCATGACTAGACGTGTATTAATAGTTTTGTGACATCAGAGATCATCTAATAAAGAAGCCAATAATATTTTAAGTTAATTTAAAGTTAATAGACTGCAAAGGAAGCAAGATAAAATTATGCAAATTACTTCATCTAGTTATGTATAATCAAATGAAATCGAGACAGAATTAAAATTGACGTGGTTAGCCGTGACAGGCTTAACCTAATTTCAGCCACAGGCTTAATGGCAGTTTAAAGGTTAATATTATACGGTATTACAATATAGCCGACCCGTTTCCATTTCAATCTTTTCTAACAATCTTTACCGCACATATTTATATAGCTATGAATAAAATGAAAGAGGAATGCAACACAAGAATAAAGGGAAAGAATGGCACTAAAAGTAAAAAGGATTGCCCGTTTGACTAAAGGAATAAGAGAAAACAAAAAATAACTAACTGTTCACAAGTGCTGTAAAACAATAAGAGAAATTTGAAGAGACAAGAGAATAGTTGTGGGAAGAATATGATTATGTACTTGTATGTACGTGTTTGGCATTTTAGGGTCGGATTATTCCGACTTTTGTCTCCTAGCGTTGTTCCCAGGAAAGGGCTCTGTTTTTTTTATTTATTATCCACGCCTGGAGGCACAGGAGTCATGGTGAACGTGAGGTATTCCCATCATCATACCCAGTTCACTTGGCCTATCTGAGATTTTTCGTCACATAGCTATATAAATTGATACATTTGTGTTAGAAAGTTACAGCTTCATTTTCCCCGGTCGGAAATCGAACCCATGGCCGCCATACAGAAAGGTACCCAATTATTCACGAGCCACCGGGGATAAGAATAAAATTAAGTTTGATAATCACTGATACAAGGAAAGCGAGCGGAAGATGGGAATGATGAAAAAGAAAATACTTGAGGGAGAAGAAATATTACAACGAATAGATTTCAGCCAAGAATTCATGTAAACGGTGATTTATTTACCAATCACTACGCTCAATTACTGAACGTTTGTCCTATTTGGGGTGGTGTGCGGGGTGGTGTGCGGGGTGGTGTGCGGGGTGGTGTGCGGGGTGGTGTGCGGGGTGGTGTGCGGGGTGGTGTGCGGGGTGGTGTGCGGGGTGGTGTGGGGCGGGCGCGGGGCGGGGAGCGGAGATAGGCGGGGGGGGTGCGGGCGGGAGCGGGGTGGGGGTAACTGTACGTTCAAAGTAGAGTTGACCTGGCGCGGGGCAGGGTGTGGGCGGGGCGGGGGAAAAGTGGGGAAGGGAAGGGGAAAGGCGGGGTACGGGAGAGGCGCATGCTAGTGAGTCGCCGCCGCAATAACTGTCCCACGCGCGCCGCGCTCAATTACGCGCGTGGGCGCGGCTGCATGCCAAAGAGACGACACACCCCCTCCGCCACGCCCCCTACCCACACGGGCGCCTTGGCCTGAGGGCGTTCCCGTCCACTGTGCGGCTGCGGAACGCCTTAAGCTTTTTTGAGAATTTCCTCCGAAATTATTAAGGAATTTCAGCGATTAGTTTCTATCTAAAAAATACATAATGAAGCAGCTTATTGACCTGGTGAGTTCGCTCAGAGCCCGCGTCACCGTTGTCTTCGCAACGACTCTGTTCTGGACCTTCTAGGATTCCAGAACTGACGGTGGCGAATTTTCGACACTAGTTGTGTAGCTTGGGTGCAATTCATCAACTATCTGGAGAATGTTTAAGCGGTTGCGTGCTCTGATTGGTAGTTTTCCGTGGTTTCTCCAATCAATTCCAATAAAAAACCGCACGCAATCTTTCCTCATCATACTCGTCTTCGTCTCTCCTATTTTACACAAACACACGCACACAAATGGCGATAGCAGTTGGCGTGCGTAAAAACATCAATGAATCAAACAATCATGGAAGTCAACTAGTTTGGAGACTTATTGAGTCTCATTGAAAACAACGGAAATAAATCAAAATATATGTATGGCAATTTCTTCTTATAAAATAGAAATGTCACAAAGATTGAACATGTTAACCAGAATCCTTCCTCGGTCGTATACAATTTTATTTTGAAGGAAACACTAACTAGGGAAAAGTTGGGTAAGAAGACGAATTCTTAATATCTCGATACTATTATGAGATACGATTAGCATTACGTCCTAAGCTTTAATGATTAATAACGGAGTTCCAATCATAAACACGGATAAACACCGCGGAGAAGCTATGATGTGTACGAGCCACACTAAGCCGCAACTTTCCTTCCAACGACTCGTGGATACTGAAATAAACTGCATAAACTGCAAACAAACTATATTTTTGATTGATTAATGATATTATTATAATTAACTACAGAGTTAGTTAATCGGTACTACCAGATTTTGTGTATGACTAATGAAATAAACTGCAATTTATTCAAACAAACTCGGTTGAGGAACATGTAAAGCAAATATCTTTCTATCTTGCTACTTCATTGCTAGAATTGGCTCAATGACAAATCATATATTAATTTCACAAAAACATGAAAATTTATTAAACAATTTAAAACAATTTTGGTATTGTATAACTTTACCCAATATAAAATTAAACGTTTGTCATGACCGTTCCAACCTTATGTCTTCGCGCACTTTTGGACCATCTTTATCCATCTCCGACGCCGCCGTCCTCAGGTCCAGACACCATCTTCTCTCTTCTTTTCTCGGAAGCACACTTCAATCACTGTTCATCAGATCAATAAACTATTTGCTGCTAACATTCCAGTCCAATCACTGACAACTTCGCCCAGGCCCTCAATGTCCCTCCAACTCGTTCACATGAAATATTGTAAGCTCCACTGTCACACTTAGTGTTCAAATTTTGATGTTGTCTCAATATCCATTCCCTAGTAGATGCTTACAAGTCCCCAAAGAAAAAAAAACTCCTAACATTAATTGGAGCACGATCCGTTCATGAGCACGGCATCAGTCAGAATGAATGTCTCTCGTATTCTTTCAGCCCTGCAAAGCTCGGTCCATTTTTTCAATTGTTCATTTTCAGATAACACTTTGTACCTAGCCAATCCCTAAATTTCTTGCAAATCGAACTAGCCGTCTTCACGACTGTCACTGCTTTTTCGGCCAATCCCTGAATTCTATACAAAATGAACTAGCCGTCTCCGCGATTGTCACTGCATGAATATGTTGACCTTGACGACGGCTCGCTTACCGTTGCTATGCTAGCATATTCACATAATTTATCCCCTTTAATTGACGCCATTTATAATAAATGTTATACAATATTCAGTGACATATTGGTATGTCACAATACAGAGTAAAATTCTCAGGTTTTGAAATAGTGAATGGGTCAAAATTGATAGATTTCCTATTTCAATTTTAAGTGTTACATATTATCGGTTACATTATTTCTAAAAGAGTTGGAGTAAAGGTAATAACAGAATTTATATATTTCTTTCATATGTTAATTTTATAGGGTATCGGGTAAGTTGACAAATTACCCACTCGGGCAAGACAATAAATTCCTCATCTTATCCAATTAGATCGCGAATTATTCAAAGAGTTTGTAATTCGACCACGCGGCAATTAATGGGGGAAAATCTACAAGAGAAAGGCAGAGCGGAAGAAATGGTTCAAAGAATAAATGTTTAAGACTCTGAATGAAATTAATAAATAGTACGGTAATAATCAGGCATGTGATTATTATTTAAAAAGAAATCCTAAAAAACGATCAGCATTAAAAATGTCTTTTCAGGATCATTGGCTTAAAGAATAACTATATCATAGTTCATCTTTCCTATTAGATGTTTAGCGATTTAAAGCTCAAAGAAAAAACATAGAACTTCTCAAATCTGTATAAAAACAGTTTGAAGTTAGAATAATCAGGCATTGCCAGTATGTAAGAAGAATTAAATAATCTACTTTTACTTTGATGAGATTTTGATTCATTTGATAGAGAATCTACCCCATTTTTTGGGGGGGGAGCACCGGTCGTCACTTTTGGAGTGCATCCTTCCAGCTGAGCTTGCTGGTCTCCAGAGCCTAAACGAAACATAAAACTAGCAAGAACGCAGAACAATTGTGAACACGCAAGGATAGGGGTAATGGTACCGAGCTTTTTGAAGTTATTTACTGAATTCGTATATTTAATAACATAAACTAAAAAGAACTATCAATAAATATTTTCAAAAGAATGAAAATAATAACAATAGTCTGTTACAAAAATAGTGGTGGTGGTGGTGGTGATGCCTTCTACCCGACGGACTCAAACATTGCCAAAGCCTATCTCCACTATGGGCTGTCTTGCAGGTCATTTGAAAGTCACTTTTTATCCATAATCGTCGACAATCAATAATTGCAAAACAAACACACGGACACATGCTCGCATCCCCAATTGTTTAATTCCATCTCATTGCTCATCGTTCCCTTCGTCTTCAACATTCCGGGAGCGTGGTCCAGAGGCGGGGCAACCGAGGACAGCAGCTGCATGAGGGCGTCATTTGCTAGGAGCGTGACGAGCAGCGCGGAGAGGCTCAGCGCAGCGCCGCGCAGGAGACGAGCACGGAAGGGGGACAAGAGAGAAGTACAAGAAAGAGAGGAGAGAGAGAGAGAGAGAGAAGAGAGAGAGAGAGAGAGAGAAAGAGAAGAGAGGGAGGAAAGGTGTTGGGTCCAGAAAGGGTAAATAACATTTTGACTTATGTTGCACATTAACACAATGTGAAAACTTCAAATATTGAAGATGTTTCTAAGCCAAATTCAGATAGGATTTTCCAGATCGGAGAACTTTGTTAGTTCCTAGCTAGATTGCTTAGTGACTATTATTATTATTATTATTATTATTATTATTATTATTATTATTATTATTTGCGCGTCGGTCATTTCCGAACACGCTACACGTTCTCTTCTGATACCCAGTTATATTTTATCCTGGAGAGAGATATTGACAAGTGCCATTATAGGGAGTAGCTTTTCCGATGTATCCCTTAGTAAGACTAGGTTGTTAAGCCTTGAATTATAAATTATGCGGTGATAGAATGCTGATGAGGTGTGCAGGGACAACCACAAATACAACCAAGTCTATGCAGGACTCGAACCTACAGCCTTCCCGGCGCAGACGACGGCTGCCGCAAGCGCCTGCAGCAAATAGGCTGGCTTATTTTATTATTATTATTATTATTATTATTATTTTATTATTATTAAAGATAATGCAATTCACAAAATGAGAAACCGGAAATCAGGACATAATCTTACGCGCACTATATGCACAATTCTGAAACCGCAATCGGAATGTAGGAAGCACGCAAATTGTGTTCCTCTTTCAACTGGTGGTTTCCAAATTATCTCGGGGCAAATACAGCGATTTCTGGCTGCGTGCAGTCAACGACGCGGCCACATGTCGGTGTGCTCTGCAGCTGCGGAATGAACGGATGTCCTCACACCACCTTCCCTCTCTCTCTCTCTCTCTCTCTCTCTCTCTCATTCGAGAAACACAATCAGGATGAGGAGATTGGAGGCTACAGAATCCTAAAAGTAATCTCTAAAACTGATGAATGACTCACGATAATGTCGTTAGTAAATTGCAAACTAGCATTTCATTTGAAAGATAAATAGTACTGCAAGCTGTGGCACGATTTGAACAGAAAATCTCCGAAAGAGTTTTGTGTTATGTAATAGAAGCTGTCAGCCAGTTAAATCTTCATTGCTCATTTCGAGCTCTCCCCGAAGCAAAATTCTAGCTACCGCACTGCACCCTACAATCATTACCTAGATCTGAATTGCTTACAGAACGTGACGCCTTTAAGTGAGTGACTATATACTATTTCCGATTGTGACATCTACAATGGTTGTTAGTGGAAGACGTGTAATGCATGTTGTATTCTGGGGAGGTGGTGGTGGTGGTGTTCCTCCCCCGGTGGAAAGTGCGACCTGGCGCTGCCCTATCCAAGGGCTTGAGGTTTTTCCCGTTTCATGTATCCCCCAGAGCGGGGCACTGCCAGCTACAGGAACAAGCTATACGCTCTCGACAGATCTCACAAAACGAAAACATACCAAACTTGGTAGTGTAGTATATGAAAGTGTCAAGCATGGATTAATGATTTGATGGATAATTAATATTATGATATTAAGGGCATATGATAGGAAAGATCATAGAGCATTGGTGGCATGAGAGTCCGGTAAAACGGGAGAACCCTGTGAAAACCTTTCGTGTTCCCCATTCGTCCACCAAAAATTCTACATGAATCGACCGGCAAAGGTGGCTCAGGGCATCAACTCATGTCTCGTAACGGCAGATCGTAGGATTCGAGTCGCGACGGCCGAATTTTCGACATTAGCTAGACAGCTGACTCGAATTTAGTAGGAATGTCTGGAGGGGAATTCTAGCGATCGGCTGCTCTGATCGGTAGTTTTCCGTGGTTTTTCATCCGATCAACACCATGCGAATACAGGAGTAGAACCCAAACAAACGGGTCACGGACCGCACGCGATCTTTCCTTCCTCTTCTTTGTCCTTTGTCACACACACACACACACATACACTTACGTGCACTACACTTCTACACTTGTCGGGAGACCAGTCGTCACTTTAGAGCTTGTCCCAGTTGGGGCGGTGCCTTGATGGTGGGAGATACCTTGTTAGGGAAAATCTCTGCCCGTCGACGTAGGTTGGCGTCAGTTCTCACCATCTAGCAGGTGAATATCACTGTCACCTTTCGCGACAAAACATGCATTATACTTACGGTGCTAATGACGTTAGTAGTTCACAGTGATCACTAGAAACCGGATTTTTATGTAATTACATATTTTTTGTCTTTCTACTTACCGTTCTCAATTTGTAAACTGGGTGAATCGGCTCCGCCCTAACACAATATTCAATTTTTCGTTACATATTTTTACATAATTTGTACTATATTACATATTTTACATATTTTTTTTAAATTTTTTATATTAATTTTCTTCAAATTTTTTTTTAAAAGAAATAATTTTTTAATCAGCATTTTTTCTACATTATTATTGCGTGCTCTCTTCTCCAGGTACCCAATGTGAAGACGCGTGATGTTCTCACAGTGCCGCGCGTCTGCTTCATTTATCTCAGGAGCGGAAAGTGCGCGTCAGGGACTGGCCCGACTCATATTTAGATGTGAAAAGTATCACTCACATCGCGATTCGTGACCTTTAACCTGAATTCTGGAGAAACATTGGCGATCGCGAACGTTTAACATTCAGTGAAAGTGTTTTACTGTGCAGTGATGTTTGTTGGTCGTAGATATCGCTAGTTTGCACGATGTCTTCTATTGCGTCTAATCGGGCTACAAAACTACAGTTTTGAATAGTAATAGATGACGCTTTTACTACTGATGGGAAAGTTGTATGGTGCAAAGTGTGCATTCATTTATGCTCTCCAAATTATTGGTAAGAGGTTTGTATTATTATTTAAAAAATTTTTGGAACTTTTTTATAAATGTAATTTCGTATTATGTAAATGTGTTTTATGATAAGTTAATTTTAATATTACATATTTTATCCAACTTTACATATTTAGTACATATTCTTACTGTTTTCATTACATATTTATGTACATATTTTGACGTTTCATACTACGTATTTTTCCGGTCTCTACTGATCAATCTATCCACACGGATTGAGCGGTATCTGAAGCTTGAAAGCAGCGGCGGAAGGCCACTACGAGTCGCCTGTTTGCTGGTGTCGAGCATCCTCTATCGCCAGGACTTCGCAGCGCAAGCGGCTTCAGTTCAGCGCGCTCCCAACTGCAAAACCTGCACCACCCGGTCCTCGGAATAACAGCGCTGCCAAACATAACAATCTGCGTGGCCACGTGCTGGCCACAGCGGGGCACTGACGCACGCTGACCACACAAAGTGGTCTAAAATCAAACTTTGCGCGGAAGATATTCTAAATTAACCTAATTTTTGTAAAAAAGGGTACACTAATATTTTTCTGGTTGAAAGAAACAAATATATCGACACACCTTAAAATACCAAGATGGTGGAAGTAGTACATATTAAATATTAATTAAAATATCCTATTAAGGGAATAAAAATTGATTATTTTACTACCCAACATATTCAATGAAACGTTTGTTGAATTGTTTGTTAAGATATAAAGTCTTTGGACAATCGTGGATGATGCATAATTTACAAAATATAACAACATTAAGGAGGCTTAGACATATTGATTCCCTTTGGCGTGTTTCTTGATTCCGGGTGGCAGCTTGGAACAAAAAATTACCACTATGTTTATTTTTATTTTCATTTATTCGTATCCCGAAAAACTGAATAATTTTTTATCTTGAGTTTCTAGAAGTAATTTAATGGGTAAATGTATAACAAATGGATTATTGAAAGAAATGCAACACACAGTACATTATTTTAATGGAATGTAAATATTGTGCTATTTATCCATTATTTATGCGAGACTTTAATTTCATCGCATTCTTTTTTGACAGTTTAGCTCCAGTTATATTTAGTTTCTGGGGCAGTTACCTCATTTCGTTAATATTAATAATTACAAAGTTATAACAAAGACATGATTACATCTATTACTTTTCATACAATTAATATAATAAAAAAACATGCATTGTAGGTATCCCTTACGTGGCTGAAATTTGTTACGGATTGTCTCTAAATATTTTAGCACTCCCAAAATATACTCATGGGTGAAATTTCAGCATTCAGTAAATGATGGGAATCCATTACGACTCAACTTCAAAGACTATTTATGCACAAACAACTATGTTGTTTATATGAGTATAGAAGGCTATTATGAAGGTTATTAATTGTTTTTTGAAATTTCGAACCTCGTACGCCAAGTGTTTGTACTAGATCGCCGTGCGGGGGCGAAACCACAATCTGTGACCTGAGCCCGCCCCTGCCTCAACCGCTGGCCCCCAGCGCTCTCCCGCACTCGGCTCCACCACCGCTGTGTGACCGCCGACATCCGCTGGCGGGCGGATCACCGGATGACCTTTCGCGTGGAAAGGCACGAGACGCCGCGATCACTTTTGCGAATAGAGCAATTTTCTCCAATTTCGTGAAGTGTTCGGGTTTCCGATTTCATGGAAATGGTATGGAGCCGCTGGAACTGTTTACATGAAAGTTTCAAAACGTTGCAAACACACATTTGCCGTATATGTGGGAATCATTCTGGGAGGCTCAAATCAAAGCAGAACGATTGATAATAAAATTTAAGTATAAGCAAATAATATTTTCATTACAATATTTGTATACTGTAACTTGCAGTCATTCTTTCCTCTCATTGTATTTTATTTCCATTTATTTTAAATGAAAAGGGATTCAATCCACATACAATTTCTAACTTAAATGCTCATTCAATAAAGAAAAAGTAGCAAAAATACAAAAAAGCCTTTTTCCTTTTGTAATTGTCTCCAACACTTACCTCAAGGAAACAATTTGACGGCTTTGTTAATGCTACTGGGGGTTGTAGGAACCTCGTGCTTTTATAGAACTTCCTTAAATCCTGGCGAGTATTAGACACTGGGTAGCAATTAACTATTTCATACAAAATTAAATAAAAGACAAAACAAAAAAATTAAAAACGAATTTTTCTATGAGAAAGATCATTTTAAAGTTATTTTAAAAAGTGGTTGTTACAACTACGTTACATTCTAACTACAACAATATTTCAAACTAGAAAATGCACATACATATTTATTTATTTATTGTTCGTTCCTATAAGAGGATACTTTCATTTAAATAAAGGCAATCACAAATCAGCTGGTTTGGTGTATCCACAGAACCCTCATCGATTCGTGTAAAGGGTTTCACGAATGACGCACGAGATTCAAATTGTCCTATCGGTAGGTCATCCATGGGAACTGAAGCTTGTTGAGTCAATTGGTTCTAACATTGCGTGACAAGAATATGTAGTACTGTGTTTCTGCACATACGCCAAATGATTCTCTCCCGTGGCATCATATGTATGTGAGTGTGAGCTCAGGGAAGAGAATGCCATATATCTAATGAAATTCACAGCAATCATTTATCTTTTAATATGAGTTATGATTGTCATTAATATCACGGTATTAAATAGGTTACAAAAGTTCCCAGAGAAATAAATGAGTTTTATATGAGGAATCTATATTGAAAAACAGATATTGTCTACCTTCTGAAAAGTAGAAATCCTCATATCTATTTTTAATAATTATATAATTATACTACCTTAGGAATTTATTAAGAAGATAAGAACACATAAGTGAACAAGTGTTGTTTGACACTGCTCTACCAGAAAGAAAGTCGTATTCTATATGCCCTTCTTAACGTCATGTTTCAGTAAATAGTTTTGTTCTTGTTAATAATAATAATATGAAGAATTCTTAATGACCAATTGATGAAATATTGAAGGCAGGTTAAGGGGCTTGGTCATAAGTAAAAACGAACATGAAGCTGGTTATTTGTCGACGTTTTGGAAAATTTATCCTCAGGTTTTACCACAACGTGAAAACATAATTAACATATGTGTTGCATGCTCCTCAAATCAGTTGAATGCTGGAGGAGCATGCAGAACATATATTAATTATGTTTTTACGGTGTGGTTGAAAGCCCTTAGGCTGGAAATAAATTTTCCGATACGTCGACAAACAACCAGCTTGTACTTCGTTTTTACTTATGATCAAGTCCCGTTAACCCGCCATCAATAATAATAATAATAATAATAATAATAATAATAATAATAATAATAAACAACTAAAACTATTTTTAATAATAAATTCAATACCATACGCGAAATACATTAACACCTTGTCTAGGAAGACTTTATGGATCACCAATTACCTGTATTAAATGATTGATTCGCTTATGAACATTTTTATCTAGAATGTACTAGCACTGTTTTGAATAGTTGGAAAGTGTTTTTCTATAAATTAATTTGTGAACTCTATGATCATTTCATACCGTTTTACATGCAACTGCTGTTATACACAAACCACTAGTACACCTCTCAATTTAGCAGCTAGTTCTCGTAATTTCTTTTCTATAAACATTTCGCTTGATCAACAGATAATAATTCTATTGACAATCTTCTTTTTTTTAAATTTATTTTCTTCCTGTTCCGCAGTTTTGCCTTTCAGGGATTTGTACATTTTTATTTTTAATACATAACGTTTGGGCATTCACGTTTTGAGCATACAACCTCTCACTCTTGCATCTTACTACTAGCTACAGGATTTACTACTTATATTTCTAATACATACAACTAAACAATTTGACATACAATACACACATTTTATTGACAATCTTCAATGCGTACATAGATAACTTTGAGTTCAGTACGCTACTTCATAATTTTCTCTTTCATTTGTTTTGATGTCGGAAGAGTTTGGGAAAAGCACCAAATCAGCACCCGTAATGAGAATTAATTTCGAGATAACAATTGCAGATAAACAATTTCAATAAAAATTATTTAATGAGAACCACGTGCACGTTCTATTTACTTTACTTATACTGACCATTTTTAATACAAAGTCATGGAATCTACATTATTTATTCTTAAATTGTTTCAAGCAGATTGTTTGTACAAATGCATGAGTGAAGGTTTTTACTTTCTCACTACTGATTTCACACTATAGAGAAAGTATTAAAATGCTGCGAAAAAACGACAAATCGTCAGAAAAAACTCTTTATTAATGGGCTTCGGTCATTAGTCCCGTTAGTGAAGTGCATGTTTTTCTCCGAAGATGACGGTGATCTTTCCCCGCCGGTTGGCGAGATCCGGCGCCGACCTACCGTCGGCTAGTGGTGTCTCCCCCTAACCAGGACTATCCCACCAGCGAGGCACCGCCCCAGCCGGGACTAGCTCTTAGCTCCCGACCGGTCTCCCGGATTATGTAGTAGTGTAGTGCATGTTAGTGTAAGTGTGTGTGTGTAAGGGGAAAGGATAGGACAAGGAAGAGGAAGGACAGATCGCGCGCGGTCCGTGGCCCGTTTGTTAGGGTACTGCTCTTGCATTCGCCTGGTGTTGATCGGAGAAACCACGGAAAACTACCGATCAGAGCAGCCGGCCGCAAGAATTCTCCTCCAGACCGCAACTGAATTCGACCTAGCTGAGAAGCTAGTGTCGAAAATCCTGCCGCCGTCAGGACTCGAACCTAGGACCTCCAAGTCAGAGGCGCTGCAGTGACATCAGTTGATGCACTGAGCTACCGATCCCGGTGGGTGCGCTGCCGGGTTAAACCAATAAAACCATACGGAACCAGATACAACTTCCAACAGTACACATCCCCCGTTCTATCTCCATTTTCTTGCGCTCTTCGATCCCCTGGGCTCTGTTCTTTACAATCGATGCCTTGGTCGAGAGCCAGGGAGAGCTATTGGTCGGGGCGTATTGATGCGGCTTGGGCAGGCGCGGAGCAACTAAAAACAGTTCGTACTGAAAGTACGTTCAATGGTGGCACCACCTCTCTCTTCCACTATTCGGCACCAGACACCACCTCAAACTGTACAGACCTTTCGCTCCGCTAACTCTGCCCGATGCAATGCGAGGTCGTTTCATCTAGGTCGAGAGCCAGGCAGGGCTAGGAACGGATCGGATGGCATCAGATCGGAGCAGGGGGACGCGGGGTGTGATGGGGGTTGTGGACACCACCTCTAACCGTAAAGAACTCTCACTCCACCCGCGCGTTCTTTGCGGGCGCTGACGCGGTCGGCGGGGGGGCCGGGGCTGGGCGGGGGGGGGACGCCGCTCGCAACGCTGCGGGAATGAATTCGAGCGCCGCTAACGAATATGAGGCATCCAATTTCCCGCAATCGCAACTGAAATTGAAGGTATTCATGAACCGGAACGGCCGCAGCGGGCGCGCTGCATGTTAATGGGCTTCTGGGTGCGGGCGCTCGGCCCGCGCGCCGCCCAAAACTCTGGTTGTGGGCCGCCCTTGTGTGGCGGCGCCTGGCAGGCGATACGGTACCCTCCGCGCGTAGACGGAGCTTTTTCTGAACCATCAGCTGCGCTTCATTGTTACGAAGCGGACGCAATTTCTTTCCATTGGACACTCCGTTTCAAATAAATAACCACGCAATCCCATAGGCTCCCCGCTAAGCTATTAATTGATTTATTGTTAGTGACATCGGACGTGTCGACTGAAGGGGGTCATTAATACCGTAAGTGTAGTGCATGTTTTTGCTCGAGCGGTGGCGGTGATCTTCACCCATTGGATGGAGAGATCCGGCGCCTACCTACCGACGACTAACAGTGTTTCCCCAACCAGATATCTCCCACCAGCGCCACAGCCGGGACACGCTCTGAGCTCTCGACGGATCAGTCTCTCGGTGTGTCTGGTAGTGTGGTGCATGTTAGTTTAAATGTGGATAACGGGTAAGGATAAAACAAGGAAGGGAGTGGAAAGATCTTGCGCGGTCCGGGGCTCGTTTGTTAGGTTACTGCTCCGGCTTTCACCTGGTGTTGACTGGAATATCCTTGGAAAACTACCGATCAGAGCAACTGTCAAGCTAGTGTCGAAAATATTGCCACCGTTGGGGTTCGAACCTATGACCTCCTGGTCAGAGGCACTGCAGAGACATCACTTGATGTCCTGACCCACCTCTCCAGGTCAAAGCAATTAAATAACTTGGGCTCTTTAATATACGGTAACATACCTGACCTAGAAAACACCCATCGATACTAAAGTTCAATAACCTAAAGCCAAAGTACTACATTTAAAAGCTCTGAAACATTCAAACAGTGAACTCTCTCCAAACAATACTGCACTATTATACACAGAACCAAATAGTACCAGACATCTTCACCAAATACAATGTGATAAATTAAAATCATCCCAAATAATCAGGACAAATGCCCAAATACATAATTCTAATTTCATATGACTCTACAGTGTGGCAAGTATGCACAGTTTTGCACTAACATTCACAACTTTAGTAACTAATTTTATTGTGATTGTTGATATGATTTTACACTTTTGTAAAATGTAAAAAGATTTTATCATCTCCGTCGACTTGCCTTAAGGCTTGATTTCAGTTTGCTTGGGCCCTTGAATTTGAAACAGATATTTTAATGTTTTGGAGGAGAGGGGATTTACTTCAAGCCCTTGGGACATTTTTCAAATAAAAGTCAAAATGTTCAAAAAAGACGGTGCCACCAATTTTTAAAACTTTTATTTTGTTGTTGGATAGTGCGAAGGACATTTAAGACAATGGAGCAGGCAGACGTTTTGCTGTTATTTGATTTTTCGGTATCCAGGACCCACAAAACATTGATTCTGCCGACATCACGTGTTAGAGGACATTTTTCCAAATATAAAAACTGGAATTATCCTCTTTTTCATTAGCTGAGTCCTGTAATAAGAGTTCTTCTGGCAAAATGTTCACCGTTTTTTCTGCGCAGCATTACATAAATGTCTTTCTACTGCGTAAGCGGTATTGAGAAAGTAATCTATAGATTTTTCGCGCTTTGTTTGTTGAAATGGTAGATGAAGAGTAAGACAGAAATTGTCGTATTATAATATTCCATAATCATTAACAATATCGCGAGAAAGTATGTGCTGTTGTAGCACCGCTAGTTCGGTGCCGTAATGATTTCTGATACGCAAGCATGTTCTTCTGAAATGGTATTTTACCACTCTGTATTGAATTCTGTAAACTCTTTAAGTTGTTGTAGAGGGATTCCAACACCTAGCTCCGAATTCCATTACGGCTCTAAATTTCCTTTGCTGTCTTTCTGTATATTTTAAGTTATCTCATAACGAAATGCAAAGACCTCCAAGCTTTAGGCCGGCTGCTCTGATCGGTAGTTTTCCGTGGTTTCTCCGTTCAACATTAGGCGAATGTCGTTTCAGTACCCTACCAAATGGGCCACGGACCGCGCGCGATCTGTCCTTCCTCTTCCTTGACCTATCCTCTCCTCTTACACACACACTTACACTAACATGCACCACTCTATCACATATTCCGGGAGACCGGTCGGGAGCTTAGAGCTTGTCCCGGCTGGGGCGGTGCCCCGCTGGTGGGAGAGTCCTGGTTAGGGGAAACCCCACTAGCCGACGGTAGGTCGGCGCCGGATCTCCACATCCATCGGGGAAGATCGCCGCCATATCTCGAGAAAAAACATGCAGTACACTAACGGGACTAATGACCGAAGCAGTTGACGCGCCCGGAAACAATAAAAAATCAATCAATCAATCCAAGCTTTACTACGAGTATATAGTTCGCTTGTTTCTCACGTCCCAATGTGATGTTCAGTAGAATGCCAAGGTATTTGCAATGCAAGCCACGCGGAACGTTATTACCTAGCTTATATGTTTTTTGTGAAATTTTCTGGCCTTACAAAAGGGGACCGCTTTACATTTTTCCCATTAATAGTAATTTCATTAGCGCTTGCCAAATCATATTTTATTGAAAACGTCATGTAGTTGAATAATATCGTGCTGTTCTGCAATCTCCCTGTATAATATACAGTCGTCGGCGAAGAATCGAATTTTCATATTTACATTTCGTGATAAATCATTTACGACAATTAGAAACAAGTGAAAGGATATGGAACCCAGAGGGAATCAGGAAATAACGATTAATTTTACCGAAAAATGCTGTACAACTGTAACGTTTAGCTTTCTATCATCAAGATACTTATCTATGCTCTCACCGGTGAAATTTACCACCGATGAGTTTAAATATTAGTAACTAATGCGGAACTACGATTGTATAAAACGTTTTAGTAAAACAGAAGTCCATGCCTCCACTCTTCCCCCTACATTGAAGGGATGGGGGTAAACAATGCTAGCCACTAAAATGTTTGTGATATTAAAATTTTGATACGCTTCCATATGCTGTCCATGCGCTGTGATTCTCAAATAGTCCAAATTATGGCGCATAGTTGTCCCCTGGCTGTCATCTTTTTAACCCCATTTAAACCCTATCCAGCAAACATGTTGACTTGCTTATACTTCGCAAACGTTTCCACGTGAGTTATCATGTTTCATACCCTAACTGTCAATTAATTATTTACAAAAGTCTTTAGTAAAACAACCCATGCTTTCTCAAGAAAAGCCATTGCCGCCCATATTTTAATTGTTTTTTATCCAAATGATTTCTAAACCAATTAGATAATTTCTCAAACAATTTATGGACTACTAACATAAAACTTAGTGGCCTACAATTTTGCACTTCACATTTTGTCCACGTTTGATAATTGACATGAGTAAAACATGTTGCTAATCTGGCGGTACACATTTATTGCTGATCGATGTATTAAAAAGTCTGACCAAATATAGTATTATTATCTTCACTGCTGTCTTTTCTGTAACATCTTGGAAAAGTATCCGGACCGCAAGACTTACATTATTTAATTTCCTTCATATGTGAACGTATCATTGCTTTATCAATTTTGAATGCATGATTCACGTTGGTTTCCCCTAAAAATATTAGGTCAGCTTTTAGTGTGTATACAGAATACAAATAATTATTAAATACTTTCTAAATGGCTTTCTCTGCATCATCCAAAATATGTGTGTTAGTTCATCAGATAGACGTATTCTCATGTTTATCAGACAAATTACATAGTTTAAAAATGCCCAAGCTCTTTCATTCTCTTATAAAATTAACCTACGATATTTGCTCAATTTTGCGATTCTTGTTTCATTATGTTTCTTCTACTTCTTTAAAAAGCCTTTAAATTTACGCTTTCACCATTTCCCCTTCATTTGGAAATTATGAGTAAATACTTTTTTAATACATGTTATCTTCACAGTCAGTTGCAATTTCCCCACAATACGTGTGTTTTATGCACTATTTATTTACTATTTCGTATGATCTCAATGCATGTCAAGGATTATTTTAGGGATTGCTGTCCTACTATGGTAACCCCTGCAAGTTGACGCATAGCACATTAGGTGTCAGTTTTTTGGAAGTCACATGAAATTACTTTTTATTGATGCTTCTGAAGTGTATTTACCAAACGTATCGAAAAATTTAATTTTTGGGGATTTATTGATGTTATGTGGCTGTTGCGAGAGTTTTTTTGTAAATCGATATTAGTTGCGATAACTCATTGAATAGTGCCGAGAAACCTATCCACTAAGATCTCATAAGGAATATGGAGAATCACCAGAAATATTTTTACATTTAAATGATTTATTTGACATTTAATTCCTGAAAACACTATGTCAGCACAACAGTATTGAGTGCAATGGATGCAGGAAACGTTTGGTGAGTCACTAACATATTAGTTACTCTTTTGGTGAGCAACTTTTTTTGTTCTCTAGAATCATGGTATACGCTGCTTGATATGCAAATAAGATGGCGACTCTAAATATAGTGAACTCTGATATAGTATACTTTTAGTTATGAATTGAAGTCACTCCTGATCCACATAACTAATTCACCCTTGTAATGATGGTTACCACCGATTTCAATGATCATAGTAAATACAACACTTTGGGGGGAAATGTTCGCCTCTAATTCATATAAAATAGTTTAACTAAAAGGGATAGAGGGAGCCGTGAACTGAGGCAATTAATCTTATCATTGGCATATCTGTACAGCCTGAAAATATTAGGGACCACAAGTTGAATGCTAGTGAAATTATATCTTGCATCAACATCGCCCGGTTAGTGAAACGGTTATTTATAACAAAGAAAATAAGTGTGAGGACGAATGAAGTACAAAAATGAAGAAAGTTCTCAAGTACATAAAGCATTGAAAGATGTTGATTGGGTTATGATATTTAGAATGTGTGGACAAAGTAGAATACGATGTGAAGATATTGAAAAATTCAATTCACTCTACCTCTGAAATAATAAACCCAGTCACAGTTGAAAAACTGTTTTGTATTTTATAATTATCGAATATAGTAAACTCTTTAGTATAACGAACTAAAAGCGGTGGTTCTCTGAATTTCACCATAACCGCAGTCGATTGTAATTTGTTTCTCTAATGTCAGTTAATTTTCTTTCGTTGCTACATATTATAGAAACGATATACGTTTAATGAACTCGTTAATGAAATATACAGTTTATAAAAGAGAATGTAAATGTAAACAATTCCAGAAGATTACTCATTGAGCCCATCCGGTTATTAAATTATGCAAATTATGGAATCATTGAGCAATACGTTCATTACTAATTTCATACTTTTATTCCCCAAAATGTGATAAGACCCGTTTTTAAGAAATGTTTTTTCATATTCCTTAATTTATAACTGAAATTCGCAGAAAAAATATTCTCACACTCTGAGATAATATCCTTTCTACTTTTATGAGGATTCTAAGAGCATTCATACAATGTCAGTGTCTGAGGTTCGAGTAAAAAAAGTCAACACGTTTTGTGTTCAAGAAAGAGCATGAAAGGCTTCCTATTTAATTTACTAAAATTACACGGGCGTGCCCACAATATTCTTCTATATCTGAAGCATAGAACTGCTAAGACTTTTGTAGTAAATGTAGAAGTAAATGAGTTAGTTATCAATTGAAAATGGTAATTTCAATTTTTTTGAAAAGACAAAAAGTCGAATGAGTGATGCTGTATTTCAAAGAAACTGATACACAGTAAAGTATGCAGAGTACAGTCCGTTCAATTACTCTACGAACTTTTTACATGATGTTTCCTCGTCTTTTGAAGCAGCGAGAATTGAATGACATTTATCAATATTATTTTCTACTATGTAAATCTGCTGCGTTTCTGAAGATAAATAAAGGTTGGATATCAAATGCGACACTGAATTGAATATGTCATTGAACAAATAATGTGAATTCCCTCTCCGATTTTCTATTGTAAACTGAAAGAGGCGCCATCTCTTCTCTTTACAAAGCGAGATCTAAAGGGAACCGCCCTCTGCATCTTTTCACAAGTCCGTGAGAATAGGACGAATACGACTTGAAATAGTTTGCAGTTGATCTGACTCACAGAATTCTACTCAGTAACATTATATACGTTGCTTTCTAAAAAAAGGACAAACGAATATTATTCTGAGCATTTTATAGCCTTTGATAAGTGCGAATCTATGATGGTGCTTTCATATACATGGATCAATGACGTGGAAATAAAATTAATCAAATAAGGATCATTGCATATATTCTTCCAGAATCACAGTTCAATAATTCAAAAAATGCATTGTTAATAAGTTGCTTACTATTTACAGAGATACATGACATTCAAGTTGTATGAATATTACAGCCGCAACTTCAACTGCTTTCTGTGTGCTTATGAAGGTAAAGGAGACACACAATTTATCTCTTCAGAGAGGTTATGTAAACAGTGATTCTACAAAGCCAAATTTAGTGTATCACAGCAGTTGCAAACTAATTCAATCCACATCCTCCCCATTCCCACGTGTTTCGTTTGCCTAGAAACGGTCCCTGGGTATTTCATAGAATGCAACATTCACAGAGCTAACATATTGCGGAGCTCTTGCACTCGGTTGCGCCAGACGGTTTAGCGCAGGGCGAGTGCGGTCGGGGGGGGGGAGGGGGGCGGTCAGTCCGCAGTGGTTCTGTGCCCCCTGTCTGCCTAGTGACTTAATAAGCACCCACTTCGCCGACGAAAACCGCTTCGTTCCGAAACGGCATCCGGCGAGGTGAGGTCAGCGAGCTTTTGACGGCGAAGGGGAGAGCTATGAAGCTGGCGGAGGAAATGGCAGCACAGAGATGATGTCGACCATGTAAATTAAATGCGCCTGTACTGAAAACGGTAAGAATTGGTTCATGCTAACGTGCCGTAGTTTGCGAAGTGATTGTGGAAGTAATGGTGATGACGTTGGCCTGGGAGGCTGTAATATGGAGGTAGAGATAGGGACTGCGTGGGAGGTTTGGATGCAAAAGTGGTACAGACGGTGGCATTGAGATCCCAATCGAAAACAGACCCAGTGGTGGTAAAGGTGCAGAAAAATAGATTGGTTTGGTTTGTTTTTTTCGTGTTTCCGGGCGCGTCCCGTTAGTGTAGTGCATGTTTTTTTCTCGGGAGATGGCGGTGATCTTGCTCCACTGGATGGCCAGATCCGGCGCCGACCTACCGTCGGCTAGTGGGGTTTCCCTAACCAGGACTCTCCACCAGCGGGCACCGCCCCAGTCGGACAAGCTCTAAGCTCCAGACCGGTCTCCCGGAATATGTGATAGTGGAGTGCATGTTAGTGTAAGTGTGTGTGTGAAGGGAGAGGATAGGACAAGGAAGAGGAAGGACAGATCGCGCGTGGTCCGTGGCCCGTTTGGTAGGGTACTGCTCCGGCATTCGCCTGGTCTTGATCGGAGAAACCACGGAAAACTACCGATCAGAGCTGCCGGCCGCTAGAATTCTCCTCCAGGCAGGGACTGAGTTCAACCTAGTTGAAAAGCTAGTGTCGAAAATCCTGCCGCCGTCAGGACTCGAATCTAGGACCTCCCGGTCACAGGCGCTGCAGTGGCATCAGTTGATGCACTGAGCTACCGCTCCGGTGCAGACAAATGTGACGTGACGGAGTGACAAATAGTAACGGAGAATGGGAGGTAGGAAAGCAATACAGGAGTGGAGGTAATTACGGCATGAAGGAGCAATGACAGTACAGAGAACAGTGGTGATGTCTTTGGCTATTGACATCAGCAGTGATGCTGACAATGACATGACATGGATGATGGAGGTGACGCGAAGGAGAGAAAGCGGTGGGCGTTGCCGTTTCTGTAGAAGGCCAAATCACTCGTTGAGTGAAGGGGTTGTAGCAAGCTGATGAGGTGTCAGCGACAAGGGCTAAGGTGGAATTGAAGGCAATGGCGTGCATCGAATAGGTATGAATAATATCATCTAAGTCGGAGGGCGAGGAGGCGAGAAGGTCGAGGATGCGGAGGTGAAGGTTGAGAATGAGACCGAGGCATTGGCGGTGGTGTCGAAAGAAGCACCAGCAAATCTATGGCGGAGACGAATATAATAGTGCCAGCGGGGCGATGGCAAGGGCGGAGATGGAGGTGGTAGAGGGTATGTCGGCGAGGAGTGGATGTCAGAAGCTGTGATTGTCGTGGGAGTGAAGGGGAGGTTTTGGCGGGAAGAGGGGAGGTGGAGTCGGGCAGTGTGGCCGGAGCAATGAGGAGGGGTGAGGCGGTGTCTGCGGCGTGCCGCGGGCGAAGGTGGAGGATGAGCCGAAGGCGGGAGGGTGAGGCAGTAGCGAGGGATTGATAATTGATTGTTAGTTATTCCGGGCGCGACAACTACTAAGGTCATTAGTTCCGAAACTTTAGTGTATGTTTTCTCACCCAGGAGGTGGCGGTGATCTTCCCCTCTGGAAGGCGAGATCCGGCGCCGACCTCCGTCGGTTAGCGAGGTTTTCCAACCAGGTATCTCGCGCCAGCGGGCAAGCTGTAAGCTCCTGACCGGACTCCCGGCATTTTCAGTAGTGAAGTGCATGTAAATAAGGGGTGAGGATAAGAAAGGAGGAAGATCGTGCGCAATCCTTGGCCTATTTGTTAGGATACTGCCCCGGCAATTGGCTTGTGTTTAAGGGAGAAACCACGGAAAGCGTGCGATCAAAGCACCCGACCGCTAGAATTCTCCTCCAGACCGCGACTGAATTCGGCCTAGCTAACAAGCTAGAGTCGCAAATCCTGCCACCGCCGGGAACCTAGGACGTCCCTGCACTAGTGATATCAGCTGATGCTCTGAGCCACCTCTCTCGGTCGGAGGAGGCCATGGAGGCAGAAGCTGTGACGGGGGAAAGGGGGGGTGGCGGCGGCGCATGTGGCGCTGGCCGCGGCTGGAGACGGAAGCGCCGCGGAGTTGGGCGAGAGCGGGGCCGCGCGCGCGCGCTCGTGCCGTCATGTATAAGACAAAGCCGCGTGAATAACTCAGCGCGATTCCGTCGCGTTTAGAGGCGCCCTCCCGCGCATGCAGCATTCAAAGCGCGCGCTGCCCGTCCCCGCTTCCGCCCCCGCCCCCGCCCCACCCCCGCCCCAGCCCCCGCCGCCGCTGGCAGAGGAATGGCAGGCGGCGTTGCGGCGCGGCAAACGGCGCGGGAGCGGTGGCGGACGGGGCGCGGCGGCGGCGGCGGCGGCGGCGGCGGCGGCGGCGGCGGCGGAGGGGCGGCGGCGGCGGCGAGGGAGGTGGCGGTGCAAGGAAGTTGGAGGTTGGGAGTGATCGTGTGGGGGCGGTGGTGCGGGAGCAGTGGTGGATGATCGTGGTAGTAGATGGCGATGATAGTGGCAGCGGCGGCGTCGGAGTGATATTGATATTGATAGTGAGACGGGTTGAAGTGGAAGGACATCGGGGTTGGGGGGGGGGGGGTGGTGGAGTTATTGGTGGTAAAGGTTGTGGTAGTGGAGGTGGTGGTAGTATTTGTAGAGACGACAGAGGGGATGCAGGGGCGGTGGTAGAATTTACTACGGTAGCGGCAGAGGCGGTAGTGAGATTAGAACTGTTATTAGTAGTGGTAATGATATTGATTGTTATAGTGGAATTGGTATTGCATTGGTAGTAGTATAGGGAGTGGTTTCGGAAGTGATGGTGGTCTTGGTATTGTCGTTTGTATTGGTATTTGTGGTGGTAGGAGTAGGAGAAGAGTTGGTGGGTGTGGTGGTGGTGGTGATGGATGGTGACGTCAGCGGCGTCACCACTTGCAGGGTAGATGGCGGCGTGATGGTGCGTCGGAGATGGCAGATGTAGCGAGACGACTGCGAATGAGAACAGATGTTGGGATGCAGAGGTTGCAGTAAGAGCGAAAAATAGCATGTTGAGAACACCCGACGACACAAGGAGTCGTAGAAAAACAGTGAATGGGTAATGAAATAGGGTAATGGAATAGTGCGCACAGACTGCTTCACGGAGAATATGACGTCATAAAAGCCTTCTAGCCAGTTTTTTAAAAATGGAGTACTAGGAGTTTGAACCTTTTTGCGTTGTATTGCATGGAATTTGAGAGGAGAGCAAATGTCCATTTTACATATCCAGACGAAAACAACCGCAAGCTCGAAAGCTGGATTTATCTTTTTGTTGAACATTGCATTATACAGTAAATAATAAGTTTGTACAACGAACAAATAAATACTGCAATCCAAACGGGTTAAAATATACGATAGTTTTAAATAAGTCACAGACTTTTTGTGTAGTGACCTCTGTTCGAAGTTAACTCAGTAAGGAACATCGTGACCATTTGTCATTTGGACCACTCTATGTATACAGAAGATATTTTTATAAGGGTGAACGTCATGTCAATTGAGTAAATATTTTTTATAGGACTGAATGCTGCAAAATTTAAATATGATACTGGCTTTCTTTTGATGTATCACATGTGGTAGTTATATTCGCTCTACGCAGTGACAACGTACAACATATTCGAAAGGGTAATGATGTTTATGTAGAACATTTGTTAATAATCAATTGTTAGTTTCTACATCTACACGTGAACAAACATCTCATTCAAATCTCACACTCAGATGATCATATATGAATGCTACTGAAAGTGTTTTATGTTGTTGTAACATTCAAAACTATCTGCGATACATTGACAAACAATGCTTACAAAACGGAAATTTCCGGACGAAAAATCACCAGTTATAGGGCCGGCAATAAATGCTCTCTCTATATTATTTAAGAGTAGGCAAGAAAGTAAAATTGATATGGAAAATATACCCATTTTTTGCGCACATTCTTTTAATGTGACAATTGCACTCAAAACACGTCTTTTGTTTTAACTTATCATTCAGCCTCAAATTATGCCTTGTCGTATTACAGAATCTATTATTAAACTTCACAGAGAAATTTGTTATTTACTGGATTCCTAAATACGAACGAATTTGTTTTAAAATAACACTGTAAAATATAAGAACAATTAGTTCCTTGTGCATTCCCCTACACATCCTGAATCACATTAGAAATTTCTATCATAATAATAGCAACAAAATAATAGTAAACGATTGTCAGTTTAAAAAATGCATGCAAGTATTTTCATTTTCTGTCTTTAATATCACATATATAAGAAAATTAATATGAAACTGCTATCTGTGATTTTTCATTTTCCTCCGGATGCTGATTTGGTAATTTTCGATTTTAACCATGTTTCAACAAGAAATATGGAACAAGTTGTTGGTGTTATTGTAGTCTACTACGTATGAATGGACAAAGCATTTTTTAAAAAGAAAGATGCTTCTTTAAGAGTTTAAGCGATGATATAAATAAGGTTGTAGTTCTAGCCACATGATATTATCAACTCGTTCATTTTCTGTGGTAGAGTAACTTTCAACTAAAGAAGATTTGGGATCGAACATGTTGCATATTTAAGTTGTGGTGCCATTTTCTTTCTGAAAAAAAACAACAAACAAACAAAAACGTGTGTGGCTTTTGGCAATGACGTTCTTTTTCTCTGCTGTTCCCTGCCAAATTCGGCAAATTGACTACAACAGACGAAGCTACACGACACGCCAGATTCTGTCAATGTACAAAACATGAGATCCATTTTACTAGCACTGGAGAAGCGCCAGTAGTCCGGGTTATATCGTGGTGTCGAATCAGATTTGCGCAAAGCACTGGCTGCTGTTTTGTGTTGTGATGTGAAAAGCGACCATATAATAGTACAGCTTTTAATTCTGTGATTGATGTCACGTTTTCATAAATTATTGTTTTACAAGATATGGACAGTATTCATAAAATTAAATATTAAATTAACATAATGAAAAGTGAAAATGAAAACATGACGCATTAAAGGTACATTTATTATTTGGTAGGCTTTTAGCGAGACAAAATTGACGCTGTTGTGCAAATCTATAGTTCAATTTTATGAGTTTGCATGTGAAATGTAAAACACGAAGTAGTAAATTATATTGGAATAAAATACATCGTTTATACGTTAATCATATTTATGCAAAAAATTTCCCATGATATAAAAAAATACGCCAACCGAAAAGTGCACTTGAAGAATTTACACATTGGAATAATTTATTTGGACATATTTCACTTCTTGTGAAGGCAGAGTTTATATGACTAAGAAGATATTTCTATAGTGACAGACCACATGCGGCTGAGATAAAACGAAATTGAAATACCGAAATAATAATAATAATAAAAAAACGAAAACCGTGAAAAAGAATGATAATTAACGGCCGCAAAACTAAAAAGTATAACATTTTTTATTTTATTGCATACTATTGAAGTAGTAGAGAGAAAGTATTGTAAATATGTCATAAAACAGCAATTCTTTACCAAACTTATTTTGAGAGGGGACTCACGTACAGAAAAAGTGTATACATCTTATTACAATACGTAGTAAATTATGTGCAGTCAGAATCAACGGTTTGTGAGTCCTTGATACCCAATTACCTGAATAAAATAAAACGTCTCCCCATCCGTCCGTCTAAACGTTTGTACATCCGTCTGTCCGTCCGACTGCCTATACACTTGTCCGTTCGCCTGTCCACCCGACTGTATATACATTTCTCCGCCTGTCCGTTCGTCCGTTCGTCCGTTCGTCCGTTCGTCCGTTCGTCCGTTCGTCCGTTCGTCCGTTCGTCCGTTCGTCCGTTCGTCCGTTCGTCCGTTCGTCCGTTCGTCCGTTCGTCCGTTCGTCCGTTCGTCCGTTCGTCCGTTCGTCCGTTCGTCCGTTCGTCCGTCGTCCGTGAGCTGTCTGTGCGCTGTCCACCCCTGTACGTTCGGTCACCATCTACTGTCCGTCTGTCGGCAGAATTTTCTCAAAAATGGTTCTCAATATCTTTTAAAATTTTCTCAGATTGAAAAAACGCTTGATAAAATGGTGGATGTCTTGTAGTAATTGAATTCACTAAATGTTTGATAACTGTAAAAGTTTCAATTTTTGGCGTCTTACCAGAACAACAATATTAAAGAGCAAGATTCGTTCTTAATGCAATTTGTGCTGGAATGGAGGATCATCAAATAAGACGATCTTAAATTTTTCCGGAATATGAGTATTTGTCGTCCAATTTGCTAGGAAATATTAGGAAATTTTTGACAAATTATTTTCTAATAACTCCTCCAAATTTCATTGATTTTCTCTGAAATAATGAAAACTCCGGATACAAAATGGCGCAGATCTAAATTTCAGTGAACCCTCCCATGTTTTAAGGACTGCAAAAATTAACATCCCAAAACACTGAAGATATACAATTTTTAGTTAATGAAATATGTTCTTCAAATTTAGATCTTTTAAGTAAGGTCATACACATTTTTGAAAATATGTGTAGTTTCATGAAATGTTTGAAAATTTTCCAAATTGCAAACTCGAATTTCCAGCACTTATTGTTCTAGAGTCTCTTAGTATTTATCAGGTCGCAATACAAAAACTGCAACGTGGTGATACCACTGTTTAAAATTTTAAGAATAACTTGTCAGTGTAGGCCGGTGTTTCTGGTTGTAAAGAACAAAGTTTCGGATTGTCGAATTTGAGTTGAGGTTAAATTTTAGATTGACTTTAAATGAATAAAATTTTCGTCCCCAATTCACAACAATTGGTAATGAGTTTTACAAGTGACGCTGAGATGTGATAATGTGGACAGAAATTGTGGAATTGTAATTTTATGCAACCGTTACTAATGAGAGAAAGTATGTGGTGTAGTTATTAGTTTGATATTCACTGTGTATAGGTGTTCAAAAACCAACCCTAGTTTCTCAGAATACATGACGAGTAACACAGTTTCATAGCATAAGGTCAGTGACAGAATCAACGCCACACGGTTACAATTAATTTTCTAGGTGAGAATGTCACCTGTAATACCAATAGATTTTACCTTTTTCAACGCGCATTGAAAACTATGACTTTTATCACAACGCCACGAATCTGGACCAACAATCTGAAAGCAATGTGGAGTGACTCGATGAAATATGCGAAAAAAGCTGGTGTTCTCTTTTGATTGCTGCCTGCAGACATAACAATTTGACGCACCAGGTGCATATTTCCACTCGCAGGTGGCACACCCGATAGTAATGCCCATCATTCTCTCTACGGGCGCGGTATTTCAAAATGATCCAACAGGAGAGAGCACGCTAAATCCGACCTGGAGGGCACTAAACGCTGTGAAGCATCGAGTCACATGTGATATTTCGGCGCTCAGCGCCAGTGTACATGATGAGCGGCGTCATATGGGATTCGTGTTGGGAGGCCAATGCCACGCGACAATCTGCTGAGCTTGCTCCTGAATGTAGCGCACTTTAAATGAGCGGCGAGGACAGTAGGACGGGTAAAGAGGAGCCAACGGGAAGAGTCGCGAAATTTACAACTAGCCCGGTGGCTTATGGGACAAACAGGTGGCTGGGGCGCATCGTACTCTCCAGCCAGGAGTACACATGCCGGAATGTTTCCAGTGCATACGGAGATTTGTTCGTAATTCGCTGCAGCTACGTCGTAAAGAAGTGTGTTGGGCTACATGTACGTGAAGAAATTGCAGCTTCACACAATTGTGATAGTTGCATATCACTAACTTCATAATTCCATTCATTTAACACTAGATGCAACCGTTTCTCACACAATTTAAGCAAGGAATATACAGAAGTTTTGTCACGTAATAAATTAAGTTATTGTGGAAGGAGCTTACAAAAGCGAAAAGAGATTAACACAAGCTCGAAAATAGCTGTAAGTGTGAGAGCACATAATTGAGGATGAGGCTTGGAAACACAATATTATACTTCTTATAAAACCTGAGAACTAGGGCTTCTCGTATCAAAATGTTGGAAAAGAGTCTATTTGTATTTCTTTGTGAAAAAGAACTGAACACTGCACTGTGTATTTTACCTCTACGCGTTGCGTCAAACATCTTTAAAAACACTGCACTATTTAAAATACACAATTGTGGATATCTAGTTTATGCTGCCACTGAATTTGCAATCGAATGAAAATACCACTCTTGTACCCAAAGAAAACTGGGGGTACAATTTGAAAAAAGAGAAAACCGCTAAAATGTTTTAACATCCTATTGCACTGAGAGCGAAACCATTCGACAGTAAAATGAGACGATTCTTGGAGTTCAACAACCCTCCGGGACCAATGCCACTGGGACCAATGCCACTGGAGAGTGAAAAACTGTGATTTAAATTAATGTTGAACCCTATCGCAAGTTTCTTGACCCTCCGGCTCAGTTCTACACGACCTCCCATATCCAGCAGTTGCGCACCACACTCATTTCAATGAGCTGTGGTATAATGTGCGTCCATAAACACTTTAAAATAAATACCTCGAAATCTAAAAATTCTATTCAATTAAAACATATTTAGGATATTAAAAGCTAATCAATAGTTTAATATAAATTAAATATCACTTTCAAATTTAGACATCATTTTTTTCTCTTTTCGCACAATGGACTTTTGGAGTCGCTGCCTTTGTTCGCCAAAAATGTAATTTCGGGCCAATAAAGAATTGCAAGTTAGATTTGCAAGAAATATTCTTGTAGCAGAAACGCCAATGGATTGTTGAAAGAGATGACTTTGAAAATTTTTCATTATCACATTCAGAACTGTCGATGTCCTTCAAAAGAATAATCGTCTCTCATTGTTTGGTGACTTCTCGCTGTCTTCAACAGAACGGTCCCTTCTCATCTGTGGTGCACAGGATAGTTACTATCTGCATCCATATAATGTACCTCCCTAAACACTTAGAACGCTCGTTGAACCCTCCCAAAAATGTCGCATTGAGTTAAAAATATTTAGCACATCAAAAAAAGTGAAAATGTAATAAAAATATATCAACATAAAATAACTATTCATCTCCTTGAAATGCTAGATATGCAGATAATTTTCGGTTGTAGCGTAACTTTCAGTTAGTAGCCTAAAAATATTAAGTAAGATTTGAGAGTTACGGTCCCGAGAAAGAATTGTCTTTGAATTATAGAAAGAGATCACTTTCATAACGTTAATTCCTTGATCATTGACTTCCTCGCCTCGCACCCCTCTGCACGATGGTTCACTTCTCAGCTGCTGCATTTACATGAAGTGCTTCTCCGAACGCTCCTTAAAATTGTTATATTTGGTTAAAAATATTCATAATATAAAATAAACAATACATTAAATAATAATAATAATAATAATAATAATAATAGTTGTCGGATATATACAGTTCGTCTACATGAAATCATATTCACTTTGATGAAATATTAGAAATACTGCTTATTTTTAGTTGCAGCGCAATTTTAGTTCAATAAATAATATTAAATAACGATTAAAATGTGATGCTTTTGTAAAAGAAAGGCCATTGGATTGCAGAAAGAGACCGCTTCCGAAATGAAGACTATATAAACAAACATACTAAGACAACAATACCAAGATATGCATCAGTAAATAATGAACCCAAAAGCTATGCTCTGGTAAAAGAATCGCCTTTGGATTGTTGAAACAGATGACTTCCGACATGTTCACACCCTCCCATTGGCTTAGTGACTGCCACCCCACCCACAAGCGCACCTGCCGGCGGCCGCTCCGTCAACAGCCCCTCCCACTCCTCTCGTTATCGGCGCCGCGCGCGCTCGCCCTGTGTGCTCAGCGGGCGTCGCTGCACCGCTTCGCCGCCGTCGCTTTCGTTCGATTGGATCGTCACTCTCGCCGTCGACCCATCGTCCCCTCCGTCTCCTCCGTCCTCGCCGTCCTGGCCTCGTGCCCGGCGCGGGGCGGCGCGGCGCGGCGCGGCGCGACGCGACGCGGGAGCATAAACCTGACGGCCCCGGCGTCCTATGCATATTTGACCTCTGGGGTAATCCTGCCCTTGAATTACCCAGCCGCTGCGAGAGCGCCGTGCCGGGACAAGCGACCGTCTGCCCGTCCCCGCCCCGTGTGACTCGGCCCCCCCTGTGCCCCCCCCCCTCGGTGTTTCGAAACGCTCGCTCCGCCAAGCCCCGTTCCCCTTCCCCACAAACTGTGCCAGGGACGCTCTCCACCTGTCCCGTGCTACACTTGTCATTTGCTTGTTCTATGATGTACCTTGTCACCTCTGCTTTCCTTTAATTTTACGTCACATGTCTATCATTTATTCATCGTTTTTTGTCACACACTACTATTTTTTTCTTTGTGAAAAATAGTTGTCTTTCAGTTTCATTTGAATAGAACACGTGTGCCTCGGTATGTCTTGGCTACCAGTCAATCCCTTCCCATCCCAATGTTTTGAAAGCGCATTACTAGACTGCGTTTCTACCCTTTTTTGTTTCTTGAATGTTCTACCCTTTTTCCTCAAACAAAAGGGCGCATTCTACCTTTGATATGCCACTCTTGTTAGTTTCTACAGGTGTCTTTGAATAAACGTTACAAACTTCTACTCCACGAGGAATCGGAGATGATCATGTTTTAACCAATCCCCAGTTGATGTAATAAAATTATTTGTGCGACATTTGTCCCTGATTGTAGACAATTCTTCATGTATTAGTGTTCGACAGGTCACAATGTGATGCTGTTAAAGAATTACCTGTCGTGTTTACCTATCGAACTACAGTTCATTAGAATCTGTCCAAAATCAAGGGCAAATACAACATGTGTAATTGGTTCATATGAAATAACCTACCTCATATTCAGTGGCAAAAACCTGATCTTAGACTTCTCCTCGTGCATTAAAAGTATAAAATATGAATTCGGAGACTTTGTGAACTCTCATGCCATTATTTTACCTTCGCGTCACATATTGAACGTTCCTTCATTGCTTATTCTCATGATGAACTATTTTCTTTTTGTGACAAGTAATATTGTATGAGATACATCCAAACTGATATTGCTGAGATCATTTAAACGTGAAAGGTAATTAAAACGAATGCTACATTAACGATTGTAAAATTCTCCTGTCACCATCCAAGCTTTTTAAATTTTAATTTAATTTAAAATAAAATATATGTTATATATTATGATAATATGTTTTCCGTAAAACTACTGTTATAAGCATAATTGTCAGTTATGGATCCGTTGCTTTAAAATTTAAATGTAGATTCAAAAGTTAATAATTAATTTATCAATATTTTTCTAGTTCCATTTATTGTAATGATGTATTCTCTCTGGATGTTACAGAATATATTTTTAACTGTATGAAATCCATAGGCGATTGATTTCTTTCTTCCTTTTTTTTTTTTTTTAAATTTAATTTTTTCCAAATTTTGGTATTTTTTTTGTTCACATTTACTTTTATTGGCCAGAATCGAACAACATTCAAACTTAACATGGCGACCTGAATCATATTTCGTGGCTAAACGCTCTGAAAGCATCTGCATACAATCAATATCGTAAAACCTTGATTACTTTTTCTCCTTTCCTATAAATCAACCTACAATAGCTAATTCAGACTTACCATCTCTCATTCAACCTACCAACTTCTAACCTCATCAAACTCTCTTCGTGCTGTCCGCAACATTTTCCTCTTTTCGCAGGCATCATTTATACGTTTCACCCCTCCATTCCCATCAGCTGCATCCCGTCACATTCTCCCACCCTTTCCCATTCTCCGCCGGGCTGTTTGCAGGTCGACTGACGTCCCAAACGCGATTGTGTTTGACTTGCGCTTAAATATCAATGGCACGCGCCTACTGGCTACTGGCGCCCGTAGAATATTCAATTAACATTTCTCCGCTGGCCGACGCGCCGATCCTTTTTGGGCCCGCCCCTCCCCCATGCCCCCCCCCCACTGCGCCCCCGACGGAGCCATCGCGGGGCTTAGCGGAGGCAGATGACGGGCGATGCGCCCCCCTGCAGGACTTTCCGGCTGCCCCACACAGTGGCACCGGGAGAGTCAGCGCACCAACCGATGTCCCTGCAGGGCCTCTGACGGGGAAGTCTTAAAGGTGGAGTCCCCACGGCAGCAAGATGTTCGACAGCGGCTAGATAGCTGGGTCGAGTTAACCAATGTCTGGAGGAGAATTTTAGTGGCCGCCAGCTGCTCTGATAGGTAGTTTTCTATGGTTTCTCTGATCAATGCTAGGCGAATTCCGGAACAGTACCCTACCAAACGGGCCACGGGCAGCGTGTAGTATTTCCTTTCCATTCCTTGTTCTATCCTCACCCGTTAGACTTACACTTACATGTACTACACTCACAGATCGAGACCCTAGAGATTGTCCTAGCAGGGGCTGTGCCCCGCTGGTAGGAGATACCCAATAGGGAAAACCTCGCTAGCCGACGGTAGGACCGGGAGCATAGCTCAGAGCATCAACTGATGTCACTGCAGCGCCTCTGATCGGGAGGTCCTAGGTTCCAGTTCTGACGGCGGCAGGATTTTCGACACTAGCTTTTCAGCTAGGTCGAATTCAGTCGCTGTCTGGAGGATAATTCTAACGACTGGCTATTCAGATCGGTAGTTTTCCGTGGCTTCTCCGATCAACACCAGGCGATTGCCGGAGCAGTACCCTACTAAACGGGCCACGGACCACGCACGTCCTTCCTCTTCCTTGTCCTATTCCTCTCCTTTCACACACTTACACTAACATGCACAACACTACCACATATTCCGTTAGACCGGTCGGGAGCTAAGAGCTTGTCCGGCTGGGGCTGTGCCCGGCTGGTGGGAGAGTCCTGGTTAGGGGGAAACCCCACTAGCCGACGGTATGTCGGCGCCGGATCTCGCCATCCAGTGGGGGAAGATCACCGCCATCTCCCGAGAAAAAAACATGTACTAAACGAACGGGACTAATGACCAAAGCAGTTGACGCGTTCCGGAAACACGAAAAAATCAACCGATGGTAGGTCGGAGCCGGACCTCGCCATACCGCGGGACACGATCACCGCCACCTCCCGAAAAAATGCACTTCACTTACGAGACACAAGCTTAGCAGTTGACGCGCCCGGAATCACTAGTAATCAATCATCGCACAATGGTGAGCAATGCGAAGCCAATAGGCGAAACCGACCGCTGTAGCTTAGCGGCAACGACGGTGATTCTGCAGTTTGGTTGTGCGCGAAATCCTAGGGTTTGACACTTGACGGTGGCGGATTTTCGACACCAACCACAAATGACAGGTATGCTGCTCGTATGATAGATTTCTGCTCCACCTTTCCCCTAGAAACGATCAGAGACACCACGGAAACAACTGAAGAAGTCAATCGTACTATGAATTAGACTCTGGGGACTTACCGGTGCGACACGCATCACATAAAATTTGCAGCACCTAGTGAGAATCGCATGGATTCTCAATTACCGGTAGTCTCGAACTATAATAATTCTCTCTTTTTCTATTATATTATAATTATATATATATATACTTTCGCACAATAGCTCTTTACGAGCCAAGCCCTACAGCGGCGTCCCGGCCTTGCAGCCATGGGTTGAGGGATACGTGTGGGTATCCTATAGTGATTCCTACTCCATATCTCTGGGCATCTCAACTTGAGAAGTGAGCTTTCTCATCGTCATACAGCAAGGGAGGCGCTAGAGGGGAGGCGCTGCTCACATCAGGGACGAGGGGGAAGGTGAGTAGGTTAACAGATCTGGTCTAGTGAAAGGGAAGGGACACGCTAGCCACTGCAACGAACGACCCCTTGTAGTTTCTCCTGAGCTCTTGCATTTGAGCAGCACCGCACTGCACAACCCATATGTCGGGTGCTCAGAGCTTGTCCCAGTTGGGGCGATGATCCGTTGGGAGAGTCACATGAAGAAGGAATACCGCAAGGCGTTGTATACGTCGGCATGGGATCTTGAAGCGGGGTAGGAAGGATATAATGTGCACTATACTTTCATTAATAAAAGAAGTAGTTGGCGCACCCGGTCCCATCAATAGACCCTCTCATTCAATGGATGAACAAGTTCGAATCCAGTAGATTACTTTTACACTTTGTACTGAGGTATCCACTTGCTCATAGTTACAGAAGATCAGAACTTCTGTCTATATCAACCTTTTGACATTTCTTTTCTCACTTTCAGGGCCCTCTGAAGATGATATAGTGAATTTTATTTTTCAGGTCTACTGAGACATTAGACGAAGGGAAATTACTTTTAATGTAGTAATCTTTTGAGAATCATCACATATGTGAAAAATTTTGATTTTAAAGCCAAATGAGGGGATTAAAAAGGAAAGTAAATAGAGCTGTAGCTCTCATCTCTCATTTTATTTCACAATTTTACAACAATTGCACAGTTTTTGGAATTTGTAATTTCATACACAATAGTTTTGAAATTAAACAGATTGATGAGATACTTGTACCAAGGAATGGAGGCCTCCATGGAATAAATTTGTGACAAGTTCCTAATTCCACGATATAATGGCTTCTCGTACGAACTTTGGTATTAGTTATTCGATTCATTGACCATTTCATTGGTTCACTTGATTGATGGATCGTTTGATTTGCTGTTGACGGTTCAGGGGTGAAACCAGAAGGAATCACGTGATGTCAGAAACACGCGTGAAGTTATTTATGGTGTATCAGTGGGGACGGATTGGCCACCTTCCATTCCACCTTGAGCTAATGCACAGTGATTTTCAAGTATTCGAATCATTGATAATGTGGTAGGGGGTGTACAATCAATATCGAAGCTAAAGTCGAGAAGACGTTGCATCAAGAACACGTAAGGTGCTTTCTAAACTAGTTTTAGTTCTTCGGTGTACAATTAGAAGGAAATCTCAACATTTAATGATTCATCTCTTATGAATAAAATATATAATTGACGAAATCACATTTAGATAAAGTGCTGTTGATTGAAAAATTATATTTTTAGTTTATCTGTAGTGTTTCCTACTTACGTTAAGTCATCTAACTCATTATTGACTTAAATGTATTTGGAGACGAGAATTTTGAAACCGTCATTACATATAAGCATAATAAATGCCCAAGAACTATAATATAGAATGGTATTGTATGTGAAATAATAATTTTAATATTGAACATAGCTCATGGGTCGCTATTTAAATACACGGAAATTAATCGGACACGAACAAGAAATAAATGACAAAGGATCGTGTGGTTATAAATATTTTTTCAAAAATTAGAATTGAATGCACCTTTATGATATTTAGATTGAATATTCACTTTCCAGCATATTAAATGTCCGTGTGCTAGATAAGAACCGCCAGATACAATAATTACAGCGTATAATAACTTAAAATATAACATTTGTAAGCTTCACTAATAGCTTGCATTTTGTACGTAAAATATAGTCATGCTTTTAATTTTTTCGTTTAAATCTTATTATGGTTCAAATGATGTGGAGCTTACTTTTAATTACTGTTCAGATACTTCCGCTCGCATTTTCATTTGCAGCAGACTTGTTCTCATCTAGAATCCTATTTGTGAACATTGTGCTTCGGAACGAGATGGAGATCGGGCAGTAAGCGACGCATCGTAATCCTTTGGCTGATGTAATTTCTGAAAATAGCGTAGTAATCACTGAAGATGGGTAGGCGCATGAGTGAACAAACAAAGTGAACGAGTTTTAATGCGGACTTAGCCGTGCTGGGATGTTGAGTCCCAGTAAATGGATTCTCAATTCTGACTGAAAGCAACAGCGTCGACACGATCTAAAGCCGTTTCATCTGTTTGTGTAGTTATGCATGAACGGCAGAACGGTTCCGCAACTCATTTCGTGTAACATGCATGTCACGTTAGAAGGGTAAATGCATTCTCTCTATTGGTAGTGTTCCCTACATTGAGATGAATGCCTTGCAGCTTATTCGTTCATTCGTGACTAAATGAGATGCATTTTCAGGCAACAAATCCACGTTACCTTCACAGAATAAACACAATACACAGCTTGCAAGTTCTCAGAGAAATGGAAGATAAACGGTTTGCTTGAGCGGTTCACAACAACAAAGGAGAATGAGAAATATTTGACAGGAAAAAGTAGCAGAGAACATCATTACAAATTGTTTTTTCTCAGCGTTTTTCATTTTCGTAGAAACGCAAACATTTTGAAAGTTACCATCAAATATCAATATTATTTTCTTATGAGATACTATTACTTATTAGAAAAACAAACAAATGTAATATTTTTTCTTCTCCCTGTGAGCTTTAGAAGAAGCATGTTATTTGTAAGTGCACATAATCCTATTAAATTGAATTTAAGAATTCTGGGAAATAATAAATGAAAGTCTTTTGTAAGTCTTTTAGTATCTGAGAAACGTGGAAGAAAGAGTACAAACGAAAACCCACGTACCAACCGTTAACAAAGAGGTGAGTAGGAGTGATGATAGCACCTTCATCAGATTCACCGAAGATGATAACTAGAACCAGATGGAAAGCCAATAAAGGTAAAAATACATCAGATATACCAGAACTACAATAGGTAAGAGGCATAGAAAACATACAAAGAAGTAAAATATTGTATGAGATTCATGTAAATAATTTATTACAGTATAATAAAAATGTATTAGTATTGAACAAAACCAATGCATCAACAGACATTAATGATATGAGCATCGTATTAAAAGAAAATCTGCACCATAAGTTGATAAAACTCTATCCTACAAAGCAAATACCAATCGAACATTGGTAAAAAAACAATAAACAAACAAAGAAACATTGCCCAACTTCAGGAACCCAAAGAAGGGTAATTGGCTTGCACTGAGTATGTTTGTTCGATACACCCATCGCTCAAGATACTTGACGATAAACGACCGAGTAAAGTCAAAATGCTCCATTATAAAACGAGAGTAACCTAGGCTAAGTTTTAGAGTTTCTAATTTTTAAAAATATTCTCTATGTATGATTCGTTCGGTAAATCGCGTTATGACTGATAGATTGATTGGTTATTCACTGCATTCACGCACGGACACTACTCTAGTCATCAGCTTGTTAAATGCAGAGCAGGTTATATACCGAGAGATGATGGCATTCCTAAGCGTGTTCCCAAGGAGGTACTTGTCATCACCGGGAGGAAATATTTGGTTAGGGAAAACCCCGTTAGCCGACGGTAGGCCGGCGCCGGATCTCGACATCCAGTGGGAAAGAGCACCGCTACATTCCGAGGAAAAAAATAGAACCACGCTTACGGGACTAATGACCTCGTCAGTCCACGCGCCCGGGTATCACTAACAATTAGTGTAAGGGGACGGGGAGGGGAAACTATGAAGAAGAAAGGATTGCGTCCGTTCCTTAGCCCGTTTGTTACTGTACGACTTCCGCATCTGCATAGTACCGATTATAGATGGAAACAATACCGATCACAGCAGACGGTCATTAGAATTATTTTCCAGTAGTCAGATTCAACCTAGTTATGAAGCTACGATGAGTTTTGAAAATGAAAATTTAAGAGCGAGAGCTCACAGAATGAGTAGTGCAAAACCAGCACGTACTTTTCGCTCATATTTCACATCAAATCGCGCGACGAGCACTAACATTATCGAAAAATTGTATAAGAACTTATTTTAAAATCCAACTTTAAGGGACAGATTTCATCAAGGGAAAAATATCCATCTTTAATACTTTAGTCGTAGAAAGGTTTCGATATCTTTTAATTTCAGAAAAAATAGGGTTTTCTACGAAAATAAGTCCTACACCAATGTTTTAAACGTCCTTTACTCTATCCAATAAACAAATTAATAAAAAACGATGAAGCAGTTTTTTTTAATTTAAAAGTTGCCCCAGGGGCTTCATGTAATGTACCCCCAAAATTACAATATTAGTTCCAAATCCAAGAGGCCACGACATCAGCCAGATCAATTGAGGAATATCAATGTTGAAGAAAATCGTCTGAATCGTCCGACGGACGGACAGACAGATGTTTTGCAATCATTCGATTTTTCAATATCAAGGACACACGATCATGGATTCCGACTGAACCACGTGTTCGAATTGTTTTCTAAATTTATCAACTAAATTCGTTACCTGAGTCTTATATTAATTACCACTTTTTCGTTACTAGGGCCTTATAATAAGTGTTTTTGCGTCGAAAATTGGCCGTTTTTCACATATTATTACATAACTTTCTCTCTACTCCTTAGCGAGAAAGTAAAAATTCAGCGTTTGGTTAGAGGAAATTGATTGATTGATTGATTTTTTCGGTTTCCGGGCGCGTCAACTGCTTTGGTCATTAGTCCCGTTAGTGGAGTGCATGTTTTTTTCTCTGGAAATGGCGGTGATCATCCCCCGCTCGTTGGCGAGATCCGGTGCCGACCTACCGTCGGCTAGTGGGGTTTCCTAACCTGGCCGGGACAAGCTCTAAGCACCCGACCGGTCTCCCGGAGTATGTGGTAGTGTTGTGCATGTTAGAGTAAGTGTGTGTAAGGAGAGAGATAGGACAATATGGTCCGTGGCCCGTTTAGTAGGGTACTGCTGCGGCATTCGCCTGGTGTTGATCGGAGAAACCACGGAAAACTACCTATCAGGACAGCCGACCGCTAGAATTCTCCTCCAGACAGCGACTGAATTCGACCCAGCTGAAAAGCTAGCGTCGAAAATCCTGCCACCGATAGGAGTCGAACCTAGGACCTAGGACCTCCCGGTCAGAGGCGCTGCAGTGACATCAGTTGATGCACTGAGCTACCGCTCCCGGTGATGCAGGAAACCAGCAACGGTCACATGCGCTGATCGGACAGGGACAGTAGGAAGGCAGCGTGTTAGTGGCGGCGAACAGCGGGGACGCATGGCTGTGGAACGTGAAGCTTCGCAAATGCAGACGCCAACACAGCCGTTGGCGCTGACAGCACACTGGCAATGTTGGGCGCACTGGTTTGGAACGAGCCGCAATGGGAAGGGGCAGGGTGGAGAAGGGGTGAGAAGAGGAGTGGGGGACCAGTTGCTTTACACGTTTTCAACTACTTTGAAGATAATAAGTGAGTTAGTAATTTCGGAGGGAAACAAACTATCATGTGGCTCACAATTTCAGCAATTAATCATTCCGTTAACGTTTTGGGCCCAGAAACATAGTTTGAGGTAGAATTTGTGTTTTGCAATTTTTTCAGTTTCGTGGTACCATGTATACACTTTGATACCCATTTTCAAAGTCGAAGTGCTTTGTAGGCTCGTGGAGACATAGTATAAGTGGAAAGCGAGCTCACTATTGTCGTACGTGAAAAGCAAGCTCACTATTGTTGTACGTGAAACTATTGTTTACGTGAAAAGAGCTCCTATTGTCGTACGTGAAAAGCGAGCTCCCTATTGTCGTACGTGAAAAGCGAGCTCACTATTGTCGTACGTGAAAAGCGAGCTCACTATTGTCGTACGTGAAAAGCGAGCTCCCTATTGTCGTACGTGAAAAGCGAGCTCACTATTGTCGTACGTGAAAAGCGAGCTCGCTATTGAGATATACCAAAATTTTCCTCTCTCTACATTTATATCTGCTAAAGATCTTAGCGTCCGGCTTGCTGGGTCAATGGGTCACGATATATTATAATCCTTATTACCTCTATAATGGATTATAGGATCCGCGACTATACAGCGCAGCTGGGAATCTGAAATAGAATGATTCTATTCCTAGTTCATTACTGTTTGGATTGACTAAATGAAAGATCACTTTCTTTTCTAAAGAACAAAATTCAACAAAGTTTATTTTTGTCTTTTTAGCAAACAATTTAGAGAATTTACAATTTTTTTAGGCCTTTGATCAAGATGTCTTTCAATTTACAACTTATACCGCGGTTAACTTATCTTTTCTTCGTTGATGTCCCTCGTAGACTTCTCAGTCGAAATATCTTGCGAGCTTGCTGTAGTCCAAAGTTCCACAAATTCCTCTTCTGCCCCTATCCAAGCTGGTCTCCAACTATCAAAATTATCAGTCCGATTACGTCCTATGACATAGTCCCGAACTCGATTACCACTCCCGACAAAGTTCCAATTTATACACCAATATTGCTTCCACATCAAAATATCTGCAATATCATTCACTGTCCTTAAAATTTCACTGATAACCCAATTCTATCTCGATTGTACTCGTTCCTCTCACGAACATACGATCAGTTCAGTAGCGCGTTTCAGAGCAGAATGAAATCTTTCTGCATGATTCATCCCTCGAATACTTCGTATGAAACTACCTTCATTTTTTCATAACATTTGACAGTCCTTCTCTCACCCAGCCAATCCATACGTTCGTTATATTTTGGTGTAGCTGACCTTTTGATCGTCTTTTGAACTTCTTCGCCCAATCCCAAATTTTCTACTTTCGGCATCCAGAAAACTCTTAATGCATTTTCCACCATATTGTCTACAAATTAATGTTACTTTACTTTAACGTGACATATCGGTATGTCACACTATTGTCGTACGTGAAAAGCGAGCTCATTGAAATTCCGGTTTGTTGCAATTCTGACGGCCTGAAATGGAGCGTGATTGCAGGTCCTGTGCAATATAGGATTCTTGTTACTTGCTCTCTGATTCTGTCAATTCACTAATTTACGTCTTTCTTCGATTGCATCATAAAAGAGTTTGTTTTGTTTTCTGAGGAGAGGAGAAGAGGGAAGGAGGGAGGTGAGGGGTGGCCAGCGTCTTGGGCCGTGGAAGTGCGAAGGCGGGGCGCCTTGGGCGCTTGCGGCGCGATTGAGCCGGGCGAGGGCCGCGGGCGCCGAGATCGATTCTCGGCGGCGCCAGCGGCAGCAGATGGGCCGCGGCGGAATGAGAATTATGCAAATAGCGCGGCCGGCGGCGGGATCCCGACCGGGACCGGACCGCAGGACCCTGCCCGCCGCGCCGGCGTGGCATTGCACGACGCCGCACGACGAGCGGGCGCGGCACAGCGTGCGCGTGGGAAGGAGAGCGTGATGGGGAGAGCGTGGTGGAGCGCGGGTTGGAGAGCGTGTGGAGGGTGGTGGAGAGCGTGGTGTGGAGAGCGATGGGGAGCGTGGTGGGAGCGTGGTGGAGAGCGCAGTGTGGAGAGCGGTGTGAGAGCGCGGTGTAGAGAGCGCGGTGTGAGAGCGCGGTGGAGAGCGGGTGAGGGGGGGTGTGAGAGCGTGGGGTGGAGAGCGTGGGTGAGACGTGGGGTGGAGAGCGTGGGGTGGAGAGCGTGGGTGGAGGCGGTGAGAGCGTGGTGAGAGCGGGGTGGAGAGCGTGGGTGGAGAGCGTGGGGTGAGAGGGTGGAGGGTGGAGAGCGTGGGTGGAGAGCGTGGGTGGAGCGTGGGGTGGAGAGCGTGGGGTGGGAGAGCGTGGGGTGGAGAGCGGGGGTGGAGAGCGTGGTGTGGAGAGCGCGGTGTGGAGAGCGCAATGGGGAGAGCGTGGGGTGGAGACCGTGGTGTGAAGCGTGGGGTGGAGAGCGTGGGTGGAGAGCGTGGGGTGAGGAAAGCCGTGGCGAGGTGGGCGTGGTGGTCAGAGGCAGGCGGGAAGAGCGTCAGAGAGTGTAGGAAGAAGAAGGCGGTAGGGAGCGCGACTGGAAGATTGTAGTGAGCAGAGCGTGGCAAATAGATCGGCTTAGGGAGAGTGTGATGAGTTGAGAGAGATAGACGAGGTGGGTGGGAAGAGTGAAGCGTGGCGGGGATTGCAGGGTGTGGCGAGCAGGGCAGCGAGCGCGAGGCGGGGAGCTGAGTGGGGAATGCGGATTGGAGGTCGCGGGGAGCGCGGGGTGCCGCAGGGGCCAAGTTGCGCTGGTTTTGTGGTCGCCGGGTGAGGTACACACGCGACGGGCACTGTAGGGATTCAGAGACCGAACATTGCCCGACGCGGCGGAGCGAGAGGCGGGGCAGAAATCCGAGTGCGAGTAAGGAGCTTCGTGGTTACGATTGTACTAAGAGAGGGATGGAGTGGCGGACGGTAGTTAAAACAAGATGAATAATGTGGAACAGGTATTAGTCCCCGAAAGGGGGCGAAATGCAGGAGAATTCAATACGGGGATCAAAAATGTTCGAACAACCTTTTTTTAGAGCACCTTACAGAATTTTTAAACTAAAATTTTGTTTATTTGATTTTATGTATTTCCGTCAAAAAGATAGTTAAAATGGCGGGTAACGTATGCGCGTGAAGTATCTTTGGACGTTTTATTGAGTTCCAGAATCACTTTTCCAACCTTTTGCAAAATGCAGTTTAATGACTAGTAAAATGAACCATCAAAGGAATTTTAGCATTTTTTGAAAACTAGATATTATTTACATCGCTAAACGAACTACAGATTTCATGCCAACATGTATGTGAATTGTTCCACACTTTCATTGCATGTATTTTAATCGAGAAAAATACATGCAAATAGTTGATTTTGGTGTTTTGAATCATTATACTCAACGGAAGCCAGAAGTTGTCAGATGCAAGACTTGACACACGATTTTCTATGTACACTGATACTTTGAATACGAATGCAGAATTGGGCCACCACCTTCCAGTTCTTTAATCGCAAAAAAAAACAGTGAAATTTACATTTGCAACATTTACCACTTCACGGTGGTCGGACAACTTTTTATATTTTTGGTTCCTATGTTATTAATAGAACAAACACATTCAAAACGATGAAATTTTAAAAATGCATCACTTCCGATTTCAATCTATTATGCAGTCAGGCCATTCATGCCAAGCAAACAGCATTAGTCTCCCATCATAGCGAGTAGGCCATTCATTCATAAGTGATAGAGAAGAGGGGTACCAGTACAAGGGAGAAAAGTGATTAAGGTAATAGCGTGACGTTGCATTATTAAATATCGTCTTTTCGTATTCAATCATGGGACTAATCAATGACGGATCAGATCAGTCAATAAATACAATGCTAACAAATTGCTTCTGCCATGTAAATCTTATCCACGTTTTCGAGGAATGGTGATTCATAATGCATTAGAAATAAATACTGTATGTCGCATAATTGCCTAATTATCAATTTAAAGCCATTCAGATTGTCAATTGGTCAAATACATCGAGACCAATGATCCACTAATTTAGGTCTGGTAGGGATGAAAATCGACCCTGAGCATTTATGTCGACTCATATTTTGTTTTTCCTTATGTCTCTAATGAAGGTAAATAGTATAAAAGAATGTGAAATAATATACAGAAATTGAAAGTATTAAAAAATTAATTGTAATTATTACAAATATAAAAGATAATACTTGATACTACGTAGCAAGACTCAAGGTCTTTACGCAATTTCAAAACAGTACATCTTAAAGTATTCTAACTTCTAAAATTCTCGTGTCTACAGATTGTCTCCTATGTTTCAAAGCCGCGAAAAAGAGATAATATGGTACGTCTAAAGAATAAAACGTTTCAAGCGGACAAACCTACCGTTAGAAGATGAGTACAAGCTAATTTACCACACTCCTTCTAAACTATTTATATTTTTATTTATTTCCTGGGGCGGACGTCACTTGTTTTTCTCCTTCCAGACTTTGGCCTCCTCAACACCTAAAATAAAACAGTGCCACAGAACATCATCCTCACACTCGACTCTGCGCTTACTTCTCCCACTACTTCTTAGTTTCCTTTATTATTTTCTTGTTACTTAATAACTAGTTTATTTATAAACTTATTAACTGAATTAGTGATGAACTTAATTTTTGTCTAATTGTTTACTTATTTACTTGCTGGCCAGAATAGGCTTTGCTCAGGGAACTAACCTGTACAATTTCCCCAGTTCCTAATTATTATTTCCCTAATTATCCGACCCTATTCTAGACACTATCCTAATTATTTCACCTCCGAGACTTAGTGTGTCTTAATACGTCCTGCTTTACATTTCTATGTTGGAAATATAAGATTCTCACTCTCAAGTAATAAAACAAAGCAATGTGGAATATAATAAAAATACTACCAAATCAACTAGAAAACCGTAGAGAATGTTGTTTTAAAATATAACGATATAAATGTGAACGATCCGGCAACAGTGGCTAATCTCTTTAACCAATACTTTTCGAGAATTGCTGCCGATCTCACTAAGGGTCTTCAGGCACAAAACTCAAGTATTTTCCTCACCATGTTTCGATGGCACAACAATTTAAAAATATGTGGATCCAATATTTTATATCGCTGTAAAGCACAGATACCATAACCATTTGAGTATTTTAATATTCATCCACCCCGAAATCGAGCATAACCACCTCTTGCTTTCCTTCTACGTGCGTGAACATAATTGTCACAGACCCGTAACGGATTAGTGTAAAGTTTGTGCTACTATGGAGCGTGATTTTACCATTGCTGCTAAGACATCTTGCCTTTTTATATTTGAAAGTCTAGCAGAAATTCGTGCTACCTAGCATCTTCCTTTATCCTCAAATATATTTCTGTAACCTAAGTGTTCTAATATTCGTAATAGTGCGTCGAAAATTGCACTCTAAAGCACCTGTATAGAAGAATGTTAGCCTGTTCACCGCTAATCTAATTCTAAGCTTAGTGAGTTTCATTTTAATATAAAATATGTTTTTCTTCTGAAGTCCCTACACCGACGTCGCTTAAAGCACTGACATTTGTCGTGTGTCTATAGACGCCAAGAATTAATTTCTAACTATCTGTTTTCATGTTTTTCAATCGTATATCCTAACTCTCCCCAGAATTACCCCGCAATTCAGAATCGGAAGAACTAGCAATTTCAACACTATGTCGTAAATATTTTAAGGCAAATACGGCACTGTGGCACTGCGAAAATGATTTATTTGAGTGAAGTGCCCGGTATGAGTGGTAGTGCAGCGTATGTAAGTTTGTGTATGTGTGCGTGTGTGTATAAAATGTAAAGATAGGACAAGGAAGAGGAAGAAAAAGTCGCGCGCGGTCTGAGGCCCAATTTGTTAAGATTCTGCTTTCGCATTCGAGTGCTGTTGATCAGAGAAGCCACGGAAAACTTCTGTTCAGAGCTGCTAACCGCTAGAAGTTTCCTCTAGACAGCGACTGAATTTCACCTACTTACTGACACGCCAGTATCAAAAATCCTGCCATCATCCAAACTCGAACCTAGGACATCCCGGTAAAAGGCACTACAGTGACATCAATAGATATTATGAGACACGTAAGCCAATACCAGCAATCTTGAGATTTTTTCTGTATTTTTCGCCCATTCACTCACACGACCACTGACAATAAAAATAAAAGAAACATTTTACTACTCGCTGGTGAAATATTAATGACCCAATAATCTTCCGGGCAATTCATATCAGCTTTATTCTGAAAAACCGGTTGGAAAAGAGCTGTATTCCACGTTTATGGATACGATCGGTATCAACAATGCTATTAAACATATTCAGAATACTCAATGGATACATGTTACACCATTACGTAATTAATTTCGCAGGAATGCCGTCCGCGCCAACGTATTTCCCGCTATTTGTAGATAGAATAGCTCTATTTACTTCATTCCGCTTTACCGGTCCATCCGCTTCAGGCACAACCAGCTCAACAAAAATAACTGCGCCAGTTTTAATGTCCCCAACGTCACGAATGTTTGCAATCATTCGTGACAAATATTGTATTATTTTTTTACACTTTATTATTACGTAATGTTCTGATAATGTTCCAAACTACCGGGAGCGGTAGCTCCGCGATATCAGTCCATCAACTGATATCACTACAGTGCCTCTAACCTGGAGTTCCTAGGTTCGAGACCTGACGGCGACAGGATTTTTGACATTAGCTATTTTACCTAGGGCGAATTCAGTCGCTATCTGGAGGAGAATTCTAGCGACTGGTTGCTTTGATCGGTAGTTTTCCGTGGTTTCTCCGATCAACACCAGGCGAATGCTGGAGCAGTATCCTAACAAACGGGCCACGAACCGCGCGCGATCTTTCGATCCTCTTCCTTGTCCTATCCTCTCCCCTTACACACACACACACACACACTTACACGAACATGCATCACACTATCACATATTCCGGGAGGCCGGTCGGGTGCTTAGAGCTTGTCTCGGCTGGAGTGGTGCCCCGTTGGTGGGAGAGTCTTCGTTAGGGGGAAACTCCACTAGCCGACGGTAGTTCGGCGCCGGATCTCGCCATCCAGCAGGGGAAGATCACCGCCATCTTCCGAGAAAAGAACACGCACTACACTAACGGGACTAATGACCAAAGCAGTTGACACGCCCAGAAACACGAAAAACATCAATCGTTCCAAATAGCTTTATTTTGGTAGGTAAATGCCTTATTTTGCTCCTCAGCTCCTGCCAAGATTTGCGGCCTTAATTGTGGCTTCATGTTTTGAACGTAGTAAGTAATTATTTATCGTTTTAACAGTTTCCAAAAGTCTAAATCTGCTTAGTGAGAATATTTTTTGATGCTTGGTTTTGCGACTCACCTCGCTAAATCACCCTCAAGTGAACGCACTACACCTCTCCCCCACCTCAACATGGACTTTCCTGCACGGTAGAATCACCTTTCTTAAAGTATTGTGAGCTTCCCTGGTCTTAAAGTATTGTTTGCTTCACAGATCATGTCACACCCAACTTACAGTGATAATAACTGGCTCTTCAAATTCCTGTCACTTTTATTCCTTTCACGGAAATAGTTGTCTCGCTATTGACAAATCCTTCACTCTCGCATGCTCATCTGTCGAGTACAGTTCAGAAGTCATTGCTAAAGGAACGTACACACGCAAGGTGTCGGCTTCATCCGTATTACGATCATAAAAAAACATTATGTTATGTATTATCTCACAAGAGAGTAGGGCATTTTCTATCAGCACTACACTACCTCCGTTAACACAAATAAAACTGAATTTCTATTACGCATCGTGACAATTGTATTTAAAATTTCAAGTTTAAACCTTTCTCATAATGCCAGCAATTACAGTGCAGCAATATTGGAAACTGAATCTTGAACTTAACGTAAATCTTTCTAAGGGATTTAATACACATTTTCATACGAAATAATAAAATATTTTTTACACACACCCACACAGGCACACACATGCAGACACACGCGTGCACACACGCACACACACATATGAACAGTATTTACACATGAATTTCACATACGCATTATATCAAACAAGAAAAATAAAATTTAGGCCTAAGATATTTGGAATTTATTATATTTTAATGTTATTCCCCTCTCAGATTATTCACTTTAAACAAACAAATTAAATGTTCATTCTAACGTTAAAAAATCAAATGATTTCTTCTATCAATTTGTCAATAACATGTTTATTTTACTTTATTCTAATCGTTGTGTATTTTCAGTTTCATTTAGTAAATTTATTTCTCGTAAAATGTATATTAGTACCAGTAAGTACATTTCTCGTAAGACAAGATGTAGCCACCTGCAATCGAGTATAACTCGATCTCGTGAGAGTTATTTACGAAATAAATTAAGGATAACAATAAGTAAAGAATAGCATTAACGATGCATTTTCTTTGCAGAGACATTAAATCTTTCTTCTGCCAAATCATACGGTTAATGAACAGTCATTTCTTTTAACTGATAACGAGGTACTTCAATTATTGCTGCATATTTGTATCTCGGTTAAAAAAACTACCTCCTTCTGGAAAGCAACCAATGAAAAGAAAGAGGTCCCGAAAAAGGCACATAGAAATCGAACGGTCCTTTCCGGCAGATTTGGAGTTGCGTGTGGCAGCGAATACACCCAACACTATTTCCGCTGCCGGCCCGTCGACATCGCTTCCAGAGAGCTCCATTTACTCTTCCATCGCTGCGCTGGCGGAGGAGAGACAAGGCGGTTTCTTGCGAAGTCACCGCCCGCTGCGCCCCCGCACTTCTCCCACCGGCAACATGCGACCGGTGTGGTGGCGTGGCGGTGGCGGCGGCGGCGGCGTGGCGGTGGCGGTGGCGGTGGCGGTGGCGGTGGCGGTGGCGGTGGCGGTGGCGGTGGCGGTGGCGGTGGCGGTGGCGGTGGCGGTGGCGGTGGCGGTGGCGGTGGCGGTGGCGGTGGCGAGTGGCGGTGGCGGTGGCGGTGACGGTGGTGTTGGCGGTGGCGGTGGCGGTGGCGGTGGCGGTGGCGGTGGCGGTGGCGGTGGCGGTGGCGGTGGCGGTGGCGGTGGCGGTGGCGGTGGTGGGGGTGGCGGTGGCGGTGGCGGGTGGGGCGGTGGTCGGTGGCGGCGGCGGCGGTGGCGGCGGCGTGGCGGTGGTGGTGGCGGAGGCGGTGGCGGTGGCGGTGGCGATGGCGGGGTGGGAGCGGTGGTCGTGGTGGCGGCGGGGGTGGTGGCGGCGGCGGCGGGAGTGGCGGTGGTGGTGGCGGAGGCGGTGGCGGTGGCGGTGGCGGTGGCGGTGGCGGTGGCGTGGCGGTGGCGGCGGCGGTGGCGGTGGCGGTGGCAGTGGCGGTGGCGGTGGCGGTGGCGGTGACGGAGGCGATGGCGGGGTGGGGCGGTGGTCGTGGTGGCGGCGGCGGTGGTGGCGGTGGTGGTGGTGGAGGCGGTGGCGGGCCCGCTATGGCGGCGGTGGCGGCGGCAGGGAAGGCTGGAAGGTCACCGGCGCGCTGCCATCAACGCTATCATCGCTCTCTCGGAGACCATCGGCGTTATTTGATGCCCAGACTATCTCTCTTGCCAATGTCTTCTCTCTTCGCAACACCTTATTTTATATTCTTATTGGGAGTAAGAACGATTTAATGGCTGACATCCCTTAGGTCCATGAGTTATGTTCTAATGAGTAATTGAAATAGAAAATCGCGGGGAGGTGATAGATGATGAAGAAATCGAGAAACTGGAGGCAGTGAAAATGAGAAAACACCAGAAAACTCTACTGAGATAACGAATTCCACGTGGATTATCGGACGATTGAATCCATTCTCCAGATATGGAGAGAAAATGGACTGGCTGTAACGCAATTACGCAATGAGCCAATGATCCCCCCTCCCCATGTCTTTAGCATCGTGGCCGACCGCCCCACAACACTTGCCACACTGACTTCCGCCTAAGCTGGCTCTACCTCTTTCCAACACGTTCTTTCAAGCTCGAACCTTTTCCGTAACCAATGCCAGTCAATTCAATTCATTTTCAGCAATTGATGTTTATTTTGCGCAATTAATGATCACGTCACTGAAAATACATTTGGCGATATTGTCCAAGGCGTCCAAGCCTTGATCTTTGTTCTTTTCATTTTTAGTGAGGATTTTCTTCCCGTTTCTCACCTCCTCAAACAATTCTGTCAATCACTTTAAAGTATCACAGCATATAAAACTACAATTTATTTTACCTTAGCATAGCTACCATACATACGTCCTTCAGGGCAGCTTGTGGTCGCCAATAATCTAGGTATAATCACCGATGACCTAATCACCCCATCACAAACTCTACTTGTAGCTTTACCATCGCTACAGCCACTTCACTGCAACGTTCGGAGATGGCGGGATCGGTGACAGTGAATTGGTGTCAGTGGTGGGCGCTGGTTGAGGTAGTGGGTTCGGAGATGAAGATGGAAAATGTGGCATTAGGGGTGACGGCGGAGACGTGAGTGAGTGAGTGAGTATACGGCGTTTACGGGGGTGTCAATTACTTTAGTCGTTATTCCCGTAAGTGAAGTCACTGCAGTGCCTCTGACCGGGAGTTCCTAGGTTCGAGTTTCAACGATGTGTTTCGTAATGCATCGAGCAGACCGAATTCAGTCGCTACCTGAAGGAGGATTCTAGAGGCCGACTGCTCTGATTGGTAGTTTTTGTCGATTCTCCGATCAATATCAAGCGAATGCCGGAGCAGTATCCTAACAAACGGGCCACAGACCACGTGCGATCTGTCCTTCCTCCTTCCTTGTCCTATCCTCTCTTACACACACACTTTCACTAACATGCACGACACTACCACATATTCCGGGAGACCGGTCGGGGATTAGAGCTTGTCCCGGCTGCGGCGATGCCCGCTGGTGGGAGAGTCCTGGTTAGGGTAAACCTACTAGCCGACGGTAGGTCGGTGCGGATCTCGCCATCCAGCGAGGGGAAAATCACAGCCATCTCCCGAGAAAAACATGCACTACACTAACGGGACTAATGACCGAAGCACTTGACGCGCCCGGAAACACGAAAATATCAATCAATCAATAGTTGAGGAAGCCAGAGTGGTAAGTGTATTACCGTCACCCTGGATGCCACAGGAAAAGGGAGCTCACTGCGCAATAGCTAGGTCATTGCGACAGGTCTCCCGACTCGAGACGGTACAGGAGGCATCGCAGTCTTCTCAGAGTAAAATGTCTCTTCCTGGAAGGGAAGAGTCGCCATTACGTCGCGGAGAAGCGGAGAGGGCGCGATGCGCGATCACGAGGAATCACGTGATCCATCTCGCGCGATCGCCCTTCCGCTTCCGCCCGGCGCAAAACAACCGCGCGCCGCTTCCCGCCTTCGAGTGGCCCGATAGCTCCATCCATCCTCCCTCCTCGTCCACGTCGCCGCCGCCTTCCCTTCGCAATGGTAGGTCCACCGACGGCGTTGGTTGGCTGGTTGTTTTTTGATTGATTGATTTTTTCGTGTTTCCGGGCAAGTCGACTGCTTCGGTCATTAGTCCCGTTAGTGTACTGCATGTTGTTTCTCAGGAGATGGTGGTGATCTTCCCCCGCTGGATGGCGAGATCCGGCACCGACCTACCGTCGGCTAGTGGGGTTTCCCCCTGACCAGGACACTCCCATCAGCGAGGCACCGCCCCAGTCGGGACAAGCTCTAAGCTCCCGACCGATTTCCCGGAATATATGGTAGTGTGGTGTATGTTAGTGTAAGTGTGTGTGTAAGAGGAGAGGATAGGACAAGGAAAAGGAAGGACAGATGGCGCGCGATCCGTGGCCCGTTTGGTAGGGTACTGCTCCGACATTCGCCTGGCATTGATCGGAGAAACCACGGAAAACTACCGATCAGAATAGCCGGCCGCTAGAATTCTCCTCCAGGCAGCGACTGAATTTGACCTAGCTGAAATGCTAGTGTCGAAAATTCTGCCGCCATCAGGACTCGAACCTAGGACCTCCCGGACAGAAGCGCTGCAATGACATCAGTTGATGCACTGAGCTACCGCTACCGGTGGTTGGTTGTTAGTGATTCCGGGCACGTCAACTACTGCGGTCATTACTCCCGTATGTGTAGTGCATGTTTTTCCTCTGGAGATTGGAGTGATCTACCCCTCTGAATGGCAAGATCCGTCGCCGACCTAATGTAGGATAGCGGAGTTTTCCTCAACCAGGTATCTCCCACCACTGTGGTACCAACCTAGCCTGGACAAGCTACAAGACAGAATGTTTCTGCAGACAGCGGCTGAATTCGATCTAGATAACTGGTTAGTCTCCATCGAGACTCAAACCCTAGGACCTCCCGGTCAGAGGCGCTGCAGTGACATCAGTGTACATTTTTTTTTTTTTTTTTGCTGCGTCTACACCTTGACGCAACGCGTCTCCAAGCCCCTCAAGGGGCGTTGAGCGCTTTGCACTGGGGAGTAATTCTCCATTAATGTGGTTTATACTATATTTGTCAAGTCTCGTCACGTCGCAGTCACTCAGTGCCTTTTATCCCTTCGGCCAGGGGCTCGACGCCGTTAGATCCCGGGGCTCCTGGGCGGTCACCCAACAACGAAACCACGAGTCTCGAATTCGCTTAACCTTCATGACTTCACGGAGCGTAGTAAACGAATTCGGCTAGCGCCGCCGATTTTCGGCTAGCCCGAACGCTCTGAGCCGCCTAAACTGCGCGTTCCCAATTGTGAGACCACCGATATATTCGTATTAATAAGTCGTTGTTTGCAAGCTGATAATTGACGATTTTAATCAGTGTTTACCTATTCACAGTTCTTAAAGCTTATTTGCTAATAAATATGTTTTTTGAAGAATGTGTTGCGTAAAAAATGATATAAAAAATCTGCTGCGAACACTACTAGACTTGCAGAGTAAGGAAAGTACTGTCTCCACGAAAAATTTTTACTTTTAATATCAATCTCTAATGGCTCCACTAAAAAAATGTTTATAATTCATGTAGATTCTTTAAAGGAACGAAACATTCATTACCAATGAAGGAAATTTCTAATGAGTCATCTGAAAAATTAGAGCGATCGACGTAATGCGATTGAATTATCCGATACGCGCGAATTTTTACGTGGTAACTATTAGTATATATTATTGTGCATTATTTACATTTTCCCCTTCTCTCTTACAAGATGCCGAAGAAAGTAATTTTGTCTCGGCAGTAGAACGGTCTTCTCGGCACTCACGTACCCTTTCCTTTCGCTCTTTAGCCGGTTGATATACGGTCCTTATATTTTCGGAACTGATTTGTTGAACAGTTCAAACTCATCCAAACTTGAAAAGCTTAACCTTTACTGTAACTACTTTTGCAAGTTGCTTCGACTTTATACGAGTTATTGCTGCGAATTTGTCGTGCTATTCCTTTTCTTTCTTTTTCATCTATACGATGTAGTTTCTTGCTTTGTTTTCGACATGTTTCTTCTGCCTCCATTACTGCTTTTTCTTATGCCAATCTCTATGCCACTTTCCCGCCCCAATTTTCCTAGATACCGTCATTTATACCATTCTTAAATAGCTATTAAAACTTGACATTGGCGATGGTGGCGATGGTGCTTACCAGAAAAGCGAAGAGGGTGGTTGAACTCGACTGAAAAATCATTTTCCCATTTTGTGAGCCACAACTGTAATTCTCACAGTTATAATTCAATCCTTCATTAGTTTCATATTCTTGGTCAAAGACCTCGTTTAATTAAATCCATTAAGAATGTACTGTCAGGCACAACATGCAATAACAATACCGTCTTCAGAATTGTACCTATCGCTTGCAAGGCGCGCTCGAAAACAGTTACCGCCTGCGAAGACGGCTGGGGTTTAGCTCGCACTTGGCTGCGATGAGGCTGGTCCTGGTGGCGATGGTGGTGAGAAGAGAAGTGAAGAGGGTGGTTGTACTCGCCACTTCCCGTATCGCCACCGTCGCCACCTGGCGCCCTCGGTGAGAATCGCCAGAGCTCCAGCAACCGCCGCAAGTCTTGTTGGCACCGTGCAACGCCAGAGGGCGACATTACGAGGTGCTAGTTCCTCGGAGGCGAAGCCCGCAGCTGTTCGGTGCAGAAGACTAATGGTGTCTCTACGACGGCGCTTTGTTTTTCATCTCTGGCATGAATAGAGCTAAACTAGTTCAGCTACGATCGTATGTTTACATTTATGTATTCGGAAGACGTAGAATACATTTATAATACAGTAACAAAACATCTATTTTGGTTAAACAGAATATAGCAAAACGTTAGGAATGGATTTTTTGTACATAAAGTTGAACATTCATTACCATATATGATCGGAAATACAGACTAATCAGGCTTACTAGTTTCAGCACTCTGAACGTATATTACAAGAAATGTTCAACGTAAACTCCAACTGCCTAGGTTTACGCCTACGTTAGTCATCGCATTGACGGTCAAACACGTTCAATCTGATTAAGAATAATATGGCAACACAATGCGTGCGCAATGAATTTGTTCCTCATGCACCAAAAGCGTGTGTCGCACTGTGCTTGGTGGAGGTCCAAAATTCGCGGTTATGAATTCATTCAATTACCTTGTTGTAAGGGAATTTGTACTGTTCCTGATGCACAGGTTGCGGTCTCATAACATTCGAGTCTGTGAAACCGTATGTGTAATACATGCACGTGAGTTTGTTTCTATTTTATAGAACGAAAACGAAATAAAACAAAGCTTTCGTGATAGATTATACAATAGAATTTGTTGCAAACCTTATCATAACAGATTGAAAACCACAAAAATTGTTAAAGATATAACCATGGCTGATTAAGCTATGACTTTATTCTGCGAGGACTTATTTATGGGTGCGAAGAGGTATTTACAATTAGTATAAAATTAGGTTTACTGAAATACCCAGAGTTATTTTAGACAAGTCAGTGTTGCGCCTCTTAAGACAGTAGGATATTTGTTGCTGACACCAACAGAAATAAGTTTCGTCAGCAAACACCAGATATTACATAACCTGAAGTGTAAAGATTTTATTAATGTTTTTTATAGACACATGGTTTCAAAAATGAAATGAAATGTATTTTAAATGTTATTCAGATACCTATCCATGGTTGACTTCCACGTACCATTTGATGGTTATACAGAAAGAACAAACCGAGAAAACGGAGGCACTTGAAATAAATAATTCATAAACGTAATAAATGGTACATATATAATAAATAAATCATAATTAATGGTGGCAAAGTATGTTTCATTTTAAATCAATAAATGTAAATGTGTTTTATTTTAAATCAATAAACATGTCAAATTTTTTTAATGTACCATAAAGTTCAGTAGATCAGTTTGATTGATTGATTGATTTTTCGTGTTTCCGGGCGCGTAAACGGCTTCGGTCATTAGTCCGTTAGTGTAGTGCATGTTTTTCTTGGGAGATGGCGGTGATTTTCTCTCCGCTGGATGGTGAGATCCGGCGCCGACCTACCGTCGTCTAGTGGGGTTTCCCCCTAACCAGGACTCTCCCACCAGCGGGGCACCGCCCAGCCGGACTAGCTCTAAGCTCCTGACCGGTCTCCCGGAATATGTGGTAGTGTAGTGCATGTTAGTGTGTGTGTGTGTGTAAGGGAGAGGATAGGACAAGGAAGAGGAAGGACAGATCGCGCGCGGTCCGTGGCCCGTTTGGTAGGGTACTGCTCCGGCATTCACCAGGTGTTGATCGGAGAAACCACGTAAAACTACCGATCAGAGCAGCCGGCCGCTAGAATTCTCCTCCAGACAGCGACTGAATTCGACGTAGCGGAAGCTAGTGTCGAAAATTCTGGCGCCGTCAGGACTCGAACCTAGAACCTCCTGGTCAGAGGTGCTGCAGTGACATCAGATGATGCACTGAGATACCGCTACCGGTAAATAAATCAGTTTAAGATCTATAACGGTTCAGATTTTAAACACGCTGACCTGAAAATGTTTGTATTTAACATTGTGATCTCAGTGACGTAGGGAACAGTCTGTACGGATGACATCAATGAAGAAGTCACAACACCTTTAACTTTTGATTTAAAATTATATAATTTTAGCCTTTTCATTAAAGATTGCATTTGTACATTTTCGCAGTAACTGTAGTATTCTGTGATTTAATGTAAGATCTTCCTAATATTGATGTTATTATGAAAATAAAGACTGCAAATTCCTTTTAAAATTTTTATTTTTACTAATAAAGTATTACTATTAAATTACACCAAACATTGACTTTTCCCATATCTATTTAATTTAATCAAGAAATAATATTGATTTTTTAAAAATAATTTAGGGTAATTTTTAGAGTCATTTGGGTAATATTTAGGGTAATTTTAAAAGACTAACTTTATTCTTGAATTAGAGAATGATGTCTATTGCCTCGGGTGTCACCAAATTCAGCTACACCTCTGCCTAGTCGTCCTTTCCGGTATCCTTCATTTATTGTCCATAAACATCTTAAGTTTTCCGGATACAGCGGCGCCCGCAGAGCGACAGGTTATCGACCGTTTCAGTGAAAGCTGCGTAATGTCACGTCTCTCTCCTAGAATCATGAACATCGGCAGCGGTGACGGCAGCGCGGGCGGGGGCGGAAGACCGACGAGATCGGCGTGGGCGGCGGTCGAAGCCCTTGGCTGCGAGCCAACCCGCCCAAGCCCTTTCACTCTCGCTGTCGCCATCACTAGCGGCGGAATGCGCATGTAGGGATAGTCACGACCCTACGACACCGCTGTTCTATGTTTCACGCAGCCATGAATCCGGGACTTGGGAGACACTCGTCACGAGGCCTGCCGAACCGGCCTCAGCTCGTTTCGAGCATTTTAGCGCTCTGCGAATTCATTTCTGATTTCTTCATTTAACTGAATAACTGCGCGTGGAAAATATTGGGATTTAGTATGAAAAGTCATCATTTTTTGGCGTTTTGGGTTGGTAGTCCGACTTTGCCGGCAAGCTACCAGTGTCCTCTTGCCTGGGCCTAGTTAATTCCCGTGTTTGAGAATAAGAGCGACATGAAGCGAACATGACATATTCTCTTCACTGTAACTAACAATATCCGCCTGCTTGAGCTTTTCTTCGTCACTCAGCTACAGAAACTGGAACGGTTTTAAAGGAAAGCTTCAACTATATTTTTGCCTTGACCGGGAATCGAACGCGGAGACCACAGCACGGAAAGCTAGTACGCTGCCCATCAGCTGTCCCAGAGGCATTGTGAAAAGCCTTTTGATTAACATATACTCTTTTATCTTACGGCAAGTACACACGACTTATAATACAACTAAAGCAGTCTATAAATTATAGGACATCGCAACAATAAAATAGTCCTTCAGATTCAGAACAGTCCTTAAAGAGGTACATCCAGCTTCTCAATCCTTTCAATTGCTGTTGGTGTGACATGTTGGAAATCCGACAGATCTCCGCCATAAGTTGTTCGTTCACATCTCTCCACCAACTGCCTAGCGGTCTGCGGGCACCGCACTCACAGTCTGGAGATGGTACCACGCCCCTTTCGAAAAGGGAAGCCGCGCATGTATGTCCAGTATGAATGCGATTTGCCGCATTTCATATATTGCAAGGCACATCAGAGCCCGAAGGTTTTTGGATGATCTTAAGAAAATTATGAGTTGTAGCAGGTGAATTAGTGGTATAGTATTTCTCACATTTTGCTCGGATTTGGAAATTGCTCTCATTTAAATATGCAGCTGTTGGTACGGATGGTTTCCGTGATATCAGTTTATTGAGTGAAGCTGCTTGGATGTAGTTGTATAAAGGAAGGATGTATTACAGGATATCCTTTTGACCACTTTCTAGAAGGGCTCCTTAGGTTAGGAAGAGGGGTGTGGCTCTAGGTGCAAAAACAGTAAATCGGAGTCGACCTAATACTCCTAGTTATGGTGTACATTGTGTTGTTTAATTGGGTGCTGACCAGATGAACATGGCTGCTTTTCAATCACACTGCAGTTACATATTCCGCTCCGCTGTACATAATTCCGAGAGCTGAAGAACGAAGTTCTGAAGGAGGGGTGCCCCAAGTTGATCCGAAGAGCTTGTTTCTATCGGGAGTTTTAGCAAATGTGTTTTGGGAGTGAGTTAATGTAAATTTTTATCAGTTATACAAAACGTATATCTTGTGCCTACGATTAATCTGTTGACAATCATGTCACACACAATGGTGACTCATTCGACTAAGGGCTGTGTCTATACTTTTTAATTAGACCTTGTCTTGAAACAATTTCAGTGCTTCACTGGAGATCAATAGCATCCATTTCCATTATTCATAGAAATGTACATCAGCAACTTTCCGAGTTTCACATAAAAACTAATCTGCTTGTTGGCGATGATGACATTAACATGTGAATGAAAAAATAATCATGTTTAACAGCTTCAAATGTTTAATGAGGGTTTTAATAACCAATATCACTCACTTTAATAACTAATTATAGCGCTTGGAATACACTCCAAAAAACTCCCATATCACCAAGAAAGCCTGAGTATAGAATTTCTAACACCACGGCCATTTTAAACATGCTTTACATAGGAATTTGTGTGTAGAAGAAATATGTATTCAACCAAATATAAATGACAATAAAACTAATGTGTCTTGAGAGACTCGGGTAAGAGACGTAATGAACCGAGCAAGTTTTGCATTATTCCAAACGTGCTTTACTCAGAATGTTGAACTTATTCTTTATTTGGTTTCGCTTAGCGGTAAACCTCATCTATTAAATTCAAGGTGAATTTTAAATGGCCAAACATTAAATTTTCACAGAAAAGTCACTGATTATTATTTTGTAAAATAAAAACGGTCGTTATGAGATTATGTCATTATTCTCTACTCCCATTCGTGTTAAATTTTTTAAATTGTTATTGTAATTAACGTGGTAATATTTTGGTTACGAAGGCTACATTACTTCCATTACTTCTAATCCCCAAATGTCGATTACTGGAGTTAGCAATATAGTACCACATATAAAGTAATCAATGCAACAAAGTTTATTTAATACAATCTGTTTTGATTAAGAAAACGAAATTTCAATAAAAAGCTAAAGAAATTTAAATTTAAATTTAAATTTAAATTTAAAAAAAATTAAATGAAAATATTTTAAAAATTACAAAAATTTCCTTTTAATGAAAGGCACAGATTCTGTAAAAGACAACCAACCTACCAAAAAAAGTAATACAAACATTTTTTAAAAATTTCATTGCCACTCTCAGTTTCCTCACTTTTGTCATGCCTCAGTAACTGTGACGCAATCATTTATTACCAGCGCTCTTCCCCTCCTCCGGTGGCCGCGGAGCCACAGACAGCCGTCTTCCCGGCCTTCGCCTCCCCTTCCCGTCCGACGCCTATCGCCCTGCCCCCCCCCGCCATCTCCGCTGCCGCTTCCGTCTCCACCGCCCTCCGCTGCCCTCCGCCACCCTCCACCGCTACCGCCACCCTCCGCCATCCTCTACCGCCCTCCGCCTTCTCCGCCTTCCGCCACCCTCCGCCACATTCAGACACCCTCAGACACCCTCCGCCACCCTCCGCCACCTTCCGCCAACTTCCGCCGTCCCTCCGCTGCCCCCGCTGCCCTCCGCCGCTCTTGAAGATCCGCTGACTTCGCTGGCTCACACAACATTTGCCATATCAACCAACGCCGTCGAACGACCCACCCGCTCCGCGCCCGTCGTCCCTGTCGCCGCCGCCATCACCGCCATTGCCTCCCGCACACTCCACCGCCTCCGCCGCCGCAGCACCCCTCCCCGCCCTCGCCACCTCTGCCCCCGCCGTTCTCAATGCCGCCGTCCCCGCCCTCTCCACCGCCGCCGCCGCCACCCTCATCGCCGCTCCTGCCGTCATCCCCGCCGCCGCCTCTGCCGCCGCCGAACCCGACACCACCGCCCTTTCCGCCGCTACCTCCGCCCCCCCCCCTCGCCCCGCCCCCTCGCCCCGCCCCCCTCGTCCCCGCCCCCTCGTCCCCCCCATCGTCTCCGCCGCCGCTGCCGCCTCTACCACTGCCATTTCGCCCCATCGTCCTCGTTATCCCCCCCCCCCCGGCCCCCCCCCCCCCCTGTTTTGCCCCCTTGGTCCCGACCGCCCTCCTGCACCGCCGCCCCCGCGCCCGCCTCTGCGCCGGACGCTCCCCCCCACGCTGGCGCCCGCGCGCCATCTTTCTTCTTTAACGGCTCCCAATTAAAATAGCATCTTCTTCTTCTTGCCCCGTCTCCGCTCCGTCTTCCTCTTCCTGCATGCGTCCGTCTCGCTCTCCAGCCTTGTCCGCGCCGGCCTGGCCCCGCTCCGCCCCCGCGGCCGGTCTGTCGTGCGGCGCCAGGGGGGACGTTGGCATTGGAGACGGTAATGGCGGTGATGATGGTGGTGAAGGAGGAGCGCTTTCGATAGTCTCTGGGGAAGAAGGAGCGATGGTGAGAGAGAGAACGTGAATATCCCGGAAAAGTCACGGCGATGATGTAGTTTGCGAAGTGGAATCGATAATAGTTTTCATGTGTCATAGTCTTTTGCCATCGCAACATTTATATGATTTTCAGTGTTTCATGGAGTAAAGAAATGTACTATTTTTTTAACATTGAGATGGTAAAAGTAATCAGAATAGTTTTATAGCTCTAATAATGATGCTAGATTTTATCCTGACGGCAGTTCCAAATGCTGTATTGAGTTTAGTTTGTTGTCAAGGGGGTAGTGAACTCGTAGGAAGAGTAGTTGATACTACTCTAAAGGCACAAATGTGTGAACTTGTCCCAATTTTAATCGACCCTTTTTCATTGATTTGGTGCTGAATAGAAGAAAGTACAGTGATATCGTCGTAAAGTGACAAAGAGGCTGATGGCTACGACTGAGATAATGCTTTTGCATTAAAGATAAAAGTTGGTATCTGATGGCGTTCACAAAGGCGATTCTTAGTGTGGTGAGGAGAGTCGAACGAAGTGAACAAAACGGAGCGATGAGGTGAAATGATAATTCTCATAATGGTAGTGGTATTCTATGGCAGTACTCGTAATGATGAATATAGAAGTAAAAGGGTGGTTGTGATGTCAGTGGTGGTGGAAGAGGTAGGGGTTGGGTGCAGGGGTATTGTATGGTTGAAGGGGGCATGTGCGTGCCTGAAGAGAACCCGGCGAAGGAGCAGCAGGGAAAGCGGAAGCGACGGCGTGGGCGGGGCCGGGGACGGAGAGTGAGTGGGCCTGGGGGCCAGGGGCCGCGCTGGTGCTGTCGGATGTGAATCCGACCTCACCCCGCCCCCACCCCTCTACCCACCTTCGCCTTCATAGGCCGCAATTTCCTCAGTGAAATCCCTTCGCTTCTTAAAAACATTTCCATACCCTTATAATCTCGTCTTATCTGCCGCCCGCCGCGCCCGCCCTTCCCGGGGCTAATTTTTCACTCATTACTCCCCGACCGCCTTTCGCCGAGCGAAGGCGCCCGCTTATCGCCCCGCCCCCCCCCCCCCCACCCCATCCCCTGCCCCTCCGGGCTCCTCCCTCGACGCACAGTGGCCACGACCCCAGTCGCTCCCCGCAGACGTGGAAAAATTTTACAAGAGAACTCCTCAATGTGACTCTGAAAATAGAAAATATGTATCGAATTTCATTCAACACAAAGATAAAACGACACGATGTAAAAAGAGACATTAAAAAGCGGTAAAATACTTAAATCAGTTAACAATGAGACAAAATTAGTAATATGACAGGATACCAAAATTTTCCGATTTTCTATATTTTGGAAATACGTACACTGCACGGGAAAACTTAATGTCTCTGTCATTTTGCCTCTCTTGGCTCTTCTGCCCTTCCTCAGACCTCCTTTTTTGACGCACAGTGGCCACGATGAAAAGTGCACTCTCGCAGAGGTGAAAACTTGTTCAAATAATCGGCAGTGTGACTCATAAAATACAAAATACGTCGATATTTCGATTTATTGAAGTACACCCAACATATAGATAAAACGACAAAAGTAGAAAAATATATTCAATACGTGATTTCAGAGTTGAATATACACAATATTCAGCATGGCAAAGTCTCTCAATTTTCTAAATGTATAGGATATGAGCTGTACAGAGAAATAAATGCGTAGGGAAGTATTTCCCCTCCCTCTCTCCCTCTCATGGCTCCACGATCTTCTCTCTGGCCTTCTCTCTTGACTTACAGTTGACACAAAAAAAACGCACTATCGTAGAAGTGAATACATTTTAAAAATTCGGACAAGTCAACATCGCAATGCGACTCTTACAAAACAAAATATACAGATACGCGAATTATCGAATTATATTCAATACAAGATAAAACGATGAAAACGAGAAAAAATACATTAAAGAAGCCATATCAGACAGATATGAACCGGGAGCGGTAGCAACTGATGCCACTGCAGCACCTCTGACCGGGAGGTCCTATGTCCTAGGTTCAATGATATCAGTTGATGCACTGAGCTACCGCTCCCGGTCAAATTATCAAGAGAACATAGCTATGCGATGCTTACAATACAAAATAAGCAGATATTTTGATATATCGAATTCCAATAGACACAAAGATAAAACGATACAGAGTAGGAAATGTCATTTAGTAAACGATATGATATTTCAATACACATAATGCAGAATTATTACTAAGTTTTTAGATCTTAGATCTGTTTTGGAAGTACGTTACTATGCGGAGAGAAACTAAAATGTTAATAATATATTAACGTGGCATGGGCTTAATGAATCTCTTCATTTAAAATAGGTGTATGTTACCTTAAACAAAACAGAAAATTATGTACCGAAGGAAAATATAGATGTTTTGAATTATCCCTAGTTCTTTTTACTCGCACCTTTCATATTCAAGCGTATATCTGAGATTTCCAATTAAGCATTTCAACTACCAAAGCGTATGAAATGTATGAGCGCAAACAAAAATACAAAGTAAAATAATATGACTTTTCTGTACTTTTTCACATTTTAAGATTCTTTGAAAACATGATTACGTTCAGATATCACACATGTCAGAATGTCACTTCCAGTTATACTTTCTTTGTACACCAGAATTAAATTTACTATAAAGCGGTGCCTCAAACGTTGGGTTTAGCTTTATTGTTAATTTATATTTCATGACATCATGTACTGTTTCGTTATGCGTAATTATACACTAAAGTATGTCTTGGGCAAAACATATCATTGCAAAGGCTACACATGATTGCAGTTGTAGCTGTGATAGAACTTGAGACAGGTGTACATCTTGGCGATTTTGATCATTGACATGCTATCCATTGAACTAAAGAAAGAGAAGTCCAAATTTAAGCCGCATGCAATAAAAGAAACGATAAATAATTCAAGACTAAATAACGATTTCCAAAGCGTAGGACAGATTATATTTTAATGAGCAAAATTAGTAATGTAGGTTGTTGAAACAAAGTTGAATAATAATAATATTGTCATACAAAAACAATATACTTGGTACACCTTGGTAAAGAATAATCATAACAATGATATAAGTGACGCAATTGCCAAAAAATAAAATAAAATTGTCTAAAACCTAGAAGAAAATTAGAAAATGGAAAAGAAAGATGTTTGAATGCATTTCAAGCTAGATTAATGACTTTTCTTGATTTTGATGATGTAATGACTACTATAATAATATCTTGAATGATGCATTATATATATACAAATGAAATTCAAAAAAAACACTTTCAAAATTTTTAATGTTGAATTTGTTTATGCCGAATGTATACCAATGTTTTTGTGGATTAGATCTCATCAAATGTTGAAGTCATTGAGAACCATGAGCGACGATGAATAGCAAGATAATGGCGTGGTCAATTATGATGAAATGAGAGGCAGAAAAGACGATAGAATCGCTGTAAAACCTGTCAAGAGCTCGCATTGCCCATATGAATTGGCCGGCTATCGAACACGTTCCCTACAATTCAAGTTGTATAGGCCACGTAAAGGGTGATTATTCCACAAGCCTTCCCTCACGAATACAATAATACCTGTATGAAATTATAGAAAATAAAACTGCATTCACATTAAAATCTTTGAATATTTATATCCAAAGATTTGAATATCATAAGCATTATAAAGCGTACCACGCAAGCGTAATAAAGAATAATAAGCGTAATAACAAGCATAATTAAGCGTAATATATAGAAATGTTTAACCCTTCAGTAGTTGCGTTCAAAACTCGAACGCGAGTGGTCGTGTGAATGACAATTGAAATATATATTTTGAAAAATTCTTACTAACAATATTTTACGAGCAAATCGTCTTTTAGTTCAAATTTAAACGAGTAATGGTATCTAAAACACTGACATGTTACAAAATACTATTAAATTAATTAGAATGTAATACACTACAAATTCTATAATTATTATTTTCACGGGAGTTATAATGCAAACAACCAATCGTTTAAATTCATAAGGAAGCGTCCACAAAACTTATTAAGAAAATTTGTGTGAGATGTTCATCTGATGTTGACACATTGAAACATTGAAATTGATGATATATTGAAACACAGAATAGAGGCTCCTGATTTTTAAACAATTTTGTCTATACTATATATACAATAGTGTTCATATTCAACACATTAAAGTTTATTGAAGCATGGAAAAAGGATAAGTAAATAATTAAATAAAACGGCGAACAAAGATGTTTGACCGCTTGGTTTGCTGCAGGTTCCCCCTGTGTGCGGAGGCCGCCCCTCGTGATTGGCTCCGCCCCGACCCTCCGCAACGTCTTCGCGCCGCCGTCGCCCCATCATCTTCGCATTCACCAACCCCCCCCCCGCCCCATCACCTTCCCCCAGCACAGGGGTACACACCGAGCTGAATGTTGCGGACGTTTAGCAGACACTCTGAGCCTAACCCAAGTCAATTCTTGTGGACGACTGTTTGCGTTGCAGAAGTAATTTTTGAAATAATGTTGAGTAAAGGAACGTCACAAGACCAATGTTAAATTGAGAGTCAGTGCTTTGCTGTATGGCTCTCACAGTATTAGGGATTTATAAGCACTAAATAGAAATGTGCAGAATGCAAGAAACAAAAATCCATCCTTAATAACTATAAAGATTCCTCTAAGCTCAACAATATTTATAATAAATTAATTGACACATTATAGGTGATTCTCCCCCTATTATCTGTTCATTTTAACTCCCTTTTAAATAAGGTTTCAACATATTGGTGTTGAATTAATTTCTTTCTTTATCACAATTTTCTCTCCCTTTGGTGTTGAATTAATTTCTTTCTTTATCACAATTTCTCTCTCCCTTCTGACCATTAGATTCACATACACAGTACCTTGACTAGTTCGTATCGAACATGTTCCGATACCTAAAACTATTAATATTAATTGGGAGAAGACCTTCCACGTCAAATCAATTGCATTCTTCAATGCCTTTCTAACATGTTCCTTTAGACTACTATTGTTTACGATCATATGTTCCTGGTCTTATATTATACCTTTATATCATGATGTAACATAACTTCAGAAATTTAGATGTACCACGTCCTCGCCAGTGTTTCCGGCGCGTCAACTGCTTCGGTCATTAGTCCTGTTAGTGTAGTGCCTGTTTCTCTCTCGGGAGATGGCGGTGCTCTTCCCCGCTGGATGGCGAGATCCGGCGCCGACCTACCGTCGGCTAGTGGGGTTTCCCCCTAACCAGGACTCTCCTACCAGCGGGGCACCGCCCCAGCCGGGATAAGCTCTAAGCTCCCGACCGGTCTCCTGGGATATGTGGTAGTGTAGAGTATGTTAGAGTAAGTGTGTGTGCAAGGGGGAGAGGATAGGACACGGAAGAGGAAGGACAGATCGCGCGCGTTCCGTGGCCCGTTTGGTAGGGTACTGCTCCGGCATTCACCTGGCGTTGATCGGAGAAACCACGAAAAACTACCGATCAGTGTTCGGCTATTGTCGATCTGATTTTATTCCACTTGCATTATTGTAACTAATTTCGGAACATACCAATAGTAAAGACTTCCGTTTTCACGAATCCATTTCGATGGCCTTGTCGTTGTACACCCCTGTCTTAGCGCCGCTCCCCTCCCCTTCCCACTCAGCGCTGTGCATTGTCGCCCGCTCGGGCTGCTTTGCCTCTTCCCTTCATTTTCCTGCCACCATGGCTTCTCGGGCCACACAATGGCTCATTTTAGCGTACCTCTTGATAAAACAATGTCAACGCGTTGAGTAACATTTTTTCTGGATTTGATTCAAGAAATAATGAGCTAACGTAATATTTATTCAAGCCTTTGATTTCATATTTAAAACCAATTCTATTGTTTCTCTCTAATTACCAAATGAAGAATTTGCGATTTAGTTGTAGTTAGTAGTATCTAGTTCTTCAGTGGCATTCGTGATTTTGAAAATATGAAAGAAAATGGAATGTTATGATAGCACTAGCATTAAAATATAAAATGAAATTAAAATATAGTTTTTTTTATAAATTTTCTGTACAATATATAATGTTCGTGTCAAAAAACAGGTTTCATTGCCTCATAATTATTGGTCGGAATGCCTATGTAAACCAGAACTTGTGAATATGTAATTATATATTCGTAACTAGTACTACGTGTCATTTTGACTAGGACCTTGACAGCAACGTTGATTACATATAATTTGAATGTAATTCAATTTTACTTTCCGAAGCAATAATTTGTATTTATATTTACACAATAAGGAATGCAAGTAGTAATCTGGGCGTTTTCTTCAACTTTTTATTTGCAAGATTATGTAATGCATTAATTTATTTCTTCTCGTTCGAAAACCAAAATTTCAAAGAAATTCATAAATGAAAATTTAATAAAATCAGATTTTTCCATTTCTTCGGTATTATCAATTTTGTCAGACTTACGGGTCACCATAACCAAATCGTAGGTGATAAGAGCTTTTTTGTACACGTTTCTCTCTTAGGTCGATGTCTCGTGAGTTTAAAGTCCGGAATCCTTCATTAGCACTATAACTACTATTTAAACAACTTTTGCCCCGCATCCATTCATTGTGTTGTGAATTTTATACATTCTAGAATGTGAGTACTTTTGAAATAAGGTGTGTGATAAACAACATATGACAAATATCATTATACAGTCTCACTTCTTAAATGGAATTAGGTGAATAAGGATTACACAGTTGAAGTGTTCATACAGAGATGCTTTTGGTAAATTATATAAAAAAATGCGGGGAAAAAGCTGTTTCAAGAAGTCACTTATTTGGAAAAACAGTTCTTCTAGAAACTGTCTGTTGCAAACTGTTCAGTATAGAGATCCAGCCAGTCCCGTTCATTGGAAAAACCCAAGGAATTGCGTGGTGCAAACGTGGTGCAACGAATTGCGTGGGGGCCGAGATGTGTGAGGTAAATTGGGAATTTACATTTTCTATACCACAGTTTAATGACAAAGATTGCTTTGGAGTTAAATTTTCTGTGACAACCGTGACGAAAGTTTGAAAGAGTTGCATATTGTAGCGTCATAGACTTGACTCTCTGCTCCAGAAAGACAAGTTGCAAGGTATGGGAATGAGGGAGCCAAAAATAGGCTTCCGAACAAAGGCCAACCCTTCAGGGAAAGTCCAAAAGGGGAGAGGGCTTGGAGGTGCCGGGTGCAAATTGCAACGGAAAAGCAGGCGCCTCAAGACAAGTGCGTGGGGAAAGGTGACGCAGGAAGCCATGTGACTCGAGCATATATAAGGGTGGTGGCAAAAGCCCTGGGTTGGGTAACGTTTCTGATTTCCTCGCGGCACAACACCGCAAAACTTGTCCGGCCAAGTCTGGCGCGGAGTGCTGTAGGCACGTGTAGGTGTTCGAGTCTCGAGCACTGAGAAGTATGCTTGATACTTCGGGGCAGATTGTCTGCCGAGGCACACCAGGTGCCATTTGCGATTGCCGAGTTGGCTAAACGCAGGCGCGGCCGACAGGCGCGTGTTGGGAGAGGGGGGCTGCTGCAGGTAGCTCCGACAAACACCTTAGAGTGAGGTCTGTGAACAGTGTACATAATTAATTGTAAATAAATTGCAAATACCCACTCATGTGTGTTCCTTTGTGGTGTAGATCCCTACTCACGACGTTACAATATTTACATAATTTCATTTTATTAATACTTCCCATTGAGAGATTGGTGAATGCCTAATTAAGATCGGGTAAGCGCTAGTTGAGAATGAAAAAATGCATTAACACCCACATATAGTTCGTCATTGTAAAGTAAAAGGCATTCGAGTGTCTACTCGAGATAGGGGAAACAACTGTTTCCTCTATAGAGCCTTTGTCAGAGAAATCCAAGGGGTCGTTTACTGACGGTGGCCAAATTTCGACACTAGTTAGATAGCTAGGTATAATTCAGTCGCTGTTTGGAGAAACGTTCAAGTCGCCGCTGATCGATAGTTTACAGTGGTTTCTTCAGTCAATATCAGGCGAAAGCTGGAGCATTACCTTAACAAAAGAACCACGTACCTCGCGCGATCTTCCCTTCCTTTTCCTATTCCTATCCTCTCCCCTTACACACACGTGCACAACACTGCCACACATGTTGGGAGACCAGTTGGGACCTTAGAGCTTGTCCCAGCTGGAGCGGTTCCCGTTGGGGGAGATTCCTAGAGCTGAAATATCCCCGACAGCCGACGCATAGGTTGGCGCTGGTTATCACTTCTAGTGATTAACTTTACAACCTCCCAGAAAACAACTTGCACTCCCTTTTGAGAGTGATGTACACTGCAATTTTTGCGTCTCTAAACAAAATAATGAGTCACTCCGTCCCAAGCACCCTACGGGAGCGGTAGCTTAATGCATCAACTGATGCCACTGCAGCGCCTCTGACCGAGAGATCCTAGGTTCCTACTCCCCACGGCGGCAGAATTTTCGACACTAGCTTTTCAGCTAGGTAGAGTTCAGTCGCTGCCTGGAGGAGAATTCTAGCGGCCGGCTACTCTGATCGGTAGTTTTCCGTGGTTTCTCCGATCAACACCAGGCGAATGCCGGAGCAGTACTCTACCAAACGGGCCACGGACCGCGCGCGATCGTTCCTTCCTCTTCCTTGTCCTACCCTCTCCCTTACACACACACTTACACTAACATGCACTACTCTACAACACAATCCGGGAGACCGGTCGGGAGCTTAGAGCTTGTCCTGGCTGGGCCGGTGCCTCGCTGGTGGGAAAGTTCTGGTTAGGGGGAAACCCCACTAGCCGACGGTAGGTCGGCGCCGGATCTCGCCATCCAGCGGGGGAAGATCACCGCCATCTCTCGAAAAAAAAAACATGCCCTAACTAACGGGACTAATGAGCAAAGCAGTTGACGCACCCGGAAACACGAAAAAACCAAAAGCAAACCAACCCAAGCACCCGTCGCCCGCTCCCAGCGTCACCCGAGGTTTGAGCGGCCGCACGCACATTGGTGCGCTGTAGGTGAACCTTGCCCCCTCCCCTTATCAGACGAATCTCGAATTCCCAACGAGGACGATGTAGCTCCCGCGAATGGTGGGTTGGGTGGAAGATGCCGTTTCAGCCTTTCCGTGAGAATCTTCGCGCCATACAATTTTGCTTGCGGAAGTTTCGTTGTTAGCTCTTGCCCGGTTATTATCGGGAGGTTAATGATTAAGGTAATGCTCCAGCTTTCGCCTGATATTGACTAAAGAAACCACTGTAAACTATCGATTAGCGGAGACTAGATTTTTTCTCAAACATCATTCAGTTTATTTACTGAAGGTTGATGTGTGCGGGTTAACTACTATCTTCGATAATTTCGTTACCGTATTGAATATTTTATCCCGGGAGTTTCGTGGTATTCCTCTCCCGTTTCAAAGAGGCATAATGCCCCGAAATACATGTCGGCGTGCGGGGAATTTTGCTCTTCAGCTATCGTCCCCGTCGGAGCACCGCCTCTGCTGGGACAAGCTCTAAACTTCGACTGGCATCCCAGTATGGCGGTGTACTGCATATGTGTGAGTAAGAGGTCCCGATAGAACCTGAAAGAGAAAAAAGTTTGCGCGCTGTCCGTGGCCCCTTTCTTAGGATACTGCTTCAGCACTCGACTGATAGTGATCGAAGAAACCATGAAACACTACCAATCAGAGCAACTAACCGATAAAATTCTACTCCAGAAAGTAGGCAAATTTGATCGAGGTAAAGTCTGAAATTCGTTATTGACGCGATTCGAATTCTGAGACTACCCTGTCAGAGCCGCAAGTAATTCTGGCTCTACACTACCTCTGCCAGTCTAAGGAGTGAAGCTCACGGCCGATATTAATACGTGAACATATTTTTCTTAAGTTTATTAACGTGTTAGTTATTATGTCCTGTGCCAGCGTGATGCATCACAGGAACAAGGAAGCGCTAACTGACGCCCGGAGGTGGGAGTGGGTTGTACGGAGATGCGAGGGGGGTGGGGAACAGAGAGTCAAGGAGGGGCGGGGTTTCGTGGATGCGTTGCAAAGTGTTACGAGGGAGACGCTTTGCTTACCAATTCATTAAGGAGCAGTTTACCGCTCATGGCGCCGTCAAAGGAGGGGTCCCCAACGCCTTTGTTCGCGCTACACTGATTGTTACGGTAGACAAACGACGCGACCCGTGCCCTAGAAAAGTGACTGCTCCCTCGATGCATTCGTGTTGAAAGCAACGTCGCTAAGAAATCTATTTGATGTTAGCAAAAGACGTTACAAAAGAGTCTCTAATTATTTAACAAGCACGTCTTTCGAAATTTCTTAGACGCACTCCATATTTATTTTGTAGTATAAGATGTATGTTTGCGCATTGTCAATTTGTTTCGCAACGAAGTTTTATAGTTATTTGAAGTTTGGATCGCGATTATAGGATAATAATTGTTATGTTGAAAGCGGATTTTATAGCATGTCAATTAATGACAGAAAAAATTCAATTTTTCTTCTCTGGTTCTCTTAAGTAAATTTGTTTTGCTTCAGATAATTAAAAAAATGTAATACATTTATGTTCGTGGCTACATATAAATTTAAATATATGAGTGAATTGTGTAGATTTCTCTATGAAGAGTAATGAAGCAAACGAAGCATTTGCAATATTTTTGAAGAACCCTACTTCAAAGCTAAAGTATTCACAGCAACAATTTTTCAGTATACGTTTCTATTATCTACATCACTAACATTATTTCACATCATTCAGTTACTATATCTAATAACAGCTTCATTTATTTCTGCTTTTATTGCCTGTAATTAAATGCAACGATTGTGTAAAATAGCATCTGAATACGAGTAATAAAAATTAAAATGCATCTGAATGATAAGATTTTAAGGCACAGAAACTTTATGCTCTAAGCTTGTAATAAATCTTTTCAATCAGAGTAGCCTTGCGCATGGTAGAATAACATTACTGTCTTGGAAGAAATCTACTACACATGTTCTCTAGTAAATATATTTCTTTTCGTTTAACTTGGTACCAAGGAGAGCACATAAAACCAGCGTTGGATTGTGTTCGAATGTAACTTTTTCTAGACGGTTACAACAATTGAAGATAGAAATGAACTAACAGCATGTTAAGTTGCAATATACATATAACATATAAAATTGTATTTTAAATTCATATTTAAAAAAATTCTGGGCGCAGTTACAATAATTTTTATTCAGCACTATAAAATTGAGAAATGGCATAAATGTGACACTAAAAACACATTAGTGTGATAAAAAATTCTAGATTTATAACACATTTTCAAAAGAGACGGTGCGTTTTCCAGACGACATAAATTTTGTTTTAACCACTCAGAAGTATTTAAGTTTCTTCAGGGAAATTCTTGATTGAGTAGTTTCATATTATCTTATAAAGAAATGAATAAAAACTAAATGAGAGTTTGAAAGTGTTTTCTTACACTAGGTATTGATATTATTTATATTATTATTATTATTATTATTATTATTATTATTATGGTTACCATCACCATCATCACGTCGCTTCAGAATACACGAATACCACCTTCATTTTATTGGACAATGGGACACCTAGCACAAGTTTTATTTTATCTCAGAAAATTTTGATAAAACTAACACATCATTAGAGATTTTCTCAACAACTTCTGTAGTTAAAATTTAACGAAAACGTTGCCTGTCGTCCTTAATCACACTAAACAAAGAATAGTATTAATGAAGATATACAGGAGCATTTATCCATCTCTAACGATGACTACATATAAGTCAGTTGCATTCATAATTGTGGTTGTACATTGGCAATACAACTATATAAAAATGACGTTGGTTCAGGACTACTGAAACTCATTAACTTTGTTTAATTAAATGCTAAACTTATTGACTTAACCAAAAGATTTATTAGTCATACACAAAAATCAGGTAGTACCGATTAACTAACTTTATAGTTAATTATAATAATATCATTAATCAATCAAAAAGAATATAGGTCTCTAGAAATGTGTAGCTGCCAAATTAGATGAAGAACTGAAGTTGGCATTTATCATATATTTAAACGAAGCTTATTAACTTAAGAAACATATTTATTAGCAATACATAAAAAGCCGGAAGTACCGATTAAGCAAGTCTGTGGATCATTTAATAACATTTCTCAATCAAGACAGTAGAACACAAAAATGTACACCTGCCAAATTAAATGAGGAGAATCTGAAGCCAGCATTTATCGTAAGTTTTAACGAAGCTCCGTTACTTTGTAGAAGGATAAATACTAGCATAAAACGACCGAGCCAACATGGTGGCCGGGAGATAAGCAGCCCGGGAGAAAAGTCGAGTCCCACACAGCGAGCCCAGCAACCGCAAGCCGGCCCTCCACGTTCGCTCGCGCCCGCAAGTAGGCCATAGCAGCCCGTAGACCGGTGCGCCGACCGCAGCGCCCGACCTCCCTCCCCCCCCCCCCGGCACGCCACCCTCCACGCCGGTTGTGGGGCAGCCGGCGGCACCGCTTCCGCGCAGCCAGACCGCGCCGTGCACCCGCCCCGTCCCTGTAAAACCCCGCTCGCAGCAGCGGCGTAGTGGTAACCTCCCCCTCTACCGTCCTCCATCCCATCCCAACCCTTCCTTTCCCTTCCCCGCCCTTTCGCTGTCACCGTTCGCGCTCCGCGCGGCCCAGCGAGCACCACAGGCAGCGGAAAATTAGCCGTCCCCTCCTCACCACGCCTACCCCGCTCTCCTCATCCCCACCCTGACCTCACCGGGAGCGGTAGCTCAGTGCATCAAATGTTGCCACTGCAGCGCCTCTGACCGGGAGGTCCTAGGTTCCCACTCCCCACGCGGCAGGATTTTCGACACTAGCTTTCAGCTAGGTCGAATTCAGTCGCTGCTGGAGGAGAATTCTAGCGGCCGGCTGCTCTGGCCCTCCCCACGGCGGCAGGCTTCGCGTAGCTCGTTTCTCCGATCAACACCAGGCGAATGCCGGAGCAGTGCCCTACCAAACGGGCCAAACGGACCGCGCCATCTGTCCTTCCTTTCCTTGTCCTGTCCTCTCCTCTTACACACACACTTACACTAACATTCACTACACTACCACATATTCCGGGAGACCGGTCGGGAGCTTAGAGCTTGTCCTGGCTGGGCCGGTGCCCCGCTGGTGGGAGAGTCCTGGTTAGGGGGAAACCCACTAGCCGACGGTAGGTCGGCGCCGGATCTCGCCATCCAGCGGGGGAAGATCACCGCCATCTCCCGAGAAAAAACATGCACTACACTAACGGGACTAATGACCAAAGCAGTTGACGCGCCCGGAAACACGAAAAAAACCAAACCCACCCTGACCTCACTTTTGCCATGGACTCCTCTGGCCCTGTTGCAGATACTCAGAGCCCGTTTCTCAGGGCCAGTCCCCGTCCCACGCTGTCCTTATTACTACCCGCTACCTGCAGCGGAGTAACTGCTGTGCCCGCTCCATCTCCACCTACACTCACCCTGCCCCGTTCTTCCTTGCCCTGAGCCTGTCCTCACCCTCGTCAGCGTCTCCGTCGCCGCACCGCCACTCCCATTCTAGCTCTAAGCGTCCTGTCCCCGCCTTTTCCTCACTCAGTCCTCTCCCACGCCATACTGAATATCAACCCCTGGCAACAGAGGTCTTTTCCCCCCCCTTTTCCCCCCCCCCTTCCCTCAACCGCATCCCCCCGCCCACCAGCAACTCTGCCTCTCCCCGCCGCTCCACCCTGCCTCCGCGACCACCGCCGCCGCCGCCGCCCGCCGCCGCCGCCGCTCTTGCGTTGTTTTTGTGGGAGGCTTTAAATTAAAACGCGCTTAACGAGGGCGCGGGCGGGGGGGAAGGGGGGGAGGGGGAGGGAGAGAGGGGGCAAAAGCGTGCGCCACCGCAGGCCCAAGACGGAACAACGACGCGCGGGGTTTTATCCTGCGGCCGCTTCTTCTGCTGGGCTTCTGGGCCCGCGCTGCCTGGATGGCCGGCTGACAGGCGCGGCCCTCAGTCAGAAGGCGGAGAGTAGCCGCATGGATGGCTATGTTCTGCCCGAAAGTACTATGGACGCTTAATTGTTTGAAAATGGCGGAGTATGTACCATGGGGATATTATTTTGAAAATATAAAGTAGTATACTTAGTGTATTTAACATTAAATATGCAACGCCACAGATGTATAATCCTTTATTTACACTTCGTTCATGGTTATGTACACCTTCCTTATATATACACCTTCGTTATGATTCCTTCCCTTCGTTATGTACCCTCGTTATGTACACCTTCGTTATGTACCCTTCGTTATGTACCCTTGTTATGTACCCCTTGTTATGTACCCCTTCGTTATGTCTCGTTTATGTACACTTCGTTCAAAAGTACCCGCACTCTTAATAATTGCACATTGAAACTAATTAACCGTTGAAAACATCCTTAAAATAAATTGAAAAGAACGCGAAAGCAGATCCAAAATTGAAAAATTCATCGGTTATGTTCAAAGATTATAACATCGATTCACACACATGAAAATTGTAGTCAGAATTTTACAAGTTGAATCTAAATAACAAGTTCCGTTTATTTAGCAACTACAAAACATTGGGTTGGAAGTGTAAGTAACTTATTAAAAGTATGAATACACTCATTTTTAAATACGTTAGGAAAGTTTTATTCGTCGCGATACCCTTGATCTCTCTCTCTCTCTCTCTCTCTCTCTCTCTCTCTCTCTCTCTCTCTCTCTCTCTCTCTCTCTCTCTCCCTCAGTATATCGAACGGTTGCATTCAGAATAACAACTTTGAGTGGCTTATTTTGGTAGATAATGATGGCTAATGTTCAACAATGTCAATATTTAATGACTTTTACACTGAATATACACATACGTACTCTTTAAATGGATGCGTTAAACCTTTCTAATTGTCATGGAATACTCGAGCTCAATGTTCATTATCTCGCAGACCCCTTCACGAAAATACTTCTTTTTTATAAAAGTAGGTTTATTTAAAACTTATTAGTTATGTAAAAGACTATTTCAGTTAAAGTCCTGTAAATCATTATGTAATTATGAGAAAATGAAGATAATTTAAACCTTTTAACCTTAGTCCAGAGTGTGATATTAAAGCATTTACAGGCCATCCAGTTGGAATAACAGCTCTTTTCTGCTCGGATTACAAAGAGGGGGGGGATGGGCCTTTTTAACCGTCCGCTCAGCCAGAGTTCATCTCCATCTCTGTGTAAAAGGGTTTCCGAGAGAGGTGAATGGAACCCTAATCCTAGAGTGTTCCACGTTCGCTGCATACCTTATTTAAATGTTTTATGTCGTACATTTTTAGCCATTGTTGTATCTAATGCATGATGTATGCTTTGTTGAATCCGATGTCATCTGATGAATTTGAAAACACGATCTAATTTAATTGAACGTTAATCGCGTTCCATACTTGTGGAGTACTCGCAGAAAATCGGGGTGTCGCGGAACCATGCTTAGAAATCACAGCGTTTGATTCATTGCATGATAAGATGAATTTAGGATAGTAAATCTGATTCGAACCATCGCAATTACAAGAATAAACATGGGGGAGTTTTGAATAAGTGAGTGATGATTTTTCGAAGGGTGATAGACGGAGGTGATATGATGAATGGTAATGAAGAGGAAGACATTGGTCTCGAAGAAAAGCTGATGGACCTGGAATGTTTCAGAAAACACTATAACAATAATGTGACCTTTACTCAGGCTGGGTGTGAAATGTTCATGGATTCGGACTCTTCCATTTGAAGATTTTGTAAAACAAAATAACACAAAGTCGTAGTCACATAACATTTATAATTGGACGTTTCCTTGAGCATTTACCAAGATACAGAATGTCATTCCATAAACACCCATAACAAAAAGAACAAACATTGTACAATATTGAAAAAAAATAACTGAAGAAAAAACCACAAATTTTCCTCAAATATAAACAAAACTTCGTTTTGTTCTGAAGACAATCATTTTATCCATTTACTATTTTTCTTATGACTAAAGCAAGAATTGAACATTAGCACTAATCAGACTTCAAAAAGTAAAGAATGACATGACAGTGATGTAATGTTTAAACAATATTATCACATTCCTTATTACACTATCAAACTGGTGCTCAAGCATTAAAAACACAAATTGAATTATTAATTTTTTTAAGTGCAGCATTCATTGCAGGTTATCTTTCTGTTAAATGACCCTTAAAGTACATCTCACCTTGAGAACAAAAAACGAAGCAAGTGACTGCCTCTTCAGAACACTGTTCAGTGTCCGTGTGAACACCACAAAGACATTTAAACTAGAAGATAAATACAAATGACAAACACATGTTATCTACTCAGAAATCAACATGAACCTATTCTTAAAATTACAAGTGTTTAAATGTTGTGCAGAAATAAATGTAGAAATGTAACACATTCCGACTCTTATATCATACTAAAGCTTCTAAATGATCAGTACAACATGACAAATCATATATTATTGTGCACTTCAAGAGAATGATACACGCAAAGATGAAGCATAAATATGAATGTCTCATAACGTAACATTCTTAATTTTAATCACCGCATAATTTACAATACATTAAAGTAACTTAATAAATATAATAACATTCTGTAATAATCTTGTTGTGTTCCGAAAATAATGGTATGCACCACGATTCGTCCAACAAGACTGCCCTACCCCGAGCTTTCAAATTGAAAAGGCTGCGCACACCTGGTTGCAGATCACCTGGTCTACGTGCCATTGCACAAGTCAACTCGGTTTGTAAGTGCCAGCATCTGCTTATCAAAAATGAACAATAGCCTCTATTGTAGTGACTATTACATCAGCATTGACAAAAGCTTCTTCCACTCTGTCTTCTTTTCAACATCTGTATTGAATGTTTATAGTTTCAATTTAACAGAAGCTGTGTCTTTCCAACATAGCACATTCTATCAACAGAAGCACTGATCACAATCTATAATGTATAAACAAAATGTACAAGAAGAGAGGTACAAATACCTTTTTTCTCAAGATAACCTCACTCCACGACGTCTGCCCATCGACAAAAAACTCTCGCCTTCCTCCTGCCCCCGTGACGTCACAACGGACGGTAGGGAGACCCCCTCCCTACCTCCTCTACACCCCTCTTTCCGGAGAAGCTGGTGTCCTCAGCGGCGGCTGCGGCGAATTCTTATGTCGAATATTTGAATGATCATATTAAATCTATTTTCATATCACGAAAACATGAAAACTCATTAGTAATTCGAAAAAAAAGCTTTTGAATTTGAAAACATGAATTTTGATCCGTAAAAATTGCCTCCAAAGCAATATTCTTGCACAGAAATGATGCACAGCATAATCTGTCCAGTGCAATATTATGAACATCGTGCATTCTCTTACATGAGTGTTGACTGTGGATAATTCTGTGTATACCCGTGATTACGCACATGTTGCATTATATATTTGTGCAATAGTAATGTACATTCTAGGGACATTGTGCATGCTCTATGATTAATTAACAGCTGCTGTTCCAAGCAGCCAAGGGAAAACAAAGCAAAGCATATGTGATAAATTGAGGGAAAATTTAAATTAGGGCTTTAAAGGAAAGAATAGCTTGAGCATTTGTTATCCTGTAACCAGTGTATACAAAGTGAGTGAAAGAGAATCTAGACCACCAAAACTGCAGAGTACGTTTACATACGCAGACAGAAGTATTTTAACATTATAGTTATATAACGAAAGTTTCTATTATTTCATGTTAGCTTATTTTCAGATATCCACTATGCCATGTTTACATCGAATGAAATTAAATGAATTAATCTCCTATTTAAAGTATTAACTTGAAAAACTGATAAATATTGTATTTTTACAATCATCTACGTCGAACGAAATGATTATGTGACGTAAAAGATTAATCTACCGAAAATGAGATATTTCAGAATTATTCAATCTCTTTATAGTGTTTAAAAGTCATAGCTCATGAGGTTTTCGAATCTGAATAGATTGACTGAACATACACTATTATCATTCATTCAGGAGATGGAAACAATTGAATATAGTTGCAGATTACTTTTGAAGGTCACATTCACTGCAAAACAATAATTCCAGATTTTTTGTGGGAGCCCCTGGAAGTAAGCAAATCTAAAACGGTTTAACACATTCAAGTGTTGCGGGTTGCATTAATCGGCAAACGCGTCTCTGGAGAAGCAGAAATCATGATTGAAACTGAATCGAGAAAAAACTTTGATCACCTCGTTAGAAGAAATTTAAAAAAGGAGGCAAACGTTATGTCATTAAATATTCGGTATTGTGTAATAAGATCATATTATGTTTAGAATTTAAAGTTTTGTATCTATTTCCAATGACAGAAAAGGAAAAATAATTGTTTAAAATAAGTTTTAAAATAATACTTGATTTGATTATATATTATTACTTATAAGAAAATATCTAGTAAACTTCCGGAATTCACAACTAACTTCAACATACACGTATATCAAACATAAGAGATGAAAGTACAATAAGAGTATAAAAGAACAGAAAAACAAAAATTTTATTCTAATTGTTCATGTTTTCATTGGGTTTCCATTAGTTGGATGTAATTTTGACCTTTGTTCATTTTACACTGGTATTTATTCATTTCACACTCTTATTTTTTGAACACTTAATTGTGTTTGAACACTGTGACTAATACGGAATTTCATAAATTAAATTGTAAATTTTAAAACGCGATGGTAGTTCAAAGCTACACGCTTCACAAGTTTTCTTTTAATAATTCTTCTCGATAATATCAAACTAAAACAACGTTTTCTCACATATTTTACGAGAAACATCCCCACAATATACACTGAAAACTAATAACATTTTATGACACCCATAACCATAGAAAGGAAGTCAAAGTTTACTAAGCAAAATTATTAGTAGAAAATTTACTGCCCCTCGTCCGTCTCGTCAGGATCCATTAATTTCTCCCCGTGTGCTCCGTAATCCCATGAAACGTCGAACGACAAGCGCCAGACATAAAACGTGTCCGAATCGTCCATCGCGGGAGACGCCTCGGCGCCGACTTATGGCGCTCCCACGTGGCAGGGGTCCGTTCCGGCGGAGTCGAGGGGCCTTTCTCCGCGCCCAACGGCCCTGAACGTCGCGCTTCGTCGAAACAGAAACGGCCGCAGAAATTAGCGGCGTGCGTCTGGGGCGCATAAACTCGGTGGGCGGTCGCAATAAGCTGAATATACGGGTTTCCGCCGCCGCGCGGGCCGGCGCCGGCCCGCCCCATGCAAACGAGCGCCGGCCTGCGAGAGGCGGACCAGGTGCCGCGCTGCAGACTCGTTGTAGGGAGTGGGCGCGGGAGGAGGGCAATGGAAAGTCTTATAAACGCGGGCAATAGGAATGCCGAGATCAACGAACGTGTGATTCGTGGGGAGGAATAAAAAGAAAGGAAACTAGGAAGATTGAATAAAAGTGTGGTAGATGAAAGTCTTATAAACGCGGGCAATAGGAATGCCGAGATCAACGAACGTGTGATTCGTTGGCGGTCGGGCGGTCGGGCGGTCGGGCGGTCGGGCGGTCGGGCGGTCGGGCGGTCGGGCGGTCGGGCGGTCGGGCGGTCGGGCGTCGGGCGGTCGGGCGGTCGGGCGGTCGGGCGGTCGGGCGGTCGGGCGGTCGGGCGGTCGGGCGGTCGGGCGGTCGGGCGGTCGGGCGGTCGGGCGGTCGGGCGGTCGGGCGGTCGGGCGGTCGGGCGGTCGGGCGGTCGGGCGGTCGGGCGGTCGGGCGGTCGGGCGGTCGGGCGGTCGGGCGGTCGGGCGGTCGGGCGGTCGGGCGGACGGGCGGCGGGCGGTCGGGCGGTCGGGCGGGTCGGGCGGGCGGTCGGGCGGTCGGGCGGTCGGCGGGCGGTCGGGCGGTCGGGCGGTCGGGCGGTCGGTCGGTCGGTCGGTCGGTCGGTCGGTCGGTCGGTCGGTCGGTCGGTCGGTCGGTCGGTCGGTCGGTCGGTCGGTCGGTCGGTCGGTCGGTCGGTCGGTCGGTCGGTCGGTCGGCGGTCGGGCGGTCGGGCGGTCGGGCGGTCGGCGGGTGGGCGGGCGGGCGGGTGGGGGTGCGGGCGGGCGTGCGGGCGGGCGTGCGGGCGTGGGGGCGTGCGGGCGTGGGGGCGTGCGGGCGTGGGGGCGGGCGGGCGGGTGGGCGGGCGGGCGGCCTGGCTTGCATCCGCGCAGACTGGTTTTCGGATGGACTGGCGTTAAGAAGGACTGGCTTGTGAGTGGGCGGACGGACTGGTTTGCGGGCTTTCGGCGATTCGCGGGCGAGCGGGTAGGAGGGCGGGAGGTAGGGAAGGTGAGAGGGTGGGAGGATGGAGACAGTGTTTTCGTGTGTGTATGGGTAGGTGTGTCGATGTGTGTGTGTTTTGGAGCGAGCAAGTGAATGAGTGGGTGGGTGACTAAGTAAAATTTTAATTGTGTTTGTTATGTGAGTGTTCGTGGTTGTGTGCGCGTTCGAGTGGGTTGGCAACACATGCAAATAGGAGCGCCGGCCTGGAAGAGAAGCGCCAGGTGTCGAGCGCGGTCTACGCTGTGGATTCTGACAAAGGGAGATTGAGAATAAAAATTGCTTACCAGGTGAAAATAACAACTTATAAACGTGGTCAGCAAGACTACGAGACATTTAGAGAAGGTAAGATATTCGATTGATAAGAAAATAATGAAGGTAGAGGAAATATACTGAGAAAGAGGAAGATCAATAGGGGTGAGTGTGAGCGGGTGAGTGGGCAGACGGAAGGGCGGCATGGCGAGTGGGGAAGTGGGCGTGGGCGTGAGCGTCAGCAGTAGAGGGAGTGGGCGAGTAAGATTTATAGCTGGGTTTGTTGGATGGCGTTTGGCCAACCCATGCATAGGGAAATGGTTATGTGGGAATTTGTTGCGCCTAAGAGCAGTAAAAATGTGAAGTGGGGAAGACATGAAATGTTAGAAGATTAATTAAACTTGCAACTGATAAGAGTCGTAAATAAAGTGGGAGAAAGAAAGGGAAAATAAGGGAGAGAAAAATAAAGAGGAAATATAGAGATATAATGCAAGAAAATAAAAGGACGAAAAAAAACTATCCTGATTCTATAAAACTGGAACACGGCGGACTTGTGGGAGTGCGTGCGTGCCGGGCCGCGAGCGTGCAGGTGCGAGCGTTCGTGCGTGCGGGCGAGCGAGCATGCGTGCGTGCGTGCGGGCGGTTAGTTTGGGCGATTTGGATGAGTGTTTAGTGCAGGCAGTTCGGGCGGGTGGGAGGGTGGGTCGCTGGAACGGCGGGAGGGAGAGAAGGCGAATGTGGGAGAGGACGAGAGGACGAGAAGCTGAGAGAAAGGGAGAACTGGAGGGTGAGCAGACGAGATGCTGGCGTGTGGAACGGCGAGGAGAGAGAAAACTAGAGAAGATGAGGTGAGGACGCAAGGGGGAGAGGTTGAGAGGTGATAGCTGGAGGGTGGGAAGATGTGAGGGTGAGCGGGTCGGCTCACGCTAACAACCAATGCCCTCGAAGAATCGGGTCACGTGTTGGCCGTGATCAGGGCGTTGGACTGCTGAATAGGAGAACGGAGAAGAAACAATTGGGGCATAAAGGCGTATCTTCTATGAGCGACAGATTTGGGGAAGGAAGGCGAAATGTAGGAAACAGACGAATATCAACGTTTGAACAGATAAGAGAAAGACAAGTAAAACGATATACTGTCATATCCGCCGTCCCGGCTATAGCTCAATCGGCTGTTAGATCACCAGTTCCTTTTACTCTAGACGGAAGAAAAGAGTTGCTAGGAGTTGTTCATGCTAATAAGAATGAACATAATGACTCGAAAACATTTAAATTTATTCCTGACTCCTGTCAATGAAGTTACATAAAAAAGAAAACACCCTACCTAATGAGCTCTCTAATAAATAGTAAGATAATGAAATTAAAATTAATATCTGATTATGATAATTTAAGAACATGATTGCTCAGGCGCGGCAACGCTTACAAAATCTGGATTGTTTTATAGCAAAAAGTTCATGTTGCGCTTGAAGAGCGAATAATGATAATATCCAATAGTGTGGGTTTCTTTTTTTGTCGATTCGACAAATTGTACTGGGACGTCTCGTATGCAGCAGTTGGTCCTGTCAGCTGGGCGCCCGCAAGGTCGTTGACCTCAGTCGGCGGCGCTGGCGGTGGCGGCTGAGATGGTTACATCCTGGGCGCCAAAGGACAAAGGAAGTCCGGGTCAGTGGTGGCAGCAGGCAGCGGCGGTCGAAACACCCGCTGCAGCTCGTTTCGTCCAAATGGTGGTCTCCGCGTCGAGTCGTTGCGAGTTCATATTTCTCTCACGAGTCTCAGCGTAGGCGTACGATTCGGTGCAGGCAGCAAGTTATGCCCTGTTCTCATAACTTGGCCCTATTGCACGGAAATCCGAGTCTAATATCAAACTCAACAGAATAACATTCCCAAATCGAAAGATTAATTCGCTAAGCACGGCGTTCCTCTTGAAAGCAACGTTGTGCCCGCCTCTCACGGCGCTCTCGGAACGAAGCGGATGTTCGCCTAGCACGACGTTCTCCTATGCAAAGTCTTTACCACTTAGCACGGCGTTCCAGCGAAGCCTCTCTTCTCCCCTCCACAAAAGTGTATCCCGCTTTGTAAAATAATCCCTACACGGCGTTCCAGCGATTCAATTGGTCTAAACCTACTACGTCTTAGATTTTGTTTCAGTCCGATTGGCGTAAGTCTACTGCGTCTTGACTTCTGTTTAAGCCAATCGACGAGCAAGAAACTCCAAAATTTTCCGATGCTTGGGCTATTTTCTGTCTCTGTCTAACAGGCGCGCGCACATGTACAGGATCTTCGCAGCCCCTCTTTCCCAAATGTCCTTTCCGATCAACAGTTCTTAATGAATGTCGAAGGGACTCCCCGCCAGAGACAGGGGCGCCTAATGACAAGGGGCTGGTGTTCGCCAAGGAGGTGGGGTGGGAAGGTCTGCCTTCCGAGGAACCCCAGCGTTCGCAGCTGCACCTGCCATAAATTCCTTCGAACAGGTCGCACGCGTCGGGTCGCGGCGCCGGCAGTTATGCAACTCCCCGAAAGCACTGTTCTTTTGTCGATTAAAATTATAATATTATTTAGGCTACTTAATGTGCCGCTACAATACAAAGAAAAACAAAGACAGATGAGAACGAGGAAAAAGACAGACAGGAAAAAGACAAGAAAAGGGAGATATGCTTAATGAAGCGAAACAATAGGTAAAAATAATGTGTCTTCACAAGCGAAGAAGGCACAAAGGATGAGAATATGTTTGCGAGAATAGAAATGCCCCTAAAGAATCTAAACATCTGGTAGTCAGCTTAGAAAATGTCATAAGTAGAAAAGAAGAAATTGCGAGCGTACGTCGTTTGGAGTACAGCGAAGTATGACGACAAAAAGCAAGATTTATTTCTACAGTTTGGAAAATGTGAGGAAAAAATATAAAGCCAAAATAGTGAAGTCCGTAAACTACTGAATAACGAGTGAGAAAAGAAAAGAGACCGAAGAGTGAGAAAGATTTATGGTGGCGATTGCAAGAGATGCCGAATAAGGTAGTTTTGAAAGAGAGTGCGATGACGACATTAAAAATAACAGCGTAGAAAATAAATTATGGCTGTGAAGTGACAAGATCAAGAGAAACAAATGATTGAAGTTGACTGAGGCAATAGTGATTAGCTAGGGAAAAAGTGCAGACACTACAACAAAAAAGATTACAAAAGTAAAAGAATGAACGGAATTTATGAAGTAGGATACAAATGTGGGTATGAGAGAGGGGTAAAGTATAAATTTGACAAGAAGAGAAAATGGTCAGTAAAAATCTTAGATTATTGAAGGGCATCTCGAAAAAGGGGTGCTCTAGTTCTATAGTCATTCAGTACGAAGGGTATAATTTTGTATGTCTCCTACTACGAACAATCAAAGGAATACACTATAAGTGGATCGGTGACTTTTACGAAGGACATATAGTATAGAGCAAACTGTATTAATGGTATAGAGGAGACCCAATCTAGTATACTATTAGACGAAAAAAGCGTTTTTAATACAGCCAATCACAGACTACAGAGCACACAAGACAGGAAGTGGAAAGACTACTTCCAAAAGGCGCACACCGAGTAGTAACAGTGGCCAGCACTAGCAGCGCGCGCAATTAGCAGACCGAGAAGGCGAAGTAGGAGACGAGCTAGCGACCGCGCACCCCAGTAAACGGAGCGTCAGTTCAAACTGTCACACTGCAGCAGCGCTGCGCTGTACCAGTTTAGTCCGGTCGTCGTCTCGTTTCATACCCTCATTTCCTTTCCCCTCGACTCCCGCAAGCACCGCTGGCGCTCTGATCGCCGCACTCCGCCCACCCCCACCCCAGCACACCAAAGCAGCCTTCCGAGCGTAACACCGCCCCCCCACACCAGTAGCGGCTTCATTCCTACGACGGCCTCCGCACACACAGGCTGCGTATTTGTACTGCCCCCACCCCTACCCCACGTCACCTCCTGTACCCTCTGCGTTTCCCCCTCCTCCCGCCAGCTTCGTCCTTAAGCCCCGGGAAAACTAGGGCTGCCAGGCACACAGATGTGTTCCCTTATCCAGTCCCCGCCAGGCTGCTGTCCCCCCTCCCCCGGCCTCGGCCCCCGCTCTCTCGTCGGCTCATTCCCACTCCTCGCACGTCGCACACCCTCCCACGCCGCGGCCCGCGTCGCCCCGCGCCGCCCAGTCGCCCGCGCTAAATCATGGTCCCATTCGGGCGACCCTGAGTCGCGCGCGCGCGCGCACGTGGAAGCGCAGAAGTTTAAACCGGAAAAGTGCGCGCCCGCCCGCGCGCGGGCCTGCAATGAATAAATAAACATTCCCTGGGCGGCGCTGTCTACCCCACGCGGAGCCCCACGGCGGCGTGAGGACGGGGACGGGAGCGAGGGCGAGGATGAGGACCTCACGGGGTCGGCGTGAGGTGGCGGGGCCGGGCGGGCCTCACCTGGCCCTGGCCGATAGCCGTATCTCTCGACCGCCCCGCCCCCCGCGCAGCCCCGCGGCAGCGCACCTCGGCGGCCCTCCAGGTTTCTATTAACGTATGCAAATACCAGCCGGCGTCTGTCATAAAAATTTAAAACGGCACCAGAACTTTATACGGCGCTGCCCGGTGCGCTCCGCCCTCGCCGCCCTCGCCGCCCCCGCCCTCGCCGCCCCGCCCTCATCTTGCCGGTTACCTATTTCCAGATAGCTGGCGCCGTCGCCGCTCTTCCAACTTATATTCCTAATTCGTTCCCTCCCTCATGTATAAATATAGCTATGTGAAGCGCAGTGAAGAGCGGCGTTTCGTTTCACACTTACGATCTTGGTCGGTTGAGATATATAGCACGCAAGCAAAAGGAAGAGGAAATGCTTATTTCGTGCGTGAAAGAAGTATGTGATGGGTATAAAAGAAATAGATTTGCAGATTTCGTTTGCCTTGAATTTCGTAACTTCTATTCTTTTCAATTCTTTTTATTATCATGATGGATAGTAAAAAGTGTAATTATTTGATAGTTAGTTATAATAACGATTTAATTGTTTGTTTATTAGTGACCTCTTTTACATGAAATTTTGACCTGGTTTTATTACGGTTTCGTTACGATGTTACACTTAAAATATATGCGATTAAATCAATAATATAATTTAAGAACAAAATGTTAATATTTTCTCAGTAGATATAAAATATGAGATAAACAATTAGCAGAAGTAATTTACATAGTTGTGTTACAGCAATGTATACTTTATCGCATTATTTATAACTTTTTCAATATTCAAAAATTCAACGAAAGTGAGAACTGAATCATTCTTTCAATTGTCCGTCGTTCTATTCATGGGAAAAAGTACAGAAAAATTTGTAATCGTTTTTGAAATTATTAGAAAACTTTCATTAATTTTAAACAGATATTATATAAAACTAAGTTGTTTATTTTAAAAATTGCACATAACCTCTATAAAGGTCTAATTTTTTAGAATTTCATTAACACTAAAATATCTATCTTCAATGTTGTAGTTTTGGAATGTTCATTTTTGCAATTTTGAAAATAAAATATTATATATGTGTATATATATATACACATAAAGTATAAAATAGCATACATTTTTCTTACCGTACTTTGATACATACGAAGAGAAAGTTGAAAGAAAAAAATAAGCCATTTTTGTGAATTGCTTAAAAGTTTTGTACATTTTACGCAAAATTACGAAAAATCTTCTCGTATTTTGGAAAAAATATACAAAATATAATTCAAATATTTGTCTTTGAAGGACAGATTTAACTTTAGAATGCTCTCTATCTTGAATATTGCTATCATAGGGAGACACCGAAATAGTTTGAACTTTTTTCATTTTCGAAAAATCAGAAGTTTTAACAAAAATGTGACCTGTGGCATTCTTTTAAGCATTTTTACTCTGACAAATATTTAATAAAAATTTTAGAGGAATGTTTGTGAAAATTTTGAAAATGTTATTGAGGCTTTATGTAAAATATACCCCAAATCAAAATATCCGTTTCAAACTAGTATAGTTTTGACTTCCTTTAATTCGATCGAATCGTATCAATTTTGGAGAAGAATGGTTTAAGCGCTAGCGTTGACCATACACAGACAGTTGGACGGACGGCAAGGCATTTTTGCTGTCAATTTCGTTATCGAACACCCGTCAAATGCGGATTCTGACTACACAACCTGTTAGAAAACGTAATATACTATATATAGGAACATGATTTATTCTTCGTTTCCAGGGCATGACAATAAAAAATTCTCTCGAATAATCGTCGATTTCGAAAGCTTGATTACAATACTTTACCTTCTTACGAAGTAAGGCGAGAACGTTCTGCTTAAAATTCACGTGTTTCTAATCTAAAAGTTTTTCTTCAGACTGTGAAGAATCGATATATCGTAAATACTATCGTAAGTGCAGAAACATAGTAAGTGCTTGCGTACTTGTAATTACTATTAGTATTGTGTAAGTACTTGTAATCTATAAGATCGCAAGTGTAAAAGAAACTGACTGTACGCATTTTGAATTTATCTACGATTCAGTAAAACTATGCAATCATTGTTACGCTATGTGCCTTCAAACGTCGGTTACAATTCATGTAATGTTTCGCAAGTTTTGCCATTTTCAGTTAACTTAGTTCGATGCTGAGAATGAGATCGGACACCTCTTTCTAAACTCCAACGGCTACCGTGTTGGTTTGCGACTGCCTCTGGCTTCATGGCGGCGCCACTAATGCATTCCAAGGAATTTTTTCTCTCCCATTCAGATGTAATAGTGACACAGATCTCATCTAATTGTCAAAGTAACCTGGTCCTTAAGCCTCAAACCCCACACCACTTACATGCATGATTGAAATCCAATTTACATGAACACACCATTGATCTGCATCCGCAATGTTTGCAACCACAAAACTAAAATTTCCGGTTTATGCATGTCATAATTGTGAATAGGTAATATTAAATATAAGCTCGTCAAACTAAATATATTAAAAATAGGCTCGTCAAATAGGTTATATTAAAAATTGGTAGAAACCTGTCGATTTGATAACACAATATAGAATGCACACGTTCCTTTTTTTTTCACTAACCCACACAAATCGGTCACATTTGATAGGTACACGCCCATCTTCATTTAATGCACTCGAACTTAAATATTTCAGACATTTTAAGGAAACAACTAGAAACAAAACTTAATTTATCCTTATGTTGGACCAATTATTAATATTAGTATTACAATGCTGTATGCAAATAACAGCCCTCTCAATTCCCCGTAGGCATCTATAACTGATGCATCTCCTCCCTTCCTCCCCCATCTCTCTCTCAAACAAACACACACACACACACACATCTTAAACGCCACGTTTCACTCTGTAACTCGCGAGCTCACACGCACGATACCTGCTCGGCAACACCGCAGCGCCGTCGGCCGTTCTTCTCAGAACGAAGGGGGCTCCCCGGGCGCCAAGGCAGACAAGGCGGCCGGGTGGGCGGGGCCGGCTGGCGTTATCGTTCGCCGCGCAGATAACCCTAAACGACGCTGGCAATCCGGGTTTTACGCGCGCGCCGAAGATTGCGCGTCGTAAAGTGAAAGTACAAACGCGCTTCCGGCGGCTAACGGCACTTGATCGGCGCGCGCGGGCGGGTGCGGGACCGCCTCCTTGCTCAGGCGGCGGCGGCGGCGCGGGGCGGGGCGGGGCGGGGCGGGGCGGCGGCGGCGGCGGCGAGGCGGAGGCGGCGGCGGCGGGGCGGCGCGGCGGCGGGGGCGGCTGGGGGGGGGCGGCGGCGGCGGCGGCGGCGGCGGCGGCGGCGGCGGCGGCGGCAGCGGCGGCGGGGTCTCGAAATTTCCGTCCTCCAGGGGGCGCGCTTTAGGAGGTGAAATATTTGGCGCCGAAATCCGTGCGCGTGATGAAATGAGAAAAGTAGGGAGGAAATGAGGGGCTGCGTTTAAGGGAAGAGGGGGAACCTCGTGACGCACGTTATCGTTTTCGATCCCGCTTTGTCTCAGATGACGCTGTGTTTGCAAATGTCTCGTGCATTATTTAGTAGCCTTCCTCAAGCCAGGAATTTGTAAAACGAATTTGTAAGAAGACGATCTGGAAACATTGACTAATCAGCACAAGTCCTGAGATCAGTCGAGAGCAAATTCATTCCATGACTCCAAGGATGGAAGATTCGAAGTCATCTACGATATGTTTAAGAGATGTAAAAGTAATACCAGTTTACTATGAATCGAAGTTGTCGCCAGTACGTGTTATAATTAAAAGAGATGATGGTCATAGAATATTCTAAAATATTGACATATCCAGATGGACGAGGGATAGAAAACCCCCCTTGCAGGGGTTTCACTTAAGAGGCAAAGTATTTGGCGACAAAATTCGCGCGCGTGATGAAATGGGAGAAGTAGGGAGAAATGAGAGGCTACGTTTAAGGGACAAGGGCGAACGTCGTAACGCACGTTATCGTTTTTGATCCCGCTTTGTCTCAAATGATTGGGTTTACCAACATCTCGTGTATTATTTAGTGGCTTTCCTCAAGCCAGGAATTTGAAGGAAGAAGATGAGATGAAATGGGGAAACGTTGACTAATCCGCACAAGTCAGGAGATCAGTGAGGCAATCAAGAGCCAACTGATGATTCCCAAGATGGAAGACTCTGACTTCAACTTCAGATATTGCCGGAGTAAGATTAATCACCTACGCCAATTTTAAGAGAAGTTGTTATACGACTTTGGTATGAATTAAAGTTCTAACAAGTATTGGATATAATTGAAAAGAGATGATCATCACAGAAAAATCTAAAATATTGACGTATCCAGATGGAAGAGAGACAGAAAACCCTATTGCAGAGGACCCACTAAGGAGGCGAAATATTTGGCGCCGAAATCCGCGCGCGTGATGAAATGAGAAAAGTAGGGAGAAAATGAGAGGCTGCGTTTAAGGGAAGAGGAGGAAACTCGTGATGCACGTTACCGTTTTTGATCCTGGTTTGACACGGGTGAGGCAGCTTTGCAAAAAGCTCGGGCATTATTTAGTGGGCTTCCTCAGGACGGGAATTTGAAGGAAGATGAGATGGAATGAGGAAACTTTGACTTACCAGCCCAACTCATGACTTCCAACGTGGTATGCCATTACTTTGAATGCAGTGCCGTGAATTTCCTTGCATTGAACTTTAAACTCGTTTTTCTCAAAAGTGATATTTTGTATAAATGTTCCATTTTATCAGAAACTATACATCCAAAAACAATGATTTTTTATACAATTTTGTATTATTATATTAATATCTCTTGAGTGCGTGTCTACCTTCTTGATGCAAAAATGGCGATGGAAAAAATATAGATTGTAAAAAAATGCAACAGAAAAAAGTACATTCAATTAATATTAATTTAAAGCGTTACATTCATTGATAGGTATTTGAAACTTCTCAGCAAATATACCAGATCAGCAAGCAAAATTTGTTTTAAGTCCAATTAATAGTTTCTGAGAAAACGAGTCACAAACTTTGAAAATTTAACATTGCGAGCATTGGCCTTAACACCTCTCCTTAAAGAAGGTAGAAAATGAGAAGCGGTGTTTAAGAGAAGTGGGAGAACTGCATGAGGCATACTATCGTTTTCGCTGGGTTTGACTCGAAGGATTCTTATCTCGTGGTCTTTTTAGCAAACATTTAGACCAAACGTGGCCATCGTCATGGGGGAAATTTTAAGAAAACGAACAATACGAAGAAGAGGATAATAAGAAGAAAGTAAGGGGAGTGTGACTTAAACTTTGACGAATCAACCCAGGACGTTGCACTCAGTTGTGAATAAACTCATGCCTCCAACGAGAAAAGAATCGGTCTACATTCTCATGCGTTGTCGTAGTCAGGTACGTTAATTTACTGAGAGTTAGCCGCAGTAATATGAAACTATCATGAAGAAACCTTTTTCATATTTGATATTATTTCCAAGCAAAGGTCGTAGAAAATACTGACATATTCAACTTGTGATACAAAGAACTCTCCAATACAGAAGGTTCATTCCGGCACCGAACTACATTAGCTTGCAGGGATTTTCCCCAACCACGTATCTTCCGTCAGAGAGGAACCGCCTCAATCGAGACGAGATCTATGATCCTGACTGGTCTCGCAGGACGTAGGTGCATGTAAGTCTCAATGTGTGTAAGTAGTGAGGACAGAACAAGGAAGAGGAAGGAAAAATCATCCACGGACCGTGGTCCGTTTGTTTGGGTAATGCTCCAGCATTATTCTGACGTTGATCTGCTGTCTCAGAAGAATTCTAGCGGCCGGCTGGATCGGTAGTTTTCCGTGGTTTCTCCGATCAACACCAGGCAAATGCCGGAGCAGTACCTTACCAAACGGGCCACGGACCGCGCGCGATCTGTCCTTCCTCTTCCTTGTCCTATCCTCCCTTACACACACACACACACACACACTTACACTAACATGCACTACACAACCACATATTCCGGGAGACCGGTCGGGAGCTTAGAGCTCGTCCCGGCTGGCGCGGTGCCCCGCTAGTGGGAGAGTCCTGGTTAGGGGGAAACCCCACTAGCCGACGGTAGGTCGGCGCCGGGTCTCGCCATCCAGCGGGGAAGATCACCGCCATCTCCCGAGAAAAAAAACGTGCACTACACTAACGGGACTAATGACCGAAGCCGTTGACGCGCCCGGAAACACGAAAAAATCAATCAATCAATCAATCTGACGTTGAGCGGAGAAACCACAGAAAACTACCGATAAGAGCAACCGGCCGCTAGAATTCTCCTCTAGACAATGGCTGAATTCGATCTAGTTAAAAAACTAGAGTCAAAAACCCTGCCACCGTCGCGACTCGAACCCTAAGACCTCCTGGTCAGAGGCACTGCATTGACTTCAGTTGGTGCCTTGACCTACCTCAGCCGGTAACTATTGATGGAGAAATGATTACTCAATCTCATTTTCGTGAAAAATTGTAAAATAAACTATTACAAATTTATTACGAATGAATGTTTTACAAATATTTTATATAATTGAATAGGGACATCGGAGAAAACTCAGAAATACTGACCACGTAAAAGTGATTCACAGAAATGCTCTCCATAGAGTCGGCTCTAGGAGGTGAAATATGTGACGCCCGAATACGTTCGCATGATATAATAGGAAAGTAGGTAGAAAAAGAGGAACCCGTTAAAGTTTCTTGAATTCATCCCAGTCATCGCTTTTGCTAGAGGCTATAGGAATGAGTCCACGTGGAGATATTTGCCCATGTTTCAGTCATATTTTCTCAGCATTTTTCAGCCTCAGAATTGAGAAGAATGATGGGTGATGTGGAAAGGCGTTGTTATCATACAACTGCATAAATGAATGAATAAATGTTTATATCTAGTTGTCTACACCACTTAAATAAAAAAATATGGAAGTGTAAAAAATGAGCGATAAAAATAAGGAATTAACGGTTAATGACTTAATAACACTTCAATACATTGGTAGATTTACACTTTTCTTAACAAATGTTTATCATATATTTTTACTGGAATGATGTTTCCAGCCATATTCAGTTCTCAGAGAACCTGATTTAGGTCAAATGTTTGACATTTAAATATACGTGCATTATGAAATGAGGAACGTAGATAGAAAGTGAGAATGGCGTTTAAGTCAAATTTAACAAGATAACCTCTTATGTTACAGTTGCAAACGTGTGTTTTTTAAGAATGAAGAAAAAATATTGATACACAAGGAGGTATGTTTTTGTTATGACATTACCGTAAAAGGAGTATATAATGTCTGTAATTTTCTTTACATCTTTGCTAATAATTAAAAATAAGATATCACTTGCCTCGTTTGCGTTCATCCTCTTTGACAGGGTTAACATTGAATATGTACCACATTTTCATCGCCTCTAAATCTTTCGGCCTTTCGACCGATACATTTTTATTCTATTTGCAATCGAACGGAATGGTTTTGTAAAAGGTGATTCAAATATCTTCATTCGTAAATACAAAAATACACATTCATATTCACTAATTACTAATGGTATATTCGATATACTGATGTATACTATGAACATTTTTTGTGAGAAAGTCTGCATTATTAATTGGATTTACCTAGGGAGTTAATTGTTTGTGGGAAAAATGGCACAAAACAATTAATTTCATTTTTATTGTATAAGCCTATTAAGTCTTTGTTTTACATGTTTTCTACATATCAACATAACGTGTCTACACATATCTCTGTAAACTCTACACAAAATTCACAATCATGGATCAATTTGTTACTTTCGGTCATAAATTTAACTAACCAGGAAAATATAGAATTATTGTTATTATTATTATTATTAATTATTATTATAATACTATTATTAATGTTTTAATAATTATCTTAATAAGCATAAAAATTACTAGTGTTGGAATTTCATTATCTCAAAATACAGCTTTCGCAAAGCTAACTTTATATAAGAGGCCTATACAATTTGAATTGTCAATAAATCTTATAATTTGTTACAATCTGTTCAAAGTCCTCTGCTAAGTATTATCCTCCTTCAACGCCATTTGATCTACGTTCATCCTATAAAAACATTTTGCTGAAACAAGCGAATAACACATCAAAATCGAAAATAATCGCGAACAGAACGGCTCACAAAATAACGCAACAACCCGTTAAACCTCAAAGCAATAACGAACCGTAACCAAGTAAGCCGATCACACCCGAAAGGCACCGGAGCCGTTTTCGCCGCCGCCGCCAGTCCGCGCCACCAGCAGGTGCACGACGCGCCCTCGTGCGCCGCCCACAACAAATTAATCGCGCGTAAATATTGCACAATAACCCAAATGGAAGCGCGGCGGGGTCGGTGGCGGCGGTTGCGACGGAGGCGGCGGAGGGGGAAGTGTTTGGGGCGTTATTTCACAAATGACGCGGATGACCGATCAAAGGCCACGCGTCGTTGCGGGGCGTCGGCCGCGACGCGCAAATCGGCGCAAATCGGCGCCGCGCCCGTGAAATATTAAACAGTCGATCGGAGGAACGTGAAACGCAAAAAAATATATCGAGGGGGCGTGGACTCGGCGGGCGTTGTCACGTGGGAGGGTGGGGCGGGGATGTGCCGCACCGCAAAACCGACGAAGGGGGCGACTGCGCGCTGTTTGCGGGGGCGGATGCAGCAGGGTCGGGGGAGAATGGGGGGGAGGCGTAGAGAGGCCGGTTGATGGGGTGTTGGTTTGGGTGAGCGGGGTGTAGGGCGTGGGTGGTTCGTTTGGGGGGGAAGGACAGGGGAGTGAACGAAGTGGAAGGTGGGGGGGGGGGGGAGGGGGGGGATGAACTGCGGGGGGGAAGTTGGACAGAACGGGAGAAACATAATGAGAATGTGAAGTGAGCGGTGAGGTTGAGCGGAGCTGGATGAGTGGAGCGTGAGAGACGCAGCCGTGAAGGGGAGAGCGAGATGGAGGTGGGGTGCGGAATGGAAAAGGAAGAAGAGGGAGGTTGAGGGGGGGGAGGCGTGGAGGGCGGGACGGCGTGGAGGGCGGGGAGGGCGGTATGGCGGAGCGTGAAGGCGGGAGGGCGGTAGGAACGGAAGGGCGGGGAGGTGAATAGGAACGGCAGGGCGGGAGGGTGGAGCGGGTTGGCAGTGGGTAGTGGTGGCTGGGATGGGCGCGGGGAGAGCGGGGTGGGATGGAGTGAGAAATGTGGGATGGAGCAGGAGGAGCGTGTCGAAGCGGGAAGGGCAGCTGGAGTGGAATGGGTGTGGTGGAGCGGGGATGGGTTGGAGTTGGCGGGTGGTTTTGGTGTGCGGGGTGGATGGCGTGGGCGATGCGGGGGTGGCTGGGGAGTTGTGCAATGGGCGGACATCGCGGCTGTTGCTGCATCGCACTGCATCTGCCCTCGCACGCGACCACTGCTTCGTACTTCCGCCTCGGGGAATATTGACTGTGCTGTCTGCCATAGGGGATGAAGTAGCGTTGGCTTTGAACGAGAGCGCATACGCGCTCGTGGCAAATGCTATTCCATCTCTAGAGAGAGTAGGACGAACTTCCCACAAGTTATTAACAGCATAAAGGATTTAAATTATTGTAAATTTTTATTTCCAATTTGCACGAGTTTTTTATATTAATATTTGTTTCATTTCATTATTAGCAAATAAGTAAGCAATACGTTTTGTTCTTCAATAAAATGCCTTTCCTTTGCAATGACCCAACATTCAATTTGGTATTCATTGTCTGCTTATCTCTTTAACCTGAATCATAAGTTCTGTCACGGATGAGTTTTTTGTCTCTATTGCAGGTATTAGATGAAGCTAGCTCATGAACTATGTAAATATAAATTACGAATGACATTATTTTGATCATAGTACCAAGTGGTTAATTAGAAGACCATTGAAAATCTAAAGAATTTTGATGTCGTGAATCCCTTCTATGCCAGGACAGTTTTGCTACGATGTAATGTAGAGATAAATTAATCAGGGAAAAAGTTAAGGGAGGAAATGAATGATAAGTCGGGGAGAGAAAAACGTAGTGAGAGAAGAGAGAAGGAAAGAGAGACGTATGAGAGAAAAATAAGACTAGCAAGTGGTAGAGAAAAGGAGATATACAAAGAATATTATGAAAAGAGGAAACATATAGAAAGAAAAAATGAAGAAAAGAAAAAAAATCTCGTTTTACGCTACTCAGTTTACCTTTTTTCGATTTTATCCAGGCACGGCTACTTATTTCCAAAGATTCCACGTGACTTCAAGAGAGGATGACGTGTGACAGACAGTAAACACTTCTCAGCTGCCAGGAGCCCATTCGAATGAAATGTAGCAACGCAGTTGTCAGGTGGGCACAAACCCACAGGGCGGGGTGGGCTGAAGGAGAAAGCGGAGGATTGCGGAGGACGCACGTAGCGAGTTAGAGGAATTTATGAGAGGCGATTACAGAAACAGCTTATTCCCCTCCCTGCCTGTTCCTTTCGTCCTCGCCTCCAGCTATCAATCTCATCTCTTTTTCGGAGGAGGAATATCTCTGGAGAATGGTCTTTTCTGTAAACGAGAAAGAAAACTACCTCTTCACAGAATTGTAGATTAGTAAACAGAGAGGATTACTATAAATCGTTTTTACTGACTCAGCTAGTTGTTGGTCATCAGTAAAATTAGAAAGTAAGTGCACTCAGGACTAAAGTGATAGCTATTAAACAGTTAATTAGCTATTGAGATCCACCGATCATGTCAAAAAGAAAATGTAAGAATTGCTAAATATAGTTTTAGGAAATAAATATTGAACCCTCTCATTTTAATGTGTAGGCAACCTCAAAAGTCTATTTCTCCATAACGTAGTATGTAATTACAAAAATGTGACAGGATGTTTATAATAATACACACGAATATTCATAAAAGATATTTAAAATATTAGTGGAGAATAAATGGAGCCAAGGTAAAAAAAAAAAAAGCCTTCAAATGAAAATATATCATTTGAGACAATATCAAAATAGTATAATTAAAAATAACCCTTCTAGCAAAATAGCCTTAAAATTCTTAAGAAAAAACAGTGGCAAGCGCTTCTTAAAAGATGACGTAGCAAGTCACTTAAATTCTAACGAAATTCAACAGTGCTCTAAATTTCTAATGTCTTCTTAGGCCAATCCTTTAAACGGAATTTTACTGATGTTTTATATTCATTCAAAGATTTATTTCTTAGGTTGCAGATTTACGCTTCCTATATTTTTTATTGTTTTATGTACTTTTGACTCGCCAGGCGCGATTGCACAGAAGCGCCTTTCAAATACGCGAGTTGAAGTTCGAGGCTTCTTCTCGCGAGTAAGGTATTGTTCGTGGAACCATGTGCATGTGGCCTGATTTGCATTTCATATATAATCATTTATGGATCATCTTCATTTGTTCCCCTTAAAGCATTCTTCGTGCAGTGACAAGCAACGGCGAGCGACCTCAGAGATTGTATGACCTCGAAAAGGTGTAACCTCCTCCGTCGCCTGGCTAAGAAATGAGTTTGGAAATCATAGCAGAGTTCTGAGTAGTTACAATTATTTATGTAGTATAGATACATTTAACAGCTCTTACTACCAACAAATCGTAAGAAATAAGACGAAAAAAAAATAACAGAGATGAAGATGGATTTAACTTTCACTTAATAAGTAATAACATACTATCTGAATCCTTGGGATTATATCGCATAAAATCGGATGAACTGTAGAAAAGTTACAAACGAAAAGTACTACATATGCACTATGTGAAAAATCAGAAACCTAACAAATGTTATTTCATGTCGATTCAGTACTTATTCTTTAAAGTGATGAAACGAGGGAGGATAACGAATTATGAAAAAATGCAATCACGAGTCTTTGTGAATACAGAGTTAAACATGGTTCTGAAAATGTAATTGAAACGTATATTTACCTGCATTTGTTCATATATGTCAAAGTGGATTTTTATAGTTTACACTACTATTCACCTAACTTACATACGTAATTTTTTTAAAAAAGACGGATAACTGCAGAACATTTAGTTTAATTTAATTTAAAAACATCTTAGAAATTACACCAATAATTTTTTTCGCCCACAATAATTTCATGGTGCAAGGATATCCGTGTATTGTGTTGTAATTGATCTTGATAATGAAGTAGAGGACATAAGACATAATGACATAAAGACAAGCATTGATTCTATTAATTTTACATTTTTAGAAAAACAAATTAGTGTTTACACCATAAACCGGAAAATAATAGCAAACGACAACACATCTGGGTCGTCAACCTTTCACTCAAAGCAAACATCACGGATGTTATTTTAGTTGAAATATTAAAGTATTTTCTAAACTAATACCTTTCGTGTTTTAAAGATATAGATAATTAAAACACTTCTAATTAAGAAGGAACAAACGAAAACTCACAAAGCACGGTCCGCTTAACGACCTGTTTATGACACATCAATAGTGTCATAACTCTAAAACGGTGCGTCTTAGAACTTTAGAAATTAGTCTCGAGTTTTATACCAATGCATGTCGTCGTAATCCACAAAATGAGATATTGAACATTCAAATAAAAGTTTTAGGATTTTGCTCTTCTAGATACCTTCAATTCGTCTTCACGATGGAGTGCACAGTATCTGGAACTCTATTAAAACACTTTTCGCGAATATGAATCTCGCTTCATACGGATGCTGGGACCGGGAGCGGTAGCTCAGTGCATCAACTGTTGTCACTGCAGCGCCTCTGACCGGGAGGCCCTAGGTTCGAGTACTGACGGCGGCAGGATTTTCGACACTAGCTTTTCAGCTCGCGAGGCGAGTCGCTGTCGGGAGGAGAATTCTAGCGGCCGGCTGCTCTGATCGGTACTTTTCCGTAGTTTCTCCGATTAACACCAGGTGAATGCCGGAGCAGTACCCTATCAAACGGGCCACGGACCGCGCGCGCGCGGTCTGTCCTTTCCATTCCTTGTCCTATCCTCTCCCCTTACACACACCCTTACACTAACATGCACTACACTACCACATATCCCGGGATACCGGTCGAGAGCTTAGAGCTTGTCCCGGCTGGGGACAGATGGGGACGGCTGGGGCGGTGCCCGCTGGTGGAGAGTCCTGGTTAGGAGAAACCCCACTAGCCGACGGTAGGTTGGCGCCGGATCTCGCCATCCAGCGGGGGAAGATCACAGCCATCACCCGAGAAAAAAATATGCATTACACTAACGGGACTAATGACCAGAGAAGTTGAAGTGCCCGGAAACATGAAAAAATCAATCAATCAACGGATGCTGGGGGTAAATGGAGATCGGGATTCCTGGCTCGTTCAGTTATATTAGAGATCAGCTATCTGAACTCCGTCATTCCCGAGGTCTTCGCGACCACTCAATCTGCCACCTCCGCCGCCGGCTTTCCGACCTCCTTGCGGCGCGGGGTGGTGGCTGGGGCGGGGGCAGGGTAAGGCGCCTTGGCGCGGGCGAAGGCGTGCGGGGTGAAGGCCAATCAGCGGCGAGGCGGCCTTGCCCGTGATTAGCCCGAGGCCAGTGGCGCATTAGTGTCCGCCGCAGCTTAATTGATATGTCGCATCGGGAGCGGCCATGGCGCGGGGGAGTACGCCACGTACACACCGGGGACCGGTCGTCGACACGCCCCCACCCTCCCCGCCACCCGGGCGAGCTATGCGGGCGCTGACATTATGGGCGCCGGGTGGGTTATGCGTTTTTGGTCGCTGGTCATGGCGATGGAGTTGATTCTGGGAATTATGCCGGGTAATATTTACTACTATCAATTTTACCGTTTCTAATATTTCATCCAACGCGTCTGTATACACTTTTTCGTAATATACAATTTTCCAACGTATCCTAATTGGCAAACAGTGATCATTGTTGGCCTCACTACATTCCCTAGAAGTTTGTAACATTTAAGACACCTTTATGTAGATACTAAAACATTAATTTAAAGGTGGCAAACAGTGATCATTGTTGGCCTCACTACATTCCCTAGAAGTTTGTAACATTTAAGACACCTTTATGTAGATACTAAAACATTAATTTAAAGGTGTATTACAAGCTACTGACAAATAGTACAACTGTATGTCAGGGTATACAGCTGTAGACCAAGCGTGCCTAAGAAACAGGCTGTGCTAAATCACCTATTAAGAAAAACTGAATGAATTGAACGAAATTCTTATTATAGGAGGGGAGGATCATTGTGTACTAAAAGTTGCCAAAAAATATCATCATTGACTCTTGAAAATGCTTACCTTGTAATTCTTTACTCTGGCACAATGTTGTACCACTTAATGGTAGCTTATCAGACCTTTTTTAAAATTAAAATTCTAGAATCTAGAGGCAGGTGTCAGAATAAATGTTACAAGCTTCTATAGTACGTAAGGACTCAAATATAACCACGTTTTACCAATTAACATGTGTTGAGGAAATTTCTGAAAATTAAAATTCACAGTTACTTCTGAAAGGTAGGCAACTCATCGGGTACTGTTGTTTGGCAAATCACGTTCTGACGCAGTTACAGAGATTTAGCGAACTTAATTACATGACAACTGTGCATGACTGAGGCGCTCCCTAGACTATGCGGGGACGTGCGAAGAGAAGTACATAAACCGCTTACAGCTGAGATCCGTCGCATTTCCTATACCTGACACCGACAGCAATTGAATGGATTGAGAATCTGGATGTACCCTTCGAAGGACTGACATGAAGGACTCTGACCTGAAAAATGACTACTTTATTGTTGCAATGTCCTACAATTTTTAAACTGCATTAATTGTATTCTAAGCAACGTGTACTTGCCATGAGATGAATAAATAAATAAAATGCTCACAATTTTCGCGCACGTACATAAGAACTGTATCATAAAAGAACAAATTTTCTATTAATTGTCGATTTTTAGGTAACGTTAAGACAATGGGTATTATAGAATTTTATTAATGTTCTACGCACCACGCAGTTTACTGTAATGTTATTCTACACAAGGTAATACGGAAGTAACAAAAACTCCATTTCAAATACTCATTTAAACTGCTGCAAACTGCAATGTTCTAGTGACTTTGGTTTAACCATCGTTTCACATTCAATGAGAATAAACACGAACTGTTACGAAAACACGAATTGCGGTGGACAGTTGCTGTTTTCCAAAATTCTGTTCCAACAGGGTCCAGCGAGACAATGTCCCATTTAAGTAATTGATTCCCGTTTTAGTTGTGGCATTAAAAGAGACAGATTCATTTGCAGACACGATGACATACTAATTAGTACAATTATCTCAATAATTATTATTATTTCATTGCTTCAAATAAGTTGCAACATACGGTGTGAAGATTAAGCTAATTTATTTCGATATATTTCTTCACAAATTTATCCTTTAAGCGCACTGTAATTCCAGTATATTTTGTGTTATGTTTTAGAATTAATTTTCCTAATTTTTTACATTGCTGAAAATTAAAATATATTTTTTTAATATTGTTTAAAAGATTATGAAATACGAAATTTTGTGATAGTCTACACAAAAGTGTAAGGTGAATTTTGAATAAAACAATGGAAAGAAGAATACATGTATATAATACTTACTGAAAATAAGACCATTAAGAGAAAATGTAGTTAATTTGCCCGCAGGGCCTTGTAGTAATTGTTCTTTATGTTATTTAAGTAGGGAAGCGATACTTCACTGGAAATACAGATTCAAAATCTCTATCTCACTTGAAGATGCAAATAGTTTCTATTACACGGAAGTGTCTACTTCGTGTTATACATTTAGATTAGAAGTTCTGGTTGGTACCTATATTTAGAATTCACTTCATAAAATTATACTATAGTAAAAGAGTAAGAGTATGAATTCTAGAGCACGAGAATATGTTTACAAATTGTACCACTTCCATACACGTCATATACAGTTTCAAACAGCTATTGACAATAAATAATACGATTTGTTGTAATACAGAGAGCTAGTTTGTTTTGTTCTTGATATCAGTGGTTGAAACTATCATGGTAAAGTTGATGACAATGATGATGAAATGGTGATGATGACTGCTCAAGCGGGAGCAACGTTTCAACATTTTACTTACTACAACCTTACTGTAGACTCATTTCGTGTGCTTGCAAACGACATCTGAATTTGAGACAAGGGAAAACTGAACACACATTCACTGAATATCCGATATAATCGTAAATTACATTACTTTATAGTAATAATAATAATAGTAATAATAATAATAATAGTAATAAATGGTAATAATAGTAATAAATAGTAATAATAGTAATAAATAATAAATAATAGTAATAATAGTATAAAAATGTCTTTATTACTGGCGAGACTCAAGCCGTAAGGGTTGCTCTTCCGCCTAACCTCTTAAATATTTACATTTACATAATTACAATTGAGGCGTTCAGGTGGGAATAGTCATAACTGACATTTCACGTTACTAACACAATTGGAACGATCTATTGGAAGTGAACTACACATAACTAATGAAACATAAATTGTGAATGTATTTTCATTGTAAATTTTCTGGATTGTAAAGCTAATATGATATAAAAAGACCTCATGTTTCTTAGTTATAAGAGAGGCGTGGCAAGTCGATAATTTTACTTTCATAAAATGTCAGAAATTCTTGTATACCGGAATGACTCAATTGTGAACATTAAAGAGAAAGGAGGGCATATTTTACATTTATATTTTTTATTTTTATTTTATTACTTTGAAGTTTTATGAAGTATATTTATTTGTAAAAAAACAGTATTATTCATAACATTTTCTATCAGAACTATTTGTACTACATTTCAGCATCAATATTTTATTCACTACTGAAAAATCAAAAGCTAGTGAGATAAAGAAACTCTCTATAAAATATTATGTCGGTGTGTTTCATTCCCAGAAGTACTGTACAATTAGTAGTGAAATACATTTATAAAATCTTTATGTATGTATCATATGAGTCATAATCTTTTTCCTACCTCATACGTATTTACCACTTATCATAGTCATAAAGTTAGACGATATGACAATATGAAGTGAAAATTATCAGATAATTGTACGTAGTTTAGAAAATAGTTGTACTTACAGAAGCGATGAAAATATCCGATATAATGATCAAGAGAATGGCAATTCTTTTTTGCCCCGAAATCGGTTCCATTTCTTGCTGGAGGTAACCATTTATTTTCATGAGACGTTTTTATTCATACCTGTAAATGACAAAAAATCAACATTATACACCGAAGCTAGTTGTACTTACAGATTAAAATTATTAAAGATACAAGTTTCATAAATTATGTGTAATAATATTTGAAAACATAAAATAGAGCATGATTTAAATTCTTGAGCATTAGAAACTTTGAGATTGTTAGCTTAAAACGGAAATTAGTAAATAGAAACAAAATGCATTGGTGAATTAATCATCATTTCACTCAATTCACCCGTAACACTCGGACGGAATTTTGAATATATAAATTTAGTTAAATGACTCCTAAAAAGCGTCTTAGGGCTTAAAAATTAAAATTTTGAGGCCCACGTCCTCAAAGTAACGTTTTTCACACCGTAGTCTAAAGAATGACATTTTGAACATTCTATTTTCACATCTTTGCTTGTTTGACTCCTCTCCATTCTAGTATTATCAATTACAAAGGGACATAGAACAATTGACGGAGTGTAAGAAGGTCTTAAGGAAAAATATATATTACAGGCTTAATACAGAAATTGAAAAATAGGAAAGAGGGTGAGGTTGAACTTGCGAGAGGTCTCGCACGGGTACGCTAGTTTTGTTAAAAACGTTTATCCCAATGACGCGAAGATCATCAGAATAGTTTAACGGAATGATCATTTTTGACCTTGCCTTAACCGTTTCTCATCATGAATTTTACTATGAAAAGAACCTGAAGATCTTGATGATTTGATTTGGAAATCCGCAATTCTACATGCGAGCTTCCAGAGGGAAAATTATCATAGCAAAAGTTTATTTACAACCCTCTCACGAGAAGCCTCTAACATGTTATTAATTTAATTTCTAATAATATAAAATACATAAATACACATGCTCAGAAACCATTATGTGCAATTCACTCTATTAATAATTTATTTTTGAAAGAAAAAGGATACGGTGAAAAAATGGTGAGTGTACTCTTTAAGAAATTATAGATTTTGACACTACGCAATTTTAAAGATGTAGAATTCCTTTTAGCGCATTGGAACGATGATAACCCTCAGAATACAAACAATTGGAAAAAACATTTTATGGCGTACTTTTAACTCTTTAAAATATATAAACTTCAATTCTTGAGAAGAACATAAGAGTGTACTAAGATCGTTTTCATCCACACCATGAAGGCCACTCACCAACAGCCCTCGAATGGGAACGGCAACGAAAAACGGATAACTCAGGCAGGCGTTCACAACACGACGGGAACGCGCAGATTGACGGAAACGTATACGGGAATACTGTAACCTCTCCTCAGGTTGTCTATTAGTTAATTAAATATTCATGGATTCGGGGCTCTTTATCAATGAAGATTTTGTAAAAACAAACACAAAGTCATAGTCACAGAACACATATAATTGGACGGTTTCTTTAACATTTACCAAAATACAGAATGTCAATCCACAAACAATAAAAAGCACAAGCATTACACAATAAAAAACACATATCCCCAAACAACACAAACAAGTTTCACTCGATTCTCAAATGGCAAATCAGAGTGAACAGAGAATTGTAGCTATACTGTTTCTTGCAGTTCTCTTTTTTGCCGCTACAGTTTCATGGCACTATTGCTCTTCCCGTAGTCGTTTCTTGTTAAGCGCGCGTACGTCGCGTTCGCGTTCGCGTTCGCGTTCGCGTTCGCGTTCGCGTTCGCGTTCGCGTTCGCGTTCGCGTTCGCGTTCGCGTTCGCGTTCGCGTTCGCGGTTCGCGTTCCCGTTTCCGTTCCCGTCCTCGCCCTAGCGATGCCGTTCCCGTTCGCGGGCCATTGTGTAACGGAGTTTACGCACATAGTGCGGATCGCTCATGTAGGAGAAGGCCGCATAGAAGGCGATGACCCGGAGTTTAGTCATGCATATATGCCACACAAGGCACGGTGCAAGCAAATATGCTCGCGACTGAACACTGGGAGGGAAGAAAGATTCATGACTACACAGATTGCGCCTTGGTTGCTGTAGACAGTGCTTAATACCGCAGGGAATGTGACTTGCTTTGGAGCATCTGAGGAGAAAGAGAGAGCAGTGCTCCGGAGCAGCTCACGTGGAAAAGAACCAGAGTGCCAAACGCCTGAAAAGAAGAAGGAGCGTCAAGAGAGTGCCATGGTGCGGAGCATTTCTGAGGAAGAGACCAAGAAAAGAGCTTACGAAGCTTAGGAGAAATGACAAAAGAGAGCAGTGAGCTAGCTTGTCAGCTAGATCGAATTCAGTCGCTGTCTGTAGAGGAATTCCAGCGGCCGGCTACCCCTGATCGATGTTTTAGCTTTTCTAGATTAGACCATGCTCTGATAGATTAGACTAGCTTGTCCTGACTGGGGCAGCGCCTGCAGGTGGGAGATACCTGGTTGAGGGAACCCCAGTGGTTGACGGTAGGTCGGTGCTGGATCTCGCCATCCAGCGCGGGAAGATCATTGCCACCTCTCGACGAAAAAAACATACATTTTACTCACGGGACTAAACGATCTTAGCAATTGACCCGCCCGGAATCAATAATCAATCAAATTGGCACTTGCTGCGCACGGGGCGAGATCAAGAAACATTTTCAGCTTCCTACCGCTGTCTAATGACCTTTCTAGAATAAGGAGACTTAACGTGGACTTCACCCAACCTTCCCCAATGCACTCTGGGTTGTTAGGGATCCTACAAAACATCACACAGAATTTGTGCATTGTAACAAAACAACATAGTTTGCGAGTAGTTTCAGATATGCCAACATCTACGCTTAAATTATGTTCTACACTACCAATATAGCTCGACAACACTAATTCTAGATGAAAACGTTACAGGCTGCAACTAAAACTGAGAATGCGGATTTACAACTCAAAAAGGCCTGTTAGTTGATAAAATGCTCAATTTAATATTAACATACAACAATCTACAAGATCTTGTAGCGTTGTGCATTTTGTAACATGAGAGATGTTAATACTAGTTCCTGAATTCTTTTTTGCATAAATTATTGTGTGTGCCTACGTTGACGTGTACGTTAAGTGCATACTCAAAACTATTGAACATGGACTACTATCACAAGATACATTTTTTTGACTGAAATTCCAAAAAATAGAGTCGATCAGAACACAAATCACTATATTTTTGTTGGTTACTTTTTGGTTCCGTTCGTACGTCCTATTTGGTCCCAGAAGTCAACTATGAAAATAAATAGAAATCTCAAATTAGTTCTCTGTGGCGTCGTCCCCTATCTCGCTCGCGAGCTTCCCAGGGGGCAACTGATCACAGCGAAAGCCGCCTCCCGCCAGGGCCAGACAAGTTATCTGCGGAGCGCGGCGCAGGGGCAACTCAACGCCAGCCAGCGAGCGGAGCCCCGGGGCGGCGGCGGCGGCGGCGGCGGCGGCGGCGGCGGCGGCGGCGGGCGGCGGCGGCGGCGGCGGCGCGCTGAGCGCAAACAGAGCGGTTGCGTTGGCCGCTACAACAGGAAGTTTCCTTGCTGCGGGGAGGACGCGCGTGCAGTGTTTATTCGGAGGGAGGGGAAGCAGGGAGAGATGCGAGCCCGCAGCTGCGAGGATGCTCGAGAAACGCTCCCGAGGCTCTCGAGAAACTACGCTCCGGGGAGGTTCAGAGGCGTCCAAGGGACGCTTCAGGCACTCTTCAGGCACTCTTCAGGCACTCTTCAGGCACTCTTCAGGCCACCTTCTGGCAACCTTCTGGCAACCTTCTGGCAACGTTCAGGGACGCTTCGGCAACCTTCAGGCACCCTTCAAGCACCCTTCAGGCTCCCTTCAGGCACCCTTCAAGGACTTTCCAGACGCATTCACGGACGCGCCTCGACACCCTTAGGGCCGCTTTACCCGTTCCCGTGGCGCTCGCGGGGCGCTTCAGAGTCGCTCCGGCCCGCAGCGCTACAGGAACGCTTCAGCGTCACAAGGTGGCTCCAGGGTCCGCAACGTGTCTCCGGACTCGTGCGGGTTCAAACCCGATCGAAGCCGTGGATTTTGAAGGGAAAAAATCCTCTCGTACGCCTTCCTTCGGAGAAGGAAAGTCGACTATCCCATGTAGTAGATTTACTGCATGTAAAAGATCCTCAAGCTTAAAAGAAGCCTCAGAGCAAAATTGAGATCCGCCAGTTTCGTCGCCTAAGATAATACCTCCTTTCTCTGCTAGGTCGTGAAAGGACCGTATCGAAATTTGCGTGGTTAGACGGAAGAGCGGGCCAGCTGGCCCGAGACTCGCCACGTAAAATAAGGTATTAACTAAACTAAACTAAACTCTTGGAGATGTTCCAATGAGGAACACAGACGCTCCCGAGAAGCTTGAGATATCTTCCCGGGCTGCTTCACCAATTAAAAAATATAAAAAAGATGCATGTAAACAAGTAAATAAGTCCATGATTATTTGAATAAACTCATGAAGTGTTTGTAGTTTAAGTTGAATAAATTAAGAGATTATACCTAAAGTTTAATAAATTAAGTGTCTAAACTCGAAGCTGTCGCATCTTCACAATTCTCACTTAATCTTCAATTCAAAGAACTGTGTTGTTTTATCATAACTTTGACAGTAATTTATCCACGTTTATATCAGTATCTCCCTCACACAAGGCACAATAAGTATATTTATTACTCAAATAACCCTTAACACATTTGATCGAATAAATGATACATTGATTGAAGTAATTTATTGTAAACAGAGAAGACATAAATTATGAATTATGCTAAAAGCCCTCACGTGTTCCCAAAAAGATAATAATTACATTTTCTTGCTAATTGGAAATGAAATTATTGAGATTAAATGAGAGTTCGGACAAATGACGCAGTTAAAAATACAATGGCATGTAGTTTGAAAATAAATTTTTAATATGCATACGACGTAAATAGGTGGTAAGTGATGCATGGCAAGTCAGATTTACAAGAGACAGTCAGTGAAATGAAATCTTCTTGTTTCCGTTCTTTGTGTACTAAGAAAAAGGACATATAACACGGAAAATCAATACTAATGCAAGTATTAAGATAAATTAATTAAAGTACATATTTGTACTGTAATGTTGACTTCTTTAATAACCCCGTGACTACCATACACCTACATCTGTGCCTAAACGTATTTCAGCGCGACAATCTCAATGGCTTTTCCCCTGAAAGCAGTTTATAAATTTTAAGAACTTTTAAAACCCCTCTTGGTCATCTGATCTATCGTCTTCCTACTGAATTAATTGTGTTAATTAATTGTTTAAATACATTGTGAATAGTAAAATTGTAACCTTTTCTGTGTAATTTCATTAGGCCGCTTTGAATCATAATTTCCAACACTCAGAACGAAACCATGTTCAATTGTAGCCTTGCAGTTATACAATTTTGCCTTGCTATGCACACACTGCCATCACGAAAATACTTGCCGTCATGTACCCGTATTGCTGTCACCACAAACCACATGGTCGTCCCTCTACCAATTGGTGTTGCTCACCCATTTGCCGTACTTGCCGATGCTATCACCCACATTGCCATCCTCACCAAAAGACATTGCCGTCACCACAACTCACATTGCGGTACCTCAATCAATTGATGTTACTAACGCATTAGCCATTACCCACCGACTGGCCATTATCCACGTCTCCGCGGCTATCACACTTATCGCTATCATCACAAAAAGACATTGCCGAAACCCACCCATTTGTCATTACCCACCCGCTGGCGGATATCCACATACCTGCCATTGCTATCTCCCACATTGCCACCGTGACAAAAAGACATTGCCGAAACCCACCTGCATCGCTATCCCAGCAAACGCCCCGCCGCCCCGATCCTCCCGCTCGACCGCGCTGCGGTCGGCAACTTTCGCAGGAGGCCGCGTGTCTGGCGCAACAGGCAGCGACGGGGTCGGCGGCGAGGGATTTATGTGTCCCCGGCCGCAGATGTTTCAACTCCTCCGCCTCCGTCGCCCACATCGCCGCCCCCGCTGCCGCGACTCGCAATTATCTCCGCGTTACGTCGCGTTACGAGTGCCACCTCGCGACGCTTCGCGACAAATTGTAATGTGAGTAATTGGCAGCAGGGGCGCTCGTGCAGGAAGGGATTTTCTTACTAATGTCGGCTAGAAGGTGTGAAGTGTACAGAAATAACGTGTACCCAATGTAAACAACAGTTTATTGAGAATTCGTTTACAATAACGCATTATACCAGCCAGTTACCGGTAGCGGTAGCTCAGTGCATCAACTGATGTCACTGCAGCGCCTCTGACCGGGAGGTCCTAGGTTCGAGTCCTGACGGCGGCAGGATTTTCGACACTCGCTTTTTGGTAGTTTCTGGAGTTCCTTCGCTGTCTGGAAGAGGAATGCCGAGTAGTACCCTACCAAACGGGCCACGGACCGCGCGCGATCTACCCTTCCTCTTCCTTGTCCTATCATCTCCCCTTACACACACACTTACACTAACATGCACTACACTACCACATATTCCGGGAGACCGGTCGGGAGCTTAGAGCTTGTCCCATCTGGGGCGGTGCCCCGCTGGTGGGAGAGTCCTGGTTAGGGGGAAACCTTACTAGCCGACGGTAGGTCGACGCCGGATCGCGTCATCCAGCGGAGGAGATCACTACCATCTCCAGAGAAAAAGCATGCACTACAGTTATGGGACTAATGACCAACCAACCAGCCAGTTCATCAATCACATTGGAGGAAAAAATTTTTCAGCACAGTCCTCGTACCCAGTATATGTCCCTACTTACAGTGCAGATCACCAGTCTGCAATAGACTAAACAAAAACAAGCACTATGAAGTAAGCAATAGATGCTTCGCACTACCCACGAGCTCTAATCACCTCCCCAATCAGGTTGACCTTTCCCTGAATTGGACTACCTACTACCCCTCCTAACATGGACGTCACGCCAATGACCCGCCTCGAACCTTTTCTTTCGGCGGCAGCTTCTTAGAGCAGGTGAGACCCAAAAACGCGCGCTGACCAGCTGCACGCGCGCCATTTCTAAATGTCCCCACACATACCACATACATAACATGGTGCAAAGTTGTCGCCCCACGTGGTAGAGTCGATTGGGGTGGTCTGCCCATTTTGCGCAACCAACCATGTGTTCGAATCCCGCAAACTAGAGATTGTATTTATGTAATTTTAGCCCATTATATTAAAAATCGCTAAATGAGTACATTATTTACATCCAAAAATGAAGAATTAATATAAACCCTCTAAATATGAAGGTAAAGTTTTCACCTTAAACCATTACCCAAATTCTACCGAAATAAAATCTCATCGGAACGTATCGCACGGATATCCTTACAGATAAAATATCCAAGTAGTATATTATCTGCCAAAAAAACTAACACGAAACCATGTCAATGCTTCTGACAAATCCAAAATAATAAAAAAATAAGAAAACTATTTACATTCCTTAATCAACTCACCGCAATGAAAGCTGACTGTCGTGTTTTATTACGCAAATCATTCATTTTATCTCATACTAGATAGGAGTTTTAAGTGCCTCTCTTTAAGCACATGGACCTACCTCAGCCATTGTTTAGATACTGATAATAAAGATGAACAGAAGTTCTGGACTATGAAAGCAACTAACTTCTGTTTCGTGACAACAAAACTTTAATGCTTCGAATGTTGTCATCAGTGCTCGTTGCGAGCTTTTGCCTTCAACTGTTTATTGCTCAAGGGAGGGGGAAGGAAGGTCATCGTTCAAGAAAAGTTGCGCGAGTAGTAATAATTCTGGACATTGATGAAATCAGTAGTAGATCTCAGACGTCATCCTCTGGTGGCGCGCAGCAGAACTATTGGCATTGGTGCACTCTTGAATCTGTAATGTAAAGCTAGGCAAAAATGTCCAAAAAGTAATTATTTTGAAACTATATTACTGTTTATGATTGTAAATCATAGCCTACAGTACTCCAGGCCTTTGAAAGATGCTAGCACAAAAATTTCATTGGCATTGGTACAGTACATTCAGAGATTACCGCGCTGAAAGACAACACACTCTCTTCATATATTTGTAAAGATAACTTACGCATGCCCTATATGGAGAGATATTACTGCTCGCAATCTCCAAAAATAACAATAATTCAAAACAAAATTTTACGATTTTAGAGGTTTATTCTAATGCACAAATTCAAAATAAAACTAAATATACATCCATTAATCGATCAGGCATATAGGCCATCATTACTACCGGAACGTTCACACTATCCATTCCTTACCTCTGCTGTTACTACTTTTGTACGATTTACCAACATCGAGGTTAGTGGTTTACAAAACAGTAAATAATTGTAATCTCTAAAAGGGTATATTTACTGAACGACATGGAATAAAAATAAAAGAAAAGATGTTCTTCCATTGAACCCGAGTGGTAAGATTCAATAATTTAGAGTGCTTAAAATTGAGTGATTCGAGTGATATAAAATCAAGTTCTCCACACCACTGAATAATGCTGTATAATTAGTCAGTTAAAATGCTACAACGAATTCCTCACGTTGCAAGCTTATTATCTCTATCTAACTCATATTTCGTGAAATTTACAAGTAGCCAGAAAAAAGTGATGTCAAATCTAATATCTAGTTTAAAGATATAATATTGAGGAACAGATTTTATTAGGAAGGTATAATGTGTAATGCAATCTCAAGAAGTAATAATGCCCACAGTAATAATGAAGGTGAAAGTAACCAAAAAAATAAAATATCAGTTTCAAATTTGAGGGATTGTGACATTGAGATATATCGGGGAATATCCTTTCTTGTTATAATCCTGTATACACATTTATCACTTATGATGTTAATAGTTATACGAAGAAGTAGATTGATGATAAGACATAATGATAATGATGATAATACACATACGACAAAGAAATTTACTACGATTAGCGGCAAGAAATAAATCACATTTTTGGTATTCGAAGAGAATAATCTGATTCACAAAACTCTTTTCTTTCATTATTTTGTCAAAATGAAGGCTCTTTTCCTAGAGAATCGCGTAACTTTCTCTTATTGCGTAGGAAATACAAATAACAAAAAGGTGAAAGAGGTAGCGTGTCTTAAGCTGGTAACAAGAAAATAGATCAAGATTGTTTCAAAATAGCTTAAAAATTGGCTTTGTCTCAAATTTAGTTTAAAAGATTGACTACAGATTTGTTGCAGCGAAAAGAAAATTATTAACCATCAACATTATAGAGTGACCCCAAGAATCATTATACAAACAAATCCAAGTCCGAGTAACTTATTTATATTCATGATTTTGACAGTTACGAAAGAACCCATCAGTTATTTTTAGTATTTGGATTACGTAGTTTCTAATGAAGATCTGTCCTTAAACCGTTGTTCTCACTGCTCAAGGTAAACCAATTGATACACAGACATACATTAAAGAATGGTCCAAAATCCATGACAGGGAGGTTTGACTTTTAGAACAGCAAACAATTTGTTTGATTTGCAAAGTGAAGCTTCTGATTCATTTCCATTAACCGTGTTTTCCGAATGTTTAGTTTCAAGTACAATCGTTTGACGAATCATTATTGTGTGAAAATCAATTACACTACTGAGAAGATATTCTCAGAATCCATTCTGTTTTGTTTGTGTTTTTGTGGGAAAAAAATGGATGTCATGTGTAACTTCACAAACATTTTTAGGTTTCACAATAAATCGGGTCTAAATATTTACAACGTGAGTATTTATTTTACTGTATGAATGCCATTTATCGTTTACAATAAACAACAATTTGTATGAAAGCTACTGAAACAGAGGAACGCAGAAGAGTGAATGTAATAAATCGGGGTTGCTACAAAGAGCACGAAATTCGAAGTGTACGTTCGTATATTTACATAACGCAACCAATACAGGGGAAATACGACAGTTCATTCAGAATTCGACCGCAATGATGCCGTAATAAACCTAAATGACCCTATAATAAAATCGACCGCAATCGATAAATGTTTCACAATTGCTGGCAACAATGGCTACACGCTAATGTTTGCCCCGTCGGACTTACATAAAACGATTGTTATTTACTCCGTCCGCAATCGACCTACAAAACGACGGTTCATTTCTGTTAATGTGGTCATTGAAATGAATAGCGTTTAGTTTACTTTTTCAACCTAAGTGTTCACATTTAGTCTTCAACAAATGCGTAAAACCGTGAGAGATATTTCTGGCAATATTCTGCAAAATTCTACCAATAATATGAAATCGAGATTGAATGTGTCATCAGAATTTGATTTCAATTAAATAAGAAAATAAATTTAAGAAATAAAACAAATAAAGTGTTAGGTACTAGAAAAATAAAAATTCCGCTTGAATTATAATTGCAAAAAATACAAATATGAATATCATTATTAAATCTAAATTATTCTATATCCTATTTTGTTTCAATATATTGGGACGAAACCTTGCAGTGTGGACTTGAATGAGATAGTTTAAGGCAACAACAGTTTCAGGCAGTGCTTTTGCAGGCAGTGCTCCTTATAAACAATAAATGGCAGGTATTCTGAAGATCAATTGAAGCAATGATGATTGGCTTTTCGAGAGCAGATAGTTAACTTTTTCATTCTATGTCAATTCTATGCCATTCTCGTAGAGAAGTACAATTCGGTGGCTAGTCATGGGAATAAGACTAGGGAAGGTCGAGGAAGTTGAAGTCGGTAAAGAAAATATTAGAGCTTTAAAAGTCGTTTTGTGAGATATATATGAACAAGATATTTTAGATACTTTTGTACATTAAAACAATTTACATAACTGCTTCCGACGCCATCCAAAATTTTTCAATTTGCAAATGTCCACTACTGGAACAAAATAGGAGTTTGAAAATAAATTTAACGAAAGAACAAATTAAAAATTAGCAATCTTTTGTTAAGAAATATACTTTGAAAGGTATTAATGCCTTCTAGTTCCATAAAACAAATGAAGCATTGTAGCAATCTAAAATTGCAAAAACTAGGAAAATATTCATTACTGGGGTCACACAAGTGCTCTTACAAAGAAAAATCTATTTTAAATCGAGAAGGCGTCTAGTTCGGCGAAATTTTGTGGATGATCGATTTTTAGATAAATCCTTTTCTTTTTTTAAATTTATTTTCTTCCTGTCCGGCAGTTTTGCCTTTCAGGGGTTTGTACATTTTTAATTTGTAATACATAACTTTTTTTCACGTTTGAGCATATAACCTCTCACTTCTTGTATCTTACTAATAACTATTTTTTATAGGATTTAATACTTAATGGTGATGATAAGGGGTGAAAGGACGAACACAAATACAACGATGTCCAAGGCGGGACTCGAACCCGCGACCCTTGGGTCCGAGATCACTACGACACTACTGCCGTAGCGATCTCGGCCACTGGGCCGACAGATAAATCCTGTGGGTTACATTAGAGCTGTTGTTTGCAAATAGACGTTCAGAAAAAATATTTAATAGGTATGCTCACAACGTACGAGTATATTTCCTTCAAAATCTCGATGATGTTTTGCATTATTTTTGTAACATTGTATACACTATGTATTTAATAATAGTACACGAGAACGTTAAAAGTTCAAAGTTCAAACGTTAACAAGTTTGTTATGTATATTCCGGCCTACATAAGAACTTAGAAAAATACCACTAAATAACTCGACATATACATAGTTTGAAATCATTTTAAAATGACTTCATTCATCACTATTTCTTTTCATGACATTCCGCAAAACAAGCTTCCGAAGCGGCATTTCTCCGGTCCCCTTATATCACTCCGGAATACTCCTCGGCGCTCCTTTCCGACAAAATTACGAGCGGTTTTGCCCCTTCTTCCTCGACTTCCGCAAACGATATCGCAATTTGTGCTGATCCCACGACTGCACCTCTCGCGTAAATCATCGTCCACCGCAGCACTAAAACCCCATAAAAACAAAAAAAAACCACCCCGCCATCTCATCGGACTCCGAACGAGGCAGGTGCTCAGCAAAGAGCCCGTTTTTCAAACCGGTTATCAGGGACTACTTCACTAGGAAAATTCCCCCGGACAGAAAACCGACCATAAAGCCATGGTTCATATCCTGTAGGTTCTGCAGGGGGTGCGCCGGAGCGCGGCCAAAGCACAAATATAGTCCAGAGCTCCTTTTCACGGCGCGCGTGTAATGGCGGACGGCGCGACTGCAGAAATGCGGGCGAGGGAGGGCGGGTTTTAGGGCTGGAGACGGGCCTGGGAAGGTGAGGTTCGTCGGCGACGAAGGCAGATTGAGAGAGGAACGGCAAAGGGGCGGTTTGGGACGAAATGGATACGAATGGAGGATGAAAGAGTGGGTGCTAGTGTGATTAAGAAAACCACTATGGGAATTCCATATAGAAGCATAGGAAATCGAGTATGAAGAGAATATAGGCAAGGTGATGGAAGGTAGGCAGATTTAGCACGGGCGTGTGAGGGAGGGGGTACGTGTGCACGCAATCCAAAAATGTGCAAATGAGCAGAAAGTGGCACACGCGATGCGAAGAAGAATGAGGAGGGGAGTGGACGCGATGATGTACGAGTACGAGGTTAGAAGAGGCGTGGATTAATGAGGCCGGGAAGGAGGCGAGACGTAGGATTGCGAAACGTTAAGGGGGGGACGTGGACTGCGATGATGTACGAGTACGAGGTTAGAAGAGTGCGTGGATTAATGAGTGCCGGGAGATGTAGGGGCGCGGAGTTGTAGAAAAGCTTGGTTGAACGAGTACGGGGCCTCATGAGTACGGAGTTGGTGAGAGGGGAGGAAGTTGGTGCGTAGTTATGTGAGGGAGTGGGTATGTGGAAGTGCGGGGAGGTGGGAGTGTGAAGATGATGAAGCGACGTACGGGATGCGAATGTGAGGGGAGTAGGGGGGCGAATACGTGGAGGACTAGGAATGTAGTAGTGAAAGACTGCAGGTACGTAGAAGTGTGGGAATGTGGTTGCGGGAATTAAGAGATAGGATGTCGGAGGGGATACGGCAGAATGAAAGGATGTAAGATTGCGGAAATGTATGAGCATGGAAAATGGGTGTAAGGGTTGGGAAAAAAGATAGGATGCGGAGGGGGGAGAGTGTGATTGTGCGCGACGTAAGAGTACGCGTGGGGGGGAGGGGATGTATGGTGTGTGTGTGGAAGAGGGGGAGGTGGGCGTGGGGGATGCTCTAGTGAAGCGAGAGAGCGGTTGCGGGTCGCGCTGATGCAAGCCGCCGGCCGCAGGGACGAGGGCGTGGCGGGCGGGCGGGGCGGGCGGGTCGGGCGGTCGGTCAGGGCGGGTCGGGCGGGTCGGGGCGGGTCGGGGCGGAGCGGGCGGGCAGGTCGGGGCGGGGCGGGCGGGGCGGGCGAGCGGGGTCGGGTCGGGCGGGGTCGGGGCGCGGCGGGAAGGGCGCGGCGGGACGGGGCGGGGCGTGGCGGGAAGGGGTGGCGGGCGGGGCGGGGCGGGAGAGGCGGGGCGGGAGGGCGTGGCGGGGCGGGGCGTGGCAGGGCAGGGCGGGGCGGTGCGGGCGGGGCGGGGCGGAGGCGGGGCGGGACGGGCGGGGCGGGGCGGGTCGGGCGGGGGCGTGGTGGGGAGGGGGCGGGCGGGGCGTGGGCGGGCGAAGGTGGTCGTCGGGCGCCGGAACAAAGCGCCGCCCGCAGAGCGCTCTGGTGCCGGCGGCAGCGATTATCGCTGCGATTAGCGGGCGGGGCTTTACGGCGCCGATAAAAAAAGCGCCGCAGGGCGAGCGAGCGAGCGACGCGGCGGCGCGGGGGCGGGGTGGGGGCGACGGAGTGAAGAGGAGGCGGAAGTGCCCTGAGGAAGCAGGGGCTACAAGTACCTGCTTAGACGTCCTAGAAAAAAGGGGATTGCACGGACGATGGATGTCGCGACTTTGCCAAGAGCTTGCGTACTGACATCAGCAATTGAGCTGGCGCAATTGAGACTGAACACAATAGTGATATAACCCTCAAATGAATTGTTTTTATTTACACCATTTTTTATCTGAAGAGGGGAGCTATCTTTGTACATTGTTGATTTGATCAGTTTTCTTTTATGAAGTTAAGATGATGTCACTATTTTTTTCTCTTTACAACTCTTTCTAACTAAAACCGTGTAATTTAACTTGATTTTTCTCCGTTTTCTTAAAATATGACTTAGACCACTATTGCACTAACTGATTCATTTCTAAAATGTAGGGTAAAGATGCGGATGGAGTCTGCTAGACGCGGTAGCCTGCAAAAGTAGTGGTTACAAAACCTGAATAATAAGATTTAGACGCTTTCTTCTGGCAAACTAGGAGTTCATGAATTTCGTGTGTATATATATATATATATATATATATAAAATATATATAGTTAGTCATCTCATATTAAATACCATTCACCAGTTTTAACTTATTAGTCAATTTATGTATTTCATTCAATTCTAGCATCCCGACAGGATGATTCACATAAATGTTTTAGGTGTATGAAATTCACAAGCGACCCTACTATAAATTCAACAACATCATTGTATTATTTTCGTATACTCACATAATGCAGGTTGCATGATTAAGATACCTAATCATGAATGGATTCTAATCAGGGCGTCTATATTAAAGTAGTGAAGGAATAAGAAAAATGTGGAAAGACTCTTGCAAATTTTCTATTTTTCATCATAAATATCAGGGAAAGACCGAAATTTGAAACTGGAGTCGTCAAGAACAAAAGCTATTATCTAGACCCGCAAGCTACGAATACACGAGCTTGGTCTTCTACGTCCAGTACGATTCCCAGACGAGCACAACTAACAAGCTGGCTTCTATCGCACGGACGCTTCCCCCCCTCACGACACAGTGGCAGGCCACTCATTCTCCCTGAGTGACCAGGCCGTACACGGAGCAAAAACCAAAGAATGATTGGTTGTTAATGATTCCGGACGAGTCAACTACTGAGGCCATTTGTCCAGGTGTTGACGGGAGAAATCACGGAAAAATAACGATCAGAGGATCTGGCCGCTAGAACTCTCCCCAGACAGCGACTGAATTAGACGTAGCTGACAAGTTAGTTCCAAAAATCCTGCCGCCGTCAGGACTCGACCCTAGGACTTCCCAGAGGCACTGCAGTGACATCAGTTGATGCACTGAGCCACCTTTCCGATACAAAACCCAAAGGATCTGCTGTTAGTCGCTGGATGTTCGCCCACTGCTTATCTGAGGGTTCTCTCGCCCCCAAAACCCCCTCCCGTAGACAGCTCTTCCAACCCGGCCGCTCCCGCCAGGAGCATTCTTCCATCGCCACGCCCACCTTTGCCGCACCCACCCCACCGCCACCCGGGCGCATGTCGCCACACACCGCCGTCAACTTCACGTCAAACTCCACAGCCACACTTTTCACTGATAGATTCATTAGTTATATCGGGCGCGTCAACTGCTAAAACCATTAGCCCGTAAGTGAAGTGCATATTTTGATCGCGAGAAGTGACTTTGATCTTACTCCGCTGGATGGCGAGATCCAACACCGATCTACGTCGCCTGGAGGGATTTTCGTGACAAACGTGGTAGTGTGTGCAAGTAAGGGATGCGGATAAGACTAGGAAGAGGTAGGAAAGATCATGCGAGGTCCGTGGACCGTTTGGTACGATGCTGCCGCAGCATATGCCTGGTGTTGAACGAAAAACACGCAAACTACAGATCAGGTCAGCCAGCCACTAGACATCTCAACACAGTGACTGAATTTGACGTATCAATTTAGGTAATATTGAAAATCCTGCCACCTTTGGGAGTGGAACCCTAGGACCTCCCGGTCAGAGGCACTGAAGTGACATTAGTTGATGTCGTGAGCCATCTATGTGCGGCAAACTCCCAGCGAGTGTCGGTGCTGTGATTCTGGGAGCACAAACTCATTAGACCAGAACTACTCGGGAATACGGCGGTGTTCCAATTCAGCTCGATCGTGAGATCCAGCATCTATCTACACGTCGGTTAGAGAGATTCCCTTCTCCCACACGAGGGCAACTACCCACCTGGGACAAGCTCTAAGCTCCTAAGCGGTCTCCCGGTGGGTGGTAGTGGAGAACACGTAAGAATGTGTGTGTGTGTGTGTGTGTGCAAGGTGAGAGATAGAAACCAAGGAACCATAGAAGGAAAACTCACGCGCGGTCCATGGCTCGTTTATTAAAGTAATGCTCCGGCATTCACCTGGCATTGATTGAAGAAATCATGGTAAACAACCAATTAGAGCAAACAGTAGAATGATTCTCTTGACAGAATTACTGATTTCGACATAATTTATTGTCGAAAATCTACCATCATAGAGGCTCTAAAATCCTAAGACATACCTGTGAAAACGATGGTGCGGGAACGGGAAGTGGGACTGCCCAGTCTGTCTGCCTTCTTAAGAGCCGCACCCCACAAACCCCGCCGCTCTCATTACCACCTCTAGCTGGCCCCTGACAGAATTACTGATTTCGACATAATTTATTGCTGGCCCCGCCATCACTCGCCTCCCCTACTCCTCCCTACCTCACATGCTCCACCACCACATTGCCACCGCCTGCACCAGGTTCCCACAACCGGATTTCCCGCCACCACGTCAACATCCGCCACCCTAAATGCTTACGACCAGCGGATCCCTGCCGCTCTCGCTACCACTAGCAAGCCCCCCACCGCCCCGCCGCCCAAATGCCTGCGGTACGCGCACCAACGCTGCTCTCGCCACCACGACCATCCCCTTCTGCCCACCCCGCCCACATCCCCTACACAATTTCCACCGCCTACACCAGACCCTCGCCATCACGACCACTGCTGCCGCTGAAAATGCAATACTCTGCACTACCCATGCTCACATCCTCACACCGTCTCCACCGCCGCCGCTCTCGAAGCCGCCCGCCCCACCACCCCGTCAACCTCCAACCGCCTGCGGCGCGCCCTCGGGGAGCAGCCGTCGTGGCAGGGTGGAGGGTGGGCGAGCTCTCAAAAACGCGGAGGCTTCGGCAGCGTCGTCGGGCGGGACCCGCGCGCGCGGGGCGCGATAAATCGCAGGCGCCCCAACCACCCACCCACCCAGCCAGCCAGGACCTTGGCCGCGCGCCCGCCGATACCACCCGGCGGCGCTAGAGGGCGCTGGAGACCTCGTAGAAACACACGGAGGGAGACGCGACAGAAGCGAGGGTCATCTTCAAGGTCGATGACGAGCGGGAAGTTCAGTAGGAGGCCGAATTGCCCAGGGAAACAGGACAAGTCGAGAGGAAATATTAATGATTAGTGAATCCGGAGGCGTCAAATAGTGTTTATATCATATTCGGGGATGTGGCGGTGTATATCCTTCACAGCTAGATGGTGAGATTAGGTGCCGTGTTGCATGTTGGCTTCTGGGGAATTCTTTCATGGTATCACTCCGAGCGGGGCAGTACTTCAGCTGCAAGAAAGTCTAAACAACTTGGTTACCTGACATGTATAGTTATATAGTGCGTGTAAGAGAAACTGTGTCTATGTGTGTAAAGGGAGTGGTGAAGATAAAGATAAAAAAGGAATGATAGAGCGTGTTTCGTGGCACTCTGGGAGGATTCTGCTCTATTGTTTGTGTGGTATTCATTGGAGAAATCCCGGAACATTACCGATCAGAGCATCCAACTGCTAGAAGTTTCTTAAGACTGTGATTATTTGAACCCTACTTGTTTCGAAAATTAGCCTTTGTCCAAATTTACAAGGATCTCCAGGTGAGAAACACTGCAGGGCAAAAGTTATTACCCTGACACTGTCTTCGCTATCGCCCATTACGCCAAAGAAGGAAGAAATAAATGAAAATGAATGCGGTTGAAAAGAGAAATTGAATTCTACTTTAGTTAAGGAAAAGGGAAATAGGTGTCGACAGAATCGAAGGTGGAGGCAGAAGCACCCCGATGTAGTAACACAGAAGAGGTAGAAGGAAAGAATGTGGAAAAGAAGTTAGAACCGGAGTAGGCTGGGAGGGTTTGCGACATAAGTGATGCCATCGAAAATTATCTAGGTTCAATTCCAAATCGTGGAACGACTATCGATGAAATAAACGGTATATTGTTCGAAGAAGAGTAATGAAAGTGATAGCAGCAATCGTCAATGGCAAAGAAAGCCAAGTAAATAGAATTTATTTTTAATGACTTAGAAGAACTACATACTGCCATGTTGGATTTGCAGAAAGATTTTTGAGTCTCAAGTTTGTGGATCCTCAGACATGACACTACTGGAATAGGGGCTGCATTCATGAAATATTAGATATTGAACTTGGGAGGCCGAACGTATGAGAAAGGCCAGGAAAGGGACGAGGCATAGAGAGGGAAGATACATTCTGAGGGGTATGACGGGAAGGGACGAAAGGAAAATAGATTGGAGAGGAGAGCGTAGCGGGAGACATAGAGAGGGAAGATACATTCTGAGGGGTATGACGGGAAGGGAGCAAAGAAGACTAGACCGGGAGCGGTAGCTCGGAATGCATCAGCTTGATGTCAACATCAGGTGAATGCCGGCAACAGCCCTAAAACAGGGCCACTACGGACCGGGCTGCGCGATCTGATCCTTCCCTCTCCTTGTCC